>CM053269.1:82889-820389 GCA_028583415.1 Protea cynaroides
TGGTAAATTTTTACTCTGATAATTTCTAGCTCTGGATTGACTTGCGGATTACCATAACTTACGATCCTAGAAGGGGATTTCTTATACCCTGATAAGATGGAGAGATCCTGTTACATTCCATGACACCAATACGTCGAGAAATGAGGTGTGACAAGAACCACCTTTGAAGGTCCTCCCTCAAGCTTTTTGCTATAAGTACAATTAGCATAAGCTTTAAGGTAATCCCTAAACTATTATTTTCATACTTAAAATGAACCCTTGATGATCTTAAGAGGTAAAACCCAACCTTTGACCAAGTTGGAATAAAATTCCATAAGCCATTAATGAACATTAAGGCAGAATTTCTTACTAATGCTTATGATGGTTAAACTGATGTAAAAGGATGAATGTAGATCATGCTAATGAATTATGGTATTGAATTATTATTGGGAAGTGGTCATTAATGTAGTACAGACCCTTAAAAATCCTTTGAGATTGCCCTTGACCCCATGCCATGGAGAACGGATCAAATTAGATTCAGTCTGAGCTCAATGGTACGAGGTGTTCGACGGGGACGATCGACAAAATTGATCTGATTAACCGCCATGTTGTCTTCCATCGCCCAAGCCACAATAAGGTGCAAACTTAGAATTTTCAATCCCAAATGACCCTCTGGACTAAATTGACCACCCCATACCTCAAGAATGATGTAATAAATAGTATGGAATGATTGGTTTGATTAGAATGTATCCCCAAGAGTGTAAGCACGTATGGTTGCATAGTCGACATTCACAGTCGAGAACCGTACTTGCATATAAACTATGGGAATAGGATTCTATCTTAACTAGTGGTTGAAACCTATCATAGGACCTCTATAGAAGTGATCCTAAAGAGATGCAAGCCTCTGGAATCAAAATGGATAAAAATACCTAAGCAGTTGATGAAATGAGTCTGATCGACCACCTGTTAACAGCAAGCCTGTTTGGTTGAATCTTCAACCAGAGATCTTGAGACTTGACCAACTAACCCTAGGACATGTTCCTAAGACTAATGAGGACCCTAGACCTATCATAAGCGTGACTAAACAATCATAAGTAAAAATCATATATCAATTCCACTAGGTAGGCTGACGTAGGGAAAACAAGAGAAGGACTTTTTCTATTACAGAATAGGGATTAGTTCACCAGATATAGGTGAGGGATTTGCTTTGTTTTATTTTCTTGTTTTCTATGCGCATGTGCTTGCTACTTGTTTGGAATACTGTATGATAACATGCTATCCAATAACTACGATAACTGTTCATGCATTCTTGTTTATTATTAACTCTATATTGGATTGATAGATTATGGATTGTTTGATAACATGTGGATGTTTGGTAACATAATTGCTTTCCATTCAATTGTGTCCTAGTGGATCCAGATGGTTGGAATGGGACGGTTCAACTTGGTTCATTAAGCTAGGACACGGGTACCTACATTAGTAATATTTTTGGTTTAGGTTTCAATATCCCGTAATGAGCAACCCCTGCCAATAGGGGTTTAGGTATTGCCATAGGCTTATGTATGGACCAGCCATGGGCTCAGACTCTTTCGCAACTAGAGAAAGGTTTCGGACATGGGCTGGGTGCTAGCCTCTAGTGTCTCAGGAGAGAGCTACGGATGAGTCCAGTTTAAGTGCTCGTACGATGGACTGAGCCCACACCTAGAGAAGTAAAGTAAACTTACTACTATAATGCCAGGAGAAGCCTATGATGGGGGAATGCTGGTATGATGCCAGGTCGGTGTACTTGGGTTGTCTCTTCATTCTTTGGGTAATGTTTCACATGCGGTGCAGCCAAGTGTATTTCATTCACCTCACCTGTGCTTGAGTGTTCATTACCCAGATTTAGGTGTGACACAACTTGTGCATGCCAGTTCATAGACCCTATAAACTTTAATAAACTATTCATGCATGTGTGCTTGTGTGTGCTAATTTCTCACTGAGCTTGTGGCTTGCTCACCCCTTGTACGTATAAATTTTTAGATTGTTTTGCAAGTAATGATATTGTTGATAATGATGTAATTGAAGAAGAAGTATCTGAAGATGATTCGTATGAATCCTCGTGTGAATGCGATGATTGTCTTTATGGCTAAGGGACATGCTTTGTGAAGATATGAAGATGTCTTTATCTGAGAGACAAGACTATTTAAGTTTCAGCTTAGTTATTTAGTTTGTTTTCAGGCATTGTTTGACCCATGATGATTTTATTCTTCGTATCACGAATCAAAATGTCCCAACCGAAAGTGGATCAAGTCCTAACGGTAATCAACTGCCTACCATTCCGTTAGAGGATAACTATCGAGGAGAAGAGTTTGTACAACGAACTTGGCACCGATTCCTGAAGTTAAGGTCAGCTGAATTTACTGGATTGTCCAAAGATCCAAATCAACCTATATATTGGATCTAGAGCATGGAGAAAACTCTAGGGCTACTAGATTGTACGGACACCCAAAAGATTCAATGTGCAGCTTATCAGTTGAAGGGTGCACCATACCAGTGGTGGCTAGATGTTGAGCCTGAGTTGTTGAAACATGAGGAGAATGAGGAGATTTCTTGAAAAACATTTTGGGAAGCATTTTTGGCCCAGCATGCATGGCCAGCACCTAGTAACACTAATAACTAGAATACTAGTGTTCGTCCTTTAAGAAATGGCACAACCAGGTCAGAGCAAGATAGGCCAATAGAAGGATTCTTAAGACTCAGACCCCCAAAGTTCCTTGGGATGTTCGATGACATAGCTCAATCTTAAAAGAGGTTTTGGCTTATGGATAAGAAGTTTGAAAACTTGGACTGCACTGATGCCCAGAAAGATTTATATGCTACTTACCAACTTGAAAGATCACCATATCATTAGTGGCAAGATACGGAATCCTAGCTACTATAGCAACATGGAGTAATTACGTAGGATATGTTTCAAAGAGCTTTTCTGGCTTACTTCGCACCTAAGAAAAATACCTTGAAGGGAAAACTTTTCTCCACCTTTGGAAGTTCATTTCAAGAAGAGTTTTGGAGTGTGCATCCGACTTGGACCACACCCTAAGCGGGAAGGCTGATTCAACAGTTGTTATAAAGGATTTGGAGTCCAAGGAAACCATGGTACTTGGCAAGGACCTAACAATCTGAAACTGCCATCGTCCATAGAAGCAAATCTCTGAGAAATGTTTGAAGGTTTGACCATACAACTATATTCTTCGAATAGAATTTGGGATAAATCTCGTATGGAGACTGAAATCAAGCTAAACCCTTATGCAAGAGACACCCAAAGACCTTATCAGATTCACTGTCCAGCGGAGAGAATTAAACCCAGAACCTCTGTTGAAGTGATCAAATCCTTTCCCAAAGGTATGCCCAAATGTTCTGGTTATCGTCATATTGGACATAGCCGAGCTGAATGTCCACAACTTCCAGTCGTGCCGAAAATGCTATTTCTGGAGATTTCACAGGAAGAAAACCCAGGAGTTAGAACACCATTGTTGGAAGTTCAAGAAGAACCTATGGAGGATCAGTTTCTAGTTTCTAGCTTACGTAGTAGTTCTCGAGACTATGTGCCTAAGAATAAACTCTCAGAGATCATAGCTATGAAGATTCTATAGAAAGCTTATCAAACACTCAAGGCAAGAGCAAGTACCAAATTAGAGCAAACCATCGTCAGACGACTATTCAACCTCAACCTCAGAGTGAGGGCGACGCAAAGGATGAAGATATGAACAACACAAATGGAACTCCAACAGGTAATTACTAAACCTTTGAAGCCGTGTTTATAACAGTATCATATTAGCGTGCTAAGGGAATGGATTAGGTTATAATGATATGCTTTAGTACATGGTAAAACACCATATTGTTAATTATTTTACATGATGGAACTAAGTTAATAAATTACGAAATTTCTGTAAGAAAGTGGAATAGCATTGTAAGGTTTTAAAAAAGTTAGTTGGAAGGTGTTCAGTCGGAATTTTAGTTAATGTATCAGGTTAAATGGGACCTAGCTAGGGAAATCACAAAGTGGTAAGATGGAATAATGTTAACCCTACATAAGTTACCTCAGAGTAAATTATAAGGAAGCCGCGATCAATTCTTAGGATAGAATCGTAGGAGGCGTAAATAAACCTAAAACTTCCAGAACAAGAATATTCTGATCATGAAATAATTAGGAATAAAAGTTTAAGACTGCAACCCTTCTTTATACCCTTTTGTTCAACTAAAAAGGAATGACTTGGACTATTTTAGAATGGAGACTGTAGGAGAAGTAGCAAGTGGTTTAGGAGTTGTAATGGATATGAAACCCTTAGGTAGGTAGTACCATTAAGGGAAGAACCTCGCTATTTGAGATCCCTAGTAGATAGGAATTTTGGGGACAAAATTCATTTCAGGGGGGAGTTGTAAAACCCACACCCAGAATTCCTGGCCTAATTGAATTTCTATTGTGCTAGGAGGGTTTTCCATCATCAACCGAATGGGTTCTCGAGTCATTAACAAGAAACTTGGTTACACCAATGGTTGACCAAATTGAAAATTAAATAAAAGTTACAATTTAAGCCTTAGATACTAGTGTCGGTCGCTAGAGCTGGTCAGGAAACCCGAGCCAGTAAGATCCAGCCAGCTCTGACCGGACTAGGTAAATAACCTGTCAGCGAGAATGGACCAAGTGGAATTGATTCCAGAGGTACTTAGGAATATTCCTTCAGCCTTGGATGACCCTTTAGAGTCTCATCTCAAGTGAAACTGCTTTAGAGTCCTCTAGGAAGTAGGAACTCTTAAATTCTCTCAACTTTATTGCCACATGGCCTTCCTTTATTGTCTCCCACTTCTAGAAGAGTTATACTTCAAGAAGGAGACCTGGAAGATGAACCATACTAAACCACTCTCCTGAGGATGTAATGTTCATTATATACAACCTTTGATGCATTCTCAAAGAAAGAGTGTTGTTGGAGGAGAAGAAGTGGGAAGAAAGAAGAAGAGAAGGAGAGAAGAAGCCTGCAAGAACTGTCAACGTTGTGAAGCTCCCATTTTTGCCGTTCAACCTTCGTTGTAGGTAATACTTCATATCTTATATAGTAGGAACTTCTTTAAATGGAATCCATGTAGATTAAATAGTATGATGGTAGACAAACATGGAAAATTCATTGACGATGATCTTGAATGAATAATGGATAGGAGAAGAATTCAATGGAAAACAAAATACTGTCGATGCTTATTGTTATTATTGAAATCTATAGACCTAGTAAAAGGAGGGGAAAACCTCTTGCTAAGGTAATCATGGAGTACAAGGTTGTGAGACCAATACCAAAGTCCCCGTCCAAGGGAATGCCAAGAATCTCAGAAGGAGAAGCTTGAAACCATAGCCGGATGGTGCACCGAATGCAAAATTCGAGCGTTTGACCAGGCCAACCTTTCTGGTAGAGTCCGGACATTACCATAGACGACGGACCCTAAGATCTAGCATAACCACCGGGAAATGGAAAAAGGCTACTGGGAGTGATTGGACGTAGCGACGGTCGTTGAAATTGTTTCGACCGACGCCGTGACCGACCCTTGGTAGATGTTCAGACCTCTGTTGGATGCTATGCCGATCGTGATATGTGCGACCGAGGCACCGACTGGCTAACCCCAGACTTCCATAAATTGATAATGAATAATGTAGAATTTGTAACCAATAACTCTACACTCTGTATAGGTGTAGAGCACCTCGGAAACATTGATTATTATAGTGTGGATAACCACAATTACGTGATTTCATGTGAGGAACATAACCCTAACCTAATTTTGGTGTGTTTTGAAATATGCTGATGTTGATGCTGCATACTAATGCTTATATCATGTACAACATGTCATCTTATAACTGTCTTTTTGCATGCATTGCATTAATACTATGATTGACTGTGGTTGTATGTGTGAATGATTAGTAGGCAGTGGTGAAAGGGTCGAGGACCGCTAGATCCGACCTACTAAGCAGACTAATTGCCATGTATTGTCCAATATCCTAGGGGAGGACGACATCTTGGGGGCAAAACGGATGGTCTGGGAATCTCACTAGGGCATTGAGAGAGTACATAGGATGTCATATAGGTCTGGTTAGTGACAGAACCCTTGTGTGTGACCCTGGTCAGTAAGGGGTCAAGTACTGGTAGGATGGAGTAATGAGGGGGAAGGGTTAACAGTGTTCGTTAAAGCATCATTGGCCAGACTTGCTGCCCGATTATTATTCTGATTTGGATGTCGCGTGGCTTTACTAGGGCTATTAGAGTAGGCTAACTAGTAAGTATCCAAACACTCCCATGCATGGAGATTATAGTCAGCTTCGGGGAAGTATGGCTAGGCCTTACCATAGCATATTTGGTATACATTTCACCTGACCCTTGTTATATGCATAAATTTATTCATGATGATTGCTTTCCTGTCTGTTTCTCACGAGCTCAAGTTGGAGAGCTCACCCTTGTGATCGTCACTCTTTTTAGTTGTGCTTGTAGGTATTACAAAAACGGAATGTGAAGGTGTCCCAACTAGATCCAGAGTACCCTGATGCAAAAATCATGGAGATAACGGAAGAAGCAGTGGATCATGAACGTGATTGAAACATGCTGGAGTAGAAGACTATTAAAGATTACGAGTTTATTATTAGACAATAACTTATAGCATTTTTAAAAGTTATTAGTGTGCGGTGCCCAATGTTATGGGGCTAGGTAGACATGTTTTTCCTTGACTAATTGAAACCGAGAATAACCATTGAACAAAGTCATATGTTTATTTATCTAATTTAAATACCAATAGAGCTCAATTTACTTAATATGTTTCCACTATATTAAATTACTCTGATATGGTGTCATGGTGAGGAGGGTGGATGACTCTAGTATCTACTTAGCTTATATCTTGGGTTGGACCGCAATTAAAATGATCAGGGGGTCCAGACGCCTGCCGAAACTTTACATATCGTAAATTCAGGGTGTGACAGAGTAGGTTTGAGTCCCTTACTAAATCGTAGAACATCATCCGAATGCAAAACATAAAACTCATTTCAACATTAAAACAATAAGCAAATGAAGAAGGGAAAGGAAAATCGCACAATTCATAGCCTTATTGTTAGAATTGAGGAATAAAAGAAGAAGCAAAGCTGTCGGAAAGGAAGAAGAAAGATTAAAAATAATAATGACAATTACTGAAAAAAGGAAACTACACCAGAGAGGACTGATACAGTCAAGTTTTTGATGATAGGATGGTCTTTCATTTCACCCATCGACAAGTCCTCTCTGGTTCCTTCTGTTTCTCTTCCATGCTTTTGAGAAATCGGATTGTAGAAGAAGAAACCCTAGAATGAATCATTTTGATCAAAACCTAGTCAAACCTAGTTGAAATAGTCATACCCAATCAAACCTAGTCAAGCCTAATTAAACTCAGTCAAACCTAGTCAAGCCTAGTTAAACCCAATCAAACCTAGTGAAGATAATCAAGCCTAGTCAAATCCAATCAACTCAGTTTGTACCTAGTCAATACCTGTTCAATCACCTAATGGTCCCTTAGGTGGCACTTAGTGTAATACCCCAATTTCCAATGGTATTGAGTTGGGGAAATTTTTCTCTTCTTTTCAAGGCTTTTATATTAAAGGATATTTTGGTAATCTTACCTGTTAGAGTAAGTTTTTATGTCATTAATATTTTATTATTATTTATAGATAATATGTGTTAATATGTGTGTGTACATATGAATATATTTTATTATTGTTGTTTTTAATTATATTAAATATAGATTTATATAAATACGTTTATTATGCAATCCTTAGTCATAGGGGTTGTTACCCAAGGAAGGGAGAAAGTGCCATATGTAGCATGAGGTGGCTTTAAAGGGAAAAAAAAACAAGGGATAAAGATCAAAACCGTAAAGGGAGAGAAGAAGTAGGAGGTGGCATAGTAATAATAATTAAAAAACAAAACAAAACAAACAAAAAAAACGTAGAAAGGGAGAAGTAAGAGGTGGCAAGTGTTTGGAATAAAGAAAAAAAAAAAAAAACAACTACAACAATCTACATCCACAAGAGGAAAAGAGGGCGGTTAGAGATAAGGGGAGAGGAGAAGAGGAAACGTAGGGGTGAGGTGTCCGGTTAGTAAAGAAGAAAAAAAAAAAAAAATCAAAACAAAGGTGTTGTAGACGGATTAGGAAACAGAAGGAAAAAAAAACATATAGAATCAAGGAGAGAAGAAGGGAGATAAAATAGGTTTTCTATTTCTTTAATAAGATTATTAATTCTACGGTTATCTAAACTGGAATTGGGTAATAGTTACAGAAGAAGAGAGAGATTGGAGAGAAAGTAGGAAGAAAGAGAGTTGGATAAGGAAATTGAGAAATTGTGATTGGAAAAAAATAAAATAAAATAAAATAACGTAAAAGAGGAAGAGAAAAGGAATGTTGAGTACAAGAGAGAGACTAGGAAATTATAGAAAGAGAAAATAAGGGAAAAAAAGAAGAAAATCCGAATGCTAGGAGTGAGAGTGTGTAGAACTTTTGGAAATAAATGTGTTTTTATTTATGGGATTTTGCTACAGCCTTTAATGATATATATCTATATTTATATTGTATAGGTGTCACTACCATTGTGTGAGTTTGGCAGAATTTTGGAATTTCAAATTGGTCATTATTAAGGTGGGGAAAAATTATCTACTTACACTTGTTGTTTGATATTTTATGTGATAATATGAACTATGGTATACAATGTTTTGTGAATAATGATGCATGAATTTATGTGGAGTGTGTATTGTGAGAAGAATTATCTACTTAAACTTGTTATTGTTTTCTGTGGTAATGTGAGCTATGAGCTATGGGGTGTAATGTTTGAAAAATATTGAAGCATGATTTTATATGAACTATGTATTACGAGAATGCATAAGATTACATGGAAAATGAGGCAATATGACAGTGTGGTAATGTGATGACAAGTGATAGTTTATGAATGGAAGGATCAGATTTGCCACTAGCACCAGGCTAGTGGACTAGAAAATGTATGATGATGTAAGTTTAAAAAGTAAAAATAAATAAATGTTAGAACTGGTGTTTGCTGCCCCCTTCTCATTAAGGGGTTGGATAATAAGTGGAGATACGTGATATGATAGCCTGGTCAACTTAAAGACTCCATGGTAGCTTGGTCAGTTTAAGGACTCCATGATAGCCTAGTCAGCTTAAGGACCCCATGAGAAAATGTGTAACCCATGAGGAAATGTGTAAACCATGAGGAAACGTGTAAACCACGAGGAAATGTACATATCACGGCTCCAACTATTTGTGCACACTGCAGAAAGCACATACCTCGAGCCTAGGATATATATAAAATAAATTGTTAGGATTGATTAATTTGGTATTTATTTATAGTTGTTTTTGTTCAAGGTATTGTTCATGATTACTTGCATTTTAAATGTTCATGAAACTGCTTATTGTTTGTTGTCCTGTTTATGTCTTTGATAATTAATATCATTGGTATGTGTTTGTTATGTTGATTGTTTTGCTTATTGTGTAAGTACATAATTTTTCTTCACTGAGCCTTCGAGCTCATCCCATATTAATCAATTTTCAGAGGAAGAAAATGAAAGCCTAGAGGTTATGCCAGAATTTGAAGAACAAGTCTCTGAAGAGGGAAGCACTTGAATCCTTTGGATTCTCCATGTTAGTTTGAGGAAGTTTTTGAATGAAACTAACTAATTGTAAATAGGTAAATAATTTTGTGTAAACCTTTCATCATGATGTTGTATATATTGTTCTTCTGTCACCAGATAGCACACTAGACCTTTGTAAATATATGTGTAAGTGTTTGTTTGGAAAAAAAATGGTACACTATATGTTCCATTGTTCAATATTATGTGATATTTGTGCATGTTTGAGCATTCTGTAGTCCTGGTTGTTACTTAGAAGATTCTTCATGTGATGCTTTTGGCCCTGAACCTTGGGCTGGGGGCATTACACTTAGAGTGGTTCCATCTCGCCTTTTGTCCATGAGTAGTCAAAGAGAGAAGGTGGAGAGAGAGAGAGAGAGAGAGAGAGAGAGAGAGAGAGAGAAAGAGAGAGATTAGAAGCCCAACTTGAGCCCATTAAGCCCTAAGGTAGCATTAATGAGCCCATGTGGGAGGACTAAAATTGCTCCTCCCTCCCCCTTGTATATTAATTTGTAAATAAGTAAGAGATAAATGATCAAAGTGCCAAAAAAAAAAAAAAAAAAAAAAAAAAAAAAAAAAAAAAGGAGAAAACCACAAAAAAAAAAAAAACCACGGGGGGACCCACCCTTTACACAAGTGAAGGGAGGACTCCTTTCCTAAGGTATTTTCTTTAGTGTGTACTAATTGTGAGTGTGTGTTGGTGTGGTGTGAGTTGGCAGTAACAAATAAGAAAAGAAAAGAAAAGAAAGAAAATAAGGATAGAAAAACTTTTGGAAACAAATAAAAAGGAATCAAAAATAGTTTTTGGAGATTAGTATTAAGCTCCAAGATCCTTTTTAAAATTATCAAACTTAGAGAATTCAATAAAAGGGAAAGAGAGAGATTGAAAGGGATCTTTTGAGAGCTTATAAAAAGAGAAGTCATAGAGGGGAAGGAGATCTTTTAGGGGGTGTTTGGTAACACTTCAGAAGTTGGATTCTGACTTCTGGAGCATAAATGGAGTAGAAGCCTGTTTGGTAACCCGGTTCAGACTTCTGGAGAATCCATGAGTGAGCCGGCTCCAAATGAGCTCTAGAATCCAATTTTTTGAAAAATCAAATAGATGCATTTCGACTTCAGAGTACAATTTTGGAGTAAAAATCACCCCACACTACTACTACCACCAACTACCACCACCAACACCACGACCCACCAGCCACCAGCCACCACCGCCACCACCCTCCACCACCCACTGCCGCCACCACCACCACCACCACTACACCGCCACCACTACCCACCACATCCTCAATCACTACCCACTGCCACCTACCATCACCACCACCACCAACCACCGGCCACCGACCACCGCCACTACCACCCACCGCCACCTACCATCGCCACCACCAGCCACCAACCATTGCCACCACCACCTACCACCTACCACCATCACCCACTACCACCGCCTTCTCCACCACCACCATCCTCAATCACCACCCACCGCTACCTACTATCGCCACCACCACCAGCCACCAACCACCACCACCACCACCCACCACCACCGCCACCACCACCCCCCATCGCCACCACCACCAACCACCCACCACCTCCACCACCTTCCACTACCACCCACCACCACCTACCATTGCCACCACCACCAACCACCAACCACCGCCACCTCCACCCACCTCCACCACCAACTATCACCCAACACCACTGCTACCACCATCCACTACCACCCACCACCACCGCCACCACCACCACCCTCCACCACTACCACCCACCCACCCACCTCCACCCTTCACCACCACCTCCCACCCACCACCACTGTCACCAACCATCACCACTCACCACTAGTGCCACCATCCGCCACCCCCCACCACTACTCTGGAGTCCATGACTAAATTAGGTTAACAAACACCCCTCATACTCTTGAATCCTTTTGAAGTTGGAGTAGAAATTTGAAACAGAAGTAAGAATCCCAGAGTTGAAGTTTTATCAAACAGCCCCTTAGACTCTCTCACTCCCTCTCTACGTTTTGGCAAGCTGCCTCCCCCCCACCCCTAAATCGTGGTGAGCTAGATGAAGAGAGAGAAAGGAGAGAAAGGAGAGAAAGGAGAGAAAAGAAAAGAAAAGCAAGGAGAAAAGAGAAGAAGAAAGAAGGAGGAAGAGGAAGAAGGCTCGCTCACCATCTAAGGACTCCATTAAAACTTCAAGGTATTTCTGCAACCTCCATTGGAACAAGGTAGGTAACCTAAACTTCATACTTTTATGCCTATGAATATGCTTCATGTTTGTGCCATGATAGGAGTTAGGTTTGATTTTTGAGTATGATGATCTTTGTATAATTTTTCTTTCAAATCTGCCATGTTCATTAATTTTCATGCATCATATAAATTATAAGGAGTATTGTGTCCGAATTTGAGCTTCATTCATGGAGGTTTGCCTATGGATCCGCATCCTCTCCTACCAGTGTCTCTGGGAGGATAGTGGCAACCTGCCTTGGATGGCCGCCACGTAGCTTTCGGTGAATCCAAGACCCACGTCTGAGCCGACACCCAGCCGACAAGCCGAGCCGACAAGCCGAGCCGGCTCATACGTGAGTCTCGGATTCACCCAAGAGCCACGTGGCGGCCATCCGAGATAGGTTGCCGCGTCCTCCCAGAACCACTGGGAGGAGACGATGTGAATCCTTTGCCTATGTAAACAATTCCATGAATGAAGCTAATTTTCTAGAAAAGCCTGATCTGGGATCCGAAATTTGGATTAAGTTCAGACATAGCAAGAGAGGCCCATTGGTCTCCAAATTTTAAAGAGACCTTCCCAATAGAATTAAGAAGATCCCCCAAAAAACCTAGGTTGATTTGGATTGGAAAGATCAATTTAAAAATCCCACAAGTTTCTGTGCATAGTTTCTGCGATAATACAATATCTCTGTTTTGACGTTGAAGAGTGTTTTCTGGCCATATTTTGGTTTTGGTTTCTTCATTAGAATCTTAGAAATACTAATTTCCTAAATTTGATACTTATTTTGACTGATTTGGACATTTGATTGATTTTATATGGATTTTTAGTACATTAAAGTGGAACTTGGGCCGGATTTTGACTAAATTTCATGTACTCTATGTTTTGATGAAATGCACCTTGTTAGAGCTTCAATTTGCTTCTAGTGTCATAATACAAAATTTATGCCTTTGAGTCATCTTCATTCGTATGTAAATGGATTTAGTGTTACATATGTGTGTGATTTATCATGGATTTTTCATTGAAACTCAACAAAGTCTGTTCAAGACTTTTTCCTGTGTATGAACCCACACTTGTGGTGCAATTTTGACCATGCTACAGTTTCTGTTGGGATTCAGTTCGTTGAGACAAAACTTAGGTCTCTCTGTATAGTTTCTGGAGATATATTTTGGCCCTTTTTGGATACTGGAAGTGCCATTTACAGGCTTTTTTATACAGCTCGATAGAATCTGTTCCAGTACAGTACCTTCACATTGTGCAATATTTTTGACAGAGTTGTAGTCTTTGTTGGGATTTGATCCCTTGAGACAAAACTTAAGTTTTTAAATCTAGTTTCTGTGAGTGCAAGTTGGACTCAAATTGAGTACCAGAAACTCTGGTTACAGGTTTCTTGGCATAACTCAACAAAATCTAGAAGCAGGTTTCGATCAGTGCGGTACCTTGCACTTGTGTGACAATTTTGAACCTATTAGAGCCATTGTTTGGCTTAGGTGTCTTGAAAAGAGTTGTAGCCCTTTCAATCTTCTTTCTGTGTATATATTTTGGTCAAATTTTAACTTCTGAAAGTGTGCTTTATTACTGTTTTGCCTACTGCATGTAACATGCAATTTTCACTGCATGCAGCATGTAAACCTCTATGTTTTGCCTTTTTACAGTTTTGCCTACTGCATGCAGCAACTGTGGTACATGTTTGACCATATATATGGATGACACTGACGCAACTAACCACGGTGTGTAACAAAACCCATTCCTCCCCCCTCAAAGCAATGTTTACAAACATAAATATAGTAACCTAGGAGAGCTTAGCATTCAAGCACAACAAGGAAAGTTATCATTTTAAGTCTGACGTTTATATCCCATAGTGGAGTCGCACTGTAAGGACAAATGAAGGAATTCACATTTTCCTCAAGAAAATGATTTATTTGGAGTTTCCACCTAGATTAAGGTCTAGGACCTCAAATATAGTCTCATCATAAAATAAGACTTCTATTAACTCATGAACCTTAGATCGGCTTTTTGGTCTATCAGAGATCGGGGTAAGCATCAGGTTACAATTATGGGAAAGTGTTAGGCACCCAAATAGCCCGATCGAAATCGGTCACTTATGCCTTTCCTATGCTAGACTCTCTTGATTGAACCAAACCATGTAGTTTGATATCAATTAACCGAATCTGGAATCTTCTAGACTACCTACATATCTCAGATTTCTTCTAAGAATTAGGTTCACCACTGTAGTTTAGGTGTGATTAAAGTTTATGCTTATAATTTATGCTCGGTTTAATTAAGTTCTTTGTTCAAGTTAAAGCTTATGCTTAATTTGTTGAGGAATTCTACGGATATGGCTATGACTATGGATATGGATATAGATATGGATGTGAATAGATATGGGTATGGATAACCTAAAAAAACTAAAGGTGGATGATCTTTATTAAACTGATGGATAGTCCAAGTGGATCAATGGTAAATGATCTTTATTAGACTGATGGATAGTTCATGTAGATCAAGGGTCTGAATTTGAAAGTTCTTCCCAAATTGCTTACGTATTTTAGGGTTCTCCTCAGAATTAGGATCCGCTTAGTTTGAAACTGGTTTTGAGGGTGGATAACCTGTTCTAGATTAAAAAGTTTAGAACCTATTCTAGGTCTAGGGGTTTATAACCTGTTCTAGGTTAAGGGATGACTTTTTCCTGGTCAAGGGATAACATGTTCTAGGTTAAAGAATAACCTGTTCTAGGTTAAGAAATAACCTATTCTAGGTTAACGGCTGATAACATGTTCTAGGTTAAGGAATAACCTATTTTTAAGGTTAAGGAATAATCTGCTCGAGGTTAAGGGATGTTGTCACACCCCAATTCTGGACTAACTAGAATAGTGTGATGAACCGTAAATAAACCAATGGTTCAACCAAGATCTCCGTTAGCTAGTACCCACCATATCAATCACACACACATTCCACAGTAATAATCAGAGATAATAAACAAATAAGCGGAAGTTTTTATAATTAATGAACTAAGTATCTAACAGTGCTAAATAAATATTTAATCCAGTTATCTCCAAGTATCTTAAGACATAAAATAAAATAATCAATTATATATCCATTAACCAAGATATAACTAAACTAATCAAAGATGCATTGATTGCACTCGCATGAAGAATCATGTGTCTCTTCCATTAGTTCTTCGTCCATCGCCGCTACTTGTCCATACATCAGCGCATTCACATAATCTTCAACAGTAGGACCTGCATCATCAACTAAAAATATTCAATGTCGAAGGGGTGAGCACACATCATGGCTCAGTGAGCAAACAAAACAATGCAACAAACATATGCATGCATTCAATTCATATCTTTGGTCTGGTTTTTAAGTTTGTAATATTCTATAAAAAGGATTGGCGGCCACCACACCTCTATACACGAGTGTGTAAATCCTCCCAATGGCTCAAACACTATTGCCATCCCACATGCACCCACCATGGAATAGAGATAGAGCTAAAGTGTCCAGATCAAACACCGCCAACACTTCCCCTGATGCCCTACCCATACCAATACGTAAGCCCCTATTGGCAAGGGCTTGCAGACTAGGCTCGCAACTAATCAATCCTAATGCCATCCAGTGTATCCAAGGCCTCACCCCAGCATCCTGCAATACGTCCATAAAGATAGAGCTAAGGTCCCCCGGCAGAGTTAAAGACCACACGGTCCGAGACCACATCCCCTGATGCCCTACGACGTAATAGTTTTACTAAGGTAATGGCAATACGACGATGTCAGTGGGCAAGACTTGACTAGAGATGAGCTAGAGTCTGGTGACCAGGTCAGACCACAATGCCACGTCCTTCCCCTGATGCTCCGCTAGCATCCAACACACTAACCACACACACACACAGTCACATGCCTATTCCTAGCATCTCCAATCAACATGGTAGCAAATAAACAAAAGTAAATATGCATGAGCAGTAATAACAGTAATATTAGATGACATGTGAGATGCACATTACAAGCATACAAGCATAAAATTAATAAAATAACAGTTTATTATTATCCAATTAGTTTAGGTCTTGTTCCCTCACCTGTTAGCAAAACTTGATCTCCTTCCAAGCCTTATAATTCTCTTTGAATCAATTTAATGATCTAAAAGTTGTATAAATTTAAGTTAGGATTCATGTGTAATGTGTTACAGTAGATGAAAATCAAAATAGATCACTGATAGGTGTCTGATAGGCCCTATGGTTGCATGTTGTGTCGACCTTACCATGTACGGTCGATACCCTACGGTCGCACTATATGCGACCATACCCTGCGACCATGGTTTCTGAATTCTTTCCGAATGCCTATGGTCGATACTTTGATCATGCTATGGTCGACCGTTGCTGCGACCTTTCGATTTCTGGTCACAAACTACATTCAATCCAAGTTCTTCTTGGGTCGACTCCTCGACTTTTCTCTTGGGTTCGTACTAAGGTTATCCTATGGTCATCATTAGTAGTTTCTCATCAACCATTATCACCAAACTCATCCGTCATGGTTATCCTTGGGATCTACTCAAGAAATCACATGGATTATAATAGGTTGACATCTCCAATCCTCCATAGAAACCTTATTCCATAGAATTTATATCTTTAGAGATTAGGTTCATACCTTTGCCTACGGTAGAGAATTAAAATCTTCCCAGCAACACCTTCTCCTTATCGTTCTCTCCTTCTCCTTCTCTTCCTTCTCTTCCTTTAGTGTTGCTAATGTTCTAAAAGAGTGCAAAAGGTTGAGGGACGTCCTTTATATAGAGAAAAACTCTCCATATAGAGTTCTCTAATAATAGGAAAGAGACCCTCCTCAAATTAAGAAAGTTTTCAAACTTGGAGTGTGATTTGGGGTCCTATGGTTGAACATATAGTCGCGGAACCTATTGATCATAGGGTCGAAAACATCGACCCTAGGGTCATTGCTCTGTGATCCTTATTCCTTACCGTATGGTCGACCATACCTGTCACACCCCAATTCTGCACCATTCAGAACGGTGTGATGAACTGCTACGAACCAACGGTTCAATCAGGATCTCTAATAGGCAGTATCCATTAAAAATAAAACCATGCACATCCACAACCATAATCAGAATAATATACAATAGCGGAAGTCTTATAGTAAATGAACCGAGAACTCTAAATGTAATAATCATAATTAAAATATCAAGTTATTGTTGTATCAACTGAGACATAAATAAATAAAATACCAATTAAATCCATTTATAAATTCAAATAAATCCTAATAGAATACGCATGAGTTGCACTCGCATGAGGGGTCATGCGCATCCTCTAAGTCTTCAGCTTCCATTGCAGCAACACGCACATACACCGGATCATTTATATAATCTGCAACTGTGGTACCTGCATCATCAACTAAAAATATTTGACGTCAAGAGGGTGAGCACACATCATGACTCAGTGAGCAAACAAAACAATGCAACAAACATATGCATGCACTCAATTCATATCTTTGGTCTAGTTTATAAGTTTGCAATGTGCTATAGAAAGGTTTGGTGGCCGTCTCACCTCTATACACGAGTATGTGAAACCGCCCAATAAAAATGCCACTGTCGTCCCACATGCACCCACCATGGACAATATACACCCCATGAAAACGGCATGGCTATACCGGTTGCCCACACCAATCGTAAGCCCCTGCTGGCGAGGGCTTGCAAACTGGGCTCGCAACTAACCAATCCTAATGCCAATCAGTGTATCCAAGGCCTCACCCCAGCATCCCTCAATACATCCATAGAGATAGGGCTAAGGCCCCCCGACAGAGTCAAAGACTACACAGTCCGAGACCACCTCCCCTCATACCCTATGACGTAATAGTTATGCTAAGGTAATGGCGATACGAAGGTGTCAGTGGACATGACTTGAGTAGAACCATGGCACAATATACCTCGATGAAAATGGCATCGAAGTACCCGGTTGATACCATCCCCTACCGCATTCAGTACACCAGCACTTGCTTAGTGGACATGACTTGAATAGGCTATGTCACAATATACCCCGATGAAAATGGCATCGAAGTACCGGTTGATACCATCCATACCCGCACCATGTACACTAGCCAAACACAAACATTCACAAGCCTATTCCTATCATCATCATCATCATCATGTTATAAACAATAAATTTAAATATGCATGAACAGTAATAATAGAAATATTGGATGACATGTTAAATGCACATTACAAGCATATACACATAGAATCAATCATGGCATTGGACTCAAGAAATAAAACAGTTTATTATTAATCAATTAGTTTAGGTCTTGTTCCCTCACCTTTACTTGATCGTAGGTCCTCTTTCAAGCTTTAAGAATAAACTATATATCGATATTATATCACTAGAAGACCTAACCAAATCGATAAAATTTAATTAGAATTAATTCAGACTTTAAAAAGCATGCTGTTAACTGGGGGTCGATGCTAGGGTCGGAGGTTCCATCGACCCTGGGTGCGACCACCCACAGTCTGGACTTCCCGAACACTGGGGGTCGATTGTTAGGGTCTGGTAGGGTCGATTGGCCATCGACCCCCCGTGCGACCCCCTGTGGGTTTTGTCAATTTTTCATCCTACAGTCCATTCTTCGTGTTTGGGGTCCTATGGCTTGCTTCTATAATCCATTCCACACATGTTCTATGGCCTAGAACCGTAGTTCATTCACCTATTTGGCTTTCATGATTTCCCCCATGGTTTTTCATGAAAACCTAACCATGGGTGGATGATTTGGATTTCTCCTAGAACATTCCCTCTTCTCTATCTATTCTAAGGTCTGTAGAATTACATGGAGATAGTATCCATACCTGAGAATTAGGCTTGTTTCTCTGAAGCCTTCTCCTTGATCTTCTTCTTCACTTTCCTTCTCTTCTCTTTCTCTTCTCCTTCTCTTCTCATTCTCTCAATCCAATTAGGGTTCTAAAAGGAGTGAAAGAGGCTTAGGGACGTCCTATTTATAGAGTAGAAACTCCCAAAATAAGTCCTATTGAGATTAGGAAGGAATCCCATTGAAATTTGAAAAGTTTTCAAATCACGGTTTTTGTCGGCAGACTGGGGGTCGATGAGGGGGTCGGAGATCCCGTCGACCCCTAGTTCTTAAAATGTCTGACCCCCGGTATAAAACTGGGTGTTTGACTTTTATACTGGGGGGGTCCGACCCTACCTTGCTGGGTCTGCGACCCTCCCCCTATTTTTAGTGTTTTTGGGTCAGTTTAATACCTGGGATCGTTATCTCCCTCACGCACTTGATCCATTTGGCTCGACCATGATGGGTAGACCTAGTTCAAGGTGGTAAGACCGGGTTAGTTCGATACGGGTCTTACAACTCCCCCCTACTTATAAAAATTTTGTCCTCAAAATTGTACATACCTTCTAAGTCGAATAAATGAGGGTATTGCTTTTGCATTGCATTCTCTTCTTCCCATGTGATTTCTTCCATGTCCCTACTTCTCCAGGTGACCTTAACATAATAAATATCTCGGTTGCGTAGTCATTGAACCTTTCGACTGGTGATTTTAGTTGATGTTACTTCAAATGTCAAATCATCAGTTAAATCAGGTAGATCTACTGTCAGAACGTGCGTTGGATCTTTGACATTCTTCTTCAACAAGGAAATATAAAATACGTCATGCACACTTGATGTAGATGGTGGTAGTGCTAACTGGTAAGCCACTTTCCCACGCTTAGCTAGAATCTCATATGGCCCGACATATCTTGGACTTAGTTTCCCTTTTTGTCCGAACCGTTTCAATCCTCGCATAGGCGATACTTTTAAGAATACTTTATCACCCACGACGAACTCAAGGTCTCGGCGTCGGGTATCGGCATATTGCTTCTGATGATTCTGGGCTGTTCTCACTCTTTCTTTGATAATGTCGACCACTCGACAAGTCTCTTCAACAAATTCCAGTCCAACAATACTACGTTCCCCAACTTCATTCCAAAACAAAGGAGTTCGACACTTTCTGCCATACAGTGCTTCATAGGGTGACATCTGTATAGTAGCCTGGTAGCTATTATTATAAGCGAACTCAATCAGTGGTAACTTTTCATCCCATGTTCCTTTAAAATCAATTACACATGCCCGAAGCATATCCTCTAGAATCTGAATTGTTTGCTCCGACTGTCCATCTGTCTGTGGATGGAATGAAGTACTAAACTTCAATGTTGTACCCATAGCCTTTTGCAATCCTTCCCAAAACATTGAAGTAAATGGTGGATCTCTATCGGACACAATACTTTCAGGTACACCGTGTAATCGCACAATGTTATCCACATACAGCTTAGCTAACCTCTCCAATGTATACTGGGGTCGTATAGGTATAAAGCGAGCTATTTTAGTCAGGCGGTCTATAATCACCCAAACTGTGTCAAATACTCGAGGAGTCAGTGGTAATCCTGTGACGAAGTCCATAGTGATGCAGTCCCATTTCCATGCCAGAGTCAGACCCCGCTTTTAAGGGAGGGTCGGACAGCTTAAGACCCTAGGGTCGACGGGATCATCGACCCTCCCATCGACCCTCGGTTTCTGACGAAACTGAAATTAGGAAATTTCCTAATTTTCGGTTGGGATTCTTTCCAAATCTCAATGGGATTATTATAGGACAATCCTAGTCTATTTAAAGGACGTCCCTAAGCCACTTTCACTCCTTTCACAACCCTAATTGAATTGAGAGAAAGAGAGAAGAAGGAAAGGAGGAAGAAGAGAGGCAAGGAAGAGAATCTAGCAAAAAGGAGAAGAAATTGCAGAGAAAAGTAATCTTCTCAGGTATGGATACTAATTCCATGAGTTTCTACAGACCTTAGGTTAGTAATTGAAGAGAAAGTGATCTCGGAGAAACCCAAACCATCCATCCATGGTTAGGTTTTCATGGAAAACCATAGGAGGATGCACGAAAAGGAGAAAGATGGTTTATACATGGTTCTAGACCATGGAATGAATGTTGAGTGAATGTAGGAAGCAAGCCATAGGACCCCAAACACGAAGAGTGGATTAAAAAGTGGAAATTGGACCAGAGTGCACCGAGGGTCGACCGAGGGTCGATAGACCATCCGACCCTAGGTGTTTCCGACCATCGACCCTCGGATTCGGGAAGTTCGGAATGGAGGGAGGGTCGATAGACCCATCGACCCTAGCATCGACCCTAGCATCGACCCCGCCTGACGTAATGGTTTTTAAATTCTGAATTAATTCTAATTAAATTCTATCGACTTTGTTAGGTTTGCTAGCAATATAATAACATTATAAAGGTGATTTTAAAGCTTGGAAAAGTATCTATTAGCAAGCTAAGGTGAGGAACCTTAACCCCAAACTAAATTGGTTAATAATAAACTGTTTTCTATTTCTTGAGTCCTATGCCATGTTTGATTCTATGCGAATATGTTTGTAATGTGCATACAAAGATGCCATCCAATATTTCTATTACTTGTTCATGCAGATTTACATTATTGTTTATAACATGATGATGATGATGATGATAGGAATAGGCATGTGATTGTATGTGTGTGGTTGATGTGCTTGATGCGAGCGAGTATCGGGGGGGTGTGATGAGAACGCCAATAAACGTTAACCTTTGGCGGGTCTCAACGACTTTAGCTCTATCTCTAACTCAAGTCTTGTGCATTGACATCGTCGTATCGCCATTACCTTAGCGGAACTATTATGTCGTAGAGTATCAGGGGAGGTGGTCTCGGTCCTTGTAGTCTCTGACTCTACCGGGGGGCCTTAGCTCTATCTCTATGGGCATTCTGAGGGATGCTGGGGTGAGGCCTTGGATACACTGTTTGGCATTAGGATTGGTTAGTAGCGAGCCCAGTTTGCAAGCCCTCGCTAACGGGGGCTTACGTGTTGGTATAGCATTATATAGCAATAAACGTTAACCTTTGTTGTATAATGTTATGGTAGGGTGGATGGGGACGACGATAAACGTTAACCTTCGGGCGGGCTTCCACACCCCGTATAGAGGCGGTGTCAATAAACGTTAACCTTTGACCACCCAACCTTTCTATTGCACATTGCAAACTATAAACCAAGACCAAAGATATAAATTGATTTTTGCATGCATATGTATTGTTGCATTGTTTTGGCTACTCACTGAGCCGTGTTGTGTGCTCACCCCTCGACGTCGAATATTTTAGTTGATGATGCAGGTTATACGGCTTGAAGATTATATGAACGCGCCGGCGCACGGAAACGTTGCAGCCATGGAAGTTGGAGCCGAAGACGATACACACGATCCCCTTGCGAGTGCAACTCGTGTGTATTTGATTAGATATTTTTTTGTAGGTTTCTTTATTGGATTTATAAGACATGTATTTGGTATTTAAATATTTATGTCTCAGTTAAACACAGAATAATTTGCTATTATTTATGGGTATCATCTTAGTTCTCAGTTCATATTATTTATAAATTTTCCGCTATTGTGTATTACTCTGATTATGATTGTGGATGCGTGTAAAGTTCGGATAACGCTGGGATAGCCTATTTGAGATCCTGGTTGAGCCATTGTTTATTTAGCGGTTCATGACACCATTCTGGTTAGACCAAAATTGGGGTGTGACAACTTGGTATCAGAGCATCTCAGGCCTTGCCCGCCGCACTGACACACATTCAAGACCATTGTGAACTGAGATAGGATAAATTAAAAGCTTTAATACAAACACACTGTAAGCACAAGTGATGATTGAAACCGAATTAAAAAAGAGAATAATGCATCTATTAAAGGGAAAATCAGTTACATACAATGAGTAAGAGAACCAAAACGTAAATACATCGATAAAGCAGAGTACAGTCCACAACCCGGCAAACTAGCCGTGAGATCAGCCACCCTCCGACCGGTCCGGCGCCGAGCGCCTAGGAGCTCCCCTATCCTCGGGATCCGATGCACGCCGAGCCTCTCTAATCTCGTGAAACATACTCAGCACGCCATCGACCGGGTGGGCGCGAAGGACCAGCATCATGAAAAAGGACCGGACTCGGGTACCGGCCGCCGCAGCAGGAAGTACCAGCCCGATCCGCATGCGTAGGTGATGGCGGTGGTATCGCATCGACATCCATATATAAGCGATCATCGCCGACCGGATCCCCACGAGCCCCAGCAGCAGCCCCGAGATCAGCCATCTCAACCCGAGTGTGAGGGCGCACCATCGCGTTCCTCTCCTCATCACTAACCTCCGCATCTCGTAGCCCCATCTTGCGGATAGCCTCCCAACCTAGAGGCGACGAGAAGGTCTTCTCCCCGGATCTTCTCATCAACCGGATCCACCCCCAAACGGGTCGTAGCACCGGAATCATGCGCCCATAGGGTAGATTACCCCTATGACCGGACAATGTGGCACCGATCATCGCCCGCATGATGATGTAAGGAAGGCGGACCGGCCGCCGAGTGCATATGCCGTAGATCAAGAACTCGGGTCAGCCGAGACACCCTCTCATAGTGCCCACTCGCGGAATCGGACTATGCCGGATAATCTTGCGGAAGACTCGTGGAGATGGACGCAAGTAGCAAGCTCTCATCTCGCCATCTATCGGGACGGAGCAACTGATTGTCGATCTCAGCTCTCATCTCCATCTCAACAAACTGTGGCTCTCCCGGCGCACAGTACACCATAGGGCCATCATAGGCAATGCCCAACAGATCGGCCAGCTGCCGATAATCAAAGGAGATGTGCACCCCTTTGACGTAGCTAGTGATGCGCAACTCCTGACCACGCCCGGGAGCCACCCCATGTCACCGAATGCTCTCTACATTGAACAAGGCTAGTTCAGCCAAGTTCACCATACGACCCCCTTCCACTTTCTTGCCTGTATAGTAGGCATACTGTGCCTCGGCTTCATTCGAACGAAAGCGAAGTGGATCACGCAATCTTGGCACTTTGGTACGGGCCATAGTATCTGCAAAATAAGAAAGAGAAAGGAAACAAGGAGTTAATAGGATAAAAATCCAAAAAATTTAAAATAGAAGCCCATTCATCACCATACAAGTGGGCATAAGGACTTACGTAAGTTAAAATATATCCTACAATCCACCTACAGTAGGAAATTTTAACTGACGATGTCCAATTTGAAGAAATTCAAGAAAAATCGAAAATGTCGACAAATTAGGGCAAAAAGAGAAAATTTAAGTTTCTCGTTAACCAACCGACGAAACTCAAAAATTTTTGAGGGCTTTCGTTCCTCAAGACCCCAATAACAAAAGCCCCCAATAAAAATAGAATTTTTACGGTTGGAAAAAGTTTAATTTGGAAAATACGAGCTAGATGAGCAAAAACCTCGAAATAAAAACCTAAAAAACAGGAAAAGTTGGGAAATTTTACCTGTAGAGGTGATGTGGATGTCGAAACTCGGACTAAGAACGATCCACAATAGCGAAGTAGCACTGTAGCAACTCTGAGAGTAGAGACGAGTCGAAACGGAGGAGGAATAGTGAGAATCGACCCAGAATCGGATCTTAAAAATCTGATTTTTGGTCCGAGGGTCGGACAATTCGACTGACACCATCGACCCTCGGATCGACCCACCAATCGACCCTCGGCTCGAATCGGCATCGAAAATTCAAGGGTCGGACCGAGGGTCGGACACCCATCGACCCTCGCATCGACCCTCAGCACTCGGGAAGAACAGGTCATTCCCAGGGTCGGATGCCAAGGGTCGGACATACCATCGACCCTCACTATCGACCCTACATAGAAAAGATAGTATTTTTTTTTCAGAATGAATTGAGGATTCAAATTTTACATCGGTTAGCGTGCCTACATGAAGTATAAATGATTTCTCACCGATTTTGATGATTTTCGGGCACCACCCATCTCGTAAAGGAAATATGTCCGGACGTAGAGTGACCCGACGGACCGGAACACGGCCCCACCACCACCACCCGTGGAGGAGACTAGTCAAGAGAATAACCATGCACAGGGTAATCCAGAACCGGCAAACCCTACAAATTTGCCACCCCCACCACCGGAGCTAGCAACTGTGGTTATGAACCTAGCTCAACAACTCCAGCAGATGCAACATGCACAAGCTCAAATGCAGGTTGCAATGGGAGTTATGTTTCAAGCCACTCAGGCTGCAACCATGCACACTAGGCAAGCTAGTGTAGCACCAAGGGTAACCACCCAACGCAAACGGACACCTCAACAACCGGCTGCACCGGCCCCCGTGCAAGTCCCGGAAGCAGCCCAAGGGAACTATCGCATCCACCCCCTATGTTTGGGGCATACCAAAATCAACCGGATCACTCCCGACTAGTAGAGAGATTTTTGAAAATGAAGCCAAGAGAATTCAACGGCAAACCGCCCGATCCACTATGGCCGGCAGCACACTGGATAGACGAGATGGAAAGGAATTTCCTTATGATGACTATTACTGAGGAAGAAAAAGTGCTATGCGCCACCTTCATGCTCAAAGGCGACGCACACCATTGGTGGAAATCTACAAAGACATACTTATTGACCAAGCACGCCCTACTGACATGGGCTATATATAAGGAAGCATTCTTCGAGAAGTATTTCCCAAGAAGCTTCAGAGATTCAATGGAGAAGGAATTTCTGAGTCTGTATCAGGGGCATGTCCCGTAGACTCATATCAACAACGCTATGAAGAGCTGTTTTTCTTCGCACCGGCTAGCATGCAAGAAGAAGATACAAAAACCCGTAGATTCGTCGCGGGACCAAGAGGAAGTATCGTGGAACATGTTCCGGGATTAGAAAAGACCATATATAATGAAGCCGTCCCGGATCGCTCGAGTGATTGAATCGAGCCGAAAAGAGAGTTATTTCACTCAAAACAAAGGCATAAAAAGGCCAGCCGGGAATTCTTATAACGGAGGCAATAACAGACGTATAAACCTTTCCGCCCTCGAATTTTGCAACCGCACCAAAGTCTACCGCAGCAGCTCAACCACACCCAAAGCCAAATTCCGAAGCCCCGAGTGTTATAACCGCAACCAACCAGGGCACATGGCAAGAGAATGTCCAAAACCCAAGAAGCGCTACATCAAGGACGGGTATATGCTGTTACATCGAGGATGCAGCCGCATCGCCCGATGTGGTCACTGTGTATGACCGAAACTTTTAAGATTATAATTACACCGATTGAGTATGTAGACTAAGTAAAAACGGATCACGTGTATCGTACCTATCAATGGCGTACCCGCCGCAGTACTCTTTGATTCGGAGCTACTCATTCATTTATATCCGTGTCGCTTGGAAAGAAGACCAATCTGCCCATCAAAAACATTAGACTACAAATTACTTGTACGGTCACCGATGGGATTAGAAGTGGAATTAGAGAAAGGTTATGGACCATGTCCGGCTCTCATTGGAGAGCAGACCTTGGATGCAACCTTAATACAACTTGAGATGGCGGACTTTGATGTCATCTTAGGAATGGACCGGTTAGCTCGGCACTCGCAAATTTGTTATGCGCCGAGAAGAAGCTAACGCTCAAAGACAAAGAAGGAGCAGAATTCGTTTCCGGGAACCAAACTTCCCAGAGACGCAAGCTCATACTCCAAGATTAAAGGCTAAGAAGTGCATTGAGAAAGGAGCGGTCGGATATCTAGTATCGCTGGTCGACCTAACCAAGGACGTGCCACAAATGGAAGATATTGATGTCGTGGCGAGATTTTCCCGATGTATTTCCGAGGAATTACCCGGATTACCACCCGACCGAGCCACGGAGTTTGTAATAGACCTTATACCGGAGCCGCACCAAAAGATTAAAGAAGGTGACATTCCGAAGACAGCTTTCAGGACAAGATACGGACATTATGAGTTCCTAGTGATGTCCTTCGGACTAACTAATGCACCGGCAACGTTCATGGAACTTATGAACCGAGTTTTCCACGATATGTTGGACACGTCGGTGATAGTATTTATTGATGACATATTGGTATACTCCAAGGACAAGGAAACCCATGTCAAGAACCTAAACGCAGCCCTACAAATATTAAGGAAAGAGAAGTTATACGCCAAATTTTCAAAGTGTGAGTTTTGGCTAAGTGAAGTCGCCTTTCTAGGCCATGTAGTATCCGCGAAGGAATCAAAGTGGACCCCGAGAAGATCGAGGCTATTGTGAAGTGGGAAGCACCAAAGAGCGCCTCGAAAATTAGAAGTTTCCCCGGGTCTAGCTGGATATTATCGGAGATTCGTAGAAGACTATTCTCGGATTGCCGTACCTCTCACCCGGTTTGACCAAGAAAGGAGAAAAGTTCGTATGGACGGATAAGTGTGAAAAGAGCTTTCAAACACCGAAGACCAAATTGATATCCGCTCCAATTTTAACCATTCCCGCTCCAGACATACATTTACCTTATACACTGATGCATCGGGATTGGGATTAGGATGTGTGCTTATGCAAGGAGAACAAGTAGTTGCGTATGCATCGAGACAGTTGAAGGTACATGAGAAGAATTACCCCACTCACGATTTGGAGTTAGCGGCAGTAGTACATGCTGTCAAGATATGGAGACACTACCTATACGGAGAGAAATTTCAGATTAAGTCGGACCATAAAAGCCTTACGTATCTATTTAATCAGAAGGAGTTAAATATGAGACAAAGAAGATGGCCGGAACTATTGAAAGACTATGATTGTGATATCCGAGATCATCCGGCAAAGCGAACGTAGTAGCGTATGCATTGAGCGGAAAAGCAATGATAAAATCTCAAGGAGAAACTAGCACAACCGCAAAGAATGTGTACTACCGGGATGGTATTCAATCACGGTAACGAGCAATATGTGATCGATACACCGGATGGATCAACCAACCAAGGGTTCATTCATCGGTTTTCAAATATGTTCGCGGCATTGAAGATAATACCGGATATAGTGGATGAAGTGAAGACAGCTATCAAAGCAGATCCTTATCTGAGAACGGTACAAGAAGATATTGAGAAAGGTAGGACTAACCCCCGAGTTCACCTTGGATGACGAAAAGGTACTGAAATATAAAGGAAGAATATGTGTACCCGAAACGGAAAGTGTGGACATTAGACACCGACTCATGAAAGAAGCCCATACCACCATCTACTCGATACATCCTGGAAGCACAAAAATGTATCATGATCTAAAGAAACTGTATTGGTGGAGGGGAATGAAGGCAGATATAGCCAAGTTCGTGTCTCAATGCTTAAATTGTCGAAGGTAAAGGCGGAACGACAAAGACCCGCAGGACCGTTACAACCATTACCGAAACCAGCATGGAAATGGGACTGCATCACTATGGACTTCGCCACGGACTACCACTGACTCCTCGAGTAGTTGACGCAGCTTTGGGTGATTGTAGACCGTCCGACTAAAACAGCTCGCTTCATACCGATACGACCCCAATATACACTCGAAAGGTTAGCAAAGCCGTATGTGGATAATATTGTTCGGCTACATGGTGTTCCGTAAAGCATTGTGTCCGATAGAGATCCACGATTTACTTCCAAATTTTGGGAAGGACCGCAAAAGGCCATGGGCACAACATTGAAGTTCAGGACCGCATTCCACCCACGCATGCACGGACGCCCGGAGCGCACAATTCAGATTTTAGAAGATATGCTACGAGCATGTGTGATTGATTTCAAGGGATCATGGGACGAAAAGTTACCATTGATCGAAGTTCGCTTACAATAACAAATATCGGCTACTATACGTATGTCACCTTATGAAGCACTGTATGGCGGGGAAGTGTCGAACTCCCTTGTTTTGGAATGAAGTTGGAGAACGTAGTATTGTTGGACCAGAATTTGTTGAAGAGACTTGTCGAGTGGTCGACATCATCAAGGAAAGAGTAAGAGTAGCTCGGAACCGTCGAAGCAATACGCGGAGATACCTGACGAAGAGATCTAGAGTTCGCCGTAGGCGAAAAAGTATTTTTGAAAGTATCGCCTATGCGAGGATTGAAGAGGTTCGGACAGAAAGGAAAACTAAGTCCAAGATATGTCGGACCATATGAGATTCCCGCTAAGCGTGGGAAAGTAGCTTATCGCTTAGCACTACCACCATCTATGTCAAGTGTGCATGACGTATTTCACATATCCTTATTGAAGAAGTATGTCAAAGACCCAACACATGTGTTGACAAGATTTGCCGGAACCGATCGATGATTTGACATTTGAAGTAATACCAACAGAAATCACTAGTTGAAAGGTTCAACGTCTACGCAACAGAAATATCTACTATGTTAAGGTCATATGGAAAAGTAGAGTCATGGAAGAGATTACATGGGAAGAAGAAAATGCTATGAGAAAGAAATAACCTGACTTGTTTGATTCAGAAGGTACGTACAATTTCGAGGACAAAATTTTTATAAGTTGGGGGAGTTGTAAGACCCGTGTCAATTTAACCCGGTCATACCATCTTGAACCAGGTTTACCCATCATGGTCGAGTCAAATAGACCAAGGGCATGAAGGAGATCGAGATCCCAGGTACGAAATCGACCCAAAAACACTTAATTCTAGGGGAGGGTCGCACACCTGGGAGCGGGGTCGGACCTCCCTAAAACGAAAAGTCGACCCCTCGCTTTCAAGGGAGGGTCGGACAGCTTAAGACCCTAGGGTCGACGGGATCATCGACCCTCCCATCGACCCTCGGTTTCTGACGAAAACTGAAATTAGGAAATTTCCTAATTTTCGGTTGGGATTCTTTCCAAATCTCAATGGGATTATTATAGGACATTCCTAGTCTATTTAAAGGACGTCCCTAAGCCACTTTCACTCCTTTCACAACCCTAATTGAATTGAGAGAAAGAGAGAAGAAGGAAAGGAGGAAGAAGAGAGGCAAGGAAGAGAATCTAGCAAAAAGGAGAAGAAATTGCAGAGAAAAGTAATCTTCTCAGGTATGGATACTAATTCCATGAGTTTCTACAGACCTTAGGTTAGTAATTGAAGAGAAAGTGATCTCGGAGAAACCCAAACCATCCATCCATGGTTAGGTTTTCATGGAAAACCATAGGAGGATGCACGAAAAGGAGAAAGATGGTTTATACATGGTTTTAGAACATGGAATGAATGTTGAGTGAATGTAGGAAGAAAGCCATAGGACCCCAAACACGAAGAGTGGATTAAAAAGTGGAAATTGGACCAGAGTGCATCGAGGGTCGCACCGAGGGTCGATAGACCATCCGACCCTAGGTGTTTCGACCATCGACCCTCGGATTCGGGAAGTTCATAATGGAGGGAGGGTCGATAGACCCATCGACCCTAGCATCGACCCTAGCATCGACCCTCGGTGACGTAATGGTTTTTAAATTCTGAATTAATTCTAATTAAATTCTATCGACTTTGTTAGGTTTGCTAGCAATATAATAACATTATAAAGGTGATTTTAAAGCTTGGAAAAGTATCTATTAGCAAGCTAAGGTGAGGAACCTTAACCCCAAACTAAATTGGTTAATAATAAACTATTTTCTATTTCTTGAGTCCTATGCCATGTTTGATTCTATGCGAATATGTTTGTAATGTGCATACAAAGATGCCATCCAATATTTCTATTACTTGTTCATGCATATTTACTTTATTGTTTATAACATGATGATGATGATGATGATAGGAATAGGCATGTGATTGTATGTGTGTGGTTGATGTGCTTGATGCGAGCGAGTATCAGGGGAGGTGTGATGAGAACGTCAATAAACGTTAACCTTTGGCGGGTCTCAACACTTTAGCTCTATCTCTAACTCAAGTCTTGTGCATTGACATCGTCGTATCGCCATTACCTTAGTGGAACTATTATGTCGTAGAGTATCAGGGGAGGTGGTCTCGGTCCTTGTAGTCTCTGACTCTACCGGGGGGCCTTAGCTCTATCTCTATGGGCATTCTGAGGGATGCTGGGGTGAGGCCTTGGATACACTGTTTGGCATTAGGATTGGTTAGTAGCGAGCCCAGTTTGCAAGCCCTCGCTAACAGGGGCTTACGTGTTGGTATAGCATTATATAGCAATAAACGTTAACCTTTGTTGTATAATGTTATGGTAGGGTGGATGGGGACGACGATAAACGTTAACCTTCGGGCGGGCTTCCACACCCTGTGTATAGAGGCGGTGTCAATAAACGTTAACCTTTGACCACCCAACCTTTCTATTGCACATTGCAAACTATAAACCAAGACCAAAGATATAAATTGATTTTTGCATGCATATGTATTGTTGCATTGTTTTGGCTACTCACTGAGCCGTGTTGTGTGCTCACCCCTCGACGTCGAATATTTTTAGTTGATGATGCAGGTTATACAGTTGAAGATTATATGAATGCGTCGGCGTACGGAAACGTTGCAGCCATGGAAGTTGGAGCTGAAGACGATACACACGATCCCTCTTGCGAGTGCAACTCGTGTGTATTTGATTAGATATTTTTTTATAGGTTTCTTTATTGGATTTATAAGACATGTATTTGGTATTTAAATATTTATGTCTCAATTAAACACAGAATAATTTGCTATTATTTATGGGTATCGTCTTAGTTCTCAGTTCATATTATTTATAAATTTTCCGCTATTGTGTATAACAATGATTATGATTGTGGATGCGTGTAAAGTTCGGATAACGCGGGGATAGCCTATTTGAGATCCTGGTTGAGCCGTTGTTTATTTAGCGGTTCATCACACCATTCTGGTTAGACCGAAATTGGGGTGTGACAAGTTGTGCTAACCTCTCCTTGAGATTTTATCATTGCCTTTCTGTTCAACGCATCAGCTACTACATTAGGTTTCCTTGGATGATACTGGATATCACAATCATAGTTTTTCAATAGTTATAGCCATCTTCTTTGTCTCATATTCAGCTCCTTCTGATTAAATAAGTAAGTAAGACTTTTATGGTCTGATTTAATTTGAAACTTCTCCCCGTACAGATAATGTCTCCATATTTTGACAGCATGTACTACTGTCGTTAGTTCTAAATCATGAGTGGGGTAGTTCTTTTCATGTGTCTTCAGTTGTCTTGAGGCAAATGCAATTACTTGTTCTCCTTGCATAAGTACACATCCTAATCCCAGTCCTGACGCATCGGTGTACAAGATTAATGGTTGTCTTGGAATCGGGATGGTCAAGATTAGAGCTGATATCAATCTAGCCTTCAAGGTTTGGAAACTCTTCTCGCATTTATCCGTCCAGACAAACTTCTCGCTCTTCTTAGTCAAACTGGTAAGAAGTACGGTAATTCGGGAATAGTCTTCCACAAATCGTCGATAATACCCAGCTAGACCCAGAAAACTTCTAATTTCCGCAATGCACTTTGGTGCTTCCCACTTTACAATAGCCTCGATCTTGCTGGGATCCACTTTAATTCCTTCAGCGGATACTACATGGCCTAGAAATGCGTATTCCTTTAGCCAAAACTCACACTTTGTAAATTTGGCATAGAGCTTTTCCCTTCGTAGTCGCTGCAGAGCGGCGTTTAGATTCTTGACATGAGTTTTCTCGTCTTTGGAGTAGACCAATATATCATCGATGAATACAATAACCGACGTATCCAACATGTCATGGAAAACCCGGTTCATAAGTTCCATAAAGGTTGCTGGTATGTTTGTCAATCCAAAAGACATGACCAAAATTCATAATGTCCATATCTGGTCCTGAATGCTGTCTTGGGGATATCTCCATCCTTAATCTTCAGCTGATGGTAGCCTGACCGAAGATCAATCTTTGAGAACACTTTGGCACCTTGCAACTGATCGAACAAGTCATCGATCCGAGGCAATGGTTACCGATTCTTGTTTGTTAGTTTATTCAGTTCTCGGTAGTCTATACACAAGCGAACTTTACCGTTCTTTTTCTTCACGAATAAAACTGGCGCTCCCCATGGTGATATACTAGGGCGAATGTAACCCTTGTCCAGCAGTTCTTGTAGTTGTACTTTCAATTCCTTCAGTTCAGTAGGAGCCATTCGATAAGGTGCTTTTGATACTGGTGCGGCTCCAGGTATAAGATCTATAACAAACTCTGTAGCTCGGTCGGGTGGTAATCCTGGTAATTCTTCAGAAAATACGTCTGGATAGTCTCGCACGACATCAATATCCTCCATTCGTGGTGCTTCCTTGGTAAGGTCGACCACAAATACTAAATACCCGACTGCTCCTTTCTCAAGGCACTTCTTAGCCTTTAGCGGAGAGTATGAGCTTTCGTTTACGGGGAAGTTTGGTCTCGAAAAACTGAACTCTGCTCATTCTTTGTCTCTAAATGTCAGTTTCTTTTCGGCACATAATAGATTTGCAGAATGCCGAGCTAACCAGTCCATTTCCAAGATGACGTCAAAGTCTGCCATCTCAAGTTGGATCAAGGTTGCATCCAAAGTCTTTTCATTAATAAGAACTGGACATGGTCCATAACATTTTTCTAACTCCACTTCTAATCCCATAGGTGATCGTACAAGCAGTTTGTAGTCTAAGGATTTAATGGGTAAATTCAACTTCTTTCCTGACACAGATATAAAGGAATGAGTAGCTCCTGAGTCAAAGAGTACGCTGGTGGGTATGCCATTTATAAGTACGATACCTGTAACCACATCAGGTGATGCGGCAGCATCCTCGGATGTAACTACGTAAACTCGTCCTTGATGTAGCTGCTTCTTGGGCTTAGGACATTCCTTTGCTATATGTCCCACTTGGTTGCAGTTATAACATCTTATCCCTTCAGTAATTGGCTTCTGTTGCTGTTGAACTACGGGGATAGTCTTGGTTGCAGTAGTAAAGTCTTGAACACGGAAGGGTTTGAATGTCTTGTTATTTCCCCCATTATAAGAATTTTCAGTTGGCCTTTTGATACCTCTGTTTTGCATGAAATAACTCTCCTTCTGGCTCGATTCTATAACTAGAGCAATTTGTGCCGCTTCATTATAAATTTTCTTTTCATGTCCCAAAACGGGCTCGCGGATGCTTCCCCTAAGTCCCATGACAATCCTTCGGGTCTTTGTGTTTTCTTCTTGCATACTAGTGGGTGCAAAGAAGAACAGCTCTTCATAACACTGTTGATACGCATCCACGGTCATCTGTCCCTGATATAAACTCAGGAACTTTCTTTCCATAGAATCTCTGAAACTTCTTGGAAAGTACTTCTCAAAGAACGCCTCCTTATATATATCCCAAGTCAGTTGGGCGTGCTTTGTAAGTAAATACGCCCTGGTAGACCTCCACCAATGGTGTGCATCTCCTTTCAACATAAAGGTGGCACACAACACTTTTTCTTCTTCATTTAATGTCATCATCATAAAGTTTCTTTCCATTTCGTCAACCCAGTGTGCCGGCCATAAAGGATCTGTTGGCTTGCCATTGAATTCTCTGGGCTTTAGTTTCAGAAAATGCTCCACCAGTCTGGAGTGGTCTAGTGGCTGCAGGACATACGCTCCATACATAGGTGGTTTGTATTGATATCCACCTTGAGCTATCTCAGGATTCGGTACTTGAGCCTGCATGATAGGAGTCTGAGGTGCGTGGGGTACTGTGTTACTTCCCCCGGGTGCTGTGCTTGCCTGTCCATCTGGCATTGGAGGTGTTTGTGCAGCTGGAAGAGTTATGCCTATGGCAGCTTGGATAGTAGCTTGTGCCTGTTGCATCTGTTGTAGCTGTTGGGCTAAGTTCATTACGACTGTGGCCAAGTCTGTAGGTGGAGCTGGCAGATTGGTAAGATTTGCCTGCCCATTTATGATGGACGGTGCCGTGTTCATGTTCCCCTGTGTTTCTGGGTGTGTCTGGTTATCTTCCCCCACAGGTGGTGGTGGTGGGATAGAGTTACGGCTCTGTCTGGTTGCTCTGCGTCCCGCCATTAATTAATCAGCTAGTAGGATTGCCTGAAATCATTGAACACGAGAGACAATCATTAATTACTTCATTCTCATATTTTAAAACCTCTAAACATTTCAAATTTTAAAATTTTCAGATCATTCTGTCGAAAATGCTATGTTTTCATTGTAGGGTCGATAGTGGGGGTCAATGGGTGTCTGACCCTCAGTATTCGACCCTGGGAAATCACCCATTCTTCCCGAGAGCCGGGGGTCGATGGGGGGGTCGGAGTATGTCCGACCCAGGGTGTCACACCCCAATTCCGCATTGTTCAGAATGGTGTGATGAACCGCCAAATAACCAACGGTTCAACCAGGATCTCTAATAGGCTATCCCCGCGTTTTCCAAACTTTACACGCATCCACAATCATAATCAGAGTAATACACAATAGCGGAAAATTTATAAATAATATGAACTGAGAACTAAAATGATACCCATAAATAATAGCAAATTATTCTGGGATTAACTAAGACATAAATATTTAAATACCAAATACATGTCTTATAAATCCAATAAAGAAACCTACAAAAATATCTAATCGAATACACACGAGTTGCACTCACAAGAGGAGTCGTGTGTATCGTCTTCAGCTCCAACTTCCATAGCTGCTACATTTTCGTACGCTGACTGGTTCATATAATCTTCAACTGTATATCCTGCATCATCAACTAAAAATATTCGACGTCGAGGGGTGAGCACACAACACGGCTCAGTGAGTAGCCAAAACAATGCAACAATACATATGCATGCAAAAAGTCAATTCATATCTTTGGTCTTGGTTTATAGTTTGCAATGTGCAATAGAAAGGTTGGGTGATCAAAGGTTAACGTTTATTGATACCGCCTCTATACACAGGGTGTGGAAGCCCGCCCGAACGTTAACGTTTATCGTCGTCCCCATCCACCCTACCATAACATTATACAACAAAGGTTAACGTTTATTGCTATATAATGCTATACCAACATATAAGCCCCTGTTAGCGAGGGCTTGCAAACTGGGCTCGCTGCTAACCAATCCTAATGCCAAACAGTGTATCCAAGGCCTCACCCCAGCATCCCTCAGAACATCCATAGAGATAGAGCTAAGGCCCCCCGGTAGAGTCAGAGACTACAAGGACCGAGACCACCTCCCCTGATACTCTACGACATAATAGTTCTGCTAAGGTAATGGCGATACGACGATGCCAATGCACAAGACTTGAGTTAGAGATAGAGCTAAAGTGCAGAGACCCGCCAAAGGTTAACGTTTATTGACGTTCTCATCACACCTCCCCTGATACTCGCTCTCAACAAGTACATCAACCACACACATACAAGCACATGCCTATTCCTATCATCATCATCATGTTATAAACAATAAAGTAAATATGCATGAACAAATAATAAAAATATTGGATGGCATGCTGTATGCACATTACAAACATATTCACATAGAATCAAACATGGCATAGGACTCAAGAAATAGAAAATAGTTTATTATTAACCAATTTAGTTTGGGGTTAAGGTTCCTCACCTTAGCTTGCTAATAGATACTTTTCCAAGCTTTAGAATCACTGTTATAACGGTATTATATTGCTAGCAAACCTAACAAAGTCGATAGAATTTAATTAGAATTAATTCAGAATTTAAAAACCATTCTGTCAACTGAGGGTCGATGCTAGGGTCGATGCTAGGGTCGATGGCTCTATCGACCCTCCCTCCATTCTGAACTTCCCGAATACTGAGGGTCGATGGTCAGAAACACTAGGGTCGGATGGTCTATCGACCTTCGGTGCGACCCTTGGTGCACTCTGGTCCAATTTCCACTTTTAACCCATTCTTCGTGTTTGGGGTCCTATGGCTTGCTTCCTACATTTACTCAACATTCATTCCATGGTCTAGAACCATGTATAAACCATCTAAATAGTTTTCGTGCATCCTCCTATGGTTTTCCATGAAAGCCTAACCATGGATGGATGGATTGGGTTTCTCCGAAATCCTACACTCAACCATATCTAACCTAAGGTCTGTAGAAACTCATGGAATTAGTATCCATACCTGAGAAGATTACTTTTCTCTGCAATTTCTTCTCCTTTTTGCTAAGCCTTCTTCCTAGCCTCCTTTCTTCCTCTTTTCCTTCTTCTCTCTTTCTCTCAATTCAATTAGGGTTGTGAAAGGAGTGAATGTGGCTTAGGAACATCCTTTAAATAGACTAGGAATGTCCTATAATAATCTCATTGAGATTTGGAAAGAATCTCAACCGAAAATTAAGAAATTTCCTAATTTCAGTTTCGGCTGAAACCGAGGGTCGATGGGAGGGTCGATGATCCCGTCGACCCTAGGGTCTTAAGCTGTCCGACCCTCCCTTCAAAACTGAGGGTCTAACTTTCTGTTTTGGGAGGTCCGACCCTGCTTAGCTGGGTGTGCGACCCTTCCCTAAAATTAAGTGTTTTTGGGTCGATTTTATACCTGGGATCTCGATCTCCTTCATGCCCTTGGTCCATTTGACTCGACCATGATGGGTAAACCTAGTTCAAGATGGTAAGACCGGGTTAAATTGACACGGGTCTTACACAGGGTGCGACCCCTGGTTCTCTGTCAGGTTCCTGAGAGCCGAGGGTCGATGCGGGGGTCAATTGTTTTAATCAAATTTTCCGACCCTCGGACAAAAAATCTGATTTTTAAGTCCGATTCAAAGTCCATTTCTCATTCTTTCTTCTTCGCTTCGACTCAGCTCGTCCCTCTGAGTTGCTATAGTGACAATCTCCGATCCGTTGGTGGTTTGCACTCCTTGTTTCGCCATCTACACCTCCGCTACAGGTATTTCTTCTACCTTTTCATGTTTTTAGGTTTCTTAACCTAGATTTTTGCTCGTTTATCTCGTATTTTTCAAATTAAACTTTTTTTGACCGTAAAAATTCGATTTTTATTGGGGGCTTTTGTTGTTGGTGACTCGAGGAACGAAAGCCTTAAAAAATATTTGAGTTTCATCGGTTGGTTATCGAGAAACTCAAAATTTTCATTTTTTGCCCTAATTTTGTCAAAAATTTGAATTTCTTAAAATATTTGGCAACTCAATCCAATTAGTTGAAATTGCCGACTATATGAGTCTCACAGGATAGTTTAGGATCCATATAAGTCCTCCTGCCCACGTGTATGGGTGAAAAGTGAGGTTTTTGACCCATTTACATCATTATTACATCGAAATCTTGGGTTTTTCCTCTCTACTAACCCATTATTTGCAGATACTATGGCTCGTACCAAGGTACCCAGAGTTCGCGACCATCTTCGCTTCCGTTCCAATGAAGTCGAGACACATTATACCCACTATGCTCGCAAGAAGGTAGAGGGAGGCCGCAAAGTGGACTTGGCTAGCTTAGCCTTGTTCAATGTGGAGAGAGCCTTTGGTGATATGGGATGGCTCCCTGTCATCACTTATGACGCATGTACCCGTCCTGACTTGGTACGCCAGTTCTACTGTAATCTCCAGGTGGTGGGAGATTACAATGATGTGAAGAGGGGTGATGAGCTTTGCATCACGAGCTACGTCAAGGGGGTTGACGTTTCATTTGATTATCGGCAGCTAGCCGACTTGTTGGGCATTTCCTATGCTGGCCCCATGGTGTTCTGTGCTCCTGGAGAGCCCTAGTTCTTTTCTCTAAAGATGAGGACTGAAATCAATAGCCAGCTCATCAGACCTGATCGCTGGTAGATGAAAGCGAGTTGTCTGCGCTCAGATCCACGAGTATACTGCAAGATCATTCAGCATAACCTGATACCGCAGAGTGGTCATTACGAGAGGGTCTCCCAGTTGACCTAGTATCTATTATACTGCATATGCACTAGGCAGCCCGTCTGCCTTCCCTACATCATCATGCATACGATGATCAGTGCCACGTTGCCCAGTCACACTGGAAACCTTCCTTACTAACGCATGATCACTACCTTGCTTACCCGCCTGGGGGTTGACTTAGTAGATGAGAAGATTCAGGAGAAATCCTTCTCATCGCCTCTGGATGGGGAGGTCATCTGCAAGATGGGCATGCGGGATGCCCAGGTCAGTGATGAGGAGAGGAACGCGATGGTGCGCCCTCGCACTCGAGTGGAGATGGCTGATGTTGAGGCTGCAGCAGCAGCCGCTGGAGCAGGGGTTCATGGGGATGATGACGATCGGATGTACATGGATGTAGATGCCATACCCCCTCCATCACTTGCTCATGCTACTGGAGCTGGTCCGTCTTTTTCAGTTGGTCCTTCATATGCAGCTGGTCCTTCGCATGCAGCTGGTCCTTCGTATACTCCATCTGATGACATGATGAGGATATTGCACGAGATACGAGAGGCTCAGCGTATGTCTGACCTGAGGATGGGAGAGCTTCTAGAGGCTCAACGTGTGAGTGACCAGCGGGTGGCTGATCTCACAGCTAGTCTCTAGACGAGCCAGACTCAGATAGCTTGGTTGACCAGGGTCTACGCTGAGGACTATGATAGAGACCATGAGGCACCACCTCCCCCATCACCTCCAGCTTCTTGATGTACTTCTTTTATTTTTCTTTTTGTACTTCAGAGTAACTGTCCGGACTGTGGACTGTACTCTACTTTAATCATATATATATATATATATATATATATATATATATATATATATAAACATTTGTTCTTCCTTTTTGGTTATATATAACTTTGTTTCTCATTTAATAGATGCATTATTCTCTTTTAGTTTAGTCTCAAACAACACAGATGTTTATGGTGTGTTATTATTACATATTTTATATTTTTATCCTATCTCAGTTCACGATCTTTTGTGGAAGTATATGGTTTCATAGATAAAGCCTGAGATGCTCTGAGACTAAGTTGTCACACCCCAATTCTGCACCATTCAGAACGATGTGATGAACCGCTACGAACCAATGGTTCAACCAGGATCTCTAATAGGCGGTATCCATTAAAAATAAAACCATGCACATCCACAACCATAATCAGAATATTACACAATAGCAGAAGTCTTATAGTAAATGAACCGAGAACTCTAAATGTAATAATCATAATTAAAATAACAAGTTATTGTTGTATCAACTGAGACATAAATAAATAAAATACCAATTACATCCATTTATAAATTCAAATAAATCCTAATAGAATACGCATGAATTACACTCGCATGAGGGGTCATGCGCATCCTCTAAGTCTTCAGCTTCCATTGCAGCAACACACGCATACACCGGATCATTTATATATTCTGCAACTGTGGTACTTGCATCATCAACTAAAAATATTCGACGTCGAGAGGGTGAGCACTCATCATGGCTCAGTGAGCAAACAAAACAATGCAACAAACATATGCATGCACTCAATTCATATCTTTGGTATGGTTTATAAGTTTGCAATGTGCTATAGAAAGGTTCGGTGGCCGCCTCACCTCTATACACGAGTGTATGAAACCGCCCAATGAAAACGACACTGTCGTCCCACATGCACCCACCATGGACAATATACATCCCATGAAAACGGCATGGTTGTACCGGTTGCCCACACCAACACGTAAGCCCCTGCTGGCGAGGGCTTGCAAACGGGCTCGCAACTAACCAATCCTAATGCCAATCAGTGTATCAAAGGCCTCACCCCAGCATCCTTCAATACGTCCATAGAGATAGGGCTAAGGCCCCCCGGCAGAGTCAGAGACTACACGGTCCGAGACCACCTTCCCTCATACCCTACGACGTAATAGTTCTGCTAAGGTAATGGCGATACGATGGTGTCAGTGGACATGACTTGAGTAGAACCATGGCACAATATACCCCGATGGAAACGGCATCGAAGTACCCGGTTGATACCATCCCCTACCGCATTCAGTACACCAACACTTGCTTAGTGGACATGACTTGAATAGGCTATGGCACAATATACCCCGATGAAAACGGCATCGATGTACCGATTGATACCATCCCTACCCGCATCATGTACACTAGCCAAACACAAACATTCACATGCCTATTCCTATCATCATCATCATCATCATGTTATAAACAATAAATTTAAATATGCATGAACAATAATAATAGAAATATTGGATGACATGTTAAATGCACATTACAAGCATATACGCATAGAATCAATCATGGCATTGGACTCAAGAAATAAAACAATTTATTATTAACCAATTAGTTTAGGTCTTGTTCCCTCACCTTTACTTGATCGAAGTCCTCTTTCAAGCTTTAAGAATCAACTATATATCGATATTATATCACTAGAAGACCTAACCAAATCAATAGAATTTAATTAGAATTAATTCAGACTTTAAAATGCATGCTGTTAACTGGGGGTCGATGCTAGGGTCGGAGGTTCCATCGAGCCTGGGTGCGACCACCCACAGTCTGGACTTCCCGAACACTGGGGGTCGATTGTTAGGGTCTGGTAAGGTCGATTGGCCTTGTCAATTTTTCATCCTACAGTCCATTCTTCATGTTTGGGGTCCTATGGCTTGCTTCTACAATCCATTTCACACATGTTCTATGGCCTAGAACGTAGTTCATTCACCTATATGGCTTTCATGATTTCCCCCATGGTTTTTCATGAAAACCTAACCATGGGTGGATGATTTGGGTTTCTCCTAGATCATTCCGTCTTCTCTATCTATTCTAAGGTCTGTAGAATTACATGGAAATAGTATCCATACTTGAGAATTAGGCTTGTTTCTCTGAAGCCTTCTCCTTGATCTTCTTCTCCACTTTCCTTCTCTTTTCTTTCTCTTCTCCTTCTCTTCTCTTTCTCTCAATCCAATTAGGGTTCTAAAAGGAGTGAAAGAGGCTTAGGGACGTCCTATTTATAGAGTAGAAACTCCCAAAATAAGTCCCATTGAGATTAGGAAGGAATCCCTTTGAAATTTGGAAAGTTTCCAAATCATGATTTTTGTCGGTAGACTGGGGGTCGATGAGGGGTCGGAGATCCCGTCGACCCCTGGTTCTTAAAATGTCCATCCCCCGATATAAAACTGGGGGTTTGACTTTTATACTGGGGGGTCCGATCCTACCTTGCTGGGTCTGCGACCCTCCCCCTATTTTTAGTGTTTTTGGGTCAGTTTAATACCTGGGAACGTGATCTCCCTCACACACTTGATCCATTTGGCTCGACCATGATGGGTAGACCTAGTTCAAGGTGGTAAGACCGGGTTAGTTCGATACGGGTCTTACAATACCTACCCAGGTATTCGACCATACGTATACTTTTAGTGTTTTTAACTCGATTCTCATACCTGATTTTGTGGTCTACTTTCACACGATTGGTCCACTCGATCTCATAATGATGGGAAGACTTGGCACATACGGTTAAACCAGGTTAGTGGAGTGAGAGTCTTACAGATGTGCTAAGATAGGGATCGTCCTAAAACTACCTTTTTTTAACCTAAGCTCTAGTTTTGGAAGATTTGGCGAGGCACAATCTTTCTTCATTAAGACTTTTATGTTATTCTCATTTTGCCCTTACGATGTATGTGAGTACCTAAATACACGTCCTTACACCTAATTTGTTTTCTAAAGTGTACAATTGTGGCATGATCAACTAGGGTGTTGCAGAAATTAAATTATTGTCCCAATTAGATATTCAATCTAAACATGGCAATTATTACATATGTGGCATTCATCTAAATATGATAAGATTTAAATATTTTAAGATCTAATCATGGTATTTTTCAAGCATGGTAAGTTAAATATGCTATTTGTATATATGGTAAGAAATCTATCCAACCTACCAAATATAACAACATGAGTGAAAATATAAATATGGTAAGAAATTTTTCCTAAACTTCCAAATATATCAAAATCCATATATGGTGAGAAAACTTTCCTACTCTACCAAACACATCATATATGGTAAGAAACTTTCTTATCTACCAATTATAGCAAAATCCATGTATGGTAATAAAACATTCCTAATTAACCAAATATGTCAAAGCAACCAAATATGGTAAGAAATATATCACACTTACCATAAATGTCAAGTGAGCCAAATATGTCAAGTAAGCCAAGTATGGTAAGAAATATATCTATCTTACCATAGATGTCGAAGAAACCAAATATGGTAAAAAATGCATCCATCTTACCATAGATGTCAAAAATAATTCATAATATGCAAGATTATTCATTAAGTGGAAAACATCATTTACACTTATCTTGTAAAATCCATATTAAATTGAATATCTCATGAAATTTGAATCCAATTACATGCTCAGAAACTAGATTGAAAATTCTAACTTCTCTCTTTTTTAACAAATTGCAGAAAGAAGCTCTATGATGATCATATTTGACATACAAGATGATACGAAATCCTATTCCAGATTCTTGCCAAATTCAATGTAAAATTCATAAAAAAAATCAATTTTTGTCTAAATCATTCCAAACTAACTGTGGAAGTTAGATTACTTCATCGGTTACATTCCCCATGTTTTACCTTTTTTTAAATTTTGAGTGGAATCCCTAGTTCTAGGGCCATGAATAGAGCACTCCTATTCTATCTCTAATTCTAACTTCTGTGCATTGCACGAATTCTTTGGAGATCATCCCAGATCTAAATCAATGTGGGTTTTTTAGAGGATGTTAGTAACTCATTAAGGAATGTCCCATAATTTTTTAGGGATCATAAGGCTTCATCTTATAGACTGACTTCACTACTACAGTCGGGTTCCAAATCTGGACTTAATTCATGGATTTTTTGCCTAGGCAAATCAACATGGATAGACCTCAAATTAGGAGGAGGTAATCCTTATATCATATATTTCACATGAAAAAAATATCAAATTTGAAAATTAATGGTGAAAATCACATAAGAATGCAAACATTTATGTCACACCCCAATTTCAATAAAACCATGTCGACACACAAACCGTTGCATACTAACCACAATCAGAATATAAATAAATCCATCGAAAGGGTTAATAAATGAACTAAGTAAACTATTGATAAATAAATAAATTATCCAATTATTCAAATACCAAAACATAACCTATAACTAATTACATTGTCCTTAGTTAACTGAAATGAAATAAAACCAAGGAAGATCCTAGAGGTACACGCAGAAGTGACACACGCATGACTTGTCATTCTCGTTGCCTCCTGCTTGCACATCCAAAGCAGTAACTCCACCATACACTGGAACATCCACGTAGTCCTCCACAGTGTAACCTGCATCAACATCTGAAAAGAATGTATGTACAAAAGGGTGAGCTCACAACTTAGCTTAATAAGGAAGTCAACAATACAACAAGTATAATGCATGGAATAACATTCACATTTGATTTGGTATAACTTGCAAAGTGCTATGGTAAGGATAGGCGGCCATCACACCTCCATGCACGAGAGTGTGAGCATGCTCAACGGATCACACACTGTTATTGCTCCACATTACTCACTTTGGTATAGAGATAGACCTAAAGTCTGGCAATCAGGTAGAACCACAATACCACGTCCTTCCCCTGACACCTTACACTGCCCCAATACATACACCCTGATGCATGTCGAGTTCTCAAATTAAATTACCTTACTTTTAAACGTAAATAGTAGCAAGTAAGGGTCGAACCCACAAGGATTGTACGATCAAGATTAAAATGTTTAATTAACCTAAAGAGAGAAAAACAAATGGAAATAAAATAATACTCAGAAAATAACCATTTGTTGTACTAAAGCAGATTCTGATTAATCTTATTAGAACAACTTCATTGGCTATCCTACGTATGGAGGGGGATATGTTTGCAATAGAAAATAATAGTAATTAATTATCTAAAATACAAGAATAAAGAGTAAGGTAATACAAATATCAAAGATTAAATTAATAAGAGAAAGCTTAGGTCAAAAGGATACTTACACCATCTTCGTAAACTTGTTCATTGACATAAAGGATAATCGATTCCAATTGAATAATCAATCAAGAAAATTAGGACTAGGCCTAAAATCCTTAGTCTTTTTTTAAGATTGGTCTATTAAAAGATAGCTTATTAATAGTACCCTTACTCTTAAATCAATCTCAAAACTAGGCTCTCGATTTGATTCAGGAATAGCATTAACAATTAGAAAGATGATTGAAATTAAACGTTAAGCACACACCGGCGCGGTTTAATAACTTTAATCTGATTTCTCCTAAGAATATAATATTAACTTTTCCATTAACATCAATCCCCATTGCCACTGACATAGAATAATCAATTGATAGCAATCCAATTCTAATATAACAATCGATTAAATAAATCAATTAGTAGTATTCCTAATCAACCCATTCATCAATCATTCTACACATAAATTGAAAGAAACTTGCAAGTGAATTTCATTTCTAACCAATCCTATATGTCATCACAGTATCCAAGGCCCTACCCCAGCATAACTCCCTATGGAATAGAGATAGGGCTCGAGTCTAACGATCATGCTGAACCACAGTACCGCGTCCTCCCCCTGATACCCTACTCGTACCAAGCATGCTGAGGTAAATAGAGATATGAAAAGGTGCTAGTGTCACACCCCAATTCTGGACTGACCAGTAGTGTGATGAACCGTCATATGAACCAATGATTCAAACCAGGATCTCGTAAAGACCATGCCAATAATCCAAACCTAATATACCTTCCACAAAATAATCAGAGATAATAAATAAATAGCAGAAGTCTTTATTAATAATGAACTGAGTATCTAACATGACAGATAAACATTTAAATCCAGTTATCTCCAAATAAATCTACAACATATTTAATAATCTATTACAATTCTTTATAATTAAATACGACTAATCTAGGCCTAAAGACACTGGAAACACTCGCACATAGAGTCATGCTCGTCGTCCACAGCTTGAGTATCCATTGCAACTACGTGTCCATATGATGGCGCCTCTATATAATCTTCAATAGTAAGACCTACATCATCATTTAAAAATATTCGATGTCGAGGGATGAGCACACATCACGGCTCAGTGAGCAAACAAAACAATACGCAGACATGTGCATGCATTCAATTCATATCTTTGGTCTAGTTTAAGTTTGCAACTGTGCTATAGAAAGGACTGGCGGCCACAACACCTTTATACACGATTATGTGAATCTGCCCAAAGAATCAAACACCATTGTCATCCAACATGCACCTTCCATGGAATAAAGATAGTGCTAAAGTGTCCAGATCACACACTGCCAATACTTCCCCTGATGCCCTACCTATACCAACACATAAGCTCTTACTAGTGATGGCTTGCAAACTGGGCTCGTAACTAACCAATCCTAGATTGCATCATAGTTTGTATCCAAGGCCTTACCCCAGCATCCCTCAATATGCCCATAGAGATAGAGCTAGAGTTTGGCAGTCAGGATAAACCACGGTACCTCGTCCTCCCCTTGATGCTCTATAGTATACTAGTTCTGCTAAGGTAACAGCAATACGACGATGTCAGTGAGTAGGACTGAGTAGAGATAGAGATAGAATCTGATGACCAAGATGAACCACAGTGCCACATCCTCCCCGTGATGCTCCAACCAACACACCAACCACAAATACATTCACATGCCTATCCTTAGCATCATCATCATGTTATAAATAAACAGAAATAAATATGCATGAGCAGATATATAACAAGTATTGGATGACATGAGAGATGCACAAACAATCATACAAGGCATGGCATCATATTCGATAATAAAAATAGAATAAAAGGGGTAGTTTGTTATTAGATTTTTAGTTTAGGTTTTGTTTCCTCACCTGTGTACGATGTTTGATCTCCTTCCAAGCCTTGGAAACCACTTTGAATCAATTGGGAACCTAGAGAATGTATGGGCTTAAGTTAAGGTTCGATTGTACCAAGTTACAGTAGTTGAAAATCGAAACAAAACCATTATTAGTCGATTATTCCATCCTGTGGTCTCCTGTTTATGGTGACCACAGGCTGTGTGGTCGATCCCTGTGGTCGTGTATCACATGACCATAACATGCGACCACATGATTCCTGGAAACTTCCCGAATGGCTGTGGTCGACTCTTTGGTCACCCTGTGGTCGACCACAGGCTGCGACTACACGAAATTTGGTCAGTTCTTACTTTCAATCCAAATTCTCCATGAGTCAATTTTTTGGCTCAACAATAGGGTTCATCCTATGGTCCATCTATGGCCATTAAATCAAGTTTTACATGGCTATTTACCCCAACCCATTCCCGATGATTCTCCTTTAAAAAAAAGCTTAGAGTTTCATATTAACATTTCAACTAACAATGGGAAAACTATATACTACATGATCTACTTCTACAGAGATAAATTCCATACATTGGCTTACTGTAGAAAGCAAGAACCTTCTCTGCAAAAACCTTCCTCTTAGCCTTTTTTTTTCAAATCTCCTTCTCCTTCTCTTTCTCTCTCTTTCTCTCTTAGGTTTAAGGTTTGAAATTGCTCCAAAAGAATGAGAGAGGGTAGAGAGACGTCCTCTTTATAGAGAAAAACTCTCCATATAGAGTCCCCCCACAATTGGGAAAGAGATCCCCTTTGATTAGGAGAGTTTCCAAATCACGGAGTCTAATCTGGGTTTGTGCGGTCGCAAAATCCGTCGACCACATGACCTAAAAGTGTCAACCACACCACTAAATTTGTATGGTCTCACCTTAATCTAGGTCTGGTCGACCACACAAGCTTAGGTAGTCGACCATATACTCAAACTCTACTATTTTTAGGTTGATTTACTTACCTAGCCTTATGGTTTCTTCACACGGTTAGTTCACTCGATCCGGCTATGATGGGAAGACCTGACACGATACGATTAGATCGGATTAGTAGAATGAGGGTTTTACAGCTAGTATAAGGAATGATCTACGACTCTAAGCCCTTCCCATTCCACACACCAACAAAAACATCCACATGCCTAACAACAACAACCTAGCATAATAATATGCATGAACAGACTAATAACAGAAAGTAAAGATGACATGTTAATATGTACAACCAACATACCCCAGAAACATATAACAAAGGCTTACTGTTATTAGTTATTTAGGTTTAGGTGTAATTTCCTTACTTGACGCTTGATAGGAAGTCTTCTCTGCCTTATAGAGTCTAACCTCGCTGTCAATGAGTCCTATATAACATTAGGTACCAATTAAAATTAGGTTAATAGGGTTTAGGTTGATCAAAACCCAGTTTGGACTAAAAACTATCCAAAATCACACATATGGGTCACACCATTTAGTGTAGATAGTCAGACCGATATATCCAAGTAGACAAATCTGACAGACCTTCCCGAGAGATACCAATCGCAGTATCGGTCGGACTTAGGTGCTATCGATACTCCGATTGGAAAGGGTCCGTGAGCCTACACTTCAATCCATCTCTAAACTTGGCTTCAGCAAGGTTTCTCCTAACCATTCTAGGCTTAGACAACATATTAGGATTAGTTTATAGGTCATTCAAACCTTACATTTTGGTAAACATTAGTTTAGAAATATCTACATAGGATTTAGGGTTTCTCGAGCGAACTAGGGTTTCAAATCAATACCAAGCCATTCCTGGTATCGATTCTCAGCCAGGCATCGGCATGACTGTTCTACAGAGATAGAGCACTTATTACTGGCTTTCAAAGCGATGGTGCTCTCCTTCTAAAGCTTCTTCTTCTCTGCAGGCCTTCCTTGCCTCCACTGCTCCTCTTCAGATCTCCTTATCAGACTTTAGGGTTTATGACAGTCAACAAAAGGATCTAAGGAAGAGAAGGAGTCAATATATAGAGTAAGGTAAGTTTTTAGGAGAGTTTCCTATGTATGGAAGGTCTCTACAGTTGAGATTTGGAAGGTGGGACCCATTGGGATCCATTTCCAAATCAAAACACTGAAAACAATCTGACTGGTCTGACATACCGGTCTCACTAGTCCGACTGATATGCCTCACAACCAGTCAGACCGGACACTTTTCCCCAAGGTCCATGTTGTCTGGTTTTTGTACTTGGACTTGTGGTTCATCCTCCAACTATCTCTTCAGGCTCGGTTATGACTAGAAGACCTATCACGACACGAAACATAGGTTAGACTGGATTTGTAGAGTGTGGGTTTTACAACTCTCCCACCATTAAAAGAAATTTCATCACCAAAATTTGCATGTAAGTTTCACAACTCCCCCACCCTTAAAAGAATTTTTGACCTTGAAATTTGCACGTACCTCTAGAGTCGAATAGATGAGGGTATTCCTTCGCATCGTGTTCTCTTCCTCCCAGGTAATTTCTTCCACGTCTTGGCTTCTCCAATGTACCTTGACATAGTAGATATCTCTGCTTCGGAGGTATTATACCTTTCGACTGGTGAACTTAACTGGTAAGACCTCGAATATTAAGTCTTCAGTCAAATCTGGAGGGTCAACTATCAAGATGTTCGATGAGTCCCTGATGTATTTCTTCAGCAAAGCCATGTGGAATACGTCATAAACACTTGACATAGATGGTGGCAAAGCGAGCTGGTATGCTACGTTGCCACGTTTGGCCAGTATCTTGTATGGTCCCATATACCGAGGGCATAGTTTCCCCTTCTTACCAAACCGTTTCAGTCCTCACACATGTGATATCTTCTGAAACACCTTATCACCCACTGCAAACTCCATATCTCAGTGTCTATTATCTGCATAATGCTTTTGTCGAACTTGGGCTGTCTTGACTCTTTCCTAAATTTGATCAACCGTTCGACAAGTTTCTTATACAAACTTTGGTCCCAAGATTCTTTTTTCTCCCACTTCGTTCCACAACAAAGGTGTCGGACATTTCCTTTTGTATAGAGCTGCATACGGAGCCATTTGGATCGTATCCTGGTAGCTGTTATTATAAGCGAACTCGATGAGTGATAACTTCTCATCTCAAGCTCCCTTAAAATCTATGGCACAAGCTCGGAGCATGTCTTCTAAAATTTGGATGGTCCTCTCTAATTGTCCATTTGCCTGAGGATAAAAAGTCGTACTGAACTTCAGTTGGTCCCCATTGCCTTCTGTAGTCCTTCCCAGAATTTGGATGTGAAACGGGGATCTCTGTCAGATAAGATGCTTTCATGCACACCATGGAGCCTGACAATATTGTGTACATACAATTTCTCCAGTCGATTCATAGTGTACAGAGGTCGAATAGCAATGAATCGGGCTGTCTTGGTTAGACAGTCAACTATCACCCATACTGTAAGACCCATATCGAACTAACCGGTCTTACCACCTTGTCTCAGGTCTACCTATCATGGTCGAGCCAAGTGGACCAAGTGCATGAAGAAACCACAAGACCAGGTATGAAATCAACCCAAAAATAGTCAATTATGAGCGTGTGGTCGCATACTTAAATAGGTGTGACCAACCACACCTCAAAATAGTCCAACCATATGAATTTTGGTCGTGTGGTCGGACATTTAAGAAGGTGTGGTCGACGGATTCTGTGACCCCACCTCTGACCACACGGAACCCAGACTGAAACCAAAATTAGGAAACCTTCCTAATCCGAAGGGGGTCTTTCCTAAACTCACTAGGACATATTATGGAGGGTTTTTCTTTATAAATATGGCATCCCTTAGCCTCTTTCACTCCTTTAGAACTCAAACTGAAAGTGAGAGAAAGAGAAGAGAAGGAAGAGAAGGAAAATTGAAGAGGAAGACTAAGGAGGAGAAAAATTCAGAGAAAACTCTGATTCTTCAGCAAGCTTAAGGTATGAATATATTCCCCATGATAAATTGAGAGCCTAGAATAGTTTATGAAGAAGATAGGATTTAGGAGAAACCCAAACCATTCATCCATGGATAAATCCCAAGAGAATCCATGGAGGAAATTATGTTGATAATGGATGGTATATAAAATAATAGTTTTGAGTCATAAAACAATTGTAGGAAGGACCATGATGATAGGCCAAGGAATCCAAACATAGAGGATTGGAATTGAGAGTGAAAGGTCGACCATCACACGTGTGGTCGCACGTGTGGTCGCATGATGTGCTACCACACAAGACACACATGTCTGACCACATGCCCTTGGGAAGTTTCCAGGGAGGGTGTGGTCGCACATGTGGTCACAAGATATGCGACCATACCCTGCGACCCCACGCCCTGTGGTCGCAGAAACTGAGACCGCAGGTGCTGCCACACCTGCGACCCCTCAGTTTTTGTTAGTCTAAATACATGGGAATTAATTCTAATTAAATGTCTATAAACTTGTTAGGTTTTCAAGTGATCTAAGAGTGAATTACAAAGCTTGAACGAGGATATACTAATCAAAGGTGAGGGAACAAGACCTAAACTAATTGGCTAATAATAAACTATTTTTATTTATTGAGTCCAATGCCATGAATGATTCTATGCTTGTATGCATGTATTGTGCATTTCACATGTCATCCAATATTCCTGTTATTACTGTTCATCCATATTTAATTCAGTTTATTTATAACATGATGATGATGATGATGCTAGGAATAGACATGTGAATGTATGTGTATGGTTAGTGTACTTGATGCAAGTGGAGCATCAAGGGGAGGACGTAACACTGTGGTTCATCCTGGTCACCAGACTCTAGCTCTATCTCTACTCTAGTATTTCCAACTAACATCATTGTATCGCCATTACCTTAATAGAACTATTACGTCATAGGGCATCAGGGGAGGTAGTCTCGGACTGTGTGGTCTCTGACTCTGCCTGGGGGCCTTAGCTCTATCTCTATGGATGTATTGAGGGATGCTGGGGTGAGGCCTTGGATACACTGTTTGGCATTAGGATTGGTTAGTTGCGAGCCCAGTTTGCAAGCACTCACCAATAGGGGCTTATGTGTTGGTATGGGTAGGGCATCAGGGGAAGTGTCATGCGGTGTTTGATCCAGACACTTTAGCTCTATCTCTATTCCATGATGGGTGCATGTGGGACGACAATGGTGTTTGATCCATTGGGTGGCTTCACAAACTCGTGTATAGAGGTGCGGTGGCCACCTATCCTTTCTATTGCACATTGTAAACTTATGAACTAGACCAAAGATATGAATTGAATGCATGCATATGTTTGTTGCATTGTTTTGTTTGCTCACTGAGCCATGATGTGTGCTCACCCTTTCAACATCGAATATTTTTAGATGATGATGTAGGTCTTACTGTAGAAGATTATGTGAATGCTCTGATGTACGGGCATGTTACGGCGATGGATACAAAAGCTATGATGGAGTCGTATGATTCGTCGTGCGAGTACAACTCATGAGTCTTTGATTAGGTTATTTGTTGGATTATTCAGAAGATGTAATTGATTAATTTATTTTATTTTATGTCTTAGTCTTTTGGAGGTAATTGGATACTTTATTTATGTTATCACTGTTAGATACTCAGTTCATTAGTATTAAAGACTTCCGTTATTGTTTATTTACTCTGATTATGGTTGTGGATGTATATGGTTTAAGCAAAAGGACACAGCCTATTCAAGATCCTGGTTGAACTATTGGATCATAAACGGTTCATCACACCATTATGGTTGGTGCAGAATTGGGGTGTGACAGATACTGCATTCACTAATCTGGATGTCAACGGTAGACCAGTAACAAAGTCCATCGTAATACAATTCTATTTCCACGCTGGCTCTGGCAATGGCTGTAATAATCTAGTGGGTCTCTGCCTTTTAGCATTTTCCCATTGACAGTTTAGACATTAGAATACATGTTTGGCTACATCCGCTTTCATTCCCCTCCACCAGTACAGTCTCTTCAGATCATGATACATTTTTGTGCATCCGGGGTGCACCAAATATGGAGTAGAATGTGCTTCCATCATTATTCGATTTCTTGAGAATACACAATCTTCCATGGTATCGGAGTACCTTGTCTGCATCCAAGGGGAAGTCTGGGTTAGGCTTACCCTTTGTTAAATCCTCCTGCACAGTCTTGAGATGTAGATCTTGTAGGAGTGCTGCCTTCACCTCATCTATTAGATTTGGCAAGTAGCTCTAACCACCTTCTCTACATCATATTCAAGTCCTTATGAGTAAACAGGTAGGTGAGGCTTTTGTAGTCAGACTTGATCTGGAACTTCTCATTGTACAGGTAATGTCTCCAAGTCTTGATCACAAGAATTACCACTGCTAACTCCAAGTTATGCATAGGGTAGTTCTTTTCATGCTCTTTCAGTTGTCTTGAGGCGTAGGTAATCACCTGTTTCCCTTGCATTAAAACACATCCAAGTCTCAATCCCAAGGCATCCGTATATAGAGTAAATGGTAGCCTCGGTACTGGAATAGTCGCAATAGGTGCCGAGACCAACCTTGACTTTAGAGTTTGGAAGCACTCTTCACACTCATCCATCCATACGAATTTCTCTCCCTTCTTGGTTAATCTGGTAAGTGGAACGATGATCTTTGAATAGTCTTCTACAAACCTCCGGTAGTAACTAGCTAGGCCCAGGAAGCTACGGATCTCAACAACTGTCTTCGGTGCTTCCCATCTGACTATGGCTACTATCTTGCTTGGATCTACTTTGATTCCTTCTGCAGATACAACATGACCCAAGAAAGCCACTTCATTTAGCCAAAATTTGCACTTCTTAAATTTTGAATCGAGCTTCTCTCTTCTTAGCCACTGTAAGGCTGCTCTTAAGTCCATTGCATGAGTCTCCTTGTCCTTGGAGTAGACCAATATGTCATCTATGAATACAATGATCGAGGTGTCCAGCATATCATGAAACACCCAGTTCATCAGTTTCATAAATGATGCTAGGGCCTTGATCAACCTAAACGACATAACTAGAAACTTGTAATGCCCATATCACATTTTGAATGCAGTCTTTGGAATATCTCCAGCCTTGATCTTTAGTTGATGATACCCAGATCTAAAATCAATCTTCGAAAAGACCTTTGCACTTTGCAACTAATCGAACAATTGTTGATCCTAGGCAAAGGGTATCTGTTCTTGATGGTAAGCTTATTTAACTCTAGGTAATCAATGCACAATCGTACGTTACCATCCTTCTTCTTTACGAACAGTACGGGTGCTCCCCATGGCGATATGCTTAACCGTATGAAACCCTTGTCAAGCAATTCCTGCAATTAGTTTTCAACTCTTTCATCTCCAAAGGGGCCATTCTATAAGGTGCCTTAAATACTAGTACTGACTCTGGCATAAGGTTTATTATGAATTTTGTAGCTCTGTCTGGAGGTAGTCCGGGTAGATCCTCTGAAAACACATCAAGAAATTTCCGTACCACTTCTAACTCTTCCATCTTTAGCATCTTAGCGGTAACTTCGACCACCAACACCAGGTATCCAACTCCACCCTTCTCCAGGCATCTCTTAGCTTTGAGAGTGGAGAGAATAAGCTTCCACTCCCTAGGTAGTTTAGTTCCTGTCAAGCTAAACTCCTTATTATCATCCTTAAAAATGAGCTTCTTCTTGGTGCACAGTAAACTAGCCAAATGCTGGCCTAACCAATCCATTCCCAAGATGACGTCAAAGTCTGCCATCTCGAGTTGAACCAGACTTGCTTTTAGGTTCCACCCATCAATATGAACTCAGCATGGCCTGTATAATTCACTCAATACCACTTTCAATCCCAACGGAGAACGAACATCAAGCTTGGGTTTAAGGGCTTGACAGATAACTCCAACTTCTTCCCAATAAGATATAGAGACAAAAGAGTGGGTAGTCCCAGAGTCAAAGAGGACTCTAGTGGGTACACCAGCCTTATCTTTAGTTCTTAGAATTTAATTAACCCTTATTCTACATGCTCACACACCACAATGTTGAAAACAAAGAGCAAGGAATAAGATCGTACCAGTAACCAAATCAGGTGATGCGGCTACTTCCTCTGAGGTGACTGCAAACACTTTTCCCTGTTGTGGTTGCTTTTTGGGTAGAGGACACGTCCTGGCATAATGACCCATCTACTGGCAGTTGAAGCACTTGGCGTCATTAGCTTGGCCAGCTACTTGTTGTGACTGTGCTGTAGTGGTCTTGGCTAGCAAGGTAGTAGCTTGAGCCTTGTAAGGACGGAAGGGTTTAGTATTCCCTCTACTTGATGTCTCTATAGCAGGCCTCTTCAAGCCTCTATTCTGAGCAATGAAATTGTCCCTTTGGCTTGACTCAATGACTCGTGCAATCTATACTACCTCATTGTACACTTTTTTCTCTAGTCCCAAAATGTGCTCACATATGCTTCCTCTTAAACCCATAGTAAATCATCGGGTCTTCGTTTCCTCTTCTTGCAAGCTTGCTGGAGCGAAAAAAAACAACTCCTCGAACCTCTGTTGGTATGCATCTACTATCATTTTAGACTGTTGCAGACTGAGGAATTCCTTTTCCATCTGGTTACAGAAACTCCTCGAAAAATACTTATCGAAGAACGCATCCTTAAAAATCTGCCAGGTAATTTGCGTATGCTTGGCCTTTAGATATCCCCATGTAGAATTCCACCAGGCATTTGTGTCTTCCCTCAACATATGCATCGCCAACAACACTTTCTCATTTTCCATGCATGTCATCAAACGGAAGGTCTTCTCCATCTCGGCTATCCACTGTGCTGGCCATAATGGTTTCCCTGGCTTTCCTATGAAAGTAGGGTGTCACACCCCAATTTTGGTCTAACCTGAATGGTGTGATGAACCGCAAATAAACCAACGGTTCACCCAGGATCCCGCATAGGTCGTACCAACCATATCAAACCACATACCAATTCCACATTAATAATCAGAGGTAATAAACAAAATAAGTAGAAGTCTTACAGATAATGAACTGAGAGTCTAACAATGATAAATAAGTATTTAATCCAATTATCTCCAAACCACAAGACATAAAAATAAATAATCAATTACATATCCGATGTTCAAACTATAACTAAGCCTAAGCAAAAACACATTGGTTGCACTCGCATGATGAATCATACGCATCTTCTTCAGCTTCTGCATCCATCACAACAACGTGTCCATATGTTGGCGCATTCATATATTCTTCAACGGTAGGACCTGCATCATCAACTAAAAATATTTGATGTCGAAAGGGTGAGCACACATCACGGCTCAATGAGAAAACAAAACAATACAACAAACATATGCATGCATTTAATTCATATCTTCGGTTTGGTTTATAAGTTTACAATGTGCTATAGAAAGGTTTGGTGGCCGCCGCACCTCTATACACGAGTGTGTGAACCCACCCAATGGATCAAACACCATTGCCGTCCCACATACACCCACCATAGAATAGAGATAGAGCTAAAGTGTCTGGATCAAACACCGCCAACACTTCCCCTGATGCCCTACCCATACCAACATGTAAGCCTCTATTGGCGAGGGCTTGCAAACTGGACTTGCAACTAACCAATCCTAACGTCATTTGATTTCGAAAAGCTTCTTTATAGATAGCCTAGGTCAGTTGGGCATGCTTTGTCAACAGATAACTCCGAGTAGATTTCCACCAATGGTGTGCATCACCTTTCAGCATAAAAGTGGCACATAATACCTTTTCTTCTTCGTTTATAGTCATCATCATAAAGTTTATTTCCATCCCATCGATCCAGTGAGCTGGCCATAATGGATCTGATGGCTTGCCTATAAATTCCTTCGGCTTCAACTTCAGAAAACGCTCGATCAATCTGGAGTGATCAAATTGATACTATGCATATACTTCATACATAGGCGATTGGTACTGATAATTTCCTTGGTTATATCCGCCTTGCGGTGCTTCAGGGTTTGGCACTTAGCCTTATATTGCCAGTGTTTGCGGTGGTTGAGGTACAGTGTTGCTACCACCAGGTGCAGTACTAGCTTGTCATGCAGGTAGAGGTGCCGTGTTTGCAGCTGGGAAAGAAATTCTCATAGCAGCTTGCATGTTGGCTTGCACTTGTTGTATTTGCTACAATTATTGTGCTAAATTCATCACCGCAGTAGCCAAATATGTAGGTGGTGCAGGTAGTTTGGTTGGGTTGGCTTGGGTGTGCACATTCGGAGATGCGGCATTTTGAGTTCTAATATTTCCTTCCTGTCCTTGCTGACCTTCATTGTCATTAGTCTCCATAGGTGGTGGAGATGGGTTTGCATTTTGTCTCTTTCTACTTACTCTGCGTCCAGTCATTTAAACTCTTGGTTGAATGGTACTTGGAAAGGCTGTACATGTGAGACAAGATATGATGGTACTATTGGGTTAGTCTCACAATGGAAGGCGAGAGAAAAACAAAATCAATAGGCAAAAGTTCAAACAGAATCAAAATGCAGACAACAGTAGGTCATATGGTCGATGGCCTACGGTTGCATGTTGTGCGACCTTAGGTGCGACCATCACATCCCTGGCAACTTACTGAGACCCTATTGTCGATCATACGATCGATGCTACAGTCGATGGTTTTGGTCGAATTGTGCAACCGTAAGATACAAAATCAGTTTTTAAAACCTAATTTCGAGAGTTTTCCCTCTCATTCTCCTTCTTCCTCCTACGGTCTCTACTCAACTCGCCACCAGTGAGTTGCTACATTGTCGACCATACCAACTTGGTGATTTTCCTTCGATCTATGACCTACATTCCGTTCTACAAGGTATGTTCTCTACTCCTTTTCATTTTTAAGATTTCATACCTAGGGTTTTTGCCATTTGTAGGGTTTTCTTCTAATTAATATTTTTCTAATCGTAAAAATTTAATTTTTATTGAGGGCTTTTGCTATTGGCCACCCAATAGATGAAAGCCCTCAAGAAAATGTGAGTTTCATAAATTTTCATTTTTGACCTAAATTTTAGGATTTTTGCCTAATTGTGAATTTTTTTTTCAAATTCGACCTACCTAGTTAAAATTTTCGATTGAATATGCATTGCAGGATGGTTTGGGACCTATGTAAGTCCTCTTGTCCAATGTTTGGGTGAAAAGTGAGGCTTTTTCTCATTTAGTTCGTTATGCTATCAAATTTTTTCAAATTTTCTAACTTGTTTTTCTTATTTTCTTTTCTTAGAGCTATCATGGTACGCACCAAGGTTCCTCAAGTTCATGACCCACTTCGCTTCAGGTCCATGGAAGCAGAAGTGCGATATCCTTGGTTTGATTGAAAGAAGGTTGAAGGGGTAGATGTGTGAACCTAGCCCACTTGGCCCTGTTTGATGTGGAGAGGGCATTTGGCGATATGGGCTGGCTTCCAATGATCCTATACGGGGCTTGCACTCGCCCAGACTTGGTTAAGCAGTTCTACTGTCACCTTCAGGTGGAGGGTGACCTAGAGGATGTAGAGAGGGGCAGAGAGCTTTGGATCACCAGCTGGGTGAAAGGAGTTCCGATTTCTTTCAACTGCCAGGAGTTGGCTTATCTCCTAAATATCTCTAATGATGGGCAGTTGGTTTACTGTGCACCCAGAGAGCCAGAATTTCTTTCTACATAGATGCGTGCAGAGATAGATAGTCAGATTCTTCGGGATGACCGCTGGGAGGTAAAAGCAGTTAACCTGTGTCCAGAGCCACGTGTCTATTGCAAAATTATCCAACATAATTTGATTCCCTAGGACGGACTTTATGAGATGATCTCACAGCTGACTCAGTACCTTTTGTATTGTATTTGTACTAGGCAGCATGTCTGCCTCCCATATATTATTCTCCGAACTATGTGAGCTACATTGCCTGACTCGAAAGGTAACTTGCCCTATGGGCGGCTGATCTCTACCTTGCCCCCTGGTCTACAAGTGGACCTAGTGGATGAGAGGTTGGTTGAGGACACCTTCTCAGCTGACCTTGACTAGGAGGCCATTAGCAGGATGGGCATGAGAGAGATACAGGTTAGTAATGATGAGAGGAATTCTATGAGAGGTCCTCTCACTCGGGTAGTGGCAGTAGATGCAGAGGCGGCAGCAATAGCAGCAGCAGAGCTAGCAGCAGAGGCACACGAGGGTGGTGATGAAGAGGATGATGATCGAATGTACATGGATGTGGATGCCATCCCTCCTCCATTGCCATAGCATTTTACTGGAGCTGGCCCTTCTAGATCTTCTCATTCAGCTGGCCCTTTACATCCACCACTAGATGACATGATGGGGCTATTACATGATATTAGAGAGGCTCAGCGAGTGACTGATTAGAGAGTAGGAGAGCTTCTAGATGCCCAGCGCTCTACAGACCAGTAGGTAGTGGATCTGGCAGCTAGTTTCCGAGCAACTCAGACTCAGGTGACCTAGCTCGCGAGAGTATTTGCTAAGGACTATGATAGAGATCGTGAGGCTCCTCCTCCTCCAGCACCTCCAGCTCCATGATTGCCCTTTATATCTTTTCCCCTTTTTATACTATAGAGTAACGGTCTGGATTATGGACTGTACTTTGATTTGATGTACATTTGTCTTATTTTCACATATATATAAAATTGGTTTCTCATTTACATTTGTGCATTATTTTTGTTCTTAGTTTATGTCTCATACAACACAAGTGCTTATGGTGTGTTCTTAATACAACTTTTAAATTTTATCCTAACTCAATTCATGACTCATGTGGAAGTAGTTAGGTCAATGGGTAGAACCTGAGATGCTCTAATACCAAGTTATCACACCCTAATTTTGGTTTAACCAGAATGGGGTGATGAACCGCCAATAAACCAACGGTTCACCCAGGATCTCGCATAGGTCGTACCCACCAAATCAAACCACATACACATTCCACATTAATAATCAAATGTAATAAACAAATAGGTGAAAGTCTTACAGATAATGAACTGAGAGTCTAACAATGATAAATAAGTATTTAATCCAATTATCTCCAAACCATAAGACATAAAAATAAATAATCAATTACATATCCGATGTTCAAACTATAACTAAACCTAAGCAAAAATATATTGGTTGCACTCGCATGATGAATCATGCGCATCTTCTTCAGCTTCTCCATCCATCGCAGCAATGTGTCCATACGTCGACGCATTCATATATTCTTCAATGGTAGGACCTGCATCATCAACTAAAAATATTCGACGTCAAACGGGTGAGCACACATCACGGCTCAGTGAGCAAACAAAACAACGCAACAAACATATGCATGCATTCAATTCATATCTTCGGTCTAGTTTATAAGTTTGCAATGTGCTATAGAAAGGTTTGGTGGCCGCCGCACCTCTATACTCGAGTGTGTGAATCCACCCAATAGATCAAACACCATTGTCATCCCACATGCACCCACCATGGAATAGAGATAGAGCTAAAGTGTCTGGATCAAACACCGCCAACACTTCCCCTGATGCCCTACCCATACCAACACATAAGCCCCTATTGGTGAGTGCTTGCAAACTGGGCTCGCAACTAACCAATCCTAATGCCAAACAGTGTATCCAAGGCCTCACCCCAGCATCCCTCAATACATCCATAGAGATAGAGCTAAGGCCCCCAGGCAGAGTCAGAGACCACACAGTCCGAGACTACCTCCCCTGATGCCCTATGACGTAATAGTTCTATTAAGGTAATGGCGATACAATGATGTTAGTTGGAAATACTTGAGTAGAGATAGAGCTAGAGTTTGCTGACGAAGTCAAAGCCCACCATGCCACATCCTCCCCCTGATGCTCGACTCGCATCCAACACACCAACCATACACATACATTCACATGCTTATTCCTAGCATCATCATCATCGTCATGTTATAAATAAACAGAATTAAATATGCATGAACAGTAATAGAAGGAATATTGGATGACATGTGAGATGCACATTACAAGCATACAAGCATAGAATCAATCCTGGCATTGGACTCAATAAAAATAAATAGTTTGTTATTATCTAATTAGTTTAAGTCTTGTTCCCTCACCTGTTAACAATACTCGATCTCCTTCCTAGCCTTGAAATTCTTTTTGAATTGATTTAACAACCTAAAAGTTATATGAATTTAAGTTAGCGTTCATATGTGACATATTACAGTAATCGAAAATCGAAACAGAGCATTGATAGGTGTCTGATTGGTTCTATGGTCTCATGCTGTATTGACCTTACTGTCTACGGTCGATACCCTACGGTCGCATATGGTGCGACCGTAGCTGCGACCATATGATTTCTGAAATCTTTCTGAATGCCTATGGTCGATCCTCTGGTTATACTGGTTATGCTATAGTCGACCATAGCTGCGATCTTGAGATTTCTGGTCACAATCTACATGCAATTCGAGTTCTTCCGGGGTCAATTCTTCTGTTCTTCAATGAGATTTATTCTAAGGTCATCATATGGCCATCATTAATAGTTTATTATCAACCCTAATCATCAAATTCACTCCTCATGGTTCTCCTTAGGATTTTCTCAAGGAAATCACATAGATCATGATAGGTGGATATTGCCTATCTTCCATAGAAGTCTTATTCCTTAAAGTTTATATCTCCAGAGATTCGTTTCATACCTTGGCCTGTGATAAAGAGCCAATCTCTTCTCAGCAAACTCTTCTCCTTAGTTTTTTCTTCTTCTCCTTCTCTTCCTTCTCTTCCTTCTCTTTCTCCAGGGTTTACTAATGTTCTAAAAGAGTGAAAAAGGACCAAGGGATGTCCTTTATATAGAGGAAAACTCTCAATATAAAGTCCTCTTTCAATTAGGAAAACAATCTCTTAGTTTAGGAAAGTTTCCAAACTCGGAGTCTGATCTGGGTTCTCACGGTCGATCATACAGTCACATAAACCGTCAATCGTAAGGTCAAAATCATCGATCGTGGGGTTCTAGATTTGAGATTTTTGGCTCCCTTCCTTATGGTCGACCATACCTACCCAGGCATGTGACCTTAGGTATATTTTTAGTGTTTTTAGCTCGATTCTCATACGTGGTTTGTGATCTATCTTCACACGCTCGGTCCACTTGGTCCAGGAATGATGGGAAGACCTGTCATGACAGGGTTAGACCAAGTTAGTGGAGTGCGGGTCTTACATAGGGGGTTTCAGCTTGAAAAATCTATCCACTGCCCTGGAGAGATCATTTTGCCCTGGCGTAACCATTCCATATCAAGGTGGTGGGTACAGATATCCCCTTGATAAGCACCCTGGTACAAACATGGTGCAGATGATGTCGAAATGTGTTATGGCAGCGGATTCTGATCTTGACCCGTAGGCATTGTGCTACCATCCACTGGCAGTGAGGTATTGTTCCCTCGAGACTTAGGTGTGCCATCAGTAGGTGTTGGCACGGGTGGCCTAAACAACTTCAACATTTCAGAGAAGAACTCCATCTGTTGTACCTCCATCTGGTAGACCAAGTTGGTCACAATAATCTTTGAATTTCTGTGTAGAGGGTCCAACAAGGTGGTTCGTGTCTCGTGGATCTGCACATTTTCATTCCTTGCTTGGTGAGACTCCTCTTTAGCACTCCTCACCTGATTTTCCTCTTCAGGGTTCTCGTTTTGTCCATCCACATTTTCAGTTCCCAAATTTTCCTCAATGGGAGGTCCCCTTGAGTGGCGACGTATTTGTAAACCTTTGTGACCATTTTCGCCTGCCATCTCAGATTATTTTTACCTAGTTGGAATCTGAGACAAGACATAACACATGAGACATATTAAAGTAAATACAACAAAATATCATAGTGTTAGCCTTAAAAAACAAGTACGAGGCGAAAAACACCAATGGAAACAAGTAGAACCAATAAAAATTTTTCCAAGCTCAACAGGTTAATAAAATTTTGTCCAATCGCAGGTGTCCCATCGCATTACTATGGTACAATGTCCAACCGGTATGTCCCGACAGACAAACTTTTCAAACTTCCTGAAAGGTACCGATCGAATGTCTGGTCGCATGATTGTGACAGATTGTTCGACTGATATGTTCAAGCGGACAAAATTTTGAATTGGCCGAGAAGTACCGGTCGTGGTACCGCTTCCTATACAGGTCGCACTTGGGCGTGGAAAAGTCTGACCGGAATGTCTAAAAATGCATTTTAAACCCGATTTTGAGTGATTTCTTTTGACTCAACTCCTTTCCTCTTCTCCAGGGCGATTCCTTTCCCATTCTACTGATTCTGTACAGTCCCACCGGTGAGATTCAACGCGATTCTTCTCCATTCAAGGTCTCGAGTCCATCACAAGGTATGCTTATTCTCTTCTTCCATTCTTTTGGTATCGTTTTCTCCTTAAACTTGCCCAAAGACCTAGGTTTTTAGTGATTGAGCATTTCTAATCGTGGAAAACCTATTTCTTTAGTTTAAAAATGGTTTTGGGACCCCTATGGACAAAAGCCCTCAACTAATTTGAGGTTTCACCGAGTGGTTTGTCAAAAACCCCAATATTGGTGAATTTTGACCTAAGTTTTGAAATTTTCCTATTTTTTTTGAAGTTCCTTGTAATTCTTGCTTTGATTGGAAATGGTTTGGATTCTGGATGATGTTGTATTGTTTATGCAAGTCCTCCTACCCAAATTTTCATGAGTTGAAGGCTTTTGATTGAAATGCAACGATTATGCTGTCGAATTTTCAAAAAATTTCAACTTATCCATTACTATTTTGTTTAATTTCTGCAGTTAAAACATGTCTAGACTTCGCGCCGCGGCCAAGAATGTATATCCCCCTGGTTCTCAAGGACCTAATTTGCCTACCCGTCCATTCAATGCTAGACGGTTTCGTTTGGCGGAGGCACAAGCCAAATTCCCATGGTTTGATGCCAAAAAGATCAAATCTCGCCATTTTGTCAACCTAGAGCATCTTCATAGGTTCGATGTTCAGGCAGCATTCAACATGCTCGGGTGGTTACTCGTTATCCAGTATGACTACCCCGTGCGCCCTGACTTGGTGAAGCACTTTTACGGCAACTTGGAGCTTAGGGGGGATCCCAATGACTTTGAGTATGGTAGGGAACTCCGCATCACTAATTGGGTGAAAGGGGTGGAGATCTCCTTCAACACCCCTGAGATGGCTATACTGCTAGGGATTCTTGACGACGACAACATTGTATACTGCACACCCAAGGAGAAAGGGTACCTTATTGAGGAGCTGTGCAGAGAGGTGTCTACTCAGATCCTTACTCCTGGTGACCGCATGCTGGCGGTAAACCTCTGACCTCAACCGTAGGTGTATTGTCCCATCATTCAGCATAACCTCATCCCCCAGAGCGGCCACTATAATGAGGTCTCACAATTGACTCAATACCTCACCTACTGTGTGGCCACTGGGCACCGGGTTTACCTTCCCTATATCATCATCCGGATCATGGCCCACGCTACCACGCCCAATCTGACGGGCAATCTCCCTTACAGTAGGCTGATCACTGCCTTGTTGTGCAGTAGAGGGGTGGACATACATGGCAAGCCCACCTATGAGGACACCATGACGTCTGACATCGATGAAGAGGCCATCCACAAGATGAAGATAGAGGACCATGAGCTCAGTGACAAGGAGTTGCAGGCTCATCCTCTTTCACCTAGAGGTCCAGCGGCAGCAGCAGTGGTAGTAGCACCAGCAGGAAAGGTAGGGGTTGACGAGGGCGTAAACATGGTGGATATCCCCGCTCTTGCCCCGCAGCCTATCCCTGTAGCGGGACCTTCTAAGCCCCCAGCAGATCCACTGATGGCGATGCTTCTAGAGATCTGGGATGCTCAGGGGGTCACTGATCGTCACATTAAGAACCTCGCCCGCAATCTCCGGGTCACACAACAGCAGGTGCACTGGCTCAGGGAGGCATACGAGAGGGACTACGATATTACTGAGCCGATACCTCTAATGCCTCTAACCCCATGATGGACCAGCTTATATTTTTCTCTTTCTCTTTATCTTTATGATTTCTTTTGATAACAGGGTAACTGTCTAACCTGTGGGCTGTACCCTATCGTACACTTTTAACATTTTTGTGTCAGAATTTTACTTGTCAATACAGTTCTTTTCTTTCATTATGGTTGTTTATGCTCTTTATTAATTTGTCTGCATCAAACAGTGGTTATGGTGTGTTCATATTAAGGCTTTTAAGTTTTCTATCCCAGTTTATTGACTCTGTTAGGTGCATATATGGTCTGTTGGATAAAGCCTTAGAGCTCTGATACCAAGTTATCACACCCCAATTACGATTGAACCAGAATTGTGAGTGAACCGCCACTAAACCAATGGTTCACACCAGGATCTCAATAAGACCGTGCTGACACACAACCATTACACACTAACCACAATCAGAATATAAATAAATCCAGCAGAAGACTTAATAAATGAATTAAGTAAACTATTGATAAATAAATAAATTATCCAATTACTCAAATATCAAAACATAACCTATAACTAATTACATTGTCCTTAGTCAACTGAAACAAAATAAAACCAAGGAAGATCCTAGAGGCACATGCAGAAGTGATACTCGCATGAGTCGTCATGCTCGTTGCCCCCTGTTGCACATACAAAGCGGCAACACCGCCACACAATGGAGCATCCACGTAGTCCTCCATAGTGTAACCTGCATCAACATCCAAAAAATGTGTATACACAATTGGGTGAGCTCACAACTTAGCTCAATAAGGAAATCAACAATGCAACAAGCATAATGCATGGAATAATATTCACATTTGGTCTGGTATAACTTGCAAAGTGCTATGGTAAGGATAGGCGACCACCACACCTCCATGCACGAGAGTATGAGCACTCCCAATAGATTACACACTGTTGTCACCCACATCACCCATTCTGATATAGAGATAGAACTAGAGTCTGGCGGTCAGGTTGAACCACAATACCGCATCCTCCGCTTGATACCCTACATCGCACCAACACGTACACCCCTATTGGCGAGGGCTTGCAAGTGGGTTCCATTTCTAACCAATCCTATGTGTCATCACAGTATCCAAGGCCCTACCCCAGCACAACTCCCTACAGAATAGAGATAGGACTCGAGTCTGACGGTCAGGTTGAACCACAGTACCGCATCCTCCCCCTAATACCCTACCCGTACTAAGCATGCTAAGGTAGATGGCGATACGAAAAGGTGCTAGTGTGATAAATGATCCAAGACTCCAAGCCCTTTCCATTCCACACACCAATAAAAACATCCACATGCCTAGCAACAACAACCTTGCATAATAATATGCATGAATAGTTATTTAGGTTTAGGTCTGATTCCCTTACCTGATACTTAATAGGAAGTTTTCTCTGCGTCACAGAGTCCACCCTCACTGTCAATTAGTCCTACATAACATTAGGTACCGATTAGAATTAGGTTCATAGGGTTTAGGTTGATCAAAATCTAGTTTGGACTGAAAACTGTCCAGAATCACACATACCGGTCGTACCATTTAGTGCAAATAATCAGACCGGTATGTACAAGCGGACAGGTCTGACAAACCTTCCTGAGAGATACCGTTCGAACTTAGGTGCCACCGGTACCCCGACCAGACAGGGTCCATGAGCCTACTCTTTTAGTCCATCTCTAAACTTGGCTTCAATAGGATTTTTCCTAACCATTCTAGGCTTAGGCAATATATTAGGATTAGTTTATAGGTCATTCAAACCTTACATTCCAGTAAACATTAGTTTAGAAATCTCTACATAGGATTTAGTGTTTCTCGAGTAAACTAAAGTTTTGAATCAATACCTAGCCATTCTTGGTATCGATTTTCAACCAGGCATCGACATGACTATTCTATAGAGATAGAGCACTTATTACTACCTTTCAAAGCTATGGTGCTCTCCTTCCAAAGGTTCTCCTCCTTTGCAGGCTGTCCTTGCCTCCACTGCTCCTCTTCAGATCTCCTTCTCAGACTCTGGGGTTTATGAGAGTCAACAAAAGGATCTAAGGAGGTGGAGTCAATATATAGAGTAAGGTAGGTTTTTAAGAGAGTTTCCCATGTACGGAAGGTCTCTGCAGCTGAGATTTGGAAGGTGGGACCCACTGGGATCCGTTCCCAAATCAAAACACTTGAAACAGTCTGACCGGTCTCACTAGTAATAATCGGTATACCTCACAACTAATCAGACCAGACACTTTTCCCCAAGGTTTTTTTAGTCTGGTTTTCGTACCTGGACTTGTGGTTCATCCTCCAACCGTGTCTTTGGGCCTGATTATGATTGGAAGACCTGTCACGACACGAAACATAGGTTAGATCGGGTTCATGGGTCTTACAATGTATGTCATTCTATACTTACTCCTATGCAAGCCTTATTTAGCATGTATAGCTTCAAGCATACTTTAATGGAGATAGGTTAGGATGCTTACCTTGTATCCCAATAAGGATAAAGATCCTTTGCTGCAATCCTTTAGAGCTTGAAGGAGTGGATGGAGGTAGGTTCATCTCTCTTTCTCTCTTTCTCTCTCTCTTTCTCTGTCTCTTTCTCTCCTTTCTCTCCTTTTCTCTTTCTTCTCTTTCCCTCTCTCTTTTGATCACTCACTAGGGGGCTCTCTAATTTGAGATTGGTGAATGGGGAGTCCTCTTGGGTCTTATTTATAGGCCAAGGCTCCCTTATTGCCAACTCATAGTGAGTTGTCAATAGTCTTATTTAAATTTTTTCTAATTCCCTCATTTAGAATTAGATTTTGTCTTCTAATGTGTACATGACACATGTCACTTCACTAATGGCCTAAATAGGATCTTTGAATTGGTCTCTAATTAAAGACCAATTAGTCTCCCATAAAATTCCAAATTTTCTTTTTCTTTCTTTTTTTTTTCTTTTTTTCTCTTTTTCTTTCCTTTATTAACAAATGCCACCTCATCGACTAATCACTCTCTCTTTCACGGTTTTGAAGAGATCTTCTCTCTCCAAAACATAAAGGAAAGGGGCCCACTTTCTTTTATTTATTTATTTTTATTTTTTTATTTTTTTTATTTGTATTTTTGTCTTTTCTCTCTATTGTCTTTTTGCATTTTAACCCTTTCTTCTTTCTTATTTGCATTCTAACCCATATGGGTGGAATATAGATTATGCCTAGCCCATCATATAGGCCCATTAGGGTTTGCCCTAGGCTTTGTGGGGCTTTAAGTGAGCTTCTAATGGACTTCCACTCCACTTCTCATTCTCTCTCCATTTTCTTCCTTACCTCTCTCATATCACCTATGGACTATGGGGGGAAGGGATGGGTATGACTTCTAAGTGATACATGGCTATTCTAAGTGACACCTAGTGGGTTAATAGGTGACTAGGATGGGTTGACTAGGTTTTTTACTAGGTTTGACTCTAAGTGATTTTAGGGTTTAACTATGGACTAAGTTTGACTATTTTGACCAACTTTGATCAAAATGACCAAAATGCCCCTAGGATGGTGTTAGGTGGTTTTAGGCTAGGATATGACCATAAATGACCTAAATATGATAGTTTTTGGATCACAAGGGGGGTTTATCACTACAAGGTTATTTACGATAGCTTTCTAAGCTAAGTTCAAGGATGATAATGAAAAGTCTATTTATGGTAATTTTCTAACCTAAGGGTAAACTGGACCCAATGAGGCTATTTATAGTAGGTTTGGACTCTATCTAGGGTTTTGGCTCTAAGAGGGCTATTTATAGTAGGTTTGGACTCTATCTAGGGTTTTGGATCTTTCCTAATCTAAAGGGGGATAACACAGGATATTCCTAAAATGACAAGTGAAGGTTCATAGTGTTAAGGGATGATATAGGTAAAACCTTAAGTGGTTGGAGAAGGTTTGTAAAAGGTTGGTGAGGCAAAAATGGGGTACTTACAGGTCACGACCGGTAGGAGCCTTTGACGAGCGTTTCTTGGGTCCACCCGAGAATGCATTATCGCTACTCCACATCTCTTGTTTTTTGCAAAATAATATATCAAAAGGAATTGAGGGGCCCATGATTCACCATGTAGACGGGAATAGGTCCAGTCCTCCTCGTCAAGGTAGCCTTACTGGTCCTAACCTAGAGTGCAGCCCATGTTTGTTATTTTTGGTTCATCCTTGAACCAACTCAATAAAACCCATTTAATTATGATATATATGCCCACGACATCGAAGTTTTGGCCCTTTTTATCCTCGACTTATCAACATGTTGGGATTTACACTTGAGCATTTTTGTCTCTAACTCGTTGGGAGTGTGAGGATTGCGTACACCAGTTCCACCTTAGCAAGGATGGTGTATATACACCCTCCATTGAACAACGCTTGATGTGTCAAATCTTTCATCGTTAACATGTCAATCTCAAAAATGACCACAAAGTCCCTCTCATGACATAGATGCCTTGATCAAGTGAAATTTTACCGGTTCGTTTGTTCGTTCATGAACTGCTTTTGCTAACCATCCCTTAAAAGCTACAAATATGTATATCCATTTCAATTTCATCGAATTTAATAAACCAAGTAGTTGGACCTTGTGTCCTAATGATCCGTTTAGAATCATGAGGCCCAAGATCAATCACAGGGTCATTTAAAGCAACTAAATTGACCCAGATAATATTCATTCAATGGTTTTCATAAGGGAGCTAACATTTGTTTGGTCAAGTCAGCTTGCTTATGCATGTAACTTGTTTTTGTCCTCCTATAGTTCCAGAGTCCTAACATTTGTCAATTTTGGTCTTTTTCGGTACCTATTCAAGGGAGTCAAGCTAGATATCTACCCCAAGGATAAGGTATCCCATCACTGGGAGGTTGTTTAAAGTGCCCATACTTGAACCTATTTGTCTTATCCCGACTAGATCAACTGAAGCTGTGGGTGACAAACCAAATAAAGCCTAAAGTTCAGAAGACGACCGGATGACAAAAATGGAAGAAACTATAAGTATGATGTCCATAATGATACATAACTTACAGATGCAACTGCAGACCCAAGGGTCAATGGCTGAAAGAGAGGATGCGGCACACCCACAAGGGTCAGGCACACCTAAGCATGCTACACCACACTTGTTTCTGAAACCCTCATTTAAGGACACAAAGGTATTGTGTATCAGAAGCCACCAGTCATTCAGAGGGCCCCCATAATACAAAAACCAAGGGAAGAAGATGGCCCATACGGGGATAGACTGAGTTAAGTAGAGAAGATTCTGAGGGGTCTAAAAGGGGTTGAGAGTCAGATGATAGATGCTGAAGGACTATGCTTTTTTTCCAAAGTGAAACTGCCCCCAAGTTTAAGTGGATGATGGAGAAATTTGACAGATTAGGGAACCTTAAAACCCATTTAAGGTCATTCACCGATCTACTCAAACATGGTCAAAGATTCTCAGATGAACAGTTGGTCTAAGCCTTCTAATTCTCATTGACTAGAGGAGCCCATAGATGGTTGATGAATTTAAATCCGTCCCAAATCGACTGCTGGTCTGATATCACCCGAGCCTTCATAAATTTACATTCCTACAACACAGAAATTGAGACCCACCAGAGGCAATTGGAGACAATGATGCATAAGTCTGATGAGAGTTTTACAGAGTATTTGGCTAGGTTTAGAATGATAGCGACAAAACTGTGGGACTAACCATCTGAGAGAGACCAAGTCCAAGTAATGATGAGAGGGTTAAATAAGACCTATATCTTTGGCCAAGCCATTCTGACCTTTGAAGGACTTATAGTTATGGGGCAATAAGTAGAAGATGCTATTAATCATGGGGATTTGCTCCCAACAAAAGCGGATAAGCGAGAATTCAGCTCTAATCGAAAGTCAAACCCACCCAAAGGTTCAGCGTCAAATCCACCGACAGCAGTAAAGCAAGTAGCCAACACCAATTCTAGCCCACTGATCATAAAAAATACATACACTCCCCCTCCTATAAGGCAATTCACGAAATTGGGCATGTGTTACACCCCAATTCTGCACTATTCAGAATGGTGTGATGAACCTCTAATAAACCAACGGTTCAACAAGGATCTCAAATAGGCTATCCCCGCGTTATCCAAACTCACGCACATCCATAATCATAATCAGAGTAAATACACAATAGCGGAAGTTTTATAATAACATGAACTGAGAAACTAAAATGATATTAATAATTTAATAGCAAATTATTCTGTTTTCAACTAAGACATAATTAATTATCAAATACATGTCTTAATAAATCAAATAAAGAAACCTATAAAATATCTAATCAAATACACACGAGTTGCACTCACAAGAGGAGTCGTGTGTATCCACTTCAGCTTCAGCTTCCATCGCTGCCACGTTCCCATACACAGACGCATTCACATAGTCTTCAACGGTATAACCTGCATCATCAACTAAAAATATTCGACGTCGAGGGGTGAGCACACATCACGGTTCAGTGAGTAGCCAAAACAATGCAACAATACATATGCATGCAAAAATCAATTTATATCTTTGGTCTGGTGTATAAGTTTGCAGTATGCAATAGAAAGGTTTAGGTAGTCAAAGGTCACGTTTATTGATCCCGCCTCTATACACGAGTGTATGACGTTACCCGAAGATCACGTTTATCGTCAACTCACATACACCCAATCATGAACATTATATAACAAAGGTTACGTTTATTGCTATATAGTGCCATACCAACACGTAAGCCCCTGTTAGCGAGGGCTGCAAACTGGGCTCGCAACTAACCAATCCTAATGCCAAAAGTGTATCCAAGGCCTCACCCCAGCATCCCTCAGAATGTCCATAGAGATAGAGCTAAGGCCCCCCGGTAGAGTTAGAGACTACAAGGACCGAGACCACCTCCCCTAATACTCTACGACATAATAGTTCTGCTAAAGTAATGGCGATACGATGATGCTAATGCACAAGACTTGAGTTAGAGATAGAGCTAAAGTGCTGAGACCCACCAAAGGTTAACGTTTATTGACGTTCTCATCACACCTCCCCTGATACTCGCTCGCATCAAGTACATCAACCACACACATACAAGCACATGCCTATTCCTATCATCATCATCATCATCATGTTAATAACAATAAAGTAAATATGCATGAACAAATAATAGAAATATTGGATGGCATGCTGTATGCACATTACAAACATATTCGCATAGAATCAAGCATGGCATAGGACTCAAGAAAATAGAAAACAATTTGTTATTAACTAATTTAGTTTGGGGTTCTGGTTCCTCACCTTAGCTTGCTAATAGATACTTTTCCAAGCTTTAGAATCACCTTTACAGTGTTATTGTATTGCTAGAAGCCCTAATAAAGTTGATAGAATTTAATTAGAATTTATTCGGATTTTAAAAACCATGCTGTTAACTGAGGGTCGGAGGTAGGGTCGGAGTCAGGATCGACCCTGGGTGCGACCCTCCCTTAACTCTTAACTTCCCGAACACTGAGGGTCGATGGTCTGGAACACCTAGGGTTGGAAGGTCATCGACCCACGGTGCGACCCTCTGTGCACTTTGGTCCAATTCCCTCTTTTAATCCATTCTTCGTGTTTGAAATCCTATGGCTTGCTCCTACATTCCATGGTCTGAAACCATGTATAACCCACCTAGATAGCTTTCATGCACTTTCCTATGGTTTCCCATGAAAACCTAACCATAGATTGATGGTTTGGGTTTCTCCGAGATCACACTCTCAACATTAACTAACCTAAGGTCTGTAGAAACTCATGGAATTAGTATCCATACCTGAGAAGATTACTTTTTCTCTGAAATTCTTCTCCTTTTTGTTAAGTTCTCTTCCTTGCCTTTTTCTTCCTCTTTTCCTTCTCCTCTCTTTCTCTCAATTCAATTAGGGTTGTGAAAGGAGTGAAAGTGGCTTAGGGACGTCCTTTAAATAGAGTAGGAACATCCTAAATAAGTCCCTCTGAGATTAGGAAAGAATCCCAATCGAAAATTAAGAAATTTCCTAATTTCTATATTCGGCAGAATCCGAGGGTCGATGGGAGGGTCGATGATCCCGTCGACCCTAGGGTCTTAAGCTGTCCGACCCTCCCTTCAAAACTGAGGGTCTGACTTTCTGTTTTGGGAGGTCCGACCCTGCTTAGCTGGCTATGCGACCCTTCCCCTATTTTAAGTGTTTTTGGGTCGATTTGATACCTGGGATCCATTTGACTCGACCATAATGGGCAAACCTGGTTCAAGGTGGTAAGACCGGGTTAGATTGACACGGGTCTTACAACTCCCCCCAACTTATAAAAATTTCGTCCTCGAAATTGTACGTACCTTCTGAATCAAATAAGTAAGGGTATTGCTTTCGCATAGCATTTTCTTCTTCCCATGTAACCTCTTCCATGTCTCTACTTTTCCATGTGACCTTAACATAGTAGATATCTCTGTTGCATAGATGTTGAACTTTTCGCCTAGTGATTTCTGTTGGTGTTACTTCAAATGTCAAATCATCAGTCAATTCTGGCAAATTCACTGTCAAAACATGCGTTGGGTCTTTGACATACTTCTTCAATAGGAAAATGAGAAATACGTCATGCACACTTGACATAGATGGTGGTAGTGCTAACTGATAAGCCACTTTTCCACGCTTAGCTAGAATTTCATACGGCCCGACATATCTTGGACTTAGTTTCCCTTTCTGTCCGAACCTCTTCAATCCTCGCATAGGCGATACCTTCAAAAATACTTTATCACCTACAGCGAACTCTAGATCTCTTCGTCGAGTGTCTACATATTGCTTCTGACGGTTCTGAGCCGTTCTCACTCTTTCCTTGATGATGTCGACCACTCGACAAGTCTCTTCAACAAATTCCGGTCCAACAATACTACGTTCTCCAACTTCATTCCAAAACAAGGGAGTTCGACACTTCCTGCCATACAGTGCTTCATAAGGTGACATCTGTATGGTAGCCTGATAGCTATTGTTATAAGCGAACTCGATCAGTGGTAACCTTTCATCCCATGATCCTTTAAAATCAATCACACATGCTCGTAGCATATCTTCTAGAATCTGGATTGTACGCTCCGACTGTCCATCTGTTTGTGAGTGGAATGCAGTACTAAACTTTAGCGTTGTTCCCATAGCCTTTTGCAATCCTTCCCAAAACTTGGAAGTAAATCGTGGATCTCTATCAGACACAATACTTTCTGGTACACCGTGTAAACGAACAATATTATCCACATACAGCTTCGCTAACCTTTCCAGTGTATACTGAGGTCATATAGGTATGAAGCGAGCTGTTTTAGTCAGATGGTCCACAATCACCCAAACTGCGTCAACTACTCGAGGAGTCAATGGTAGTCCCGTGACGAAGTCCATAGTGATGCAGTCCCATTTCCATGCTGGTTCCGGTAATGGCTGTAACAGTCCTGCGGGTCTTTGTCGTTCGGCCTTTACTTTCTGACAATTTAGGCATTGAGACACGAACTTGGCTACATCTGCTTTCATTCCCCTCCACCAATATAGTTTCTTCAGATCATCATACATTTTTGTACTTCTAGGATGTGTCGAATAGATGGTGGTATGAGCTTCTTTCATCAGTCAGTGTCTAATGTCCATACTTTCTGTTTCAGGTACACATATTCTTCCTTTGTATTTCAGTACTTTCTCGTCATCCAAGGTGAACTCAGGGTTAGTCCTACCTTTCTCAATAACTTCTTGTACTGTTCTCAGATAAGGATCTGCTTTGATAGCTGTCTTCACTTCATCCACTATATCCTGTATAATCTTCAATGCCGGGAACATATTCAAAAACCGATGAATAAACCCTTGGTTGGCTGATCCATCCGTTGTATCTATCACATACTGCTCGTTGCCGTGATTGAATATCATTCCGGTGGTACACATTGTTGCGGTCGTGCTAACTTCTCCTTGAGATTTTATCATTGCTTTTATGCTTAATGCATCCGCTACTACGTTCGCTTTTCTCGGATGATACTGGATATCACAATCATAGTCTTTCAATAGTTCCAGCCATCTTCTTTGTCTCATATTCAACTCCTTCTGATTAAATAAATAAGTAAGACTTTTATGGTCCGACTTAATCTAAAATTTCTCTCCGTATAAGTAATGTCTTCATATCTTGACAGCATGTACTACTGCCGCTAACTCCAAATCATGAGTGGGGTAGTTTTTCTCATGTACCTTCAACTGTCTTGAAGCATAAGCAATCACTTGCTCTCCTTGCATAAGCACACATCCTAATCCCAATCCCGACGCATCAGTGTATAAGGTAAACGCCTGTCCTGGAATAGGAATAGTCAAAATTGGGGCAGATATCAATCTGGTCTTCAACGTTTGAAAACTCTTCTCACATTTATCGGTCCATACGAACTTTTCACCTTTCTTAGTCAAACTGGTGAGAGGTACGACAATCCGAGAATAGTCTTCTACGAATCTCCGATAATAACCAGCTAGACCCAGAAAACTTCTGATTTCCAAAACGCTCTTTGGTGCTTCCCACTTTACAAAAGCCTCGATCTTGCTGGGGTCCACTTTGATTCCTTCAACGGATACTACATGGCCTAGAAAGGCAACTTCACTTAGCCAAAACTCGCATTTGGAAAATTTGGCATATAGCTTCTCTTTCCTTCAACGTTGTAGGGTTGCGTATAGGTTCTTGATATGGGTTTCCTTGTCCTTGGAATATACCAATATGTCATCAATAAATACTATAACCGACGAATCCAACATATCGTGGAAAACTCGGTTCATAAGTTCCATGAACATTGCCGGTGCATTAGTTAATCCGAAAGACATAACCAAAAATTCATAATGTCCATATCTGGTTCTGAATGCTGTCTTCGGAATATCACCTTCTTTAATCTTCAGCTGATGATAGCCTGATCGAAGATCGATCTTAGAAAATACTTTCGCTCCTTGTAATTGATCGAACAAGTCATCGATCCGAGGTAGTGGATATCGATTCTTGATTGTCAGTTTATTCAACTCCCGATAGTCGATGCATAATCGAACGCTACCATCTTTCTTCTTTACGAACAACACCGGTGCACCCCATGGAGATATACTGGGTCGAATATAACCCTTGTCCAGTAGTTCTTGTAGTTGCACCTTTAGTTCCTTCAGTTTCGTAGGAGCCATTCTATAGGGTGCTTTTGATACTGGTGCGGCTCCAAGTATAAGGTCTATCACAAACTCTATGGCTCGGTCGGGTGGTAATCCGGGTAGTTCCTCCGGAAATACGTCAGGATAGTCCCGCACGACATCAATATCTTCCATTCGTGGCGCTTCCTTGGTTAGGTCGACCACGGATACTAGATACCCGATTGCCCCCTTCTCAAGGCACTTCTTAGCCTTTAGTCCTGAAAGTATGAGCTTGCGCCCCCGGGGAAGTTTGGTTCCCGAGAAACTTAATTCTGCTCCTTCTTTGTCTTTGAACGTTAGCTTCTTTTCGGCGCATAACATACTTGCAGAATGCCGAGCTAACCAGTCCATTCCCAAGATGACATCAAAGTCTGCCATCTCAAGTTGTATCAAGGTTGCATCTAAAGTCTTCTCTCCAATGAGAACTGGACATGGTCCATAACCCTTCTCTAGTTCCACTTCTAACCCCATCGGTGACCGTACAAGTAATTTGTAGTCTAATGTTTTGATGGGTAATTTCGTCTTCTTTCCAAATGACACAGATATAAATGAATGAGTAGCTCTGGAATCGAAGAGTACTCTGGCGGGTACGCCATTTATAGGTACAATACCTGTGATTTATCTTTACTTAGTCTACATGCTCATTCAATGTAATTACAACTTTAAAAGTTTCAGTCATACTTGTGACCACATCGGGTGATGCGGCCGCATCCTCGGATGTAACAGCATATACACGTCCCTGATGGAATTGCTTCTTAGGCTTAGGGCACTCCCTTGCCATATGTCCCGGCTGGTTGCAATTAAAACACTTTAGGACTTCAGAGTTTGGCTTTGGCTGAGGTTGAGCTGCTAGAGTAGTCTTGGTTGCAGCAGTAAAATTCTGAGGACGGAAAGGCTTATATGTCTTGTTGTTGCCTCCGTTGTAAGAATTTCCGGCTGGCCTTTTGATGCCTCTGTTTTGAGTAAAATAACTCTCCTTCTAGCTCGATTCTATAACTCGAGCAATCTGGACAGCTTCATTATAAATTCTCTTTTCTAAGCCCAGTACATGTTCTCTGATGTTTCCTCTCAGTCCCGTGACAAACCTACGGGTTTTGGTTTCTTCTTCTTGCATACTCAGTGGTGCGAAGAAAAACAGCTCTTCATAACGTTGTTGGTACGCATCCACTGACATCTGTCCCTGATAAAGACTCAGGAACTCCTTCTCCATCGAATCTCTGAAGCTCCGTGGAAAATATTTCTCAAAGAAGGCTTCTTTATATATAGCCCAGGTCAGTAGGGCGTGCTTGGTCAGTAGATATGCCTTCGTTGATTTCCACCAATGATGTGCGTCGCCCTTGAGCATGAAGGTGGCGCATAGTACTTTCTCTTCCACTATGATAGTCATCATGAGGAAATTTCTCTCCATCTCGTCTATCCAGTGTGCTGGCCACAATGGATCAGACGGTTTGTCTTTGAATTCCTTGGGTTTCATCTTCAAAAATCTCTCCACTAGTCGGGAGTGGTCCAGCTGATTTTGGGGGTTTACCCCAAACATGTGGTGTAGATACTAGTAATCACCTTGAGCTGCTTCTGAAACCTGCACTGTAATCTGTGTAGCCGGTTGCTGAGGTGTCTGAGGAGCTGGGTGGTTACCTACCGGTGCTGCACTGGCTTGTCCTGTGTGCATGGGTGCAGCCTGAGTAGCTTGAAACATAATTTCCATGGCAACCTACATCTGAGCCTGCGCGTGTTGCATCTGCTGCAGCTGCTGTGCCAAGTTCATCACCACGGTTGTTAGCTCTGGTGGTGGAGGTGGAAAATTTGTAGGGTTTACCGGTTCTGGATTACCCGGTGCATAGTTATTTTCTTGACTAGTCTCCTCCACAGGTGGTGGTGGTGGGATTGCATTTCGGGTCTGTCGGGTTACTCTACGTCCAGACATGATTCCTTTCGGTGATTGGTGGTTCCTGAAAATCATCAAAATAGATGAGAAGTCATTTATATTTCATGTAGGCACGCTAACCAATACTCAATTCCAATTCTAGCTCATTCTATAAAAAAAATACTGTCTTTTCTATGCAGGGTCGATGGTATGTCCGACCCCTGGTATCCGACCCTGGGAATGACCTATTCTTCCTGAGAGCTGAGGGTCGATGCGAGGGTCGATTCGAGGGTCGATTGTGCTAGTCGAATTGTCCAACCCTCGGACCAAAAATCAGATTTTTAAGTTCCGATTCTGGGTCATTTCTCACTATTCCTCCTCCGTTTCGACTCGTCTCTCCTCTCTGAGTTGCTACAGTGCTACTCTACTATTTTGGATCGGTTTGACTCCGGGTTTCGACGTCCACGTCATCCCTACAGGTATGTATTCCCATTTTTACCTGTTTTTAGGTTTCCATTTCTAGGTTTTCGCATGTTTAACTTGTATTTTCCAAATTAAACTTTTTCCAACCGTAAAAATCCGATTTTTATTGGGGGCTTTTGTTATTGGTGTCTCGAGAAACGAAAGCCCTCAAAAAATTTTGAGTTTCATCGGTTGGTTATCGAGAAACTTGAAATTTTCTCTTTTTGCCCTAATTTGTCGACGTTTTCGATTTTTCTTGAATTTCTTCAAATTGGACATCGTCAGTTAAAATTTCCTACTGCATGTGGGTTGTAGGATATGTTTAAACCTACGTAAGTTCTCATGCCCACTTGTATGGTGAGAAATGGGGCTTTATGGTCAACTTACGTCGTTATTACATCAAATTTTGGATTTTTATCCTACTAATTCCTTATGTTTCATTCTCTTTCTTATTTTGCAGATACCATGGCTCGTACCAAAGTACCCAGAGTTCGTGATCCCCTTCGCTTCTGTACCAATGAAGCCGAGGCACGGTATGCTGACTATGCCCGTAAGAAGGTTGAGGGGGTCGTATGGTGAACTTGGCTGAGTTAGCCGTGTTCAACGTAGAGGGAGCCTTTGGTGACATGGGGTGGCTTCCTGTCATTACATACGACGCGTGCACATGCCCGGATTTGGTGCGTCAGTTCTATTGTAATCTCCAGGTGGTGGGGAATTACAATGACATTGAGCATGGTCAGGAGTTGCGCATCACCAGCTACGTCAAGGGGGTAGATATCTCCTTCGACTATCGGCAGCTGGTCGACTTGTTGGGCATTCCTTATGATGGCCCCAGGGTGTACTGTGCGCCTGGAGAGCCACAGTTTGTTGAGATGGAGATGAGGGCAGAGATCGATAATCAGTTGCTCCGTCCTGATCGTTGGCAGATGAGAGCTTGTTACTTGCGTCCAGCTCCACGGGTCTTCTGTAAGATTATCGAGCATAATCTGATTCCACAGAGTGGGCACTATGAGAGGGTTTCTCAGCTGACCCAGTTTTTGATCTATAGCATCTGCACTCGTCAGCCCGTCTGTCTTCCCTACATCATCATGCGGACTATGATTAGTGCTACATTGTCCGGTCATAGGGGTAATCTACCCTATGGACGCATGATTACAGTCCTACTGACCCGTCTAGGGGTTGACCTGGTGGATGAGAAGATCCAGGAGAAGACCTTCTCGTCGCCTCTAGATTGGGAGGCAATCTGCAAGATGGGTATGCGGGATGCCCAGATTAGTGATGAGGAGAGGAATGCGATGGTGCGCCCTCACACTCGTATCGAGATGGCTGATGCCGAGGCTGCTACTGCCGCTGCTAGAGCTCGCGTGGATCCTGTCGACGATGATGACCGTATGTATATGGATGTCGACTCGATACCACCGCCTTCACCTATACATGCGGCTGGTGTTGGCACTTCTTCTGCGGCGGACCCTGTACCTGAGGCTGGTCCTTCGCATGCGGCTGGTCCTTCACTTCCACCTTCTGATATGATGGAGATGCTGCAAGAGATCAGGGAGGCTCAGCGCAGATCTGATATGAGGATGGAGGAGTTGCTAGACGCCCAACGTATGAGGGTGGATGAGCTGTTATCGATCCAGCGGGCGACTGATAGGAGGGTAGCCAATCTTGCAGCCAGTCTCCAGACGACCCAGACCCAGGTGGCCTGGTTGACTAGGGTCTATGCTGAGGACTATGACCGAGATCGTGAGGCACCGCCTCCTCCTTCACCTCTAGCTTCATGATTGTATTTATTTTCTTGTACTACAAAGTAACTGTCCGGGTTGTGGACTGTACTCTGTTTTGGTTATGTATATACATTTTGTTTCTCTCTCTCATTGTATGTAACTTGTTTCCCCTTTTATAGATGCATTATTCTCTTTTAAATTTGGTCTCAATCATCACTTGTGCTTACAGTGTGTTTATATTAAAGCTTTTACTTTTATCCCATCTCAGTTCACAATAGTCTTGAATGTATGTTAGTTCGGCGGGCAAGGCCTGAGATGCTCTGAATCCAAGTTGTCACACCCCAATTCCGCACTATTCAGAATGGTGTGATGAATCACTAATAAACCAACGGTTCAACCAGGATCTCAAATAGGCTATCCCCGCGTTATCCAAACTCACGCACATCCATAATCATAATCAAAGTAAATACACAATAGCGGAAGTCTTATAATAACATGAACTGAGAAACTAAAATGATATTAATAATTTAATAGCAAATTATTCTGTTTTCAACTAAGACATAATTAATTATCAAATACATGTCTTAATAAATCAAATAAAGAAACCTATAAAATATCTAATCAAATACACACGAGTTGCACTCGCAAGAGGAGTCGTGTGTATCCACTTCAACTTCAGCTTTCATCGCTGCCACGTTCCCATACGCAGACGCATTCACATAGTCTTCAACGGTATAACCTGCATCATCAACTAAAAATATTCGACGTCGAGGGGTGAGCACACATCACGGCTCAGTGAGTAGCCAAAACAATGCAACAATACATATGCATGCAAAAATCAATTTATATCTTTGGTCTGGTGTATAAGTTTGCAGTATGCAATAGAAAGGTTTAGGTAGTCAAAGGTCGCGTTTATTGACCCCGCCTCTATACACGAGTGTGTGACGTTACCCGAAGATCACGTTTATCGTCAACTCACATGCACCCAATCATGAACATTATATAACAAAGGTTATGTTTATTGCTATATAGTGTCATGCCAACACGTAAGCCCCTGTTAGCAAGGGCTGCAAACTGGGCTCGCAACTAACCAATCCTAATGCCAAAAAGTGTATCCAAGGCCTCACCCCAGCATCCCTCAGAATGTCCACAGAGATAGAGCTAAGGCCCCCCGGTAGAGTCAGAGACTACAAGGACCGAGACCACCTCCCCTGATACTCTACGACATAATAGTTCTGCTAAAGTAATGGCGATACGACGATGCTAATGCACAAGACTTGAGTTAGAGATAGAGCTAAAGTGCTGAGACCCGCCAAAGGTTAACGTGTATTGACGTTCTCATCACACCTCCCCTGATACTCGCTCGCATCAAGTACATCAACCACACACATACAAGCACATGCCTATTCCTATCATCATCATCATCATCATGTTATAAACAATAAAGTAAATATGCATGAACAAATAATAGAAATATTGGATGGCATGCTGTATGCACATTACAAACATATTCGCATAGAATCAAGCATGGCATAGGACTCAAGAAAATAGAAAATAATTTGTTATTAACTAATTTAGTTTGGGGTTCTGGTTCCTCACCTTAGCTTGCTAATAGATACTTTTCCAAGCTTTAGAATCACCTTTACAGTGTTATTGTATTGCTAGAAGCCCTAACAAAGTAGATAAAATTTAATTAGAATTTATTTGGAATTTAAAAACCATGCTGTTAACTGAGGGTCGGAGGTAGGGTCGGAGTCAGGATCGACCCTGGGTGCGACCCTCCCTTAACTCTTAACTTCCCGAACACTGAGGGTCGATGGTCAGGAACACCTAGGGTCGGATGGTCATCGACCCTCGGTGCGACCCTCTGTGCATTTTGGTCCAATTCTCTCTTTTAATCCATTCTTCGTGTTTGAAATCCTATGGCTTGCTCCTACATTCCATGGTCTGAAACCATGTATAACCCACCTAGATAGCTTTCATGCACTTTCCTATGGTTTCCCATGAAAACCTAACCATAGATTGATGGTTTGGGTTTCTCCGAGATCACACTCTCAACATTAACTATCCTAAGGTCTGTAGAAACTCATGGAATTAGTATCCATACTTGAGAAGATTACTTTTTCTCTAAAATTCTTCTCCTTTTTGCTAAGTTCTCTTCCTTGCCTTTCTTCTTCCTCTTTTCCTTCTCCTCTCTTTCTCTCAATTCAATTAGGGTTGTGAAAGGAGTGAAAGTGGCTTAGGGACATCCTTTAAATAGAGTAGGAACATCCTAAATAAGTCCCTCTGAGATTAGGAAAGAATCCCAATCGAAAATTAGGAAATTTCCTAATTTCTATATTCGGCAGAATCCGAGGGTCGATGGGAGGGTCGATGATCCCGTCGACCCTAGGGTCTTAAGCTGTCCAACCCTCCCTTCAAAACATGAGGGTCTGACTTTCTGTTTTGGGAGGTCCGACCCTGCTTAGCTGGGTATACGACCCTTCCCCTTTTTTAAGTGTTTTTAGGTCGATTTTATACCTAGGATCTCGATCTCCTTCATGCCCTTGTTCCATTTGACTCGACCATAATGGGTAAACCTAGTTCAAGGTGGTAAGACCGGGTTAGATTGACACGAGTCTTACAGCATGTCCTGATCAATACTTATGGAGATATTGATAAAGGGCAGGAAGTTGAAGCCATCGGAACTACGACTTCTCCCAAATCTGTTATCAGCAAATTTCCATAAGGATCAGTTTTGCAGGTATCACAACCAGCAAGGACATGATACCGATTAGTGCACACAACTGAAGCATGCTATACAAGCTCTGTTAGACACAGGGAAGTTTAAGCTCTAACCCAAGCAAGCATCTGTGGCAAACAATCCCTTTCTCCATCACACCATCAATTTCATAGAATGGGGAAACACATATGCAAAGAGAGATATCCCGGCTATGACAGTGCAATCAGAAATCGAAGAAAGCGTCACAGTCAGTGTCGAAGTCAACATGGTCTCAATCAAGGAAGTGGGGTGTGAGTACGAGGTGTGCTTCCCAAAAATCTCTCAATATACAGTGGTAGGGATAGAATTGAAAGAGTCCCTTATTATCTACCAATTGGATGACGAGCCAGGGGTAACCTATGAAGCTTGCCTGTCACACCCCAATTCTGGACTAACCAGAGGTGTGATGAACAGTCATAAGAACCAACGGTTCGAACCAGAATCTCGTATAGGCTATGCCAACCATGTTAAACCAAAATACATTCCAAAATAATAGAGTAAATAAATAAATAGCGAAAGTCTTATTAATAATGAACTGAGAGTCTACAATGATAATTAAATATTTAACAAGTTATCTTCAAGTAACCAAAACATAATTAATACTGATTACAAGTATCACAATACGAAAGTTAACCACTAAATGTAAACATAGTTGAAACACTAGCTTGACGAACCATATTCATCCTCCATAGCTTGCACATCTATAGTCGCTGCATGTCCACACGTTGGCATATTCATATAATCGACAACCGTAACACCTACAACATCAGAAACTAAAAAGAATTGTGCGTGCGAGGGTCAGCTCTCCAACTAGAGCTCAGTGAGTAAACAAAATAATGCAAGACTGACGTGTCCTATATATCATGGAATACCCGGTTCATAAGTTCTATAAAATATGTAAGGGCATAGGTTAATCCAATAACATAACCCGGGACTCATAATGTTCGTACTTGGTTTCGAAAGCTGTCTTCGTAATATTACTGTCCAAATTCTTCAGTTGATGATATCTTGACTGAATATCAATCTTAGAAAATACCTTTGCTCCTTGTAGCTAATTAAACAAGTCATCGATCTAAGGTAGTGGATATCGGTTCTTGATCGTAAGCTTGTTCAATTCCTAGTAGTCTATACATAGCCGGACACTACCGTCCTTCATCTTTACAAATAGCACTGGGCTCCCTGTGATGAAATACTCAGATGATTAGGACCTTTGTCTAATAACTCTCATAGTTGAGTTTTCCATTCCTTCAACTCTGTAGAAGTTATTCCATAGGTGCCTTTGACACAGGTATCGTCCTTGGTAACAAGTCGATGATGAACTCGGTCGCACGATCAGATGGTAACCTAGGTAAGTCTCCTATAAACACATCAGGGAATTTACACATGACATCAATATCTTTCTTCTGTGGTGCTTCTTTAGTAACGTCCCCCACAAATACCATATATACAACTCTTTTCTTTTCAAGGCATCTCTTTGCCTTTAGTGCGAGAGGATAAGCTTCCGCTTCCTAAGCAATATGCTTCCAATAAAACTAAATTATGTGCCATCTTTGCTCTTGAATGACAACCTCTTCTATGCACATCATAGCTTTGTAAAGTCTTTGAGACAACTAATCCATCCTCAGAATGACGTCAAAGTCTGTCATCTCAAGTCAATTAGGTTGCATCCAAATTTCGTTCATCCATACGATTCAGACATTGTTTATCACACTCATCAATCACAACATCTAGTCCAAAAGGGCTTGAACTATCAAAATTTGATTTAAAGGTCTTAATGAACACATCTAATCCCCTTTTATCTCTTAGTTTTTCAAAGACTATCGTTAATAATCTCATATCTAGAAAAGTTCATTAGCTTACACCTCTTTTATCACTGCTGCTTTATCCTGGTCTTTCTATCATATACCTTGAAAAATATCTTGTGATTGTTACTTCATATCCCAAGTCTATCTATAAGCATTAGAGTATATGCTTATAATATCATTAATTCAGCCAAACTCTTTTAGTCTTTACTTGATCATCTCACTCGACATTGGACATAACTCAGTATTACTTGTGCTAATCCGAATACTATCAATGCCACAAATTTTTTTTACTTCATCCTTGTATCCACTCTTAGATATACTTTTAGAAATCTTCTTCCTTGTCAACTTCATATCAATATGGCCATTTTTTTTAATTCTACTCGAGTGCTATCTATTGTTTACTAGCTGCTCTTGATAGTTCTCACTTCTTGCTCATGCACTCTTTTACAGACCATGGCTCCTACCCATCCATTCAGTAATCTCAAAATAGATTCTCCATTACTTTATCTGAGATCTCTTGGCTATAGCATCTAATCTAAATTAAATCATCTTTCTTCCAATAATTCTCTTATCACTAAACATCTTTATCAACAAAGGTAAAGGAATGTAAGAATCATAATGTTTATCCAAAAGCAATTCATTTCCTTCTTTCAATTTAGTATGATGAACAACACTTGTTTTATCAAGTGAACTTAGGTTTAAAGGATCAGGAGTAAATCTAAGGTAATCCAACCAGCATCCAAAGGTCGTTAGGTTGCACTGTTGTTCACCTCCTTTGATTTGCTTCAATCTGATTATCATTATTTAGCATTTGCTCAGATGAATTTTCACTACCCGTTCTCGACCCAGATAATGGTTGGGTCAAGTTGTAACCTCTTCTTAATGCTCATCGGAAAATAGATCAGCGTGTGGTAGATCTCACTCTAAGTCTCCACGTCACCCAGGAGTATAGCTTTATCTTTTTTTATAGTTACTCTCATTTTTGGTGTATGGTCATTGTTCTCCTATCTCTGTTAGATTCAGCCCGAGATCTTTCCCTTTACCTTTGCATGGATTTAGGCAATACTAGCCATTTTTTTCTTTCCCTACATACATTGAGTTTCACATCTTGTAAGTACCAAGTCGGTATTCTAATTTTTCTGCTTTACAGATGCTTCATTCTTTTTACTGTACTATATCCTTTGTATACTCAAGCAACTATCCGACTTGTAGACCATACCATATGTTATTTATTTATCATGATACATTTAGATTTTCTTTTGATGTCTGTTTATACAAATGGTTCTACCTTTTATATGTACATTATTGTCTTGTTTATGTTCTGTCTCAACCAACATAGGTACTTATGGTGTGTTTGTATTAAAGCTTTTAATTTATCCTAACTCAATTCATAGACTTTAGTGGTGTCAGCACCCCGATTTTGCCACTGCGGGGATCCCCACTCTCGTTGGGATACCATACGCAACGAGAGAGGTGTATAAAAAATTTAAAAAAAATATATATATATATATATATATATATATATATATATATATATATATATATATAATAATTATTATTATTATAGTAAAAAAAAGAGAAAAAATGTGTAATGAAATATATATATATATATATATATATATATATATATATATATATATATATATATATATATATATATATATATATATATAAAGATGGGAACAATATCGATCCCTAAAAGAAGGGATCGAGTACCAAAAAAAATAATAAAAAAAAGGAGAAGAAAAGAGAAAGCAGAAGAGGGGAAGAAGGGGGAAGCAGAGGAAGAAGGGAGAAAGTAAAAAGAGAGAAAGGGCGGTGAGGGAGAGAGTGGCAGGAAAGAGGGAGGTCGACACCTCACCCTCTCTTTCCTGAAATTTCTCCCCCAAAAGCCGTCGGGTTTTATTGCTCCCTAGCCAGCTTCACGTTTCCATCTCTCTCCCATCGACAGCACATGAGGGAGGTCCCTCTTTTCCAGCAACCAGAGAACCCCCATTTGGAGGGACCGATGGACAGAAGAAGGAGGAGAAGAGATAAAAAGGAGGGAGTCAGAGAGATTCAGGAGGAGGAGAAGAAAAATCAGAAAGAAGAGAAAGAGAAGAAGAAAGAAGAAAAAGGAGAAGGGAGAAGAAAGAAAAAGAAAGAATGAGAAAAAAGAAGAAAAAAGGAGAAGGGAGAAGAAAGAAGAAGAAAAAGGGAGAAGGAAGAAGAAAGAAGAAGAAGAGGGAGGAAGAAGGCGGCAGCAGAGGCTGCTGCCACAAAAGAAAAAAAAAAAGAGAGAGGAAGAAGAAAGCAGCGGCGGCAGCTGCTAGAAAAAAAAATCATAAGAGAGAGGCAGGAGAAGAAGGAGGGAGAACAAAGAGGAGAGGTTGAGAGCAAGCTTTGCTCTGAGATCTAGAGTTTCGACTGGGTTCTCAGAGCTTCATGCAAGAAGGCCGAGAGGAGCAGAAATCCGGCAGCCTCGAGGGAAGAAAAGAAGAGCAATGGTGGTGAGAGGAAGGACGGCGATCAAATCTCTTTTGCTTCCAGGTATTTTCCCTATTCCTCAAGCATTCTTTTCTTTTCCATTTTCTCTCTTTCTTCTCAAGCCAGACTTGACTAATAGGACAGAGACATTTCCTGATTCTCCATCTTCTTATTGTACATACATTTATCTTTGTTGTTTTTTTGTTTTCTATAATGGATTTTTGTTGGGACAGGTTAAAAAAAACAGAATAAAGTAGTGGGGTTTTGGGCTGTAGAATAGTTTCAGGGGGTCTGGTTTGGTGAGATGAATAGTTTGCTTTCTCATTGCTCTGTACTTGCATACTGATTCATTTAGTTAATCTACATTAGCCCACTATTACATTTAGAGATCTGAATATCTTTTGTCATGTGGCTTCTGTTTTGTCACCAGTCCCCTTTTTGTTATATTGATTTCCATCATGTTATTTTGTGTCCTCTCCTCATCATTTTGTTTTCTTACTGTCGAACCCATTTCTCCCATGCTATTGAAACTGCTAGATGAGGCATATGCTATGTGGTTAGGTGGGGGTTTGTTTTGATCCTATTTCATGTTTAGAGTTCAGTTCTGGAAGGTTTGATTCATTGGGGAAGAAATTCAGATGGAATGGAGATTGTTTTTACGGCATCAGTTAAGGTAGCCCCTAGAGAGAATACCATTCCAAGATAGGAATTCGGTTGAGTTTGGTTCAGGTTGCAATGATTTATTCTTGAAATCTGATTCATTAGTTTTTCTCTATACTAAACCAGCTGGACTGAAGTGGCTTATTTCTTATATCCGATTCTGATTTGGTTGATACTAATTTATGATCAAGTCTAGTTTGATTCCATTTGGTCTCAATGTCAAAATCTGTTTGAGTTTGAGTCGGTTTTTGTAGTCAAATCTAATTGTTTGGTTTGGATTGGTTTATTATTTTGGTTAAGGCTGGTCTGGTTTGTTTTGTTTCATCTCAATGCTCAAAACCAACTCGATCCAATACATGAACCAGTCCTTATTTGGACCAATCCACATTTGAATCTGCCTTGAGATAGTGCTTGGATTTGTCCAATTTTGATGTTCTATCTAATCTCATGTTTGAAAGGTATAAATCAGGTTTGGGTTGAATTGGTATATTTTTTGGTCAAACCGGTTGGTCTGAGTTAGTTTGTTTTAACAAGTTAAATCTGATTTGGTCCGATGTGTTCATTAAAACAGATTTTTATGGGATCATTCCAAATGTCTAACGTGTTTGATGTTAGATTCGGCTCAACCCTGTGTTATGGTTTCGGTGGGCTAATTTGGTATTCATGCTTGGGTTTGAATTATTTAACATATGCTTGGATTCATGCTTAGTACAGTATATTTATTGCTTATCATGTTGCGATCCATAATGCATGTTTGATTGTTATTTTGCTCGATGAATATCTGAATCATATGTTTAGTCCAATGTATGAGTTCCCTCCCCGCGATATGATTGGTTAGGGGGCTCGAAAGAGTCCAACCCCTTGTGGGCTCATTTAGAATGAGCCCACCCAACCCTAGGATTGGATCCAAGAGTGTGGGAAACCAATGTATCAAATGTATATTAATGAAAAATGTGCGCTTGGGTAGATGTATGCATAGGATTGGTGGTCCGACGGACGGTCCACCTGGGCATCCCGAATGTGGGATGTGAGTGAGATTTAGTGTACCCCCGTGTGTGGGGAGCTGAGGCATTTGGCCTTTCCTGAGTGTTGCCACGCGTGTCCATGGCTTGTCAATCCGTGGGAACTACGCTTGACCTGATTCTGGAGAGACAGAGGTCTCGAGGGATACGTAGGCTGCGGGGGAGTTTGGTCGCTCCACGCTCGGTCAAATTGAGGTAAGTTCCATGTATTATGGGATTACCTCAGCGAAGGGATTTCCCTGTGGAAGGGAATACCTCTACACCCTGAGATGGGTTCCACTGTTGTGGGAACATCTCATCCTTCGGATGTGTTCCAATATTTTGGGAGCATCACTTCACACACACACTCAAATTGAGGTAAGTTCCATGTGTTATGGGATTACCTCGTCGAGGGGACTTCCTTGTGATAGGGAGTACCTCAACACTGAGATGGGTCCCACTATTGTGGGGACATCTCTCACCATTGGATGTGTTCCATGATTATGGGAGCGTCCATCGCTTGGGATGCGTTCCAATATTTTGGAAGCATCCCTCTTTTCTTGCACACACTTGGTACGTACACACCCGCCCGAACTACGTTTGGCCTGATTCCCGCCGCACAGGGATACGTAGGCGGCCTGGGATTTTTCCCAGACCTCGGTCATATGTTATATATCATTTTTTTTTCTTTTCTTTGAAGTATGATTAAACTATTCTTTAAATTCTTTGATTCATTTTGTAATTATTTTTCTTGTTTATATTTGTTTAATTTCAGCTTATGCTATGCATAGTTTGTAAAGAATTAGAGATTAATTTAGGATTCCCCCTTCTACCTTGTATTATATCTAGATAGCCCCAAGTGTTCATAAACTATAGGAAAATGATAGGATTTAGGGAGACCGGTTCAACCGGGCGAGTTGGGAGCCTAACACCTTCCCAACTCGTAATTTGGCACTTACCCGCCTTTGGTGAGACGAGATAGCCATTCCATTTGTGCGAGTCATTTGCGTCCCTCGGAGGGACATCATTTATAGGTCCTAGACCTTATCTAGGTGGCGACTCCAGTCTTCTTACCCTCTACTGGCATGAGTGGATGGGATCTGAAAGTGAGAACTTTTCAGATCCCAATTTGAGTGTAATGAGGGTAGACAACTTTAACTATATGAAAATTCAATTTTAAAAATGAAGATAAATCCAATTAAAATTTCAAGAAGATCGATTTTTTTCCCATGTCCTCACAGTGGCGACTCCGCTGGGGATTCATGCCAGACTCCAGATTGTAAATACCTATCCCTTTTCTCCTTATGCATAAACTTATATCTTGGGGCTTTAGGTTGTAGTTAGGTGTAAGAGTAACGAAAACCATTGCTTGTAGCCTTGATTGTTTAGGTGCATTGTATACATTACTGATTATTTTATGATATAGTGATATCATTGGTTCTCGATATTGATTACTATTGTTACAAACCTCGTGGTTAGCTGAAATAGGCTCCAGTGTATATTGGATGACCTGCCAGGCGAAGCCACAACCTTGGCTTGTACCTGCGGCTATGCGGGTATATAAGGGGATGTAGGTGTCATTGACTCATCGTGTATACGGTGATAGGCATCCTTATCCTTGTCAAGGTAGCCTTGTCGTGTCCCATTATCACATTATTGACACTTGTATGCTTGATTCATCCCTGAACACCTAAGTGTTGTCTTTACCCGGTTTTGCCTCGCTTAACGCGGGTAGTCTCTAATAAAGCCATCACTCATTTGTTCAAGATTGAATCAAAATTCTTTGATATCCTGTGCGCATCCCCTCAGACGGTGAATCCCTCCCAAATCCAGTGATCCCGATGTGTTCATTTGGTTGGAATTTCAGCCGGAGGTAGTCTGTTTCACAGATACCCTCTTGCTGAAAACCAACCAAAGGATCAATCTGAATCGTCGGAATTGGCGAAGATTAACCTAATGGATTTCTTGCACAGGTGTAAGCACCCCATTTTTGCCACCCTCAGCATAAGTGAACCAATATGGCAGGTTTCTGACCTTTAACCCAAAGATTTGTGATTCTCCACTGATCCCTACAGCAGGGTCATGGGCTATTATCTGCATGGATGCATAGGTCATAGAATTATCTTCGAAATGAGACCAGAATTACTCAATTCTGATATCAAATGAAGAAGATATGACCATTTTAGTCGAATGATACATATAAGGGAGGTTCCTGAAATTATTATAAATAATAATAATCCCAGGGGCCTTTATGCAAATTATCCTAAGTCGGATTGTTTGAATTTCAAATCATCATATCTTGATCATCCGACATCGGATTCAGATGATTCCAAGACCATTATTCTTCATTCATGATGTTCTACAAAGTGGACGTAAAAAATCCCGGGTAGAACTCACCAGTGGGTCCATGCAAGCATGCATGCAAAGTTATCGTTAGAACTTCAAAGCTTCATATCTTTTCCGTTCTACATCGGATTCAGACGATTCCAAGGTCATTGTTCTTCATTTGTGATGTTCTACAAAGTGGACGTGGAAAATCTCGGGTAGAAGTTTTCGGAGGGTCCCATGCAAAATTACATATGGAAATGGTCATTTAATATTCAAAAAATTTATATTTTGATCATCCCATATCCAAATCAATTGATTTCAGTATCATTATGTTCCATTTTTAGTACTCTACAAAGTGGATGTAAAGGATTTCCGACAGAAGTCTCCGAAGGATCCCATGCAGAATGGTCAACTAAATTATCGATAATTGGTCCGCTTAAACTTCAAAAATTCATAAGTTGGTCATTTTACTTCCAAATGAGGTGATTCAAGTTCCTATATTCCTCATTTTTAATGATCTACAAAATGAACACAAAAAATTTGGAATAGAGGCCATCGAAAAATTCCGTACGGAATGACAGTTGAAGTATCCCATGAAATGATAGAGAGAGAGAACCCAGCTAATTTCAATCATTCCAGTCAACTCAGCTTAACCCAAACTAGTCTTGACCCAACCCAATCAACCCAGCTCAGTTTAAGTCAGTCCAGCCCAATCAACTCAAGTCAGACCAGCCTGGACCAAGTCTGTTTAACCCGTGTGCAAGAATTTTATGATATTGCATATATCAAGGTTATATATATATATATATAGATATTTATATGTATATATGCATATATCAAGGTTATATATATACACACACATTCGGTTCAACGGAAAAAAAAATTGAGAAGATTTGAGAGAGGGAAGAGAGAGACCGAAAGGAGAAGGAGTGAGATCCGAAAAAAATAATAAAAAAAGGAAGAAAAGAAAGTAGAAAAGAGGAAAGATTGGGAAGGGGGAGAGAAGATCCAAAAAAAAATAATAAAATAAAATAATAAAAAAGGAAGAAGATCGTAAAGGAGGAGAGAAGATCCAAAAAAAATATAATAAAATAATAAAAAAAGGAAGAAGATAAAGAGGGGAGATCGAGAAGTGGGAGTGAGATCCGAAAAAATAATAAAAAAAGAAAAGAAAGTAGAAAAGAGGAAAGATCGGGAAGGGGGAGAGAAGATCCAAAAAAATAATAATAATAAAAGGAAGAAGATAAAGATTGAGAAGATTTGAGAGAGGGAAGAGGAGATCTGAAAAAAAATAATAAAAAGGGAAGAGCCGAAAAAAAAAGGAAAGAAAAAACGAAAAGGGGGAAGACCGAGAAGAAGGGAAGGAGAAAAAAAAAAGAAAAAAGAAAAGAGAAGAGGACGAGAGGAAAAACGGGAGAACAGAGAGAGATTGAGAGAGCTGGAAGAAAAGACTCGGACCAAAGAGTGGAAGGACGAAAATTCCTCTCCAACTCAGGTAAGTCCTCTACTCTGTCTCCTTACTTTATTTTATTTCATGCACCCGATAACCATCTCAATCCTCCACTGCCATCAGAATTCCTGCAGCCACCCAACCTTGCAACCTATTTTGATCTTATCATTATGCTTGGAGTTTTTTGGAATTTTTATAAAATTTGTCCACATATATGAAATTGTTATGAGATTGATCCCATCAATATGTTTAGAATTTTTATAAAATTGGTCCACATGAATGGAATTGTTATGAGATTGATCCCATCATTATGCTTGGAATTTTTATAAAATTGGTCCACATATATGGAATTGTTATGAGATTGATCCCATCAATATGTTTGAAAGTTTTATAAAATTGGTCCACATGAATGGAATTGTTATGAGATTGATCCCATCAATATGTTTGGAATTTTTATAAAATTGGTCCACATATATGGAATTGTTATGAGATTGATCCTATCAATATGTTTGAAATTTTTATAAAATTGGTCCACATGAATGGAATTGTTATGAGATTGATCCCATCAATATGTTTGGAATTTTTTTTATGAAATTAAGCTGACCATATGCTTGAATCTTAATGAGATTGAATATGGACAATCAATCTAGAATTTCTAAGGATCATTGGTCTAGAATTTTGATGTGAAGTTAATATGGACCATCGATCTGGAATTTCTATGAACCATTGAACTTGGGATTTTGATCTGAAATAAATATGGACCCTTGATCTTGGAATTTTAAGTGAAATTTTTGGACCATTGATTTTGGATATTTTGATGATCAAATATGGAGCGTTGATCTTAGATGTGATGATGTTTGAATCTAAACCATTGGATATGAATGATTTAGAAGAATCCAAATGGTTATATTATCATAATGTGTGATTTAAACCGTTGGATGATCATCATGAGTTAATTAGATGAATCTGAGCCGTTGATATTGGCCATTTTTTATGATTTCTGAATCGTTGATCAGGATTATCATGTTTTGATGAGATTCGACCATTAGATCCAAGATCTGATTTTGATGCATTAAGGAATTCACATTAGACCTCAACCATAGATCTAGAGAATCCCATCTGACACATTGAAATATACGTTGTTGGAAAAACATGAGATGCCGTGCTTTCTTGCCATATTTAGATGCTCATTGTCATATTTAGATGCTCATTGCCATATTTGGATGCTCATGCTCATTACCATATTTGGATGCTTATTGCCATATTAGATACTCATTGCCATATTAGATGCTCATTGCCATATTAGATGCTCATTGTCATATTTGGATGCTCATTGCCATATTAGATGCTCATTGTCATATTTGAATGCTCATTGCCATATTTAGATACTCATTGCTATGTTTGGATGCTCATTTCCATTGTCATATTAGGAATTGTCATGCTTAGATAGCATATTAGATCATGCCATATAGGCTCTTGCCTTATTTGCAATACATGCGGTATTTGAGAGATTTTTCACAATCTTGCTATATATGTATTTCTTGCCATAAATGTATTATATGTCATATTTAGATGAATAATTTAATCTTGGTAATAATTTAATTTATGCAACACCCTAGTCAAACTGCCATATCTGCACACTGCTAGAAGACAAGCTAGGCGTGGGGACGTGCATTTAGGCACCTACATTCTTAGGAAGAGCATAATGGGAATAATAAAAACCTTAATAAAGAAAGAAAAATATTTTGCCAAACCTTCCAAAATTAGAATTCAGGATGAAAAGGATAATTTAGGACGATTTTTCTCCTTGGTAAACCCTAAACCTAGAATAGGTTCTCAATCCCAAACCTAGAATAGGTTCTAAACCCTAAACCTAGAATAAGTTCTCAATCCCAAACCTAGAACAGGTTCTTACTTTATAACCTAGAACAGGTTACATTCGAACTACGCGGATTCTGATTCCTAGGGCAAACCCTAGGATACGTAGGCTATTTGGGAGAAACCCAAATTCGGATCCACACATTTAGTCTACTCGGACTATCCATAGATCCACTAGGATATTTACCCACATTTTGACCCACATAAGGTTATCCACATTCCAACCCAGATAGGGTTATCCATATTTTGACCCAAATAGGGTTTTTCTTAGATCCACTAAGACTATCTATCAGTCTACATGGACTATCCAGATCCTAACCCATAGGGTTTTTTCAGCCTTTCAAGCATAAATTTCAACTTGAACAATAAACTTAATCATGCACAAGCATAAATCACAGCCATAAACTTTAATCACACCTGAACTACGATGGTGAACCTGATTTTCGGAATAATTTCGTAATACGTAAGCAATTTGATGGATACAGATTCGGTTCAATGATATCAAACCACTTGGTTTGGTTTGGCTTAACGAATAGAGTCTAGCATAGGAAAGGTATAGGAGACCGATTTTGATCGGGCGGTTTGGATGCCTAACCCCTTCCCATAACCGTAACCTGACGCTTACCCAATCTCTGATGGACCAGAAATCCAATCTAAGGGTCATGAGTCAATTGAAGTCTTACCTTGGGGTGAGATTTCACATTTCTAAGGTCCTAGACTTAAATCTAGGTGGCGACTTCTAAAGATTTTCATCTTTGTCCTCACAGTGGTAACTCCACTAGGGATATAAATGTCAAACTCCTAAATGAAAACTTTCCTTGTGTGAATTGGATGCTAGATTTTAGGATACTATATTTATGCTTGAATAATATTGCTTTGGGGGGAATGGGTTCAGTCACACATTCATGTGAGTAGCCGAACCGGGTCCCATGTATATGGGGCAGCCCGCTAGGCGAAACACACAGCCTTGGCCTGTACTTTGTGAGACCACGACCAGTGAGCAGCCTCTAACGAGCGTTTCTTGGGTCCGCCTGGGAATGCATTATGCTACTCCACGTCGCTTGGATCCTTGCAACATAGTATATAAAGGGAATGGGGGCCCATTATTCATCGAGCATTTGGTGATAGGTTACCCCATCCTCGTCAAGGTGGCCTTTTCTGTCCTAACCCAGTTTGAGCCACATGTATGTTATTTTTGGTCCATTTTTGAACCAACATGGTAAAATCCACTTGATCATAATATTTACATCCAAGACGTCGAAGTTCTGCCCATTTTTGTCCTTGACTTGTCAACATGTTTGGATCCACACTTGAGTATTCTTGTTTCTCACTTGTTGGGAGCGTGAGGGTTACGTATACCTGCATACACATTAGTGTGGGCGGTCTGTACACGCCCTCCATCGTACAATGCTTATTGTGTTGACCATTCAATATTGATACATCAATCTCAAAAACGATAAGAAAATCTTCATCACGGTATAGATACTATGATCAAGTAGAAGTTTACCGATTTTTTCAATCATGAACCACTTTTGCTAACCATCCCTAATAAGGAGGACGAATTAATATATCCATTTTAATTTCATCGAATTAGGTAACCCAAGTGGCCAGACCTTGGTACCACTGATTATCCATTTGTGGAATCACGAGGTCCCAAGACTGAACACATGGCTTAATCAAATTCAATTAAATTGACTCAGATAATGTTACCCTATTCGCCCTTATGAAGGAGCTAACTATTGTTTGGTTGAGTCATCTTTGATTGTGTATGTAACTTCTTTCCGCTCCCGTTATCTTAGTGTCCTAATATTTATCACTTTTGGGTTCCTTTCCGGTACTCAGCCAAGGAGTCAGCCCAAACTACAACCATTTCTACCTCTTGGATAAGGGATCCAATTACTGGGAGATTATCTAGGGTGTACACACCAAAGCTAGTTAGTCCCATCTCAACCACATAAACTGAATCAATGGTTGAAGGATCAAACCAAGTCCCGAACACTATGGATGCTAAAATGGAAAAGATGGAGGATACCATGGGAATGATAGCTGCCGCAGTAAGGGGTATCCAATTACAATTGCAGGCTCAAGGGTTGACCTCTGAAAGGGTAAATATGACACCACCACAAGGACCGGGTACCCCTAATGTAGTTGTGTCAAAAAATTTCATAAACCCGGCATTCGAAGATGTAGAAGGTGTCGTACCCCATAAACAGTCCGTTGTTCAGGCTACCTCGGTGACTAAGAAATCGAAGGAAGAAGATGGCCCATACAGTGACAGATTGAGTCAAGTGGAAAAAAATACTAAGGGGCATGAAAGGAATAGAAAGTCAAATCATTGATGCCGAAGGATTATGCTTCTTTCCAGAAACTAAACTGCCTCCCAAGTTTAAATGGACCACTGAGAAATTTGATTGGACAGGAGATCCCAGGGCCCATTTAAGATCATTCACAGGCCTATTGAAGCAAGGCGAAGGATTCACTGATGAGCAGTTAGGATAGGCATTCCAATTCTCACTCACGGGTGGGGCTCATCGATGGTTGATGAATCTGAAACCATCACAGATACATTCTTGGTCAGATATCACCAAAGCATTTATCAGTTTCTATTCCTATAATACGGAGTTAGAGACCCACCGTAGGCAATTGGAGACCATGGTCCAAGTATAAGGAGAGACATTCACTGTCACACCCCAAGTCCGACTGAACCAGAAGTGTGAGTGAACCGGTGCTAAACCACGGTTCACACCAGGATCTCGAAAGACCGTGTCAACCAATCATCCCTGAGCAAACCATCAAAATCCAGAGTAATACTAGCAGCGGAAATAATTATAACAATGAGCTAAACTAAATGATAAATTAAAATAATTAATCCAATTATTCCATCATCCATCAGAATTTAAATATTATTTTATTACAAAGCTTTAACTGAAAATAACCAAATCAAAGAGGAAATACACAGAAGGAGCACTCGCATAACGCATCATGCTCGTCCTCCACACTCTGTGTCTCCAGGGCAGCCATTGTACTGTAGGCTGGGGCGGTCATGAAGTCCTCCACCGTATACCCTGCATCCAAATCTGAAAAGAGATATATATATATTGGGGTGAGCTACAACACAGCTCAGTAAAGCACAAGACCAATGCAACATCCACATGCATGAGTTAACATTACAGTTTGGACCAGGTATAACTTGTAATTGTGCTATGGTAAGGTTTGGCGGCCACCGCACCTCCATGCACGAGAGTGTGAGCACACCCAATAGTCAGGCTCCTACCACACTACTACTGTTGCCCCACATCACTCACTCCGGTATAGAGATAGGACTCGAGTCTGGCGGGCAGGAAGAACCACAATCCCACGTCCTCCTCCTGATACCCCATACCGCACCAATACCTAAACCCCTATTGGCAAGGGCTTGCAAGTGGGTTCCGTTTCTAACCAGTCCTAGATGTCAATACAAGTAGGCTCCACCCTAGTACAGCCGTCTACGGCATAGGGATAGAGCTAGAGCGTGCAGGCCAGGCTGGAGACCACATTACCTCACCTCCCCCTGATACCCTACCCGCAAACAAGCATACCAATATGGAACTATACGCAAGTAGGCCCTATCCCAACATCGCTCCCTATGGCATAAGGATAGAGCTAGAGCGTCATGGCCAGGTCAACGTCGACATCGGAGATCACCATGCCACATCGCTATGGCCAGATCAACGTCAACATCGGAGACCACCTGCCATAACCTCCCCCTGATACCCCAACCATACCAAGCATGCTAAGATAAGGTGCTACTGAAAGGTGTCGGGGTGAGGAATGATCCCAGGCCCTCGGCCCTTCCCATTCCACACTCCAACTAAAACAAACACATGTCTAACATCCATCACACCTAGCATATGAAATGCATGAATAGATAAATCAAATAGAATTTACACTACATGACATGTGATATGCACAATCCATCAAACAAGCATATAATTTGATACAGAAAATTAAAGAGCTCTCTAAGGTTTATTATTAAATCTTTAATTTAAGTTTCAGGTCTTGTCCCTTACCTGACGCGTGGTGTTAATCCTTTTCAGCGTCAGAAGTTTCACATATAAGTCCTACACAATCATAATTACATGTTAATTTCCATTTATTAGAGTTTTAGAAGCCAAAACCTGACTTTCCCAACCAAACAGGGCTCAGAACACATACCGGTCTCGCACATACCGGTCGCAGGATAGTGAGACCGGTATGGTGAGACCGGTATGGTGAGACCGGTATGCATACCGGATGCACACATACCGGTCTCACTCAGATCTGACTGAGTGCGACCGGTATGGTGCCAGCGGTATGCATACCGGATGCACACATACCGGTCTCACTCAGATCTGGCTGAGTGCGACCGGTATGGTGCCAGCGGTATACACCGCGGCCCATACCGCGGGACTTTCCCAAGGATATACCCTACGGCGTGATTTCCGAGAGCGAGGTCTCCACGGTAGCTCCCTAAGGTTTCACCTATCTTCTGCTAAGGTCCAGTCTCTGAAGGGTCCTACGGATCTTGGCTAGAATGCCAAAAACCAACCAGATCCGAAAGAAAGACGAAAGGAATCTAAGCATTTTCCATCAAATCTCACGCCGCTTCGCGGCTCCGATCCGATAAACAACACTACAGGAAGGATAGAGCACTTTACCGGTAGCGGTTGTCAGTTGGCGGCGTGTTCCTCCACCGGCAGCTCCTTCCTTGGCGGCGTCTACCTCCTTGAACCCTCAACTCCTTCTCAGAACAAAGGGGTTCACGGAGTGTCTCCCCCTCTATTAATAGAGGGAGGCCGTCCAAAGCACGCTCCCCCCTCATATGGAAACTTTAAGTTTCCATTTTTGAGAGAAACACAGCTCCGAACACATACCGGTCTCGCACATACCGGTCGCAGGATAGCGAGACCGGTATAGTGAGACCGGTATGCCATACCGGTTGCAGGATAGTGCATCCGGTATGGTGAGACCGGTATGGTGAGACCGGTATGTACTTAGCCAATTTTACACATTTTTCGTACCTGAAATTGATTGGTTCTTCACCCGGCTTCTTGCGTGGTCCCTTGCCCGGCTTCGCTTTCCGGTCCGGTTATGATTGGGGCACCTGTCATCGCATAAAACCATGGTTAAACCGGGTTTTAGAGCACGATTCTTACAACTCTACCACCCTTAAAAGAAATTTTGTCCCCGAAATTTGCATGTAGGTCTTACAATTCCCCCTCCCTTAAAAGAATTTCGTCCCCGAAATTGTACGTACCTTAAGAGTCGAAAAGACGGGGGTATTCTTTTCGCATGGCATCCTCCTCTTCCCAAGTAATTTCCTCTACGTCCTGACTTTTCCAAAGCACCTTGACATAGTAGATATCCCGCCTTCGAAGATGTTGTACCTTTCTGCTAAGGAGTTGGATTGGCACTACCTCAAAGGTTAAATCTTCGTCCAACTACGGAGGATCAGCAACAAGGATATGCGAAGGATCTCGCACATACTTCTTCAGTAGGGACACATGGAAAACATCGTGGACGCTAGACATTGCCGGCGGCAATGCAAGTTGATAGGCCACTTTGCCGCACCGGGATAGAATTTCATAGGGCCCCACATATCTTGGACACAATTTCCCTTTTTCTGCCGAATCGCTTCAGGCCTCGCACTGGTGATATCTTCAAAAACACTTTATCACCTACCATAACCTCCCCCTGATACCCCACCCATACCAAGCATGCTAAGATAAGGTGCTACTGAAAGGTGTCGGGGTGAGGAATGATCCCAGGCCCCCGGCCCTTCCCATTCCACACTCCAACTAAAACAAACACATGTCTAACATCCATCACACCTAGCATATGAAATGCATGAACAGATAAATCAAATAGAATTTACACTACATGACATGTGATATGCACAATCCATCAAACAAGCATATAATTTGATACAGAAAATTAAAGAGCTCTCTAAGGTTTATTATTAAATCTTTAATTTAAGTTTCGGGTCTTGTCCCTTACCTGACGCGTGGTGTTAATCCTTTTCGGCGTCAGAAGTTTCACATATAAGTCCTACACAATCATAATTACATGTTAATTTCCATTTATTAGAGTTTTAGAAGCCAAAACCTGGCTTTCCCAACCAAACAGGGCTCAGAACACATACCGGTCTCGCACATACCGGTCGCAGGATAGTGAGACCGATATGGTGAGACCGGTATGGTGAGACCGATATGCATACCGGATGCACACATACCGGTCTCACTCAGATCTGACTGAGGGCGACCGGTATGGTGTCAGCGGTATGCATACCGGATGCACACATACCGGTCTCACTCAGATCTGGCTGAGTGCGACCGGTATGGTGCCAGCGGTATGCATACCGGATGCACACATACCGGTCTCACTCAGATCTGGCTGAGTGCGACCGGTATGGTGCCAGCGGTATACACCGCGGCCCATACCGCGGGACTTTCCCAAGGATATACCCTACGGCGTGATTTCCGAGAGCGAGGTCTCCACGGTAGCTCCCTAAGGTTTCACCTATCCTCTGCTAAGGTCCAGTCTCTGAAGGGTCCTACGGATCTTGGCTAGAATGCCAAAAACCAACCAGATCCGAAAGAAAGACGAAAGGAATCTAAGCATTTTCCATCAGATCTCACGCCGCTTCGCGGCTCCGATCCGATAAACAACACTACAGGAAGGATAGAGCACTTTACCGGTAGCCGTTGTCAGTTGGCAGCGTGTTCCTCCACCGGCAGCTCCTTCCTTGGCGGCGTCTACCTCCTTGAACCCTCAACTCCTTCTCAGAACAAAGGGGTTCACGGAGTGTCTCCCCCTCTATTAATAGAGGGAGGCCGTCCAAAGCACGCTCCCCCCTCATATGGAAACTTTAAGTTTTCATTTTTGAGAGAAACACAGCTCCGAACACATACCGGTCTCGCACATACCGGTCGCAGGATAGCGAGACCGGTATAGTGAGACCGGTATACCATACCGGTTGCAGGATAGTGCATCCGGTATGGTGAGACCGGTATGGTGAGACCGGTATGGTGAGACCGGTATGCACTTAGCCAATTTTACACATTTTTTGTACCTGAAATTGATTGGTTCTTCACCCGGCTTCTTGCGTGGTCCCTTGCCCGGCTTCGCTTTCCGGTCCGGTTATGATTGGGCACCTGTCATCGCATAAAACCATGGTTAAACCGGGTTTTAGAGCACGGTTCTTACATTCACGGCCTATCTAACCCGGTTCAGAAGTGTTGCAGCAAAGCTTTGGGATCGACCCTCTAAAAGAGATCAAGTGCAGATAATGATGAGAGGTTTAAGTGGGCCATATAAAACATACATCTTCGGCCAAGCCATCCTATCATTTGAAGGGCTCGTGGTTGCGGAACAGCAAGTGGATGACGCCATAACCCGAGGAGATATATTACCAGGAAAGTCATAAAGGTCAGAAGGGGTGTCAAATAGAAGGGCATACCCACCAAGAAACCCAGGAAATCAATCTGTAAAACAAATAGCTAATACCAATTCTGAACCATTGATCTTGGGAAGTTCAAGTTACACCCCACCACAGCAAGCAAGACCAAGGAGGCAGTTTACCGATTTGGGGATGACCCGATCCAAGGCTCTCGACAAATTAATACAAGCCAAGAAGTTGATAGTGCTCGACCCTCGTCCACCTCCAAGTCCTCTTCCAGCGAATTTTCGTATGGATCTTTTTTGTAAGTATCACAATCAGCATGGTCATGATACGGACAATTGCTATACATTAAGGCATGCCATACAGGATCTGTTGGATTCCGGTAAATTTAAGGTCCAGCCCCGAAAAGTGTCAATGGCGAATAACCCCCTCCCTCACCACGGCATCAATTTCATAGAATGGGGAGACAAGCCCTCAGACCTTATTCCAGTCATAGAAGGAGTAAGCAATATGGTTGTCACAACTGGTGACGAAATAAACATGTTGGGTAGTCATCAACAAGAAGAAGAAGAATATGATTTCTATTTCCCGGAAGATTCATCACACCTTATAGCACAAGCACAAGAAGAAGAAGAAGAAGAACCATTCATCATCTACCTCTCAGATGAGGAGAGAGAAGTAGATCAAGTTGCAACCGTTTCCTTGAGATGGAGTTCATATTCCCAAAGGATGAGCAAGAAGTAGCAGAAATCAGAACAGGGAAGAACTACAAACCATCCCACCTGGTGGTAAATGATCCGGCCCAAGCCGTAAGAGAGAAAGGTAAAGGACCCGCCAACCAACCAGAACCTCCAAACCCAGTCGTGAAACAACTACAAAAGACCCAAGCCAATGTGTCCATTTGGGAACTTCTGATGGCTTCCAAGGTCCACAGGGATGTGGTACTGAAATCTCTAGCAAGCATTCAGGTCCCAGTTTCAATGGAGGGAGAAGAACTAGCCATGCTAGTAGGGGGTAGATATGCCATTAATGCAATTGTTTTTGGAGATGCAGATCTTCCTCAAGGAAGTAAGGATCACATACAAGCTCTGCATATTACCATCGGATGCCGGGGCAATAGAATTTTTCAAGTTTTGGTTGATAATGGGTCAGCCTTAAATGTATTTCCCGTTCAAGCATCTAGGCTTCAGCGAGCCAGAGTTGAAACCTTCGGATATGACCATCAAGGCGTACGACAATACCAGAAGGGCTATATTGGGTGTCTTCACAGTACCAATTCAAGTAGGACCGGCTGAGTTTGAAACAGAGTTCCAAGTCATTGATATCTCTACCTCATTCAGCATGCTTCTGGGTAGGCCTTGGATCCATCAGGCCAATGCGGTGGCATCTGCTTTATACCAGAAGATTAAATTCATCTACAAGGGTACAACTGTGACAATACACGCAGACTCTACAGTTGTGAATACATTGGCCACTGTGTAATGAAGAGTTACAAGGGAATACAAGGCAGGATTTCTCTCTCGGAGGGTTTCAGGTTGACAACATTTGTAAGACCCGTGTCAATCTAACCCGGTCTTACCACCTTGAACCAAGTTTACCCATCATGGTCGAGTCAAATGGACCAAGGGCGTGAAGGAGATCGAGATCCCAAGTATCAAATCGACCCAAAAACACTTAAAATAGGGGAAGGGTCGCATACCCAGCTAAGCAGGGTCAGACCTCCCAAAACAGAGAGTCAGACCCTCAGTTTTGAAGGGAGGGTCGAACAGCTTAAGACCCTAGGGTCGACGGGATCATCGACCCTCGGTTTCTGTCGAATATAGAAATTAGGAAATTTCTATATTTTTTGATTGGGATTCTTTCCAAATCCCAATGGGACTTATTTTAGGATGTTCCTAGTCTATTTAAAGGACGTCCCTAAGCCACTTCACTCCTTTCACAACCTTAATCGAATTGAGAGAAAGAGAGGAGAAGGAAAGAGGAAGAAGAGAGGCAAGCAAGAGAACTTAGCAAAAAGGAGAAGAATTTCAGAGGAAAAGTTATCTCCTCAGGTATGGATACTAATTTCATAAGTTTCTACAGACCTTAGGTTAGTTATTGTTGAGAGAGTGATCTCGGGCAAACCCAAAACCATCAAGCTATGGTTAGATTTTCATGGAAATCATAGGAGAATGCATAAAAACTATTTAGATGGATTATACATGGTTTCAGACCATGGAATGAATGTAGAATGGGATGTAGGAGCAAGCCATAGGACCCCAAACACGAAGAATGGACTAAAAAGTGGAAATTGGACCAAAGTGCACCAAGGGTCACACCGAGGGTCAATGACCATCCGACCCTAGGTGTTCCTGACCATCGACCCTCAGCATTCGGGAAGTCCAGAAAGAGGGGAGGGTCGATAAACCCATCGACCCTAGCATCGACCCTACCTTCGACCCTCAGTTAACAAAGTAGTTTTTAATTCCGAATAAATTCTAATTAAATTCTATCGAGTTTGTTAGGTCTTCTAGCAATATAATAACATTATAAAGGTGATTTTAAAGGTTGGAAAAGTATCTATTAGCAAGCTAAGGTGAGGAAACAGAACTCTAAACTAATTGGTTAATAACAAACTATTTTCTATTTTCTTGAGTCCAATGCCATGCTTGATTCTATGCGAATATGTTTGTAATGTGCATACAACAAGTCATCCAATATTTTTATTATTTGTTCATGCATATTTACTTTATTGTTTAAAACATGATGTTGATGATGATGATGATGATAGGAATAGGCATGTGATTGTATGTGTGTGGTTGGTGTACTTGATGCGAGCGAGTATCAGGGGAGGTGTGATGAGAACGTCAATAAACGTTAACCTTTGGCGGGTCTCAGCACTCTAGCTCTATCTCTAACTCAAGTCTTGTGCATTATCATCGTCGTATCGCCATTACTTTAGCAGAACTATTATGTCGTAGAGTATCAGGGGAGGTGGTCTCGGTCCTTGTAGTCTCTGACTCTACCGGGAGGCCTTAGTTCTATCTCTATGGACATTCTGAGGGATGCTGGGGTGAGGCCTTGGATACACTGTTTGGCATTAGGATTGGTTAGTTGCGAGCCCAGTTTGCAGCCCTCGCCAACAGGGGCTTACGTGTTGGTATGGCACTATATGACAATAAACGCAACCTTTGTTATATAATGTTCATGGTTGGGTGCATGTGAGTTGACGATAAACGTAATCTTCGAGTAACGTCACACACTCGTGTATAGAGGCGGAGTCAATAAACGTGACCTTTGGCTACCTAAACCTTTTTATAGCATACTGCAAACTTATATAACGGACCAAAGATATAAATTGATTTTTTGCATGCATATGTATTGTTGCATTGTTTTGGCTACTCACTGAGCCGTGATGTGTGCTCACCCCTCGACGTCGAATATTTTTAGTTGATGATGCAGGTTATACCATTGAAGACTATATGAATGTGTCTGCGTACGGGAACGTGGCAGCTATGGAATCTGGAGCTGAAGATGATACACACGACTCCTCTTGCGAGTGCAACTCGTGTGTATTTGATTAGATATTTTATAGGTTTCTTTTATTGAATTTAATAAAGACTTGTATTTGATATTTAAATATTTATGTCTCAGTTGGAAACAGTTTCTATTAAATTATAGATATCATCTTAGTTCTCAGTTCATTTATTTATAAGATTTCCGCTATTGTGTATTTACTCTGATTATGATTACGGATGTGTGTAAGTTTGGATAACGTGGGGATAGCCTATTTGAAATCCTGGTTGAACCGTTGGTTATTTAGTTGTTCATCACATCATTCTGAATAGTACAGAATTGGGGTGTGACAACATCTTAGCCACAACTGAGCCAGATCCTACAGGTACGCATCTGCCTTTTTTATTTCGTCAATTATTTAACATGCTCTACTTTCCAGGTATGGGCCTTGGTTCCCACCAACATGGTAGTGTCACTTTCTTATCTCTATTGGTCAATGAGTATAGATTTGAGTTGGGATATACCCCCACCAAAGGGGATCTGAAAGTAATCAAGCAAAAGCAGAGCAGAGCTGACGAAGGATTTCGGAAGTTCGAGAGGATGAAATACAACTATAGTGGTCAGTATGGTAGCAGCAAAATAAGAGCATCAGATAGAGTTAGTAGGGACTGGCGACCTCAAAGGATGGACGAAGCAGTCTGTCGAGCAATATCTGAGGGGTTATACAATGTACAGGATATCCAGTTTTCAAAGACCCTAAATGGGTATTTTGTCAAAAAAGGAGAGAACAACATCTATTGTGGATTTTCAGAACTTTGGTTCAGTACTCACCTTCAAAAGCAAGTACCCGGGTTTGAAATATTCTATGATTGTAGCCTTGATTGGGAAGAGCTCGAGCAAGTCAAGATCCAAGAGCAAAGCAAGGAGCAGAAATCTGAGACAGAAGTGATCAACGTCAGCAAACTATTCGACGACGATCAAGTGATGACGCCCATCGGTGAAGACCAAGATAGGAGTCCCGATATACAACAATTCACTCTACCCATCAACGGAATAATCCCCAATTGGAGTTGTCATGATAATTTTGTTTACCCAAGGGGGTTGCCATGTAATCCACATATAATGACTATGTCTGAGCCTAGGGTCCTGAGGTCTTTAGATAAGATTGAGTCCGTTTCAAATTTTGAGTTCATTCCACTTGGAACCATTTCCTCTGTACCTCTGCTTTTGAATATGAATAAAGATGACATTTTGAATTACTCTGCATCTACTTCTTCCTTTCCTTCTCCTTCTAACTCTAACTTTGAAAATGAAGAGAATGATGAACCATTTTCTGAAATATTACCATCCATCCAAGCCTCGGAGGGGAAGAAGGCTCAACCTTTCGGCGAAGACTTCAAGATAATTAACCTTGGTTCTGTAGAGCAACCTCGAGAAATAAAGATCGGTGCTACCTTGACGGAAGAAGAAACCAAACAAATGATGGAATTATTGATGGAGTTCCAAGAAGTGTTTGCCTGGTCCTATGAAGATATGCCCGGCATAGACCCTGAAGTTGTACAACATAAGATACCTTTGGTCTCAGATGTAAGGCCATGTAAGCAGAAGCTGAGGCAGTTAAGGCCTGAATGGACCCTTAAGGTTAAAGAAGATATCATAAAGCAGTTCGACGCAGGATTCCTTGAGGTTACGAAGTACCCAGAGTGGTTAGCAAACGTGGTCATTGTACCTAAAAAGGATGGAAGACTGAGGGTGTGCATTGATTACAGAAACCTGAATAAGGCCAGCCCCAAAGATGACTTTCCATTACCAAAGATAGACATCCTAGTGGATAACACTGCAAATCATGCTCTGTTGTCCTTCATGGATGGATTCTCAGGGTGCAATCAGATAAAGATGGCACCTGAAGACAAGGAAAAGACCGCCTTCATAACAGACTGGGGCACCTACTGTTACACTGTAATGCCATTTGGGCTGAAGAATGCTGGGGCAACTTATCAAAGAATGGCTACTACAATCTTGCACGACCTAATCAATAAGGAGGTAGAGGTGTATGTAGATGATATGATTGTAAAATTGTTCACCAGAGAAGGTCACATCCCCGCGTTAAGGAAATTCTTTGAAAGGATCAAGCACTACAAACTAAGGCTTAACCCCCAAAAATGTGCATTCGGGGTTATAGCCGGCAAAATGCTAGGTTTTATGGTCAGCCAAAGAGGAATCAAAATTGATCCAGCCAAGATAAAAGCCATCTCTGAAATGCCAGCTCCTCAAACAGAAAGGGAAGTAAGAGGTTTCTTGGGAAGACTTCAATACATCAACCGGTTTATTGCACATCTCACCGCAACATGTGCACCAATTTTCAAACTACTCAGGAAGGACCAGCCAAAGGATTGGAACCCTCAATGTCAGATGGCTTTTGACAAAATTAAGGCATATCTGTTGAACCCACCAGTCTTAGCCCCACCAGTACCGGGAAGACCACTACTCCTCTACTTGTCAGTACTAGAGGGTTCTATGGGATCAATGATAGCCCAACATGATACAGATGGAAAGACAGAAAAGGCAGTATACTATTTGAGTAAGAAATTCACAGGATACGAAGCCAATTATACACAGCTGGAGAAGACATGCACAGCCCTAGTCTGGATAACAAAGAGATTAAGACATTATATGTTATCCTACAAGGTCATACTTATTTCCAGAATGGACCCCCTGCAGTATCTATTTGAAAAACCGGCCTTAACAGGAAGATTGGCTAGGTGGCTATTGTTGTTGTCCGAATTTGACATCACATACACAGCTCAAAAGTCTATTAAAGGGAGCGTAATCGCAGAACATCTGTCGGCTCTACCAATTGAAGATAACCTCAGACATTTGGAAGATGTATTCCCAGATGAAGAAGTCTACACAACTCAAGAAGAGGGGAAGAATGACATAGATAATGTTCTTCGATGGAGCCACAAATCATATGGGATACGGGGCCGGCGTCTTATTCATAGATCCAGAAGGGGCATTTGTACCATTTTCATTCAGATTAGACTTCAACTGTACAAACAACATTGTAGAGTACGAAGCATGTAACATGGGACTAAAAGCAGCTTTGGCCATAGGGGTCTGCAGATTAAAGGTCTATGGTGACTCATCAATTGTTATCTACCAAGTCAGAGGGGATTGGAAAACCAAAGATGAGAAGCTGATACCTTATCAACAATGTGCAATAATCTTGGTTCGGAAGTTCAAGCAAATTGAATTTGACTACTCCCCGAGAGATACCAATAAGTATGCCGATGCATTGGCCACTTTGGCTTCAATGATTGGAAATGATCCTTTGGGGCGTATCAAACCCCTAATCATAGAGAAGAGAGTACAACCAGTCCACTTGGAAGAAGTGAATGCATTAATAGTTGATGGCCGGCCATGGTTTGCTCCTATCATAGATTTCATCAAGGAAGGAAAGTATCCAGTGGAAGCTACAATGGGTGAAAGGAAGTCTCTTAGGCGATATGCCTCCCAGTTCATACTATGTGAAGATATCTTGTACAAAAGATCCCATGAAGGACTGCAGTTAGTCTGTATCGATGAGGAACAGGCGCAAAATGTCATCGAGCAAGTCCATCAAGGAATATGTGGACCTCACATGAACGCTAGAATGCTTGCAAAGAAGATTCTCAGAATGGGATATTATTGGAACACAATGGAAGCGGACTGTTCAGAGTTTGTAAGGAAATGTCACAAGTGCCAAATCCATGCTAATTTGAAACATGTGCCTCCAGCCGAGTTACATACTCTTAGCTCTCCATGGCCTTTCTCAACCTGGGGCATAGATGTGATCGGAAAGGTTCACCCTAAAGCTTCGAATGGGCATGAATTCATCTTGGTTGCCATCGATTACTTCACAAAGTGGGTAGAGGCACAATCATACGCCAAGCTCACAGCAAACAAAGTGGCTAAATTTCTACAAGAGTATATCATATGCCGGCATGGAATGCCTCAGTCTATAATCTCAGATCAAGGACAACACTTCAGAGGGAGAGTCCAAGAATTATGTAACAAGTTCCACATCAAAAGGCATCGGTCCTCCCCTTACCGTCCACAGACAAATGGGGCAGTAGAGGCGGCCAATAAAAATGTCAAGGTTATCCTCCAGAAGATGGCAGAATCTAATGTTGATTGGGCAGACAAACTACCTTATGCACTCTAGGCATACAGAATATCCATAAGAACATCCACTGGGGCAACGCCATATTCACTAGTATATGGTATGGAAGTAGTCCTCCCAGTAGAAATAGAGGTGCCATCACTGAGAGTCTTGATGGAATGCAAGATTCCAGAAGCTGAGTGGTTGCAATCCAGATATGACGAGCTGAACTTCGTTGATGAAAGAAGAATGAAGGCAGTGGATAATGTAAGAAAATACCAACAAAGAATGGCAGTAATCTTTAACAAAAAGGTGCGTGTTCGTCACGTGACAGTAGGGGACTTGGTATTGAAGGAACAAAGACCACCTGTCCATGACCCTAGGGGCAAGTTTCGTCCTAATTGGAGCGGACCGTTCATGATAAAATAAATCTTACCAGGGAAAGTTGTTCGACTGGTCAACATGGAAGGCATCGAGTTACAATACTTGACCAATTTGGATCAAGTGAAGAAATATTATGTGTAGCCTCTACACTCTTCCAAAAAAAAAAAAGGGGGGGGGGGGGTTGTACAAGGTTTGTCTCTCACCTGCTGACATCAACAACGGGCATCAATCATTTGAGGAACTTACTGACATGGTTGACTAGATTCTCTAATGGGGCACAACGCCTTTCACCCAGGAATGGTTCTTCTTATCATCATTATCAAAGAAAGAATTTCCTGTTTGTTGGCTAAACTCTTTCATCCGTCCATCTATCCAACGGATTTCCCAAGAGTTACATATCAAAGCCCATCTTTCATATCATTTGATGTAAACTCTCATGAGTATAACAATCTGAGAAATTATATATAAATAAAAAAAAAATCTCGCTGGAACTCTTATCTGTCGTTCATTACATCCGACGGCGTCCCAAGATTCCAGTAAGCCCATCCATTCCCAAGCCAATAAAATGGGATCTTCTCGGAAAGATATGCCCATTCTACATAAACAACCACAAACTCCTCCAGGCGGCAAACCCACCTGGACAGTTTCTTGTCAGTCCCTTTTGGACCTCCATTTTAGCTCATCATGTCCATAGATTTAAGTACTTTAAACTCAGACAGAGTCAATCATATGTATACATTTCATGTGTAATCTTCTAAGGGCATTTTCAATATATCTAAACAACAATAATTGAAGATAATTCCAATGATTCATTTTTAACCTCTATTTGTATGTCGGGATTCCTACAGGTCACACCCGGGAGGCTGACAATACATTGATCCGTCGGACAGAATTACAGAGATGGACAGGGCACTGAAAAATTGGAGCTGGCGTATTGAGTTCACAGAAGATAGCTCTTTCTTACGAAAGCATCAATTGGAGGCCCTTCCTCAATTAACAACCATAAAATTATGCCCAGACCTTTTGAAAGCAGCCGCTCAATGCTGGGATCCGACAGTTCATGTCTTCCGGATGGGAGAAGTCGAGTTATGCCCAACTGTGGAAGAATTTGGAGCTTGCCTTTTGCTCACACCTAAGCGGAAGATCTTCAAGCCATATCCGGGAAAAGATTACAGGCATGAGATACAAGACTTTTTCAACTGGGATAAGAAAGAAATGTGTCGTTTTGTACAAGATCAACGGCTACAGATAAAGTGCATGATCAAGTCATATGCTCATACAAGTCCAACAAGGAAAGAAGCACAGGCTCAGAGAAAACATGTTTACTTATATTGTAGCATAGCCCGACTATTGCTACGAAGTTGCACAGATTCAGAATCTCCAGTCATAATAGATCTCATCAAGCATGCGAGACAAGGTTTTGACATCATCCCTACAATGTTGGCCGAGACATTAAAGGGCCTTAACTTCATGGCAACTCATCAAGATCAGTTTGAGTTGAATAATTTCAGCGGATCACCATATCTTCTTCAAATCTGGTTAACAGAGAGGTTAGGATTAGTTGAGGAATCTGAAGTGACGACCCTCAACCCTTTTCAATTGGCAAAGAGAGTAGATCCTATGGCTTATCAGATGGACACAGACTGGTTTAGCCGCCTCAAAGAAATAACCACAGCAGAGATCGGATAGAAATGCACTTGGTGGAAGCAAGAGCGGGTTGTCACAAATACAGAGAATAGTTTGCATGTCCGGATCATGGGGTTGACTCATACCTCATTCTATTCTCCAACAAGGTTACCTCACCAATTCAATATCCCAGCAAGCACCAATAGAGAAGTGACTGATTGTGAACTTCCCAGAAAGTTGACATTAGATCTTGTTGATACCATTGCTCGTGAATGGAATAATAGAAATGTTCAAACACTCCCTAGAGTTACACCAATCAAGAAACCAATAGCATTTTAGGTTATTTTTTTAATTCTATTGTGTTTCATGAACTATATCTCTTAGATTCAACAAAGAAACGCTTGATTTAACATAATCATTCATATGCTCTATGAAATTCTCAATGTTCTAACAAATGCAGATACTCAAACCAAAATCTCAATCAAAGAAAGACATCAAGTCTTCCATCCAGACAAATCAAAGCCGAGCCCAAGCTCATGCAATCAACCTTGTATTCACAGCCTAGCTTCGTACAAGAAGAGGTTTATCAGCCTACAAATGGATCAAGCCGGGTCTAAGCCCGCACATACCATGCATTGAGTTCCATCTCAGCAAGAAGAGGTTCCCAGCCTACAAATGAGCCTTGTATTCACAGCCTAGCTTCATACAAGAAGAGGTTTATCAACCTACAAATGGATCAAGCCAGGTTCAAGCCCGCACGTACCTTGCATCATGAGTTCCACCTCGGCAAGAAGACGTTCCCAGCCTACAAATGAGCCTTGTATTCACAGCCCAACTTCATACAAGAAGAGCAGTCACCAATCCTCCAAGAAGAGCAAACCTTTTTGCCAGTCGAACTACGTTCTGGGATTGATTTCTAGGACACCCTTAGAATACGTAGGCAGTTTAGGAAGAATTACCCTAAGTGCAGCCCAATAAACAATATCACTCATACCCCAAAAATGTGGTTCTTTTATCTTTAGCCTTCAACTGATAACAATCTCGGCTAAAGAGGGGCATCGGTAAGCAACCCATTTTTGCCACCCTCGGTATAAGTGAACCAATATGGCAGGTTTCTGACCTTTAACCCAAAGATTTGTGATTCTCCACTGATCCCTACAGCAGGGTCATGGGCTATTATCTGCATGGATGCATAGGTCATAGAATTATCTTCGAAATGAGACCAGAATTACTCAATTCTGATATCAAATGAAGAAGATATGACCATTTTAATCGAATGATACATATAAGGGAGGTTCCTGAAATTATTATAAATAATAATAATCCCAGGGGCCTTCATGCAAATTATCCTAAGTTGGATTGTTTGAATTTCAAATCATCATATCTTGATCATCCGACATCGGATTCAGATGATTCCAAGATCATTATTCTTCATTCATGATGTTCTACAAAGTGGACGTAAAAAATCCCGGGTAGAACTCACCAGTGGGTCCCATGCAAGCTTGCATGCAAAGTTATCGTTAGAACTTCAAAGCTTCATATCTTTTCCGTTCTACATCGAATTCAGACGATTCCAAGGTCATTGTTCTTCATTTGTGATGTCCTACAAAGTGGACATGGAAAATTTCGGGCAGAAGTTTTCAGAGGGTCCCATGCAAAATTACATATGGAAATGGTCATTTAATATTCAAAAAATTCATATTTTGATCATCCCATATCCAAATCAATTGATTTCAGTCTCATTATGTTTCATTTTTAGTACTCTACAAAGTGGACGTAAAGGATTTCCGACAGAAGTCTCCGAAGGATCCCATGCAGAATGGTCAGCTAAATTATCGATAATTGGTTCACTTAAACTTCAAAAATTCATAAGTTGACCATTTTACTTCCAAATGAGGTGATTCAAGTTCCTATATTCCTCATTTTTAATGTTCTACAAAATGAACGTAAAAAAATTGGAATAGAGGCCATCGAAAAATTCCGTACGGAATGACAGTGAAAGTATCCCATGAAATGATAGAGAGAGAGAACCCAGCTAATTTCAGTCAATCCAGTCAACTCAGCTTAACCCAAGCTAGTCTTGACCCAACGCAGTCAACCCAGCTCAGTTTAAGTCAGTCCAGCCCAATCAACTCAAGTCAGACCAGCCTGGACCAAGTCTGTTTAACCCATGTGCAAGAATTTTATGATATTGCATATATCAAGGTTATATATATATATATACATACACATTTGGTTCAACGAAAAAAAAATTGAGAAGATTTGAGAGAGGGAAGAGAGAGACCGAAAGGAGAAGGAGTGAGATCCGAAAAAAATAATAAAAAAAGGAAGAAAAGAAAGTAGTATATATACACATTCGGTTCAACGAAAAAAAAATTGAGAAGATTTGAGAGAGGGAAGAGAGAGACCGAAAGCAGAAGGAGTGAGATCCGAAAAAAATAATAAAAAAAGGAAGAAAAGAAAGTAGAAAAGAGGAAAGATCGGAAAGGGGGAGAGAAGATCCAAAAAAAATAAATAAAATAAAATAAAATAATAAAAAAGGAAGAAGATCGTGAAGGAGGAGAGAAGATCTAAAAAAAATAATAAAATAATAAAAAAAGGAAGAAGATAAAGAGGGGAGATCGGGAAGTGGGAGTGAGATCCAGAAAAATAATAAAAAAAGAAAAGAAAGTAGAAAAGAGGAAAGATCGGGAAGGGGGAGAGAAGATCCAAAAAAAATAATAATAAAAAAAGGAAGAAGATAAAGATTGAGAAGATTTAAGAGAGGGAAGAGGAGATCCGAAAAAAATAATAAAAAGGGAAGAGCCGAAAAAAAAAAGGGAAGAAAAAACGAAAAGGGGGAAGACCGAGAAGAAGGGAAGGAGAAAAAAAAAGAAAAAAGAAAAGAGAAGAGGACGAGAGGAAAAATGGGAGAACAGAGAGAGATTGAGAGAGCTGGAAGAAAAGACTCGGACCAAAGAGTGGAAGGAGGAAAAATCCTCTCCAACTCAGGTAAGTCCTCTACTCTGTCTCCTTACTTGATTTTATTTCATGCACCCGATAACCATCTCAATCCTCTACTGCCATCAGAATTCCTGCAGCCACCCAACCTTGCAACCTATTTTGATCTTATCATTATGCTTTGAGTTTTTATAAAATTGGTCCACATGAATGAAATTGTTATGTGATTGATCCCATCAATATGTTTGGAATTTTATAAAATTGGTCCACATGAATGGAATTGTTATGAGATTGATCCCATCAATATGTTTGGAATTTTATAAAATTGGTCCACATGAATGGAATTGTTATGAGATTGATCCCATCAATATGTTTGGAATTTTATAAAATTGGTCCACATGAATGGAATTGTTATGAGATTGATCCCATCATTAAGCTTGGAATTTTTATAAAATTGGTCCAAATATATGGAATTGTTATGGGATTGATCCCATCAATATGTTTGGAATTTTTATAAAATTGGTCCACATGAATGGAATTGTTATGAGATTGATCTCATCATTATGCTTGGAATTTTTATAAAATTGGTCCATATATATGGAATTGTTATGAGATTGATCCCATCAATATGTTTGAAATTTTTATAAAATTGGTCCACATGAATGGAATTGTTATGAGATTGATCCCATCAATATGTTTGGAATTTTTATAAAATTGGTCCACATATATGGAATTGTTATGAGATTGATCCCATCAATATGTTTGAAATTTTTATAAAATTGGTCCACATAAATGGAATTGTTATGAGATTGATCCCATCAATATATTTGGAATTTTTTTTATGAAATTAAGCCGATCATATGCTTGAATCTTAATGAGATTGAATATGGACAATCAATCTGGAATTTCTATGGATCATTGGTCTATAATTTTGATGTGAAGTTAATATGGACCATCGATCTGGAATTTCTATGAACCATTGAACTTGGGATTTTGATCTGAAATAAATATGGACCCTTGATCTTAGAATTTTAAGTGAAATTTTTGGGCCATTGATTTTGGATATTTTGATGATCAAATTTGGAGCATTGATCTTAGATGTGTTGATGTTTGAATCTAAACCATTGGATATGAATGATTTAGAAGAATCCAAACGGTTAGATTATCATCATGTGTGATTTAAACCGTTGGATGATCATCATGAGTTAATTAGATGAATCTGAGCAGTTGATATTGGCCATTTTTGATGATTTCTGAATCGTTGATCAGGATGATCATGTTTTGATGAGGTTCGACCATTAGATCCAAGATCTGATTTTGATGCATTAAGGAATTCACATTAGACCTCAACCATAGATCTAGAGAATCCCATCTAACACATTGAAATATACGTTGTTGGAAAAACATGAGATGTCGTGCTTTCTTGCCATATTTAGATGATCATTGTCATATTTAGATGCTCATTGCCATATTTGGATACTCATGCTCATTACCATATTTAGATGCTTATTGCCATATTAGATACTCATTGCCATATTAGATGCTCATTGCCATATTAGATGCTCATTGCCATATTTGGATGCTCATTGCCATATTAGATGTTCATTGCCATATTTGGATGCTCATTGCCATATTTAGATACTCATTGCTATGTTTGGATTCTCATTTCCATTGTCATATTAAGAAATGCCATGCTTAGATAGCATATTAGATCATGCCATATAGGCTCTTGCCTTATTTGCAATACATGCGGTATTTGAGAGATTTTTCACAATCTTGTTATATGTGTATTTCTTGCCATAAATGTATTATATGTCATATTTAGATGAATAATTCAATCTTGACAATAATTTAATTTATGCAACACCCTAGTCAAACTGCCATATCTGCACACTGCTAGAAGACAATCTAGGCGTGGGGACGTGCATTTAGGCACCTACATTCTTGGGAAGGGCATAATGGGAATAATAAAAATCTTAATAAAGAAAGAAAAATACTTTGCCAAACCTTCCAAAATTAGAATTCAGGATGAAAAGGGTAATTTATGACGATTTTGCTCCTTGGTAAACCCTAAACCTAGAATAGGTTCTCAATCCCAAACCTAGAATAGGTTATAAACCCTAAACCTAGAATAAGTTCTCAATCCCAAACCTAGAATAGGTTCTCACTTTATAACCTAGAATAGGTTACATTCGAACTACACGGATTCTGATTCCTAGGGCAAACCCTAGGATACGTAGGCTATTTGGGAGAAACCCAAATTTGGATCCACACATTTAGTCCACTCGGACTATCCATAGATCCACTAGGACATTTTCCCATATTTTGACCCACATAGGGTTATCCACATTCCAACCCAGATAGGGTTATCCATATTTTGACCCAAATAGGGTTATTCTTAGATCCACTAGGACTATCTATCAGTCCACATGGACTATCCAAATCCTAAACCATAGGGTTTTCTCAGCCTTTCAAGCATAAATTTCAACTTGAACAATAAACTTAATCATGCACAAGCATAAATCACAGCCATAAACTTTAATCACACCTGAACTACGATGGTGAACCTGATTTTTGGAATAATTCCGTAATACGTAGGCAATCTGATGGATACAGATTCGGTTCAATGATATCAAACCTCTTGGTTTGGTTTGGCTTAACAAATAGAGTCTAGCATAGGAAAGGTATAGGAGACCGATTTCGATCGGGCGGTTTGGGTGCCTAACCCCTTCCCATAACCGTAACCTGACGCTTACCCAATCTTTGATGGACCAAAAATCCAATCTAAGGGTCATGAGTCAATCGAAGTCTTACCTTGGGGTGAGATTTCACATTTCTAAGGTCCTAGACTTAAATCTAGGTGGCAACTTCTAAAGATTTTCATCTTTGTCCTCACAACAGGATCTAACTTTGTCTGGTTGAGTCAGCTTTGATGCATGCATGTTCATTATTCTCGGTTCTCCCTATCTGTTAGAGTCCTGACCTTTGCTCCCCTGTTCCACATTTCCAGTCATCTTCAGTTGAGTTGAAACATAACATCCAGTTGGGTAAGGGATCCCACCTCTAGGAGACTACATAGAGTCTCCAGTTTTCAATCAACTCAGGGATATCCTAGAGAGTCAGTTAGTCTGGCAGAGGAAATGGAAGACCGTGAGATAGAAGATCGTCATGAGCCCCTAGAGGATCCAATCGCCATTTTGTCCACCAGACTTACTAGTTTGGAGCGAACAGTTCACGCCATGGTAGGATTGGTCAAGCAAAATATGATTCTTGGGCCGCAAACAGCCTCCAATGCAGCAGCCTCACCTGAGGGGGGCAATGGTCCCACCACCCCCATAAATGTATCTCCTTCGCCCCGGATAGTGATTCAAGAGCCTTCCCCCAGTAAACTATCAGAGGTGGATAAACTGTTGGCCAATTCAGCCGTCATGAGTCGGTTACACAATGTAGAACATTTGCTCAGAGGAATGAAAGGAATGGAAGATCAGATTATAAACGCTGAGGGAGTGAATTACTTCCCAGAGGCCAAGCTACCAGATAAATTCAAATGGCCTCTGGAAAAATTTGACGGGTCAGGTTGCCCCACCACCCATCTTAGATCATTTACTGGTATCCTGAGGATTGGGAGAGGGTTCACAGATGGGCAGTTGGGCCAAGCATTTCAGTTCTCTTTATCTGGTGGGGCTCAAAAATGGTTCTTACACTTGAAACCTTCCCAAATCAAGTCCTGGGTAGACATTACAACTGCTTTTGTGGAGCATTACTCTTATAACACTGAAGTGGAAACCCACAGAAGGCAGTTGGAAACAATCATGCAGTTGCCCAGACAAGGATTCACTGCCTACTTGACCAAGTTCAGGGCCATTGCCGCACAAATCTGGAATAGACCCTCTGAAAGAGAGCAGGTCACCATGATGATGAGGGGGTTGGCTAACCCATACAAGACTTTTATCTTTGGACAAGGCATCACCACATTCCAGACCTTAATCGCCGCTAGACAGCAGATCGAAGATGCGATCAACCATGGGGACCTCCCGCATAAAGGCGATAAGGTAATATCAGAGGGCAGCTCAAGCAAGAGAAATAATTCTTCCAAAGCGTCTAGTGCAAATTCCTTTTCTCAGGCCAAGAGTATGGCAACGGCCTCTTCAGCCCCATTATTGATTGAAGCTCCGTATACTCAGAGGAGTCAGAGAACAAGCAGACAATATACAGAGCTGGGTTTACCCAGAGAATTGATTATGGATAAGTTGATGAAGGCAGGCCAATTAAAGCCCCCTGGACCAATGGTACTACCCAATCCTCTCCCAGCAAGTTTTAGGCAGGACAGATTCTGCAAGTTCCACAACCAGGCTGGGCATGGCATAGAATTCTGCTTTACCTTAAAGGAAGCAATTCAAGATGCACTGGAGTCTAGAATGTTTGTCATTCAGAATCGACCAGCTTCTACAGCAAAAAATCCTCTCCCTAACCACACTGTCAACTTCATAGAGGAAGGGGAGGAGGATGGTCGTTACGATTTCTCACCTTTTGAGAATTCTGATGCATATGAGGCATCTTCAGTTTCACCCATTTACAGTTGGATGGATCAGAACAAGCATGAGGGATCACCTGAGGTTGTGGCCATCAAGCAAGAACCAGAGTATGATCTAGAGGTGATTTTCCCTCAACAGACAAAGCATTCAGTAGCAAGGGTTGAGAAGGGAACCCCTTTGATCATATACATTGAAGATGAAATAGAGGTAGCCCAGGCGACACAAGATTTCAGTAACCTGGAGGTTTACATCCCTGGGTATGATGACAAGCCTGTAGCAGAAACCCAGAGTGGAAAGACCTTCAAGCCTGCAAACCTGACAGTTGATAATCCTGGACAATTGGCAAGAGACAAGGGGAAAGAGCAATGTACTGCCCCTGAGCCCCAGAACCCCATCTTGAAGTAGTTGGAAAAGACACAGGCTATTGTGTTAATTTGGGGGTTACTCATGGCATCCAAGGCACACAGGGACGCAGTTCTGAAATCCTTAGCCAGCATCCAAGTCCCAGTCTCCACTAATTGTACTGAGCTAGCAAACATAGTTGGGGGATCTCATGTTGTTAATTCCTTAATGTATTGTGATGCCGACCTCACTGATGAAGGAAGGATGCATAACAAGGCCATTTATATCACCATCGGTCTCAAAGATCACTTAATTCCAAGAGTGTTTGTAGGTAAAGGCTCAGCATTGAATGTATTCCCTCTCAACACTTTCAAGCACCTTGGATTCAATGAGGCAAAGCTCAAACCGTCCACACACTGTGTTAAAGCTTATGACTGCACCAGGAGGACTATCAATGGAGTACTTAATGCACAAATTAAGGTGGGTCCTGCTATGTTCGATGTTGAGCTTCATGTGGTGGACATACCTGCTTCCTTCAATCTGCTTTTGGGAAGGCCCTGGATCCACAAAGAAGGAGTCCTCACCTCGTCATTGCATCAGAAGGTCAGATTCCTATATGAAGGGGTGGTGGTGACAGTGTATGCCGATTCTGATATGGTCAATGCCCTAGCAGTGGGAGACAGCACTTCAGAGGACAGTACAGGGGTGCAGCTGAGTGGGTTCCAGATCAGTTCAATCCTAGCAACAGCAAAGTCAGAACCCTCAGGTAAGAATTTAAATTTTGTATTTAATTCATTGCTTAACATGTCTTTCTTCCCAGGAATGGGTCTGGGTTTGCATCAACAAGGTGACGTCAATGTGCTTTCTCTAATGATAAATGAGAACAGATTTGGACTGGGGTACATTCCTTCCAGGGAAGACCTAGCCCTGATTGACCAAAAGCGGAGAAGAGCCGATGACCATTTTTCGAGGCTCGAAAAAAGAAAGTACAAGAATAGTAAACAATTTTCAGTTTTTCCAAGAAAAGGCAGCAGCAGTAGCAAGACATGGCAGCAACAATGATCAGACCAAGAGATCCATAGCCTCCACTTCGATGGGATTCATAGTGAAGAAGATATCTCACCTACAACAACTCTTAATGGACACTTCGTCAAGGAAGGGTCGGACTTTCCATTATGTGGCTTCCCCGAGCCATGGTATGATGTGCACCTTCAACGGCGAGTCCCTGGCTTTGAGATCTTCTTCGACTGTAATGTTGATTGGGTAGAGCTGGAGCTGATGAGGATTCAAAAGCAGAGTGATGCAGCAAAGACAGGATCAGAGTTCGTAGATGTCGATAGCTTGTTCGATGACGAAGGAGTCTTGGCCATCACCGAGGTCCACACCAGCTTATTCATCCTTTTGATGGGGTTATCCCTAATTGGAGTTGTGTAGACCATTTTGTCTTTTTTAATGAATTATGTATTTTGAATAATTTGGCTGTGTCTATGCCTAGTAAAAGTTTAGATAAGTTGCAAACATTTTCTAGTGTTGATTCTATCCCACTTGGGACCTCCTATCCTGTAGACACCTCTTCTATTAGTAATGAAAATTTCACTTTCGATTATATTGTGTCTTCTTCTTCTTCCATTCCTGTCGATTATACTAACTCTGACTCGGATAATGATGAGAATGACGAACCCTCTCCTGAGTTAATGCGATCTATCAAGGCTTCAAAAGAAATAAAGGCCCGACCAGTCGAAGAGGATTTCAAAATGGTCAACATAGGCTCAACTGAAGAGCCCCGTGAGATCAAGGTCGGGGTAACTTTAACTGAGGAAGAAACAGCTAATATGGTGGAGTTATTCAAAGAATTTCAAGAAGTCTTCGTCTGGTCTTATGAGGATATGCCTGGAATAGACCCTGAGGTGGTCCAACATAAGATTCCCTTGATGCCTGGTTCGAAGCCCCACAAACAAAAATTGAGGAGATTGAGGCCAGAGTGGGCTTTGAAGGTCAAGGAGGATATCCAGAAGCAACTTGATGCCGGTTTTCTTGAAGGGGTCCATTACCCTGAGTGGTTGGCCAATATTGTCATTGTCCCAAAGAAAGATGGTAAATTAAGGGTATGTGTGGATTATAGGAATCTGAACAAAGCAAGCCCTAAGGATGACTTTTCGCTACCCAAGATTGACATATTGGTCAACAATATTGCTGGACATGCACTGTTATCTTTCATGGATGGCTTCTCAGGCTACAATCAGATAAAGATGGCACCAGAGGATAAAGAGAAGACTTCATTCACTATAGATTAGGGTACTTATTGTTATACAGTAATGCCATTTGGGCTTAAGAATGCTGGGGCCACTTACCAAAGAATGGCTACTACTGTCCTCCATGACTTGATCCATAAGGAAGTTAAAGTATATGTAGATGATATGATTGTGAAGTCCATTACCAAGGAGGATCACTTAACGGCATTGAGGACATTCTTTGAACGGATAAAGCGATACAAGTTGAGACTGAATCCACAGAAGTGTGCTTTTGGAGTAACTGCTGGAAAAATGTTGGGCTTCTTGGTGAGTGAGAGGGGTATAGAGATTGACCCAGCCAAGATTAAAGCTATATCTGAAATGCCTCCTCCACGAACAGAAAAGGAGATCAGAGGATTCCTAGGAAGAGTGCAGTACATAAACAGATTCATAGCGCATCTGACAGCCATTTGTGAACCTATTTTCAAGCTATTAAGGAAGGACCAGCCAAAAACTTGGAATCCCCAATGCCAGTTGGCTTTCGATAGGATCAAGGAATATCTGACTAATCCGCCAGTTTTGGTCCCACCAACCCCTAAGAGACCACTTCTATTGTATTTGTCTGTCTTAGAAGAGTCAATGGGATCCATGATTGCCCAGCATGATGAAGATGGACGTACTGAGAGGGCTGTGTATTATCTGAGCAAGAAGTTCACGGGCTATGAGGTTAACTATACCCCTTTGGAGAAAACATGCACGGCTTTGATCTGGGTAACGAGGAGATTGAGACATTACATGCTCTCATATCCTATTGTCCTCATCTCCGGCATGGACCCGATCAAGTACTTTTTCGAGAAGCCAGCCTTGACAGGAAGAATGGCACGGTGGTTGCTGCTGCTTTTGGAGTTTGATATTACCTACATGAACCAAAAGTCTATCAACGGGAGTGTGATCGCTGAGCCCTTGTCATCTCTCCCAATCGAGGCAAATTTTAAGCAATTGGAGGACGTATTTCTTGGTGAAGAAGTCTCCACTGTTCAGGAAGAACTGGGGGACGACACTTGGGTGATGTTCTTTGATGGCGCGGCAAATCATCGAGGATATGGAGCTGGGGTGTTGTTAGTCGATCCCGAAGGTGTCTTCATACCTTTGTCTTTTCGTTTGGAGTTCGAATGCACAAACAATATTGCGGAGTACGAAACCTGTGTGAGAGGACTCCGAGCAGCTTTGTCCTTTGGTGTACAGAAATTGAAAGTGTATGGAGATTCTTTAATCGTCATCTATCAAGTCAGGGAAGACTGGAAGACGAGAGATGAAAAGCTCGTACCTTATAAACATTGGGCTCAGGTCTTGGCCAGTAAATTCAAAGAAATAGATTTTGGCTACTTCCCACGAGATACAAATCGATACGCTGATGCGTTGGCAACGCTAGCATCAATGATTGGGGGTAATCCAAATGAGAAGATGCAACCTTTGATAATTGAAAGAATGATACAGCTGGCTTACATGGATGAAGAAGTCAATGCACTGACGACAGACGGTCGACCTTGGTTTGCCCCTATAGTGGATTTCATCAGGGAATCTAAATACCCTGCAGATGCAACGTCAGGAGAGAAGAAAACCCTAAGGAGACATGCTGCCCAGTTCATATTATGTGAAGATATTCTATATAAGAGGTCTTATGATGGAGTCCAGTTGGTTTGTGTCGATGAGGAACAGGCCCGGAATGTTATCGAACAAATCCATGAAGGGATATGTGGACCCCACATGAATGCCAGGATGCTTGCTAAGAAGATCCTACGCTTGGGGTATTATTGGGACACAATGGAAGCAGACTGTGTTGACTTTGTGAAAAGATGTCACAAGCACCAGATATTTGCCAATCTTATCCACGTGCCCCCAGCAGAGTTGCATACTTTGAGCTCTCCTTGGCCATTTTCGACCTGGGGTATAGATGTGATTGGGAAGATAAACCCCAAGGCATCCAATGGACATGAATTTATCCTGGTTGCCATAGATTATTTCACCAAGTAGGTGGAGGCACAGTCCTATGCCAAGCTCACTGCCAACAAAGTGGCCAAGTTCTTACAGGAGTACATCATTTGCCGCCATGGCATGTTTCAGGATTTTATATCTGATCAAGGTACACATTTTAGGGGTAAGGTGCAAGACTTGTGTGAGAAGTTCCATATCAATCAGCATAGGTCTTCTCCTTATCGCCCACAGACAAATGGCGCAGTCGAGGCAGCTAACAAAAACATCAAGGTTATCCTGCAGAAGATGGCACAAACTAGCACAGACTGGGCGGATAAGCTTCCTTATGCTTTATGGGCCTACCGCACTTCGGTTAGGATATCTACGGGAGAAACTCCCTACTCCTTAGTCTATGGTATGGAGGCAGTTCTTCCTGTTGAGTTAGAGGTCCCTTCCTTGAGGACCCTTATGGAATCTAAGATCTCCGAGGCCGAATGGAGGCGTGAGAGATATGAGGAATTGAATTTTATTGATGAAAAAAGGATGAGGGTTGCAGACAATTCAAAGAAGTATCAGCAGAGGATTGTTGCCACCTTCAATAAGAAAATACATCCTCGTCACTTGGTAGTTGGAGACTTGGTGCTAAAAGAGCAAAGGGCTCCCATACACGACCCTAGGGGTAAGTTCCGTCCAAACTGGAGTGGACCTTTTATTGTCAAAGAAATCCTCCCAGGTAAGGCTATACGGTTAACTGACCTTGATGGCGAAGAATGACAGTATCTAACAAATCTGGATCAGGTAAAGAAGTACTATGTTTAGTTCTACCCCCTGGAAAAAAAAAAGAAAGAAAAAAAGAGGGGTTGGACTTCCATAGTTTGTGAAACCTTGGACCTCTTCGATCTGATCGGGCTTATTATCAGCCAAAAGGTCATGCCTTCTCATCATTATCGAGGAAAGAAATCCTTCTATGGCCGAAACTCTTCTCCCGTTCTCCAATCCAACGGGTTCCCAGAGTTTACATCTTTGGCTTCCTTCCTTTGAGAGCAAATCTGTATGGCACTATCTCTTGTGAGTAGGTCATTCTATACATTTACGATCCTATAACTCGACTGGAATTCATCTGTCGTTCATCCGTTCGACGACGTCCCAAATTCCAAGGTCCATGTTTCTTTGCCCAAAAGGTGGCATCCTCTCTTGGGGATCGGTCACTCTACATAAGCAGCCCAAAGATCCTCCCATGGTCAACCATGTGGACAGCTTCTTATCAGCCTAGCTAGGCCTTCGTCTTCTTTGCACTTGGTCTAACTATTAGGATGTAGTGCACAGACATAGCTATAATATGCAGTAAAGCTATATATGATTTATTAGAATGCATTTAAATATTCATGTTTATGCACTCCTAAGTGGGAGACCTCTCAACTGTATGAACACTTTATTGTGGACTTGAACCCTTTGTTTACTACTTTTGTGATGTACGAGACTGACCCTTTTGTTTGACAGCTGTACGTCAACATGAACAAAAGTCTTAGGAAGTGGGAATGGTTCAACTCTGGGAGAGATATCTCACCTTTAAAGACATATCATCTCGAAGCTCTATATGGCCTTCAGAACATGCGCCTCTGTCCTGGTCTGTTGAAGGCAGTCGTCAAATTTTGGGACCCCTCAATGCACGTCTTCAAATTTGGTGATGCAATGATGTGCCCTACAGTGGAGGAATTCAGGGCCTGTCTGATGTACCCTTACAGGGAGAGGATCTTCAAACCTCCGCTTCGGGGCGAGTACACTCAGAAGATCCAAGAACACTTCGAGTGGAGTAAGGAAGAAGTCAAAATTTTCTTCAAGAATGGGGGATTGGACATCCAGGAAATGACCAAAAGGTATGCACGCAAAGACCCTGAAGACTTCCAAGCAAAGGTACAGAGAGGGAGAGTGTTCATCTACTGCATGATCGCTCGTTACTTGCTAAGGAGCCAGAAGCGCACAAAGTCCCCTGCCATAGTGGACCTCATTATCCATGCTAATGATGGTGGTGATATTATGCCAACTGTTTTGGCAAAAAATTTGAACGGCCTTGATGTGATGGCAAGGCGTAACAGCAAGTTCGAGTTGGATCGATTTATAGGGTCGCCGCATTTACTACAGTGTTGGCTCCTGGAGAGATTGAGTTTGATTCCAGATTTACAGGTTCCTAAGTTCACACATAACCAATACTGGGGAAGAGCCAATGGTGTGGATTTCCACAAAGAGACAGATTGGCCAAGACGGCTCACCATGATCAAATCTACAGACATTCGGTGGAGTTGTAGCTGGTGGAGAGAGAATCGCGTCGTGACAAGCACCCCGGGCGGCACTCATGTCCAATTTATGGGTCTTACACATACAACGTTCTACTCTCCGAATCAACTTCATCAACAGCATGGCCTACCACCTCCTGTACATGAATCTCTTGATGAGCCAGTGCCTTGCAGGGAGCTTACTCCAGATTTGGTTCAAAACATTGTCTCTGCCTGGGAGAACCGGTTTACCATGGTTTTGACTAGAACCCTACCTGTTGTCCCCCCTATCCAAGTGTTTGTCCCTTAGGGGTGTCCCAGGTCTTTTGTTACCTAAATTAACATTGCTTTGTACTTGTATGCACTGATGTTTACATTTAGTACGTTGCCATTGTGATGTTTACTTCTGACCTTGAATGAAAATCTCTTCATTGTTCATCTTAGTTATTTCATCACCATTTAATGCTTTATTCATCTCATAATTGATGCTTGATACCTGTTTCAGGTATTTAACTCTTGTGTAGTTGTCTTGAGTTTGCCTATCTTTTGATTCATCTCATACATCGCCGGTGAACCTCTTGTGGTTGGGATCCTACGGAGTATAGGATGTCTCAGCTTCTGTCTGACGAATTTTGTCAGTTCGCGTTAACGCGGTCCTTATTCATTGAGGCACCAGCCTCTCGCCTGCGATTCTGACTTTGGGGCTCGCGTGTGCGAGGTGTCAGTTTCGCTCTTGAGATTTGATTCCTTTGTTCGGGAATAATCTCCCCGAGCGGTTCCGCGAAATACGTGAAAGCTCGCCTTCGATCCTGACTTTGGGGCTCGCGTGTGCGAGGTGTCAGTTTCGCTTTTGAGATTTGATTCTTTTGTTCGAGAATAATCTCCCCGAGCCGTTCCACGAAATGCGTGAAAGCTCGCCTTCGATCCTGACTTTGGGGCTCGGGTGTGCGAGGTGTCAGTTTCGCTTTTGAGATTTGATTCCTTTGTTCGGGAATAATCTCCCCGAGCGGTTCCACGAAATGCGTGAAAGCTCACCTTCGATCCTGACTTTGGGGCTCGCGTGTGCGAGGTGTCAGTTTTGCTTTTGAGATTTGATTCCTTTGTTCGAGAATAATCTCCCCGAGCGGTTCCGCGAAATACGTGAAAGCTCGTCTTCGATTCTGACTTTAGGGCTCGCGTGTGCGAGGTGTCAGTTTCACTTTTGAGATTTAATTCCTTTGTTCGATAATAATCTCCCCGAGCGGTTCCGCGAAATGCGTGAAAGCTCATCTTTTGTTTTTCGAGTCCATTTTGAGAGTTCCAAGGTCGCCATGACCACTACTCAAGAGAACTCGTATTCTTTTTCTTAGCTTTCCAATAATGGTTGTGGCAAAACTGGGGTCTTCTTGTCTTCAGCCTTAATTAGTATAATTTCGACTGAAGAGGGGTATCTGTCAGCACCCCGATTTTGCCACGGGGATCCCCGCTCTCGTTGGGATATCATACGCAACGAGAGAGGTGTATAAAAAATTTTTAAAAAAAAAAAAAAAAAAAATATATAATATATATATATATATATATATATATATATATATATATATATATATATATATATATATATATATATATATATATATATATATATATATAATATAATAAAAAAAAAGAGAAAAAAAAAAATATATATATATATACTTTTTTTTCTGTAAAAGGAAAAGGGGGTGAGGGTAGTTTGGGTATATATATATATATATATATATATATATATATATATATATATATATATATATAAAGACGGGAACAATATCGATCCCTAAAAGAAGGGATCGAGTACCAAAAAAATAAAAATAAAAAAGAGAAGAAAAGAGAAAGCAGAAGAGGGGAAGAAGGGGGAAGCAGAGGAGGAAGGGAGAAAGTAAAAAGAGAGAAAGGGCGGGGAGGGAGAGAGTGGCAGGAAAGAGGGAGGTCGACACCTCACCCTCTCTTTCCTAAAATTTCTCCCCCAAAAGCCGCCGGGTTTTATTGCTCCCCAGCCAGCTTCACGTTTCCATCTCTCTCCCATCGACAGCACATGAGGGAGGTCCCTCTTTTCCAGCAACCGGAGAACCCCCATTTGGAGGGACCGATGGACAGAAGAAGGAGGAGAAGAGATAAAATGGAGGGAGTCGGAGAGATTCAGGAGGAGGAGAAGAAAAATCAGAAAGAAGAGAAAGAGAAGAAGAAAGAAGAAAAAAGAGAAGGGAGAAGAAAGAAGAAGAAAGAAGGAGAAAAAAGAAGAAAAAAGGAGAAGGGAGAAGAAAGAAGAAGAAAAAGGGAGAAGGAAGAAGAAAGAAGAAGAAGAGGGAGGAAGAAGGCGGCAACAGAGGCTGCTGCCACAAAAGAAAAAAAAAAGCAGAGAGAGAGGAAGAAGAAAGCAGCGGCGGCAACTGCTAGAAAAAAAAATCATAAGAGAGAGGCAAGAGAAGAAGGAGGGAAAACAAAGAGGAGAGGTTGAGAGCAAGCTTTGCTCTGAGATCCAGAGTTTCAGCTGGGTTCTCAGAGCTTCATGCAAGGAGGCCGAGAGGAGCAGAAATCCGGCAGCCTGGAAGGAAGAAAAGAAGAGCAAAGGTGGTGAGAGGAAGGACGGCGATCAAATCTCCTTTGCTTCCAGGTATTTTCCCTATTCCTCAAGCATTCTTTTCTTTTCCATTTTCTCTCTTTCCTCTCAAGCCAGACTTGACTAATAGGACAGAGACATATCCTGATTCTCCATCTTCTTATTGTACATACATTTATCTTTGTTGTTTTTTTGTTTTCTATAATGGATTTTTGTTGGGACAGGTTAAAAAAAACATAATAAAGTAGTGGGGTTTTGGGCTGTAGAATAGTTTCAGGGGGTCTGTTTTGGTGAGATGAATAGTTTGCTTTCTCATTGCTCTGTACTTGCATACTGATTCATTTAGTTAATCTACATTAGCCCACTTTTGCATTTAGAGATCTGAATATCTTTTGTCATGTGGCTTTTGTTTTGTCACCAGTCCCCTTTTTGTTATATTGATTTCCATCATGTTATTTTGTGTCCTCTCCTCATCATTTTGTTTTCTTACTGTCGAACCCATTTCTCCCATGCTATTGAAACTGCTAAATGAGGCATATGCTATGTGGTTAGGTGGGGGTTTGTTTTGATCCTATTTCATGTTTAGAGTTCAGTTCTGGAAGGTTTGATTCATTGGGGAAGAAATTCAGATGGAATGGAGATTGGTTTTACGGCGTCAGTTAAGGTAGCCCCTAGGAAGAATACCATTCCAAGATAGGAATTCGGTTGAGTTTGGTTCAGGTTGCAATGATTTATTCTTGAAATCTGGTTCATTAGTTTCTCTCTATACTAAACCAGCTGGACTGAAGTGGCTTATTTCTTATATCCGATTCTCATTTGGTTGATACTAAATTATGATCAAGTTTAGATTGATTCCATTTGGTCTCAATGTCGAAATCTGTTTGAGTTTGAGTCGGTTTTTGTAGTCAAATCTAATTGTTTGGTTTGGTTTGGTTTATTATTTTGGTTAAGGCTGGTCTGGTTTGTTTTGTTTCATCTCAATGCTCAAAACCAACTCGATCCAATACATGAACCAGTCCTTATTTGGACCAATCCACATTTGAATCTGCCTTGAGATAGTGCTTGGATTTGTCCAATTTTGATGTTCTATCTAATCTCATGTTTGAAAGGTATAAATCAGGTTTGGGTTGAATTGGTATATTTTTTGGTCAAACCGGTTGGTCTGAGTTAGTTTGTTTTGACAAGTTAAATCTGATTTGGTCCGATGTGTTCATTAAAACAGATTTTTATGGGACCATTCCAAATGTCTAACGTGTTTGATGTTAGATTCGGCTCAACCCTGTGTTATGGTTTCGGTGGGCTAATTTGTTATTCATGCTTGGGTTTGAATTATTTAACATATGCTTGGATTCATGCTTAGTACAGTATATTTATTGCTTATCATGTTGCAATCCATAATGCATGTTTGATTGTTATTCTGCTCGATGAATATCTGAATCATATGTTTAGTCCAATGTATGAGTTCCCTCCCAGCGATATGATTGGTTAGGGGGCTCGAAAGAGTCTAACCCCTTGTGGGCTCATTTAGAATGAGCCCACCCAACCCTAAGATTGGATCCAAGAGTGTGGGAAACCGATGTATCAAATGTATATTAATGAAAAATGTGCGATTGGGTAGATGTATGCATAAGATTGGTGGTCCGACGGACGGTCCACCTGGGCATCCCGAATGTGGGATGTGAGTGAGATTTAGTGTACCCCCGTGTGTGGGGAGCTGAGGCATTTGGCCTTTCCTGAGTGTTGCCACGCATGTCCATGGCTCATCAATCCGTGGGAACTATGCTTGACCTGATTCTGGAGAGACAGAGGTCTCGAGAGATACGTAGGCTGCGGGGGAGTTTGGTCGCTCCATGCTCGGTCAAATTGAGGTAAGTTCCATGTATTATGGGATTACCTCAGCGAAGGGATTTCCCTGTGGAAGGGAATACCTCTACACCCTGAGATGGGTTCCACTGTTGTGGGAACATCTCATCTTTCGGATGTGTTCCAATATTTTGGGAGCATCATTTTCACACACACACTCAAATTGAGGTAAGTTCCATGTATTATGGGATTACCTCACCGAGGGGATTTCCTTGTGATAGGGTGTACCTCAACACTGAGATGGGTCCCACTGTTATGGGGACATCTCTCACCATTGGATGTGTTCTATGATTATGGGAGCGTCCATCGCTTGGGATGCGTTCCAACATTTGGAAGCGTCCCCCTTTTCTTGCACACACTTGGTACGTACACACCCGCCCGAACTACGTTTGGCTTGATTCCCGTCGCACAGGGATACGTAAGCGGCCTGGGATTTTCCCAGACCTCGATCATATGTTATATATCATTTTTTTTCTTTGAAGTATGATTAAACTATTCTTTAAATTCTTTGATTCATTGTGTAATTATTTTTCTTGTTTATATTTGTTTAGTTTCAGCTTATGCTATGCATAGTTTGTAAAGAATTAGAGATTAATTTAGGATTCCCCCTTCAACCTTGCATTATATCTAGATAGCCCCAAGTGTTCATAAACTATAGGAAAAGGATAGGATTTAGGGAGACCGGTTCAACCGGGCGAGTTGGGTGCCTAACACCTTCCCAACTCATAATTTGGCACTTACCCGCCTTTGGTGAGACGAGATAGCCATTCCATTTGCGCGAGTCATTAGCGTCCCTCGGAGGGTCATCATTTATAGGTCCTAGACCTTATCTAGGTGGCGACTCCAGTCTTCTTACTCTCCACTGGCATGAGTGGATGGGATCTGAAAGTGAGAACTTTCCAGATCCCAGTTTGAGGGTAATGAGGGTAGACAACTTTAACTATATGAAAATTCAATTTTAAAAATGAAGATAAATCCAATTAAAATTTCAAGAAGATCAATTTTTTTTCCCATGTCCTCTCAAGTGGAAGTATTCAAGTTTGATGGGCAAGGCCTGAGAGCTCAGATACCAAGTTGTCACACCCAAATTCTGGACTAACCAGTGGTGTGATGAACCGTCATGAGAACCAAGGGTTCAAACCAGGATCTCGTATAGACTAAGCCAACCATGTTAAACCAAAACACATTCCACAATAATAATCAAAGTAAATAAATAAATTATGGAAATCTTATTAATAATGAACTGAGAGTCTATAGTGATAATTAAATATTTAACAAGTTATCTTCAAGTAACCAAAACATAATTAATACTGTTTACAAGTATCACAATACGAAAGTTAACCACTAAGCGTAAACATAGTTGAAACACTAGCTTGAAGAGCCATATTCATCCTCCACAGCTTGCACATCCATAGCCGCTGCATGTCCACACGTTGGCGTATTCATATAATCTTCAATCGTAACACCTGCAACATCAGAAACTAAAAAGAATTGTGCATCCGAGGGTCAGCTCTCCAACTTGAGCTCAGTGAGTAAACAATGCAACAAACACATGCATGCATTCAATTCATATATTTGATCTAGTTTATAAGTTTGCAATGTGCTATTGAAAGGTTTGATGGCCCCCGCACCTCTATACACGAGTGTGTGAATCCACCCAAAGGAACAAATACCATTGCCATCCCACATGCATCCACCATGGAATAGAGATAGAGCTAAAGTGTCCGGATCAAATACCGCCAACACTTCCCCTGATGCCCTACCCATACCAACACGTAAAACCCTATTGGCGAGGGCTTGCAAACTGGGCTCGCAACTGACCAATCATAATGCCAAATAGTGTATCCAAGGCCTCACCCCAGCATCCCTCAATACGTCCATAGAGAGAGAGCTAAGGCCCTCCGGCAGAGTCAGAGACCACACGGTCCGAGACCACCTCCCCTGATGCCCTACGACGTAATAGTTCTGCTAAGGTAATGGTGATACGACAATGTTAGGGGGTAAAATTTGAGTAGAGACAGAGCTAGAGTCTGGTAACGAGGTCAAAGACCACCATGCCACGTCCTCCCCCTGATGCTCCACTCGCATCCAATACACCAACCACACACATATATTTACATGTCTATTCTTAGCATCATCATCATCATCATGTTATAAATAAACTGAATTAAATATGCATGAACAGTAATAGCAGAAATATTGGATGACATGAAAAATGCACATTACAAACTTACAAGCATAGAATCAATCATAGCATTGGACTCAATAAAAATAAATAGTTTGTTACTATCTAATTAGTTTAGGTCTTGTTCCCTCACCTGTTAGCAATACTCGATCTCCTTCCAAGCCTTGAAATTCTCTTTGAATTGATTTAACAACCTAAAAGTTATATGAATTTAAGTTAGCGTTCATATGTGACATATTACAGTAGTTGAAAATCGAAACAGAGCATTGATAGGTGTCTGATTGGTCCTATGGTCTCATCCTGTATCGACCTTACTGTCTACGGTCGATACCCTACGGTCGCATATGGTGCGACCGTAGCTGCGACCATATGATTTTTGAAATCTTTCCGAATGCCTATGGTCGATCCTCTGGTCATATTGGTCATGCTATGGTCGACCGTAGTTGCGACCTTGAGATTTCTGATCACAGTCTATATGCAATTCGAGTTCTTTCGGGGTCAATTATTCTGTTCTTCAATGAGATTTATTCTAAGGTCATCCTATGGCCATCATTAATAGTTTCTTATCAACCCTAATCATCAAATTAACTCCTCATGGTTCTCCTTGGAATTTTCTCAAGGAAATCACATAGTTCATAATAGGTTGATATTGCCTATCTTCCATAGAAGTCTTATTCATTAGAGTTTACATCTCCAGAGATTTGTTTCATACCTTTGCCTATGATAGAGAGCCAATCTCTTCTCAGAAAAATCTTCTCCTTAGCTTTTTCTTCTTCTCCTTCTCTTCCTTCTCTTTCTCTAGGGTTTACTTATATTCTAAAAGAGTGAAAAAGGGCCAAGGGACGTCCTTTATATAGAGGAAAACTCTCCATATAAAGTCCTCTTTCAATTAGGAAAGCAATCCCTTAGTTTAGAAAAGTTTCCAAAACTCATAATCTGATCAGGGTTCTCACGGTCGATCATGCAGTCACATAAACCATCGATCGTAGGGTCAAAATCATCGACCGTGGGGTTCTGGATTTGATATTTTTGTTCTCTTCCTTATGGTCGACCATACCTACCCAAGTATGCGACCTTAGGTATGTTTTTAGTGTTTTTAACTCGATTCTCATACCTAGTTTGTGATTTATCTTCACACGCTCGGTCCACTTGGTTCATAAATGATGGGAAGACCTGGCACGACACGGTTAGACCAAGTTAGTAGAGTGTGGGTCTTACATCATGTCTTCATGTTTGCTGAAGTAGAACTATGCCCCACCATTGAAGAATTCATAACATTTCTTATCACACCCCAATTCCGGCTGAACCAGAAGTGTGAGTGAACCATCTCCAAACCACGGCTCACACCAGGATCTCAATAGACCGTGTCAACAAACCATTCCAAGCAAACTAACCATAATCAGAGAAATATAAATAGCAGTGGTATTAAATAAATAAGTGAACTGAGTTTGCTAATTATAAATAAATAATATATCCAATTATTTCCAACCACAACATAATTAAATAAATCCTTGACATCGTTTGAACATCATCTGAAAGAATAAATAATAAAAACCTAAAGAAACACACAGTAAGAGCCCTCGAATGAGACATCATGCTCGTCCTCCACTGCATGTGTATCTATAGCCGCCACTATCCTATAAGCTGGAGCAGCCATAAAGTCCTCAATAGTGTAACATGCATCAACATCTGAAAAATATGGTGTACACACGGGGTGAGCTCACAACTTTGCTCAATAAAGCACAAGACCAATGCAACATACAAAATGCATGAGATAACATTACAATTGGGTCCAGTATAACTTGCAAAGTGATATGGCAAGGTTTGGCGGCCATTGCACCTCCATGTATGAGAGTGTGAACACACCCAACAGTCAGGCTCCAATCCACACTACTATTGTTGCTCCACATTACTCACTCCGATATAGAGATAGAGGTAGAGTATGGCGGGCAGGCAGAGCCAGCATCCCACGTCCTCCCCCTGATATCCTACACCGCACTAACACCTAAACCCCTGTTGGCAAGGGCTTGCAAGTGGGTTTCATTTTTAACCAGTCCTATATGTCATCACAGTATCTATGGCCCTACCCCAGCACAATTCCCTACAACATAGAGATAAGGCTCGAGTCTGGTGGGCAGGCGGAGCTACAATCCCACGTCCTCCCCCTGATACCCTATTCACATCGAGCTTGCTAAGGTAGACGGTGATACGAAAAGGTGTTGGTGTGAGAATATATCCATGGCTACACTCCCCTTCACATTCCACACACTATCGAAAACATTCACATGCCTAAACAATCACATTCCTAGCATACGAGTATGCATGAACAAATAATGAATTTAAATAACAGATGACATGTAAAATGCACAGACAACAAACAATAATCACAGATACAATTATGATCACAATGGTTTACTGTCCATTATTAATTAATTAAGGTTTGGGGTCTTGTCCCTTACCTGACGCGTAATAGCAAGTCTGCTCTGTGTCACAGAGTCCACTCATGCTGTCTCCAAGTCCTACAAGATCATATTTATAGATTAGAATTAAATTATTAGGGTTATAGTAACCAAGTCTGGCCAACAACCTGGCTTAGGTAAGCATACCGATCACGGTACTGGTTTCACTATAGTGAGGTCGGTATGTGTCTATGGTATATACCGGTCTCACATACCAGTCTCACTCTAGTGAGGTTGGTATATGCCTGCGGTATATACCACAGGACCATACAAATCAGACTATGGTCCAACCAGTATGCTCTATGGTATGGCATACCACAGGATCAGTTTGTCCCATCGGTATGTCCAACGGTATGGGTTCATGAGTCCAATCTCGAATCTCCCTCTCTCGTCGATCATTGGCTGGCTTTTAGGGTTCTTCTTAAACCATTCTAAGGTCAAGATACCTGTTTGCTCATCTAGGTTTAGATTATTTCGTCACATCCTTCTCAGAATAGATCTCGATGAGAACTAGGGTTTTACAGTTCTAGGGTTTTAGATCATTATGCCGTTTCACGGTTTTATCCATAACCCAACATTAATATAGAGGTCGAGCACTTACCAGTGTTTGTTGAATGGCAGTGCTCTCCTCCAACGAAAAATCTGTCACACCCTAATTCTGAACCAACCAGATTGATGTGATGAAACCGTCTATGGACCAAAGGTTCAACCAGGATCTCGTATAGGCTATGCCCATTCGATTAAACTAGATACAACCACAACCATAATCAGAGTAAATAAACAATAGCGGAATTCTTTAATACTAATGAACTGAGTATCTAACAGTGATAACATAATTAATTATCTAATTATCTCCAAATGACTCAAGACATAAAATAAAATAAGGTAATCAATTACATGTTCTAATAACCCAACAACTAAATCTAATCGAAAAGACATGAGTTGCACTCGCACGATGAATCATGTGACTCCACCATAGCTTCCACATCCATCGCAGCAACATGTCCGTACATTGGTGCATTCATATAATCTTCCACGGTAGGACCTGCATCATCAACTAAAAATATTCAACGTCGAAAGGGTGAGCACACATCATGGCTCACTGAGCAACCAAAACAATGCAACAAACATATGCATGCATTCAATTCATATCTTTGGTCTGATTTATAAGTTTGTAATATGCTATAAAAAGGTTTGGTGGCCGCCGCACCTCTATACACGAGTGTGAATCCTCCAATGGATCAAACACCATTGTCGTCCCACATGCACCCATCATGGAATAGAGATAGAGCTAAAGTGTCCGAATCAAACACCGCATAACACTTCCCCTGATGACCTACCCATACCAACACGTACGCCCCTATTGGCGAGGGCTTGCAAACTGGGCTCACAACTAACAAATTCTAATGCCAAACAGTGTATCCAAAGCCTCATCCCAGCATCCCTCAATACGTCCATATAGATAGAGCTAAGGCCCCCCGGCAGAGTCAGAGACCACACGGTCCGAGACCTCCTCCCCTGATGCCCTATGACGTAATAGTTCTACTAAGGTAATGGCGATACGACGATGTCAGTGGACAAGGCTTGAGTAGAGATAAAGCTAGAGTCTGGTGACGAGGTCGAAGACCACTATGCCACGTCCTCCCCCTGATGCTCGACTCGCATCCAACACACCAACCACACACACACATTCACATGCCTATTCTTAGCATCATCATCATCATCATGTTATAAATAAATGGAATTAAATATGCATGAACAGTATAGCAGGAATATTAAATGACATGTGAGATGCACATTACAAGCATACAAGCATAAAATCAATCATGGCATTGGACTCAATAAAAATAACAGTTTGTTATTAACCAATTAGTTTAGGTCTTGTTCTCTCACCTGTTAGAAATTCTCGATGTCCTTCCAAGCCTTCAAATTCTCTTTGAATTGATTTAACAACCTAAAAGTTATATGAATTTAAGTTAGGGTTCATATGTAACATGTCACAGTAGTCAAAAATCAAAACAGAGCACTGATAGGTGCCTGATTGGTCGTATGGTAGTCCTTTACTACCTACTATCGATATCCTATGGTCGCATATGGTGCGACCGTAGCTGCGACCATATTATTTTTGAAATCTTCTCGAATGCCTATGGTCAATCCGCTGATCATACTGGTCTTGCTATGATAGATCGTAGCTGTGACCTTGAGATTTTTGGTCACAGTCTACTTGAAATTCGAGTTCCTCCTGGGTAAATTCTTCTGTTCTTCAACAGGGTTTATCCTAAGGTCATCCTATGGCCATTATTAGTAATTTCTTATCAACCCTAATCATCAAATTCACTCATCATGGTTTTCCTTGGGATTTTCTCAAGGAAATCACATAGATCATAATAGGTTGATATGGCTTATCCTCCGTAGAAGTCTATACCTTAGAGTTTATATCTCCAGAGATTCGTTTCATACCTTTGCTTGTGCTAAAGAGTCAATCCCTTCTCAGCAAACTCTTTTCCTTAGCTTTTTCTTCTTGTCCTTCTCTTTTTTCTCTTCCTTCTCTTTCTCTAGGGTTTACTAATGTTCTAAAAGAGTGAAAAAAAGGCTAAGGGACGTCCTTTATATAGAGAAAAACTCTCCATATAAAGTCCTTTTTCAATTAGGAAAGCAATCCCATAGTTTAGGAAAGTTTCCAAAACTCAGAGTCTAATCTGGGTTTCTCACGATCGATCGTACGGTGGCATAAACTGTCGGCTGTAAGGTCAAATTCATCAACCATGGGATTCTGGATTTGAGATTTTTGGTTCCCTTCCTTATGGTCGACCATACCTACCCGGGCATGCAACCTTAGGTATGTTTTTAGTGTTTTTAACTTGATTTCCATACCTGGTTTGTGATCTATCTTCACACTCTCGGTCTACTTGGTCCAGAAATGATGGGAAGACCTGGCACGACACGGTTAAACCAAGTTAGTGGAGTGCGGGTCTTACAAAACCCCTTCTCACACAGCCTCCTTCCTCTTTGCTCCTTCTCAGATCTCTTCCAGACGGCTCTAGGGTTTGAGAGTGTTTGGAAAGATTCTAAAGAGAAGGAATGATGCATATATATAATGGGATACCATTCTAGGAAGGTCTCCTACATCTAAAAGGTTTCCTAAACTCGGATTCAGAGTGTGGGACCCACTGGAGTCCGTCTCCACTCGCGAATACATACCGGTTGCACAAACCGATCTCACTCTGAGTGAGACCGGTATGTAAAAATTTGATTTTTAAGAATCGTTTCTGATACCTAGATGTCGTGGTTCATCACCTGGCCTCATCTTCCGGTCCAATTATGATTGGGAGACCTGTCATGACGTAAACCATATGTTAAACCGGGTTTTCGAAGTACGATTCTTACATTTGTCATTTATCCACCCAAGCGTAAGATGATTGAACCATCCCTTGAGAAAGATTACAAGCAAGAGATAAGAAATTTCTTCAATTGGAACGAAGAGGAAACAAGCTTATTCGTCCAGGGTCAAAGACTAAAACTGCAACCTATGATAAACGCTTATGTACGACAGGATCCCAAGGGAGACAAAAAAGAGGAACAGAGAAGGCGTGTTTATCTCTATTACATCATTGCTTGGTTTTTATTACAAAGTAAGAAGCACATAGGACCTCCAGTCATCATTGAACTTATCAGACATGCCAGATAGGACAGAGACATCATGCCAACAGTCTAAGAAGAAACACTGAGAGGACTTAATCTTGCAACTAACCTCCAAGGTCGATTCCGTTTGGAAAAGTTTAATGGGTTACTACACTTGCTCCAAATCTAGCTCATTGAAAGATTAGGTCTGGTAGAGGAACTCTAGGCACCGAGTCTTGACCATTATTAACTGGTAAAAAGAGCAAATCCTACCGTTTATCAAATGGACATAGATTGGTCAACACGTCTCAAGGAGGAGACCATTTTAAGCCTAAGATGTAAATGCAACTGGTAGAATAATGAAAAAATTATTACAAATACTCAAGGCAGGGCAGACGTTCAGATCATGGGTCTAACCCACACTTCATTTTATTCACCTTTAAGGTTGTTCCATCAATATGGGGTGCAGAGAGACATCAACAAGAAGGGAACCGGTTGTGAAACTCCCAGAGAGTTCGAACTTAACTTGGCCAAAAATGTTGCTTACGGATGGGATCATTAGACTTTTTAGGGACTTCCTTACACCTATCCTAATGCATTTAATATTCATTTAATATTTTTTTCAGTCATTTATTTCAAAGCTATGTAATCGGACAAAGATTATGCCTAATGAGTACCATTTCAATTTTTAGCAGTCCCTCCCTAATGTCATCCAGAATGCGCATGCTAACATAATCACGTGTTTTGATTTGCATGATCTGATGATAATAACAATTGCTAGTTTTGATATCATTGTGATTGCCATGACATTTCTGAGAAAAGCTCAATTGGTAAATCTTATGGACTCCCCTCAAGAAATTTTTGCTCTCCTATTTGGCATAAAGGGAAAAAATATGGTTATCTTATCTTTACCCTTAATTGGTACAATCTCGGCTAAAGAAGGGTATCTAAAGCATCCATTTTTTCCTCCTCTCTCCTGCCAGCTCTGCCTCACTTAAAATTCTCATGAACCCGTGGGCATCTCCAACCCATAGAAAACACAAACCTGCCATAAATAACCCTTAATGTCCAAATACTAAATTAAGTCCCAACATGCCATAAATAGCCCCTCTAGTGTCCAAACCCTAGGTCAAGTCTAAACCTACCATAAATAGCCCCTAGTATGAAACCTGCATCCAAAAATATGGGCTAATTTAAATTTTTCTCACGTAACAGGTTCTCCTACTGACACTAGCCTTGCATTCGTATCCTCAATAGAGTGCATTAAACTCTAGATAAGAGCCAAAACCCTTTTACTATAAGTATAAAAGCTTTGTTTGAGGTTAAACAGTCGAACCAACTTTGACTTGGCCAACCTCAATCAATTCGGGTTTAGCGGTCAACCAAGGTGGTCGATGAAATGAGCATGATCGACCGCCCCTGCTGTCATCGACCGCCCATCCCCAGAACTGGGCCAAATTGAGTCTAATTATTTGGGCTTAGTTCCAACTGGTCCCCAAGCACCGATGTTCTTCCCAAATCATGTGGGACCCATAATTGATTTTGTTGGAGTGTTGACAACCTCCAAGCCTCCTCTATACTCTTTTACTTGTAATAGGACTCTCAAGGGAGGAGTTACAATGCAATTCAAACTCTTGTGTAACTTCCTAATAAAACCTCTCCAAAAACCCTAATTTAGATCATTAAAAGCTCTGACAAGTTTTGGGGGAGAGAGAGAGAGAGAGAGAAAGAGGAAGAATCACCATTGAAGGTCCTCCCCCAAGCTTCTTGCTGTAACTTCACTAAGCATAAGCATTAAGGCTGCCTCTACAGTATTCTCCTTATACTTAAAACAAACCCTTGACGATCTTATGAGGTAGAACCCAACCTCTGATCATGTTGGAATAGTAATAATAGAAGCCATTAATGGATATTAAGGTAAAATTGTTTACTAATGCTTATGATGGATAAATCAATGTACTGTAGGCCATGTTAATGGATAATAATATTTAATTATTGTTGGGAAGTGGTCACTAATGTAGTACAGACCCTTAGGAACCCTCTAGGATTGCCCTCGACCCAATGACATGGAGATTGGATCAAATCAGATTCAGTCCAAGCTCACTGTAACGAGGCAGTTGACAAGGGCGGTTGACAAAATTGACTTGATTGACAGCCTATGTTGTCATTGACCACCTGTGTTATAGTGAGGTGAAAATTTGGTATTTTCAATTTCAATTGACCAATTTGACTATGTTGACCATCCCACACCTCAATAATGACATAATAAACATATTATAATGATTGGTTTGATTATAATGTACTCCCAAGAGTATAAGCACGTGTGGTTGTAAAGCCGACATTCGTAGTTGAGAACCATACTTGCATACAACCTATGGGAATAGAACTTTCTCCTCACTAGTGGTTGAAACCTATCATAAAACACCTTTAGAAGTGACCCTAGTGAGGTGCAAGCCTCTGGAATCCATATTGACCAAAATACATAACCGGCTGATGAAAAGAGTCTGATCGACTACCTCAGTTGATCGACCACCTCAGTTGATCGACCACCTGTTAACAGGCTTGACCACTTGTTAACAGCAAGCCTGTTTTGATTGAATTTCAATCAGTGACTTTGAGACTTGACCAATTGACCCTAGGACATGTTCCTAAAACTAATAAGGATACCCTAGACCTATTAGAAGTGTGACTAAACAATCATATGTAATATTCATATGTCAATTGCAATAAGTAAGCCGACGTAGGAAAAACAAGGGAAAAAGGACTTTTTCTGCTACAGAATGGGATTAGTTCACCAGTACTGGTGAGGGATTAGCCTTGTTTTATTTTCTTATTTTCTGTACGCATGTGCTTGCTACTTGTTTGGATTACAGTGTGATAACATGTCATCCAATAATCGTGATAATTGTTCATGCATTCTTGCATATTATTAACTCTGTATTGGATTGGTAGATTATGGATTATTTGATAACATGTGAATGTTTGATAACATGATTGTTTGTCGTTCACTTGTATCCTAATGGATCTGCATGGCTAGAATGTGGCGGTTCATCTTGGTCTATTAAGCTAGGATACAAGTACCTACATTAGCAATATTCTTAGTTTAGGTTTCAATATCACGTAATGGGCAACCTTTTCCAATAGGGTTTAGGTATTGGTAGAGGTTTATGTGTGGGCCAACCGTGGGCTTAGACTCTTTTGCAGCTAGAGCAGTGTTCTGGATATGGGCTGGGAGCCAGCCTATAGTATCTTAGGTGAAAGTTAGGGTTGAATCCAGTTTAAGTGCTTGTACAATGGACAAGGACCACACCCGGAGAAGTAAAGTGAGGTTACTACTGTGATGCCAGGAGGAAGCCTATAATGGGGGAATGCTGGTATGATGCTAGGTCGGTGTACTTGGGTTGTATCTTCATTCTTTGGGTAATGCTTCACATGCGACGAGGCCAAGTTTGTCTCATTCATGTCACCCATGCTTGAGTATTCATCATTAGTATTTAAGTGCAATGCCACTTGCGCATGCCCGTTCACAGACCATATAAACCTTAATAAACTATTCTGCATTGTGTACTTGTGTGTGTTAATTTTTCACTGAGCATGTGATTTTGCTCACCCTTGTATGTAAAAAAAATTTAGCTTGTTTTGCAGGTAATGATTTAGCTGAAAATGATGTGATTGAAGAAGTACCTGAAGATGATTCGCATGATTCTTCATGTAAATGCAAAGATTGCCTCTATGGTTAAGGGACAAGTTTTCTGAAGATGAGAAGATGTCTCTATCTGAGAGACAAGACTATCTTAATTTCAATTTATTTATTTATTTTGTTCCAGGCATTATTTGACCCATGATGGTTTACTTAAGTATTAAGTACTTGATAGTATTTTAATTATGTCTTGGTTGCAAATAGATAAACTTTTATAATATTTATCTATTACAGTTAAACTTGGTTTCTGATTCTATTTATTGATTTTTGCTATTATTCTGATTTCGCCTCTGATGTTCCCATTAGTCCGTGTTGTGATTAATGGAAGAATTGTGATATGTGAGTACAATGAACGGATTCTGGTATGGTAGTACTTGCATTGCGAGGAAACCAAGGTCATACCAAAACTCTAAGGTTTTGGGGTGTAACAAAAGCTGGTATTAGAGCAGTTTACTTTACATTACATTCACAATTGCTATTAGATGTGTTGAACGGAAGGCATTTAGGATTAAATAAAAGCTTATAAGAAAACAAATAAGAGACCATAGCATAAACTTTAAAAAGAGCATAATATATTGAAGCACAAACATTTCGATTCTCATTACAAAATGACGTTTGATGCAAAAGAAAGTGTAGACCACAACCCCGTCTATCACTCGACCAACAAAACAAAGGAAAAATACATAAAAAGTGGAAAATAAACTATGACTAGAACTAAAAGAATTAAAAATCTTCCCACCATTAGACACGAACCATCAACTCCCATCTGAAGGAGGAAATACAATCCTTGTAGACTTCATAACATCCTCTATCCGATCAAATCTCCTCTTCATCATGCTATATAGATCTCTAATAGTAGGCTCGAAAACTGTAGGCATAGGACTGCGAACCTCTACCAATGATAGTAAAACACCTTTGCCCTCAGCGACAGGTGTACCTTGCTGTTGAGTACCCTCCGCATCATCTGCATTGTCGTCATCGCCACCCTTTGCCTCACCATCACTGCTGGCAGAATCCATCGGAATGTCCTTTACCTGTGCACCCTCTGTAGCGATCACTGAAACATGTGCAAGTGCCTCTTCCTCTGCAACTCTACCAAAAGAGATAGGAACGATAGCTGGTGGAAGTATAGCCTCCAATTCATCGCTAAGAACCGCATCCTGTAACCCTCGCATGCGACCTTGTGCATGCCAGCTAAGATCAGAATGAACTAACGTCTCTACTCCCTCACCAACAAAAATGTCCACTCCCAACGCTCTGAATAGATGAGTAAGAAGTCAACCATATGGCAAGTTCCTCTCATTTCCATGTGCAGCCACGATCATCGTCTACATAAAAATATAGGAAAAGCACAACTGATAACGAGTACAGACACAGTGGCTCGCTATTGCCCCCGATCAGATCCAATGGATATCAAGGCCAGGAAAAAAAAGTAAGGGTATCCAAATTTCAGGTTGATTAGATAAGGGGATCACAAGATATTATGGCTTAAAAATTCTACAATTTAAAGAAATAAAAACACATTTTTACTCTGGCTGTGTTTGGTATCATTTTTGTTTTTGATTTTTGCCTACTTATCAAAAAGTACTTTTGAAAATCATTTTTTATCAAAAATAAAATGTTGTTTGGTAACTACAATGAAAAATAAGTTGTAGAATAGAAAATAGATTTGGTATGCCTATGTTTAAAAATAATTTATAAACAACTGACAATGTCCTTGTAAGCATGTAAAGCTCATCTTTTGCTTAAAGCTGAGTTGATAGAGATAAACGCAAAGTAATAAAAATTTGCAACATAATTATTATGATATAAGCTTCTAGAATATTAACTAGTGCTGGAGAAAGCTGGAGAGTTCTTTTACTCAGCTCAGAAAGTCAGAATAGAGCTACTGGAGAGTTCTTGCACTCAGCTCAGAATAGAGCTCTGCTTAGCAGAGAGAAATTGAGGCTCATCAAGTTGGTTACTTGCAACCAACTTAGTCTTATGCAGCCTCATGAAAGATTGGGAAAGTAATTAAAAACCCAAAAACTGAAAACTCTTCAGTAATTCAGAATAGTTCCAATTCCCATAAAGGTTGCAGTCCTTCACTCCTTGTAGAGGCCACAAGGATCATTCATGAAAGGTGTATTCCTCGTCTTCCAGAAGGACAATATTTTTTTTTTATATATATTTTTACAGACATTCCGATTGGATGGCCATAAACATCTGATCAAGTGCTTGAAGGCCGGGACAGAGCATACCATTGAAGGATTTTATCATCACATGAATAGAGTTCCCACTACAGGAAGCATGGTTTAAGAAATCATAATTGATCTGAATCAATCAAAAGTCCCCAAAATCGGGGCCAGAATCAAGAATAAGGGCCAGTCTGATTACTAAATCCATGGAGCAGGACTATGATGTTGGATAAGCTGGCTAAACTTCTCCCCGTACTCCACAGATGTCTCTTGAGTCCCCTGTATCTATGAGAGCTCATAATTTTTGGGAATACTCATTTTACTTGCAGAAAAGTAGAATACTGCCTTCTACAAAATAGAGAGACAGGTACAAGGATAAAAAGAAAGTGAAGAATGAAGAGAAGTACAACGATATCTCTCTATGCTTATGGATCTACAAGGAAAGAATGAAGACAGGTACAACGATAAGGAGGAAGTGAAGAATCATGATTCCGACAAGAATGGGAGAGTCGACGCTTGGAGAGGGAAAGGAAATGATTTATATTAATTTTACATTTTTACCCTCATTTTTAGAGTTGGTGAAGACATAAAATCTACGTGCAACTTGAAGTTGCGCAAAAGCAATCAGAATTGATTTTTGGCCAAAAATCAAAAAGAGGTCTCAACCTCTTTTTGAATTTGGGCCTCTTTCTGTTTTTTCTTTTCATAAATAACATCCAAAAATCGTACCAAACACCTATAAAAACAAAAACCTATCAGAAAAAAAAAACATAAATGGTACCAAACACAACCTTTAATAGAATACCAAACTTGTTTCTCATTCTATAATCTATTAGTGTTAGTGGCTACCAAATAACATTTTTACTTTTTGTCAAAAATGATTTTCAAAAAAAAAAAAAAATTTTGAAAAATAGGTAAAACACAAAAAGAAAAATAATACCAAAAAAACCCTAAGCTTGTACATGTAGTTATTTTATTTTATAAGGAAATTTTGCGCACCTCCCCAGAGGTTTGCTCTAACTTCAACCACCCCCAGTATTGGCAATAGTGTCACTAAACTCTCCTAATTTGAAACTTAAGTATCAATCAGACCCTATCCATTAGGATATGTTCGTTAGATGCTAACGTTGCCTCCTCTATAGTTTCTAAATGCCAAAACTACCTAAACCATCGTTTTCCCTTGCTTACAGAAAAAGCACCGAAACCTACAACTCTTCTTTTTCGCTTCGCCCTGGATCTGAGCTCTTTTTTTTCTTTCCTTGTTCGTGACCAAGATCTCCATGAAGCCTGCAATTCTCCTTGCTGGCTGTTAAGATCTGCAAAAGGGCTAAATAAAACTTTCCAAACCCGTATATCTTTGCTGGCTGTTAATTTCCTCAAAATCTATTATCTACTCCCATTTTGTGCTTTTTTTTCTTTTTAAATTTCTCTTACACAATCCAATAATCAAAGTGATCTCTATTAGTGTTTTACTTTCCAAGTTTCTAAACTTTCTCTATTCGTTTCCCACTATCATACCAACGGAGGAGGGGTTGTACAGAAGGGGTGCAAGGGGAGGACAGGGGGAGAGAGAAAGAGGGAGAGGGAGAGTGAGTGAGCATAAAGGAGGTACCGGGGAAGCTGGTGGGAACAAAGTTGCAAGGGAGGGTGTAAGAGAAGGTAGAGGAAGGAGGCGGTGATCGAGGATGGGAACAGCGGAGACAGGTAGAGATGCTGGTGGTGGGTGATCTTCAATGGCCCATTACCAAGGACACTCCGTGCTGCACGTTGGCCATTGGAACTTTATGTGCTCCATGTCATGCCGCCTCTATGGACTTCAATTTTCCGACAGCTGCTATCACAACCACTTGGAGTATCCTTGTTAGGCTCTTCAGGAAGTTCGACCACTCTAAGGATCACTACACAAGACCAATTGGCACGGCAATAGGCGTCCACTACCACCGGTGCGACTAAGTAGGATTGGAAGGGTTTTTATGGAGCTCTTGTTTTTTTGGAAGCTCTTCTTTTGGAGGGAAATATGAAGGATAAGAGAGAAGATGAAGAAACACCAACAGGCATAGCCGCTATTTTTTACTGGTTCGACGAAGGTGGGAAAGAAAGATGATAAAATAAGGGGAGAGAGAGAGAGAGATTTTAGGGGAAGATTTGAGGAGAGAGGCATTGGAACACAAAGCTATTTTGGATGGCATCTTTAATATCTCCCTCCCTCTAGGTTATCGGTTCTTATTTCTTAATTCTTACTACTACATCGTAGATTAAAGTAATCAAACCACAATCTGAAACTACACATCCAAAACAAACCTAACTACACATTCGATTTTGTTACTGGAATTGTTCTCTCAAACAATTCTCCAAGCACAAACTCAGATTTTCTGGAGGTCAGTTCGTCTTCCCAATAAGAGTATTGGGGTTCGCAGAATACAGATGTAACAACGGAACTGTGGAGAGCAATGGCAAAGATCGATGATCTGGATGGTGCTTGGGCTTCGTGTTGGGCTTCTGGTGATTATTCAGGAAGCAATTTGAGTGCGCAATAGCAGATCGCCAACAAAGAAAAAAAAAGGGTTAGAGTAGAGCTTTTTGTCGGAGGAGATAAATAATGGTGTAAAGAGTGTCGTCGGAGAAGACTTCGAAGTTGGTGCCAGAGAGGATTGTCATGGGAGAAGATGGCCCCTAAAGGAAGGTTGTCCTAAATGGTTTGAAGAAGTGAAAAGTAAAATATAGGGATGAGGTTTAAAACTATCAATTTTAGTGTTTTTACAACAAGGATAAAATATCATTTTAATTTTTCCATTAGTCTATTTAACAGTGTAGAGTGCAGTTGACATTATTGCCGAAAATGGGGGGTGGTTGAAGTTAGAGCAAACTTCAGGGAGGTGCGTGAAATTTTTCCTATTTTATATTACAATATGTTGATTCTGTTGCTAACAAATCTATTGGCTTGGTCTCATGGTCCAGTGGCCAGGACATTGGACTTTGAATCCACTAACCTGAGTTCAAATCTTGGTGGTACCTAATCTTTCAATTTACGCATAAAAAAAGAGGGAAAATTTCACCCACACCCCCTGTAGTTTTGCTTAATAACACGCGCTTACCTTTTTTCGCGATAATGTCATTAACACCCCCTACCTTATGAAACTTTGCTTAGTTAAACCCTCTCCATTAGGTGACGATTGTTAATTGATGACGTGTTGTAAACCTCGCACCCAGAAAACCCAGCCTAACTCGGATTTTCTTACAGTGCCATGGTTTTCCACTGCTGACAAACCTGATCAAATGATGACCTGAGGGCTAACTCGAACTAGGTATAAACCACCTTAATAACCTGTTAGAAATTTACGTTAAGTACTGATGAAACAGGGCATTGATCGCTACTACCAGTCGTGGGAACCCAGAACAGTTCCAACTGGATCTTGCGACCAGAAAGGCCAGAAAAGCCTGCTCGCAAATATAAGTTTCAAAACTCCGTGGCAAGGTCGAGTGGGAATATTCCCTGGACCCAAGGACGACCCCAGTGGGTCCCACCTCACTCCTAACTACTTTGGAATTGATGGAAGGAGTAGAGAACCTAGGGGACTTCTTAGTTTGCCACTTGGTAGTCCCTTATAGTCTCCAACTCTCTAAGGAGTTCTACCCCAAGAGGGAGACTCCAAATTCATCTAAGTCACCTCAAAACCCTCTCTCCCTCAGAGTACTATTCCTTACCCAAAAACTCTTACGCGTTCTCAGAAAGAGGAGAGTTGAAGGAGGAAGAAGGAGGCTAGAAGGAGGAACCACCTTGGGAAATAACTGGCGTTGCTCGATATCACCATCTGTAAGTTCGGAAATGTTGCAGGTAAACCCTACACTACCTTGTAATTGATTAAAATTATGAATGGTTAAGTTCCTTCAATGAAACCTTGAAGTACCAAATGGAGCTGCTATCCATTAATGGCTGAGTATCAAAGGAGATCCCATCGAATTCGAATCCAAGTTATACCTCGAGTTTGTACATTACACAATCAATATAATAAACCCATCTAGGTGGTGTATCTAATATTGACCTCACAAAGTGTAGAATAGGACTAAAAATCCCATGTAATATTAGGCCAAGGGACCATCAATGGATTTCCATAGCAGAAGCCATTGTTGGAATCCGGAGGGGACTTTCGAAGGCAAAATTCGTGCATCCGAATAGGCTGAATCCGTAAACCAATGCTTCGGAGAAAGCCCGATCGCTACTACAGGTCACAGTATAAGCAATCGGATTTGCAACCAGATGCACTCGGGAAGCCTCTGGAATGTAACCAGCCTCGACACCGATCACACCACTTGCAGGAGCCAGATGTGTGACAGGTTGGAAAAAGAATGGTCCCCGAGAGCAACCGGTTGCGACACCGGTCTCGACCAGTCGCAAATGGATGTTGCAACCGGTTGGTCCCAAAAATACCCTGTATCAGACTGATTTTAATACACATTGTATCCTATGACTTACTTGCACACTAGGTGACTCGTGCATAACCAAGAGCAACCTTTTTACTAGGAATAGTAATAATCTTCATATCTCAAGTGAAGAAACAAGAACCCTTGACTTAATTTATGGAGTGTTTCTAATTATGTTTATGCTTGTGTTGCATTGATTCTATTGTGATAGCATGCCATCCAATAACTACTTTTGTTTGCATTTACATCTATATTATGTTGTTGTGTGAATGTGTGATAAATGTGCCTCGTGAGATGTGGTGAAACAGTCGAGGATCGAGGGATCCAACCTACTTGGTAAACGGTCGAGGATTGAGGGATACAACCTACTTGGTATGCAACCCTGGCCAGCAGGGAGTCAGGTGTTAGTATGGATAGGGGAGGAGGGTAAGGTGTTGGCAATGTTCGTTGGAGAATCATTGGCTAGACCTTTGCCCTATCACTGTCTGTATAGGAGATGCGTGGAGACACCATGGCGGTCAGTGCAGGCTGGTGAGTGTCCATTCTCTCCGGTGCATGGAGGTTATGGTCAGCTTTGGTGAGTGTGATCAGGCCTTCCCATAGCACTAGCATACATTATACTAGACTATTTGCATTTGCTGTGTGTAATAAATTTATCATGCATCTTGCTTGCTTGCTTGTCTGTTTTCTCACGAGCTCAATTTGGAGAGCCCACCTCCACGTATGCAAACTTTTTCTTTGATGTTGCAGGTACTACCATAGTTGATTTCATGAACGCCCCAGTTGTTACTTCTATAGCGACATGGATGTTCAGGCTCTAAACGAAGACAAACATGTTGCTGATTGTGAGAGTGATGCATGCGTGTTCGAGTAAAAGAAAGTGTAAGACATCATGGCACTATCAGAGAATAATTATGTTTTAGTTATTTATTTAGTTTCATCGACTTTTACAGTATTATTTTATGGCCCAGTGTTATAGGGCTGAATTATAAAAGGTTTTATTTATTGGTTGTGGATAATTGGACTAGAATAACTTTTGATACAATGATTATTTAATTCTAAGTATCAAAAGAAGCTCAGTTGATTTATTATTTCCTCTATTTAAATTACTCTAATTAATTAAATTGGTCATGGTGTGGTTGATGTGGGTATGCACCGCTTACGAGATTCTAGGTTGGACCGAACATAAAATGTGTGTCGGTTTAGTCAGCTCCGAAATTTTACATATCATAAATTTATGGTGTGACACGTGTCACCATCCTAAATTCTTTAATGGAAAAACTACCCTCATTTCTGTCTTTTCCACCACTTAGCTTTCCGGGATAACTCTTACATTCTCCCACTAGAGCAAAATGACAAGAAAAAGCAAAGAGGCACTTACAATAGAATTGGGGGCAATATCTTGCTTGCAAAAGACCCATGGGACCCCAGTGCTATGACCTATGACCATTTTTGCTGCCCAGTACGTATAAGCCTTAGCAGGAGCACCAATTTCATTCTACAAGTCCATACTCATTCTCTATCTGTGGAGAACATGTCACACCCCGTTCCCGTGTATCAGTACTATGGAATGTAACGGGAATTCCCCATCCGTTAGGGTCATAGAAATCCCCCTTCTAGGGTCACATGTCACAGTACAGTCATCCATCAATCCATCCATTAATATACTCACCAACAATTATCAGAGTAAACAAGAATCTAATTTAAACCATACTATCAAAACTTAAAGCAATAGCGAAAGACTTACTGTTCAATAAATTCAAAGCTGACAATCTAAAGTTCATAATTTAAAAGTTCCAAAATTATCCAAGTTTCGAGTGATTAAAATATTATTCGAATTAAATCCTGGGACAAAAAGTTTCCCCAAATAAAACAACCCAAAATTAAGTGTCATAAGTAGTAGGCAAAGCTTAAGCCTACCCGCAGTTTCTATACTCGCACGAGGGATCATGGATTTCCTCTTCAAGCTCACAATCAGCATCCTCCACACTAGATAGATAGCATCTCGAAGCATTGAACATTGTACCTACATTATCAAAAATATTTGTGCGCACAAGGGTAAGCTCAGCCACTAAGCTTAGTAAGAAAACCTAACGTGCAACACACAAATGCATGCAACTATAACTATGGTCAGGTATGATAACTCTATGTGCCAACTCTGGACAACTAAAACAGAGCCTCCAAGTTGCACTGGTTACCCCCTTCAAGTGAATGAAGCCTCCTTCGGAGCTAATCACCACCCCCATGTATAGGTCCGGCGTCTTGGTCCTCGACCGCGATTCATCCTAATTTCACCTACTTGACACTTGAAGAGATAGTAATCCTACTAGTCGAATCGTCCGCCCATTCACATTAATTTGGACATGAGGAGTATCACAGTTATGTTCATACCATTCTTTATTGAACCTATGCCAATACATAACCCCCTATTGGCTAGGAGTACAATTATATGGGAGTTTAAGTACAAATAACCATGTCCACCTAATTAATTCCAAGTTACTGGACCGTAACATAGCCAGGCTTCCAACCCCGTCCGAGCCCCCACATAGGACATAATGACACAGCTAGGTTACATAGGTCAATGCAAAGTAGTGCCGGTAAAAGATGGTGCAAGTTTCCCATACCACCCACCTTCCCTCTTACCGAACATAACCAGACATCATGAATCACCAAGACCAGCACTACCTTTCATGGAGAGGTTACGAAGTGTCCCATACCACTAGCTTTCAAACCACTACGGGCATTATTGATCACACACAATTTAGAATGCATATGCATGAACAAACAGAGTAGTACATTGGATGGCATGTTATGAATCTCACAACAGAACACGTCATAAGCAATAGCGAACATACGCAAACAAAGGTTTGATTCCCTTACCTGAGAGACACGTAGAGTAATCTAACGTAGCACTAATAGGGTAGCTCTCTTGAGGTTTCTTCGTATCTCTATCAAAATCATATATATAATGTTATCCAATAGTTGATCAAGTATCAAAATTTGTTCAAACATTGCATTATGTTAAGACTACCTTTCTTCGTCAAGAGTGTCATTCCCTAAGTCCATAGGTTAGGTCCATTTATACTTGAGTGATTATTTATCATAGCGTATCATTACATTTAGGTTACTGTTCTGGGTCTGAAAGTTGTATCTCTAAGTTCATAGGTCAATTCCAACACGCAACAAGGTTGCTGTCTATGCAAGACAAGTAGTGTATGGATGGATATCTCATTTGACAGCCCGTTTCCACCTTTCGTTAAGCTTAATACTAAGAAGGACTTCTTATTACGAAGGTTTAGGGCTTTGGTACCCAAAAACATATCCAATACGATGCACAGCAGTTCACTAGCCGAGCACATAAGGGTACGGCTGGCGAAGTGCGTGCGGCTAGTTGGGCCAACCACACCATAATCGGGTGTGACTGGTGGCATCGACCGCACCTTACCGCAGCTGCGCCCCTTAATGGGGTACCGCTGGTGGTAGCAGCCATACGCCTCAGTGTGGCCGCAAGGCCCCTCCGCACCTTTGGGATGTTGTCAAGCCTTGTTCTGAGGGCCTTGGGTACTTGTGGTGCACGGGGTCTTTGTTCACACACCCGTCCGGACATTTTTCCCATCCAAATGGTGTCCAAATCGCTGGATCCGAGATAAATTCTTCGGATCCGGGTTCCAAACTTTGAATCCAATAGGGTATTCCCAGTCCTAGTATTCTAGGTCTTTCTTAGTCATCGAGAGGTCATAGGTATTCTTTTAATCTCCTAAGGTTTGATTTCACTGATCTCTTGTACCGTATACACTATTGTCCACGATCTAAATCCATAAACGGTAGTCCATACGTTTGAAATCACATCATTAATGGTGGACACTACTAGGGAGTAGGGTCTCTTCTACATGTATCCATTCAAAGCTTATCGAAGAGGAAAGAATACTTACGAGGGTCTTTCAAGACTTCTGCGAGGACGTGTATCCTCAAGCTAAGTTCTTCTCCCTTGCCGACTGTATCGACTACTACCCACGATGTGATCTTGTGGGTGGTAGCTTGTGCACTCGCGGTTGCACCTTTAATAGTGGTTGAACCTTTCTTTCTTTGATTCAGCTACGAATATATTATCTTTACGATTATATAGGACTGTTATGCAACATAGAGAAGGGATTACCTACAACGATTTCTTCTCGTTCCAATTCTCCGGCAAGTACTCGTTGCACCAAAGGTGAGTTCCTTTTCTTCTTCCTTTCTCCTTCTCTGCAATTTTCTTCTCTCTCTTCCTCTTTTCTTCCTTCTCTCTTTCTCTTTTCTCTCTCTCTCTCTTGGGCGCTTGAGTCAAAGGAAGGGTTCTCCCTTTCTTTTCTTTCTCCTCTCTTTCTTCTATGCATTTCTGGTTTAAGAGAGTGAATTGTTTCCATAAGAGTGTGATTGGATTATGGGATCTCCAGGAGCCCATAATGGAAGTAAGGGAAGATCTCCCTCCTTCCCTTTTATACTTAGACCGAGCATGGTCAGTCTTCCATGCTTGGAGAAGATCTTAATTCAAATCGACGAGCCCCGCAGTAGTTGGTCACCAGACCAGTTCTCGTCCACAGGTGTGGCTAGAGAGATGTGCAGCTGGTGGTCATAGCCAAACCACATTGTCTAGCTGGACATCATCTTTTGGTTGACCTAACTCGCATCTGTTAGTCTTGGGTGTTGGGTTTCCGAGTTCGTCGAGTCCGTACTTCTCCGTAACATGATGTCTTGGGTTTTAATTGATATAGGAGGTTTAAGGTTATGAGACGTGTCACCTCCTGGGGATTTTTGTCATTCTTGGTCATGTCAGTCCTTTAGGTATGTCGTGGGAGGACATGTTACAAGTCGAAATTTCCATCGTAAGACTATAATTTGGGAACGGGTCTTTCAACTCTACCCCCCTTACAAAAATTTTGTTCTCAAAATTTAAACGTACCTACGTCCTCAACAACTGTAGGTATCGCTTGCGCATATCATTCACCTTTTACCATTAATCTTCTTTGTCCTTATGGTCCTTCCACTAAACATAGACAAAAGAGGTATTGCGGTTTGAGTCCGTTGTCTTCTTGATCTACAATCGTCGAAAGTTCCACTATGTATGAAAAATCGGCCTTGGCCTGGGGCAGTTCCGTGGTCAACACATGCGTCGGATCTCCGATGTACTTCTTTAACATCGACGCGTAAAACACGATGTGATTGTCAGATAGGGCTAGTGGTAGAGCCATTTGGTAAGATAGCTCTGCTTCGGCCCAGTACTTCATAAGGTCCGACATAATGAAGATTTGTCTTTTCTTTTCTTGCCAAACCTCTTTACTTCTCCGAAAGGGAACACCTTCAAGATACCAGTTTCTTCAAGTAACGAAGTTGAGAGATCTCGATTCCTTCTCAAATCCCTTCGACCTTCTTACAAGTTTCTTGAATGATTTCATCCTAAAATTCTTCTTTCACCGACATCAGTCCAATATGATGAAGTCTTACACCTTCCATATGAGGCTTCAATTTACTGACAAGTCAGACTCTCATAAACAACTCTAGCCACATGTCAGTACCAACTTCTATCTCCTAAATGATACCAACTCCTGTCTTTTTGGGGTATAAAGAGTAGGGAGTGGTGTGTGCATCCATCATTATAGTTTCAATCAATGTTTCATCATTTTATGGTACAAAAACCATTTCCTCGAAGTAAAGTATTTCGTCATCTCTCCTTGTGAATTCAGGAACTAATCTGTCTTGGTCATGGTCTTTGGTAACTATACTAAGGTAGGGGTTCTTAGATACTGATTCCCTTATACCAGCATCTAATAACCTTGACTTAAGGTACTAAACAATGCCAACGTGGCTGCGACAAAGTCTCCATCTTTTGGGTCTAGCACCCACGCTGTAGAGACAACCTTTCTACTTAAGGCATCAGTCAATACATTGAACATTTCGGGGTGATACTATATATTAAATCTCATTGTCTTATAATAACTCTAACCACCACCGTCTTCTCATTTTTAGTTCTTTCTAGCTAAATAGGTAAATCAAACTCTTGTTGTCACACCTTGAATTTACGATATGTAAAATTTTGGTAGGTGACTGGACCACCGATCATTTTAATCATGGTCTAACCAGGATACATGCTCAGAGGATACCAACACCAACCACCATTCCTTCCATAACCCATACATAGAGTAACTTAACATAGCGGAAACATACTAAGTAAATTGAGCTCTAACTGTATTTAAATAAATATACCTATAATTTGTTCGACTATTATTCATGGTCTCAATAACCAAAGAAAACATATCTTAGCCCTAATACAGTGGGCACTACTTGCTAGACAAATTCAAACCAGATAATTAATCGTCAACTAATAAAAATTCCTAAATTAAAATGGTCTATTTACTTCAACGCATTGTCCTTCATATCCACGTTCCTTAGCTTGGTTCGTCGTTTCCATGACCTGCTTCTTCAGAGTGTTCTAGGTTTGGCTGGAACGCCTTCACGACTCAACTTCGTAGTAACTATAATCACAACTAAAAAGAGTGGCGATCGCGAAGGTGAGCTCTCCAACTTGAGCTCGTGAGAAACAGACAAGCAAGAAATCATATGAGTGCACACAGCAAGAGTCAGGTCTAATGTATGCCAAATATGCTATGGTAAGTATTGAAACCCTGTCCAGACAGTGCCGTGAGAGTTGTTATTCTTGGCAATAATAGTAGAGAGAGTGATATGGAGGAGAGAGTGTGTCTGTAGGACTCTCCGACAGACAGGGTGACTGGGCAGTCAAGACAGGGTGATTGGGTTGATGCAGTAGTAGAAGAGAATGCAGTCCAACTGATGAAAAAGACCAGATGAAGAGAAAGAAAAAAGAGAGAGAAAGAAGAGAGAGAAAATGAGGAGAGAGAGTGGGTGGGGACCAGGTGGGGACCAGGTGGGTCCCACCTTGGGTGGCCAGGCCAGCATAGCAACCAGCCCAGGCAAGCAGGGCCGATGCCCGCGGCACCAGGCCAGCAGGCCATGCAAGCAAGCACAGCCACGCAGCAGCACCCGCAAGTCGTGCCATGCCGCAAGCCAAGCTCGGTAGCAAGCAGCAATGCAAGCAACACCGCATGACATGATGCCGTGCGCGCGCCGCAAGCCGTCGCAAGGCATGTGGCATGCACATCAGATATTCAACCAAATGACGCAATGAAGATTCCAATCTGAAGGCTACAAGTGGCGCCGAGTTTCGCTGACGGGATCTGACCGATCTGACAGTCCAGAAGAGGTCCCGCCATTTACTTACCGATCCAACGGTCTAAATCAGAAGATCCCCTCTCCACCAATCAGAAGTCGACAGTGACGTACGGTACGTCAGAGGCGGCAATGATTATGTGTGTCACGGCGCATAGAATCAAGGTAGAAGATTCTATTTGGAATGTTGTGATTCGCCGAACTTCTTTTGGGCATATCTCAGCCGTCCGATCTCGGATTGAGGCCTATAATATGTCAAACTGAAGGTATTTCGAAGAAGATGCTTGTGGGAGAGGTTTGAGCTCGAGCAGAAAGCCAAAAATGGTGATTTTGAAGAAAACCTTCCATTGAAGCTTCTAGGAGAGAGATAGTGACTCCTATTGCCTGTGTAAGGCCATAAAAGCTTCGTTGAAGCTTGAGTAGAGTGCTTGGACCAGCTGTGAGCATTCAATGGAGTCATGGTGGTGAAGAATGACCTGTGCAGCCCGAAAGGAGGCCAAGATGCTAGAACAGAGAGTCATGCATCAGTAGTGAGCAAGACCGAAAGGTCTGGGTGTACACACTTGGCAGGCCAAGCCCCTGGTATGGATACCTGTGGGTGTGTGGTTGGTGTGTGCACGAAATGTGTTTGATAAATTAACTGTGAGAAAATCTCAAGTAGTCAGCTCAAGGCAACACAGCACAAAGTGATCAACAGCTCTTGGCAGCATTGTCCATAGCAGCAGGCCAAATCATTATAGTGGAAAGGATTTTTAGTGGTCACTGATTCACCCCTCCCCCCCCCCCCCTCTCAGTGTCAACCTGGGAATAACAGTAAGGCCTGGCCACACTTCCCCAAAGCTGACTATATCCTCCATGCATGGGAGTGAATGGACACTTACTAGCCTACTCTAATAGCCCTGGTAAAGCCACGCGACATCCCCAATTAGAATGATGATCGGGCAGTAAGTCCTACCAGTGACACCTCCAACGAATACTTCTAACCCTTCCCCCTCATCACTCCATCCTACCAGTACCTGACCCCCTACTGGCCAAGGTTACACACATGGGTTGTGTCACTAACCAGTCCTATATGATATCATATGTACTCTCTCAACACCCTAAAAGGATTCCCAAACCATCTGTTTTGCCCCCCCCAAGATGCTGTCCTCCACTAGGATATGGGACAATACATGACAATTAGTTTGCTTAGCAGGTCAAATTCAGCGGTCCTCAACCCTTTCACCACTTCCTACTAAGCATTCATAGTCACAACCACAATCAATCATAATATAGATGCAATGCATGCAAAAGAGATAGTTATTGGATGGCATGTTATTCATGATGTAAGTACAAACATGCAGCATCAATCATCAGCATATTTCAAACACACACAAAATTAGGTCAGGATTCTGTTCCTCACCGGATATCACTTAGTTACGATTATCCATGCTAGAACAATCGATGTTTCCAAGGTGTTCTACACCTATACAAAGTGTGGAGTTATTAGTTAGGAGTTCTGTATTATTTAATCTCAATTTATGGGAGTCTGGGGTTTGTCGATCGTTGCATCGATCGCAACTATCGCAACCAGTGTAGCATCCGATAAAGGTCTGAGCATTCTACCAATAGTCGAACGCTGTGTTGGTCGGTCCAGTATCAACGATCGCCACATCGTTCGACCACTTACAATAACCTTCTGAAACTAGTCGGTCATTATACTTGCTCTTACAGACCATCATCCGTGACAATGTTCTGCTCTTGGCAGAAAGGTTAGTCTGGGCAGCTTGGCTTGGTCGATCGCTCAGATTTCCCATCCGGCGCACCTTCCGACCCTGCTCTCAAGCTTCTTTTCCTGAAATTCCAGACCTTACCTTGGACCAGGTTTTGGGTTGGTCTCACGACCTTGTGTTATCTGTCTTCCTTAGCAATAGGTCTCCCTCCCCTCCTTCTAGGTCCATTGGTTTTAATAATAAAATAGGAATCGACTTTAACTGGTTTCTCATGAACTTCTCCTCCTATACATAGTCTATTCGAGATCTTAATCAGTGTAATTCCTTATTCATCATACTATTTAATCTTCTCTAAAAACCCGAGTTTTGTTGATGAAGTTCTACGATATAAGGTATGAAGTGTTACTTGTAACAAGTTTGAACAGCAAGAACGAGGGTCTAATGACTTCGACGGTACTTGCAGGCTTTCTCCTTTTTTCCACTTCTTTCTTCTTTCCACTCTTTCTCCTTCTCAGCAACACTCTCCCTCAGAAAATGTGTCAGATGTTTTACAATGAGTATCCTATCCTGAGGAGAGGGAGATCAAATAGGTATCATCTTCCCAATCTCCTTCTTGAAGTGTAACTCTTCCAAGAGTGGGAAATGATGGAAGAGAGCCATGTGGCAAGGAAGTTGAGAGAATATGGGATTTTCTTTTCCTTAGAGGACTCTAAGGTTGTTATACTTGCGATGGGACTCTAATAGGTCATCTTAGGCTAAGGGAATATTCCCAATTACCTTCTAGAATCAAACCAACTCATTCTATTTCCGTGAGCAGGCTTTATACCTAAGCTGGTCGGAGCTGGAGGATCTTACTGGCTTGGGTTTCCCGATTGGCTATTTGGTCGATAGTGGAAAACCTTCTTAGCAAAACAGAAATTCGGTTAGACCAGGGTTTCTGGGAGTAGGTTTTACTCTTGTGGTCTGATATGATGTTGAATGCTCCACCATATAATTGGTGACTCCATGTCTTCAAAGTAATGACTACCGCTGCCAACTCAAGATCGTGAGTGGGGTAGTTCTCCTTGTGCTTCTTCAGTTATCGAAAAGCATATGCAATAACCTTGACATATTGCATCAATACACATCCCAACCCTTCATCAGATGCATCCAAATATACTATGTAACCAGGCATTCCAATCGGTACGGTCAATGTATGGGAACTTTCTTTCCACTTGACAATTCATCCAAATTCCTAGCCTTTCTTGGTTAGCTGAGGTATGGAGTAGCAAAAAGGAAATAATCCTTGATGAATCTTCGGTAGTATCTCCCTAAACCAAGAACTTCTTATCTTTTGAAACCAACTTCCGTGCTGACCATTGGGGTTCTCAATTTAGTTATTGCTTGGACTTTACTATGGTCCATAGAGATTCCTTTTTCCTGCTGCTATATGTCCAAGGAAGACTACTTTCTCTCCCACTAAATTTTCATTTCCAGATTTGTAATACCAACTTCTTACCCTTTAATCATTATAGCACTTCCCTTGGGTGTACCTCATGGTCTTCAAGGCAATTAGGGTATAGCTGACGAACCAAGTCATGGAATACTCTACTCATTAATTCACGGGTTCTAAAATTGTCTTTGGAACATCATCGCTTTTGATTCTCAATTGGTGGTAAGCGGATCGGAGGCTCAGTCTTTGAGAAAACTACAACCTTTGCGGTTGATCGAATAGGTCATCGATCCTGGGCAATGGTCACCAATTCTTGACAGTGTTCTTATCAATTTTTCAATAATCGGTACATAGTCTTACACTTCCACCATCCAGGCGAAATACTAGATCTTGTGGAATTCTTGCCTAGCAATTTCTCTACAATTACACTTGTGTGGCCCTCAACTCTACGAGCGTCAATCCTGTAGGGAGTCTTGGATACGAGTGCCGATCCTAGGAGTAGATCGATCACGTACTTTGGTTTCCCTATCCGGGGGTAGAATTGGCAAATCTTCCAGAACTACTTATAGAATTTCATTTATTACCCTTATGTCTTCTATCTTAGGGGTTTCAATTGTAGTGTCCCCTATAGATGTCATAAACCTTATACAACCTTGTGATAGAAACTTAATTACTACAATCAAGGTTGATAGGGACAATTCTTTCTGCTTCTTCAACTTGTCTCTAATGGGTATGGTCGATTCACCATTGTATACTTCAATTGATACTTTCATTACCGTAACTAGGACGCTGGCCTTGAGGATGGACAGTCGATCCATTCTTAAGATCTCATCGAAATCAGACCTATATAATAATATCAGGTCCACATTCATAGCCTATGGCCAATTTGGACTCAACAGGTTATATGGGCAGTATGATAGTCCAACTTGGTGCCCAAATGGGGTATTACCCTTTTTGTTGAAACTTCAAAGGTTTTTTGGCGAATTCTCAACTTTTCCGCAAACGTCGTAGTTTTGACTAGGTGCATTATACCCAAGTCAAGGAGAACTCGATCTGATAATCCCAATACCTATAGCGTGTATCAACTTAACTTAGCATGCACAAATTATCAGATCCTACTTTGAATGTGCAAGGATTCAGCATATTGACAAAAGGAAAGGAGTACCTGTGATCCCAATGGTGGTTACAACTGCTTCTTCCATTGCCAGATGGAAAACCTCACTTTGTTGTACTTCTTGGTTTGTCTGACAGGGACAGCTTTATTTCAGGCGGCCGACCCAACCGTAGAAAGTGTGATAACGGTAAGGAACGCCACCTTCTCTGAGGAAATTTCCTGAACAATCGCAGCTAACACTGGAGTATGTGTGCTATTTGTAGCAAATGATTCCAGTCTAAGGGCAGGTGTTGGTGCTAGGGTTGTCGAAGTGATAGGTCCTTTCTGAATCATAGCAAGGAGTTCCATCTTAAGTCGTTGCAACTGGTTGGTAATGTCATGAGCAAGGTTCTCATAATTTCAATTACATCCTCGGTCGTTGGGGATTCCAGTATTGGTGGTACTGCAGGCGTGGGCTCAACTACCACCTCAGGCGGAGGCGCAGGTTCTACGCTCTGATCAAGTGTCACCACTTCAGGTGGGGCAACGTTTTCAGTGGTATGAGGCACACGTTGCCTTTTTCGAGAGCTAGGTTCCATTGGTGTGAGGATTTGCTTGAACCTGAAAGATTAAACCGTTAGTCACCTTACAAATATGAATGTTTCAATGGGAACATCATGCGATACAAATGAAAACGCTCGAAGTCGACAATATTGGATTAACATGAGCATTACAGATGTAACAAGCAAGTAAACATTCAAAACGGAGTGAAAAAACAGCAAAAAAAATGGAACTTGCAGCTGGAGAATGCGTGCGGTGGCGACGTCCGACCGCACATCGTTTTCTCCATTTAATTTGGAGGCGCAACATCTACTTTTCATTCTTACTTCATATGGTTGTATTGTACGGCTGGAGTAACAAACACACAATCCATAAGACCTTATTGGAGGATTCCTTGGTGATTCCAAGCTTCAATTTCCTCCCCCATCATCTTTACACATCGTTAGGGTATTTGTTAGGGTGAATGCTATATCGGTTTTTTGTCTTTCTTCCCTAATCAAATATCGTCTTCGATTCCTTATGGTTTGTTCCTTAATATGGAATGAAACAATGGTTTTGGTTATACTATCATGTTGGGGAGCCGTCTTCATGATCTTCCCAGACGTTTTCATGATCTTCCCCCATGTTCAATCTCCTTTCCATTGACTAAGACTGACTTCCAAAGCAAACATCTAATTTTAACACTCTTTGCCCAAACCAAATTTGGGTTTTGCTAACTACTGGATTTGCTTCAAACATTGGTATCTAATGTCTTAATCCCTTCATGCGTCACATATATCAAATTTTTGGAGATGTTGGTCTTTCAAGCAATGATTTCTTTACAACTTCCAAGTTTTTCTCCTTTTTATCCAATGCCTACATCAGCTTTTTCAATTGATAAGGTTCTCTGCACCGTTTGTAATTTCCTCTTATCCTTGTGGTACATTGGTATACCTATTTCTCTTGGTACCCGATATCTAACATTTAAAATTTCTTCTTTTGACGAGTTTTCACTGCTTCGATTCAGCCCGGTTACAATGACCTCTCCAAATCTTCCATTATTTACTGGGGAGAGGTCATTTGCTGCAAGGGCAATGAGACACGCATCAACTCCGTTACCAGAGTATGACCGGCAATGCTTTGTCTACCTCATTTGATTTTCAGGATTCTGATTACTACAGCGCTGTATTCTTGGTCTAGCCATTTTCCTTATGGGAGGTTGTTCACACATATATTCCTTCAGCTAAGGATAGACCTTTATAGAGATGAGTGTGTGGAGAGGTCCGTCCATCTTGATTTTGGTTGGAATTTTCTGTTCAAGCTTGGCGCTCAGGATGTCGTCTTCAGCGGTGACGAGTGAAAGCGGATTCCTCGTTCAGATCCATGGTCGAGATGACAACCGGCTAAGAGGGTTCATCCTAGAGTGTTCCAGTTTTTATTCGAGGGGGAGTCGATTTCGACGAGTAATAGTAGCGGCTTGACACCCATTACTGCAAGTTTTAGGGAAAATTCTCCCCTTGCTCAAAGTTCAGAGGACATGGCACCATCCGCAGATGAACGAGAGAGTATGTCACATTGTCGTGGAGTTTATGATGTTGTACCACCTGTGACAGGTCCTCAGACTGGACTGAGCTGTGAGATTCATTGGTAGATGGTAGCACTTTGTTGTCTAAGTTACGAAAGTACCAACAGATTACACAGATCGGACTAGCTTCATACAAAAGGCGCATGGTCACACCCTGATTCTAGACAAAGCAGAAATGTGATGAACCGTCATAAAAACTAACGGTTCAAGCCAAAATCTCGTAAGACTGTGCCAACAATTCAAACCATACATGTCCACATGACAATCAAAGATAATAAATAATAACAAAAGTCTATATTAATAATAAACTGAGGTCTAATCATTGTAAATAATTAAATAATCCAGTTATATCTAGATAAATCAAAATATAAATATAACAAACTATTACAAATCCCATAAGTTAAAATACGAAAATAAAACACTCGCATGATGAGTCATGCACGTCTTCCACCGCTTGTATGTCCAAAGCCACCACGTGTCCATACATTGGCGCATTGAAAAAATCTTCAACAGTAATACCTGCAATATTAGAAACTAAAAAAAATGACGCGCACGAGGATCAGCTCTCCAACATGAGCTCAGTGAGTGAACAAAACAATGCGCAAACATATGCATGCATTCAATTTATATCTTTGGTCTGGTATAAGTTTGCAACTGTGCTATAGAAAGGATAGGCGGCCACCGCACCTCTATACACGAGTGTATGAATCCGACCGATGGATCAAACACAATTGTCGTCCCACATGCACCCACCATGAAATAGAGATAGAGCTAAAGTATCCAGATCACACACTGCCAATACTTTCCCTGATACCCTACCCATACCAGTATGTATGCCCCTACTGACGAGGGCTTGCAAACTGGACTCATAACTAACTAATCCTAGATGTCATCCATATGTATCCAAGGCCATACCCCAGCATCCCTCAATGTGTCCATAGAGATAGAGCTAGGGTTCCTCGATAGAGTCAAAGACCACACAGTCCGCGAACACCTTCCTAATGCCCTACGACGTACTAGTTGTGCTAAGGTAATAGCGATACAATGATGTCAATGTGATGCATGGTTTAGGGATCACACACCCCTCCCCACACAACTCACCAACAACACTCACAAACACATATCTATTTCTATCATCACCAACAATAGAATAAAACAATAAAATAAATATACATGAACAGGAATAGCAATAATATTAGATAACATGTGAGATGCATATTACAATCATACAAGCATCGCATCAATCATAGCATTGGACAAATAAAAGATGATAGCTTGTTATTATCTAATTAGTTTAGGTCTTGTTTCCTCACCTTTGGATTGTAGTATCAATCTCTTCCAAGCTTTGGAAGTTAACTTATATTAGTAAAAAACCTAGGCAATTGATGAATTCAGATTAAGGTTCCATGGTATTAGGTTACAATAGTCTAAAATCTAGTCTGGCCTCAAAATAAGGTTTCTGCAACTGAGTGGTCGATTCAGTAGTCTCAGGTATATGTAGACCATACATTATGTGGTCGACTGTGTGGTCGTGCATCATGCGACTACAGATGCGACCACACAACCCTGAGTAACTTCTCGAGAGCCTGTGGTCGACTCATTGGTCACTTTGTGGTCGACCAGTGATGCCACCACACAATTTGTTGGTTGTGTTCATAGGTCTTTCTCAGTCTAACCTTTGGTTCATTATTGAAACACCTCCTAGGATTATTTTATAGCCTTCATACCTTTTCAATTCCCATTAACAAACATCCCTTATCTACTACCATGATTTCCTTTGAATTAGTTGGGAGATCTCATGATCTTAACCCTAAGTTTAGGTTCCACTTGCCAATCTGATGATGGTGAATCTAATCAAACTATTCCTATTGTCTACAGAGGCCAGTCCCTTACCTTAGGTTTCCTTGTTGTAGAGGAACCAATCACTTCTGCAAATCTTATTCTCTAATCTTCTTTTCCAAGTCTCTTTCTCCTTCTCCTTCTCCTTCTCTCTTAGACTTAGGGTTTTGGAATTGATCCAAAAGAGTGAAAGAGGCTAAAGGACGGCCTCTCTATAGAGAAAAAAAAATCTCCATATAGAATCCAGGATTAATTAGAAGAAAGTCCTATCAAATTTGGAAAGTTTCCAAATTTCGGAGTTGGTTCTGGATTTGTGTGGTCAACTCTGTGGTCGCAGAATCCATCGACCACACAAAACAGAGTGTGTGATCACTCAATTAAAATTTGACTGGTCTCACATCTGATTGAGTGGTCGGCCACACAACATTTGTCAATCAACCATACAATGAAAAATAGCTATTTTTAGCTTACCTAAATCTGTGAGTCCTTTACACGGTCGATCTGATTGATTCACCCGAGCCGATAACAATGGGAAGACCTCGCAAGACACGGTTAAACCCGATTAGTGGAGTGCGAGTCTTACACGCATGCTGCAAAACATCTTAGGAGTGGAGTAGTGTGTGATAGTGAATTAGTATGTTATTTTGTAGTTGTGAAATGCTCTTGAGGTTATTGAACAAGAGGTTTATTTCATGAGGAGCGCGTTAACTACTGCAGATTTGTTATCACCTATTCTGCTGAGTTAGTAGAGGAGGCTGTGACTGATCGTGAGGGATCTCATCAGAGGAGGGTTAGACCAATGGCTAGAGTTCTGCCCACTTACTCTGCAAACAATCCAAACCTTCAGGAAAATCGTCAAATTCAATAGTCAGACTCGTAGTTAGGATTTTATTTTACTTACCTCATTCTGCTTATGGGTAAGGTTTCGACCTGTGACTACTTACCCATCCCGCCTTGTATATGTTCACTTATTAAAACTTTTAAAGGTTATCTCGGTTTATTTTTGTATGTTATGCTCTTCAATTCAGTGTTTTTTCTTTGGTCTTTTCCTACATCTTATTCTCATTTTGTGCATTATTTTAGTTCAACCAATGTCAGCATTTACATTTATAGGTGAGTAAGATTGATAGTGATTATAGGGTCAATGTGCTCTAATACCAACTTCTGTCATACCCCGTTCCCGACGTATCGATACTATGAAATGTAATGGGAATTCTTCACCCGTTAGGGTCATAGGAATCCCCTTTCCAGGATCACATGTCACGGTACAACAATCCATAAATCCATCCATTAATATACTCACCAACAATTATCAGAGTAAATAAGAATCTAATTTAAAGCATACTATCAGAACTTAAAGCAATAAGGAAAGACATACAGTTCAATAAATTCAAAGCTGACAATTTAAGTTCACAATTTAAAAGTTCCAAAATTATCCAAGTTCCGAGTGATTAAAATATTATTCGAATTAAATCCTGGGACAAAACGTTTCCCCAAATAAAACAACCCAAAACTAAAAGTATCAGAAGTAGTAGGCAAAGCTTAAACCTACACGCAATTTCTACACTCGCATGAGGGATCATGGATTTCCTCTTCAGGCTCACTATCAGCATCCTCCACACCAGATGGATAGCATCCCAAAGCATCAAACATTATACCTGCATTATCTAAAATATTTATACGCATAAGGGTAAGCTCAACCACCGAGTTTAGTAAGAAAACCTAACGTGCAACATACAAATGCATGCAACTATAACTATGGTCAGGTATGATAACTGTATGTGCCAACTCTGGAAAACTAAAACGGAGCTTTCAGGTTGCACGGGTCATCCCCATCAAGTGAATGAAGCTTCCCTAGGAGAGAATCACCACCCCCATGTATAGGTTTGGAGTCTTGGTCCTCTACCACGACTCATCCCAAGTTTACCTACTTGACACTTGAGGAGATGATAATCCCACTAGTCAACTCACCCACCCATTCACACTACTTCGGACAGGAGGAGTATCGTAGCTATGTTCATACCACACTTTATTGAACCTATGCCAATGCAAACCCCCTATTGGCTTGGGGTACAGTTATACCGGAGTTTATGTACAACTAACCATGTCTACCTAATTAATTCCAAGTTACTAGACCGTAACACAGCCAAGCGTCCGACCCCATTCGAGCCCCTACGTAGGACATCTTGACTCGACTAGGTTTCATAGGTCAATGCAAAGTAGTGCCGAAAAGAGATGGTGCAAGTGTCCCATACCACCCACCTTCCCTCTTACCGAGCATAACCAAACATCATGAATCACCAAGATCAACACTACCTTTCATGGAGAGGTTACGAAGTATCGCATACCACTCACTTCCAAACCACTACGGGCATTACAGATCACACATAATTTAGTATGCATATGCATAAACAAATAGAGCAGTATATTGGATGGCATGTTATCAACAATAGCATGTTATGAATCTCACAACAGAGCATATCATAAGCAATAGAGAACATACGCGAACAAATGTTTGATTCCCTTACCTGAGAGACACGTAGAGTAGTCTACTATAGCACTAATCAAGTAGCTCTCTCGAGGTTTCTTTGTATCTCTATCAAAATCATATATATAATGTTATCCAATAGTTAATCATGTATCAAAGTTTGTTCAAACATTGCATTATGTTATTTTTTTTTTTTTTTTGCTAAAAGGTCAGCAAAATTGCATTAAAAAGATAAGCAAAGAAAAGGAAAAAGTACAAGTCACCTAAGGTAATACTCCACCTTCGACATTGCCATCAACAGAGCCCATAGGGACAAAAAGAAACAACACTAAACCACATTAGTAAATCGGTATCTTGGGCGTTCTGATGCATCCCAGACCACATCCTTAGCCATAAATGCCGGAAAAGTATCCCAAGACGCACTTAGCAGATCAGTTGCTCCCCTTTTTGCTAGTGAATCAGCAACAACATTAATCTCTCTAACACAGTGAGTGATTCTAATCTCTTGAACCAGCTCCATTAGATGCTGCCACTGATTAGCTAGATGCCAAGGTGGATTGGAGGATAGAAAGCATTTAACTACTGAAGATGAGTCACATTCCAACCAAAGTCTCTCAGCCCCTAGGTTTATGGCTTCTTTCATTCCTCTCAAAGCTGCATTCCATTCTGCTTGGTAGTTTGTTGCATTGTTTAAGAAATCAGAAAATGCAAAAATTACCTTGCCTTAATCATCTCTGATAACTCCTCCTATTCCTAAATCACCAAGATTCCCTAGTGAATAGCCATCAACATTTAGCTTCCACCACCCTCTTGGTGGTTTCCTCCATAAGTGCTGCTAAATTTAAGGTGGTTTTGCATGAGCCGTGATGAGGTTGAAGTGTTTTTTAATAATCAAATCATCTACCTTTCTGATCTTGCATGGAGAAATCATTGATACACCTCTAACATCTGCTTGAATGTCAAACATGATCCTTTGATGTGACGCCTTATACTCATCATGGCAGCAGAGATTCCTAGTCCTCCACAAGTTATGTAAAACACTATACAACAATGGTAACCAGAACTCTTTGATTGGCACTACTCTTTTCTTTCTTCTCCACCATGAGTAAAGTAGATCTGTATTTTCAAAATTCATCCATGATAGATTATACAAAGATAGAATTGATTTCCATACCTCCATAGCAAATTTACACTGAGTGAACAAATGGTTGAAACTATCTTCCTGTCTATGACCGATATAGCACCATGAGGTGATAGGCACTTGCTTTCTCCGAATAGCATCATCTGTAGGTAATTTACCTAAGTGCCACCTCCATCCAAAAATAGAAGTATTTGGAGGGACATCCTTCCTCCATAAGCCTCTTGCCCAATCTGGTTTATCATGCACCACTCTTCTTGCATTCAAAGCTAATTTCACAAAAAATAAACCATTAGCCGATTCTGTCCATACAAAGGTATCCTTTCTTTGCTTTATCAATTGTATATTTCTAGCTTTCTCCATTTGGTGTCTCATAGGTATAGATTCCACTGAAGGGAGCTGCCAAACCCCATCATTAATGAAATCACCAACTTTTGCATGGAGGTTCTCATTAATGGAAGGTGGAATCATCAGCTTTTCAGCTAGAGTGTAGGACCCCAACCAGTTTTCATTCCAAAAATTAATGGAAGAACCCTCTCCTATTAATCTTCTTACCCTTTTTGTAGTCCACTCCCATACCACCTATATACTTCTCCAAAGAGGTGAATAGTCAGAGACTCTTCTAGCCATGCCATTGGGCAAAAAATATCTACTTCTCATAAACTTTGCAAAGAGGGAGTTGCTAGTCGTTACATTCCATGCCATTTTGGCTAACAATGTTTCATTTACCTCTTTAAGTTTTTTTAGACCTAGTCCTCCTTCAGATTTAGGTTTGCATGCTATTTCCCATTTGACTACAATACCTTTCCGTTAGTTGAAATCACCACTCCAAATGAAAATTTTCATTCATACTTCAGCCACTTTGATTACACCCTTAGGCCATGCATATGCTCCAAACAAATGATTGAAAGTGCTACATAGCACAGATTTTACTAGCTCAATTATTCCTGCCATCGACAGAGGTCTACCATTCCAGACTGAAAACTTTTTCTTAAGCTTGTCCAACATAGGCAAGAAAAAGTCTTTCTTGATTTTACCAGTGAAAATTTCCACTCCAAGATACCTTGTTGGCAGCTTACCTTCAGTGAAGCCTAAGCATGTCTGCAGCTGATTCTTCATTGGTAATGGAACACCAGCAAAAAAATGCTTACTTTTTGCTGGGTTAATTCTTTGGCCAGAGTAATCTGAGTAGGAAGATAACAACTTCTTCAGTTCCTCCACTCCTTTTGATGTAGCCTACATAGAAAGTAAGATTTCATCTGCAAAAAAACAAGTGAGCAGGGGTAATTACATGACTGCAATGTAAGGGCTTAATATCCTTCTTCACAGCTAAGAGCTTGAGACTTCTACATAGTACTTCCTCTGCAAGCACAAACAGCATGGGTGATAATGGGTCTTCTTGTCGCAGTCCTCTGGAAACACCAAAATAGCAAACTGGACCACCATTAACCATTATAGAAAGCCTAGCAAACTTTAAAAGGATTGATAACCTTTTACTGAAAGTGTCAGAGAAACCAAATTTCTGCAGCACATCAAACATAAAAGACCATTCCAGAGTATCAAAAGCCTTCTGAATGTCATGCTTAAGAGCTAATGCCCCATGCTTGGTTCTTCTTTTCATCAAAGTAGATAACTCTGATGCTAGCCTAATGTTATTGTGAATCAACCTTCCTTTAACAAAAGCCCCTTGTTCTTCTGATGTTAGATCAGTCATAAAGCCCCCTAATCTGGTTGAGAGGATTTTAGGAATCACCTTGTAAATGAAATTCCCAACACAAATAGGTCTGTAATCTGCTAGACGTATTGCCCCATCAAACTTAGGAATCAGAGATATAAAGTTGTTATTCAGGCCATTCAGTAAATATGATGCAGTAGCAATGTCATGGATGGATCGACACGAACCAATTTGGCTACCCAAGCCAAATCTGAATCGGCTCAAACCCAAACCAACCTTTTGGTCTGGAAAGGGTTGGTAGATGATTAATTAGATTAGGAAGTTTTAATTTTTAGGTTTCCTTATTTACTCCCTCTCTTCCTCCTTTTATTCTCCTAACCTTCTTCTTCCTTATCTCCTTATTACTGTTATTGTGATTTCTGCAACTCACGGTAGAAGCAGCCTCCAGAATATTGCATCGATCTCATAAGAAACAGGTTTGATTGACTTGAACCTTTGGGTGATAGTTCAAACCCTAAGGGCGACCCAAAACCTACGTTCTTAGCTCCAAATCTTACACCTTGCTGCGAAATCCAGGTCTGACAAACCTGCAATTGTTCCTTCCACCTGGTTCTGGTTTATGAAATACCCCATGACTGAGTTGATTTCTTGGTGTGATTCAACACAGGTCAGCAGCGCTAGGTGTTTCGACTCTTAACCAGAAATTTCAGCTTGATTGGAGCTGTATTGAAGAAGTTCTCTTCCTTTATTTGAAACTGGTTTCCACCACTCTCTTCTGTCGTGAGCTTGAAGAAGGGTTAATTTGTTTCTGGTTTTCCAGAATTACCCTCATCTTATAAAATAAATCTGCTTTGTCCTTCTTTATGCCATCCTTCTTAGTTTGTGCCTTATCTTTAATTCTAATTCCTCCCATGTCTTAAGGTATTGTTTGGTTCTTTAGAGTTATTTCAAACTTCAGATTAATTACGAAATTGCCATCACTGGTTGAGTTTTGAGTTTATTTATAATTCTGCCACTGTTTGTTGAATCAAGCTTCCATGTTATTTGGTTGGGCCCATTAGCGGATTAATTAGGGTTTTCTCAACCCGGATCCCGCATCAATTGGTATCAGAGCGAATATCCTACAGTCATGGTGAGTAACAATGAGCTCCTAGCACGTGTTACCGCCGACAAAGAGGAAACTAACATGGCCATTAGTGGTATATCAAACCGACTGGATGGGATAGATGCTTCTATTTTAAATTTTCAGGATATGATGGCAAAAATGCAGATGTCCATTGACTCGTTGTCACAAGCTATAAAAGGTAAGAGTCCCATACTTGGAGATTTTTCCAACTCCGTCTCATATGTTCCACCTCCCAATGCCTCTCCACCACCATCACCATCACGACACGTACCACCACCACCACCACCACCATATGGAGTTGGTCGACATGGAGAAATTTTTGGTCGCGACAAAGGAGCACGGCTGGATGTGCTTGATTTTAATGGAGACCAAAATCCTGAGGAATATCTTGACTGGATCCATAGTTTGGAGATATTTTCCAAATGGTACGGATTGTCAGAGCCTAGAAAATTGATGTTTGCAGAAGCTAAATTGAAGGGCACGGCACGAGTTTGGTGGATTAAATATCAGAAACAAAATCAAACTCGCGGCATTGGTGAGATAAATACTTGGGCTGAGATGTATGCGGCAATGAACCGTCGATTCCTACCTCTTGATTATAAGCAACGGACGCATCTCAAGTTTACTCAATTACGGCAAGACAAGTATTTTGTTGAAGAATATGTGGCCCGATTCTATTATTTGGCTACCCGATCTGATTTTGATTGGGATGAAGATGTTTTGGTCGCACAATTTCGTAATGGTTTGCATCCACAGATTAGTGCTTCCTTGGCTTCCAATAGGTTACATACAATGGAGGACGTTGTACAAGTGGCATATCAGGTCGAGGAAAATTTAAAGCGGCCATACAACCGGAGAAGCTTCCCAGAGACGTTCTCTAAAGGTAACAATTTTGTCAAGCAAGCTCCACCACCAGAGAAGTCTTTTAGCAAGCCCCAAGAAAGTGGTTCTAGTATGGCATCTTCACGGCCGACCCGTCCATATTCTCCGCCTCGGCGTGGTTATGATAGGCCTCCTTCAAAACCGAGGGCTGAGATCCAATGTTATACCTGTAAGGGTTTCGGTCACTTTGCTTCCCATTGCCCAAATCGTTCCATTGCTTTTGCCGATAAAGAAGAACTCATGGCTACTGCCACAAGGAGCAACGTAAGAATGAGATCGTATACTTGGCAGCCGAGCACGATAGTGATGATAGCGGCCGATGATGTTGATCGGTTGCACCAGCCTTTTATGGTCCTTCGCCCTCTCTTGGCTACACGATACCCGAAGAGGATGATTGGCGACGCGGTAATATTTTCCGGTTCACGCGGTACGATGCAACGGTTCCCTATGCACCATGATTATTGACGGCGGCGGTTGCACCAATGCGGTATCGAAGATATGGTTAACAAGTTGGGTTTGAAGACGAGCCCCATCCGCATCCCTACAAGGTTGGATGGATAAATAACAATAATCCGAAGGTTCATGAGCGATGCTTGGTCACGTATTCCATCGGGCGGATTGATCGACACTTGTTCGATGTGATGTGTTACCCCTCAAGATCTGTCACCTTCTCCTTGGTCGTCCTTGGATGTTTGACAAGAAGGTTCAGCATGATGGGTACGAGAATACGTACACCTTCAAATTCGGTGGGCTCGATATGCAACTTCTTCCGGCAAAACACCTTCCCGCCATCAAGCTTAAAAAGAATGCTAACTCGCTTCTCCTCCAACGCATTCCATCTGATGGTATTCTTGGTCCTTATCCAGACTCGACGGAGTCGAGTTCTTTTGAGAAGCGGAGAGTTGATGCAGTAGCAATGTCATGGATGGATCGACACGAGCCAATTTGGCTACCCAAGCCAAATCTAAATCGGCTCAAACCCAAACCAACCTTTTGGTCTGGAAAGGGTTGGTAGATGATTAATTAGATTAGGAAGTTTTAATTTTTAGGTTTCCTTATTTACTATTTCTATTTTATGCCATAGGGATTAGATTTGATTTCATAAAGATGTTATTTACTTTCTAAGTTTACTTTAAATTAGTTTAGGAAAGTATTTCTTTTAAATACACATGTAATAGAACTTTTAATTTAGAGAAGATTTGAAGAAAAAAAGAATGAATTGAGATTCGGTTGTGTGCTGCGAGGCGAAGTGGTGTGCTCTCTCTCCTCCTTCCCTTCTCTCTCTTGTTCGTTTGTGCGATCAGGAGCAGCCCTTCTCTTAGGTTGTCTTCCCCCCTCTCTTCCTCCTTTTATTCTCCTAACCTTCTTCTTCCCTTATCTCCTTATTACTGTTATTGTGATTTCTGCAACTCACGGTAGAAGCAGCCTCCAGAATATTGCATCGATCTCATAAGAAACAGGTTTGATTGACTTGAACCTTTGGGTGATAGTTCAAACCCTAAGGGCGACCCAAAACCTACGTTCTTAGCTCCAAATCTTACACCTTGCTGCGAAATCCAGGTCTGACAAACCTGTAATTGTTCCTTCCACCTGGTTCTGGTTTATGAAATACCCCATGACTGAGTTGATTTCTTGGTGTGATTCAACACAGGTCAGCAGCGCTAGGTGTTTCGACTCTTAACCAGAAATTTCAGCTTGATTGGAGCTGTATTGAAGAAGTTCTCTTCCTTTATTTGAAACTGGTTTCCACCACTCTCTTCTGTCGTGAGCTTGAAGAAGGGTTAATTTGTTTCTGGTTTTCCAGAATTACCCTCATCTTATAAAATAAATCTGCTTTGTCCTTCTTTATGCCATCCTTCTTAGTTTGTGCCTTATCTTTAATTCTAATTCCTCCCATGTCTTAAGGTATTGTTTGGTTCTTTAGAGTTATTTCAAACTTCAGATTAATTACGAAATTGCCATCACTGGTTGAGTTTTGAGTTTATTTACAATTCTGCCACTGTTTGTTGAATCAAGCTTCCATGTTATTTGGTTGGGCCCATTAGCGGATTAATTAGGGTTTTCTCAACCCGGATCCCGCATCAATTGGTATCAGAGCGAATATCCTACAGTCATGGTGAGTAACAATGAGCTCCTAGCACGTGTTACCGCCGACAAAGAGGAAACTAACATGGCCATTAGTGGTATATCAAACCGACTGGATGGGATAGATGCTTCTATTTTAAATTTTCAGGATATGATGGCAAAAATGCAGATGTCCATTGACTCGTTGTCACAAGCTATAAAAGGTAAGAGTCCCATACTTGGAAATTTTTCCAACTCCGTCTCATATGTTCCACCTCCCAATGCCTCTCCACCACCATCACCATCACGACACGTACCACCACCACCACCACCACCATATGGAGTTGGTCGACATGGAGAAATTTTTGGTGCTGACAAAGGAGCACGGCTGGATGTGCTTGATTTTAATGGAGACCAAAATCCTGAGGAATATCTTGACTGGATCCATAGTTTGGAGATATTTTCCAAATGGTACGGATTGTCAGAGCCTAGAAAATTGATGTTTGCAGAAGCTAAATTGAAGGGCACGGCACGAGTTTGGTGGATTAAATATCAGAAACAAAATCAAACTCGCGGCATTGGTGAGATAAATACTTGGGCTGAGATGTATGCGGCAATGAACCGTCGATTCCTACCTCTTGATTATAAGCAACGGACGCATCTCAAGTTTACTCAATTACGGCAAGACAGTATTTTTGTTGAAGAATATGTGGCCCGATTCTATTATTTGGCTACCCGATCTGATTTTGATTGGGATGAAGATGTTTTGGTCGCACAATTTCGTAATGGTTTGCATCCACAGATTAGTGCTTCCTTGGCTTCCAATAGGTTACATACAATGGAGGACGCTGTACAAGTGGCATATCAGGTCGAGGAAAATTTAAAGCGGCCATACAACCGGAGAAGCTTCCCAGAGACGTTCTCTAAAGGTAACAATTTTGTCAAGCAAGCTCCACCACCAGAGAAGTCTTTTAGCAAGCCCCAAGAAAGTGGTTCTAGTATGGCATCTTCACGGCCGACCCGTCCATATTCTCCGCCTCGGCGTGGTTATGATAGGCCTCCTTCAAAACCGAGGGCTGAGATCCAATGTTATACCTGTAAGGGTTTCGGTCACTTTGCTTCCCATTGCCCAAATCGTTCCATTGCTTTTGCCGATAAAGAAGAACTCATGGCTACTGCCACAGAGGAGCAACGTAAGAATGAGATCGTATACTTGGCAGCCGAGCACGATAGTGATGATAGCGACAGTGATGTTGATCAGTTGCACCAGCCTTTTATGGTCCTTCGCCCTCTCTTGGCTACACAGATACCTGAAGAGGATGATTGGCGACGCGGTAATATTTTCCAGACACGGGTACGATGCAACGGTTCCCTATGCACCATGATTATTGACGGCGGCAGTTGCACCAATGCGGTATCAGAAGATATGGTTAACAAGTTGGGTTTGAAGACAGAGCCCCATCCGCATCCCTACAAGGTTGGATGGATAAATAACAATAATCTGAAGGTTCATGAGCGATGCTTGGTCACGTATTCCATCGGCGGATTGATCGACACTGTTCGATGTGATGTGTTACCCCTCAAGATCTGTCACCTTCTCCTTGGTCGTCCTTGGATGTTTGACAAGAAGGTTCAGCATGATGGGTACGAGAATACGTACACCTTCAAATTCGGTGGGCTCGATATGCAACTTCTTCCGGCAAAACACCTTCCCGCCATCAAGCTTAAAAAGAATGCTAACTCGCTTCTCCTCCAACGCATTCCATCTGATGGTATTCTTGGTCCTTATCCAGACTCGACGGAGTCGAGTTCTTTTGAGAAGCGGAGAGTTGATGCAGTAGCAATGTCATGGATGGATCGACACGAGCCAATTTGGCTACCCAAGCCAAATCTGAATCGGCTCAAACCCAAACCAACCTTTTGGTCTGGAAAGGGTTGGTAGATGATTAATTAGATTAGGAAGTTTTAATTTTTAGGTTTCCTTATTTACTATTTCTATTTTATGCCATAGGGATTAGATTTGATTTCATAAAGATGTTATTTACTTTCTAAGTTTACTTTAAATTAGTTTAGGAAAGTATTTCTTTTAAATACACATGTAATAGAACTTTTAATTTAGAGAAGATTTGAAGAAAAGAGAATGAATTGAGATTCAGTTGTGTGCCTGCAGGCAGAAGTGGTGTGCTCTCTCTCTCCTTCCCCTTCTCTCTCTTGTTCGTTTGTGCGATCAGGAGCAGCCCTTCTCTTAGGTTGTCTTCCCCCTCTCTTCCTCCTTTTATTCTCCTAACCTTCTTCTTCCTTATCTCCTTATTACTGTTATTGTGATTTCTGCAACTCACGGTAGAAGCAGCCTCCAGAATATTGCATCGATCTCATAAGAAACAGGTTTGATTGACTTGAACCTTTGGGTGATAGTTCAAACCCTAAGGGCGACCCAAAACCTACGTTCTTAGCTCCAAATCTTACACCTTGCTGCGAAATCCAGGTCTGACAAACCTGCAATTGTTCCTTCCACCTGGTTCTGGTTTATGAAATACCCCATGACTGAGTTGATTTCTTGGTGTGATTCAACACAGGTCAGCAGCGCTAGGTGTTTCGACTCTTAACCAGAAATTTCAGCTTGATTGGAGCTGTATTGAAGAAGTTCTCTTCCTTTATTTGAAACTGGTTTCCACCACTCTCTTCTGTCGTGAGCTTGAAGAAGGGTTAATTTGTTTCTGGTTTTCCGAATTACCCTCATCTTATAAAATAAATCTGCTTTGTCCTTCTTTATGCCATCCTTCTTAGTTTGTGCCTTATCTTTAATTCTAATTCCTCCCATGTCTTAAGGTATTGTTTGGTTCTTTAGAGTTATTTCAAACTTCAGATTAATTACGAAATTGCCATCACTGGTTGAGTTTTGAGTTTATTTACAATTCTGCCACTGTTTGTTGAATCAAGCTTCCATGTTATTTGGTTGGGCCCATTAGCGGATTAATTAGGGTTTTCTCAACCCGGATCCCGCATCAAAATAACCAGTATCAAAGAAAGACTGCACATCATTAGTAAAGTCTCTACCCACAATCTCCCAATAACACTGGAAGAACTTTCCTGGATAACCATATGGGCCAGGAGCACTTTCTGGGTTTAAGTCAAAAATAGCCTTTTTGACTTCATCCGAATATGGTTTAGCATCCAATAAGAGAGACTGCTCAATACCAACAAGCTTAGGAATACACCCTAAAAGGGCTGAAGCTGGAGAAGATCCCTTACTTGTATGAAGACCCTCATAAAAGGCCACAATATGTTCCTTTATCTCCCTCTGATCATCTAGCAAAATATCATCACCAGTTTTCAGCATTCTTATAGAGTTTTTCTTTTGCCTAAATGAAGCATAGTTATGGAAGAACCTTGTATTCCTATCACCATTTCGAAGCCATTGGATCCTTAACTTTTCCTTCCATAAAGCTTCCTCAAAGTCAAGGACAGACTCAAGGTGTTGTTTAGCTTTAAGCTTATTTTCTTTTTAACTTTCATTGAAACCATGCAAATGAATTTCTTCTTGCACAACCTCAAGGGAGGTTTGAGCCTTCAATAAATCAGCACTCAAATTCGGATATACCTCCTTAGACCATCTCTTCAAGATTCCTTTCAGATGCTTCAACTTTTGAATCAATATAAAATAAGGATTACCTGATATCCGGATGTTCCATGTCGATTTTACAATGCTTTCTAGCTGCTCATGCTCCAGCCAGAATCTCTAAAATTGAAAAGGTATATTTGAAGGCTTAGGTATGGTGTCTCCTCCAATAATAAGAGCTGAATGATCAGAAATAGATATTGGCAAAACCTTCTGGTAGCAACCATCATACTTCCTCAACCATGCCTTATTACATAAGCTTCTGTCCAGTCTAGCTTTTACATAACCAATAATAGAAGTCCATGTGAACTTTAAACCTGAGCTATCTAATGGGCACAAAGGGATGCAAATTATCAACTTTTTCAACTTCATTATAGGAGACCACCACTGTTCCTAGTCCTGTAGTAGTAACCTAGCCACCCCCCGAACCATTAACGGTATTGACATTATTAGGCTTAGATTCAGCCATATTCAGCTCATCCTCTTGATGACTGTGATCAGAATCATCCAACGCTGAAGGATCTGCATTTTGCTCATCCTCCTTCTCAGCAATGTCAGACCAAAGCTCCCTACTAGTAGATCCAACCAAATCCAGCCCAACATTCGGTTCAGCAATATGATTCAAATTAGTATGAGTCACCTCTCCACCACCTCCAGCAACCATGGGGATTATCACAGGTTGCACTGCCACAGAAGACTCTTGAACATCATTGGACTGCAAAAAATCCAAAGAGTAAACAGCATCAGGTTGCTGATTATCCAAATAATGAACATTAGTAGGGTGAGAGACATCATCTTCAGTTATCTTCAGTATGTCCTAGTTTAGAACAAATGAACATCTAGTAGGAGGGCCTTCATAGATCACTTGCTGCTTAAAGTAAAACTCCTTCCCTGGCAGGCTACAAATCTTTCCCACTAGAATCTATGTCAATCTAGGAGCATTTTTTCCATCTCAACACATACCCTTGCAAACTGACCTAGGATTGCACTTTGGGTTTTGATATCCATCTCCAATGGCCTACCCACTATTTGAGCAATAGAATATAATATAGATTTCTCCCAGTATTCAGAAGGAAGCTTAGGGAAACTTACCCATTATAGATTTCGAGTAATGGCTTGCTTCTCTACATCAAAATCAGGTTCCCATCTCTGAAATCTTATAGGCCATCCATCTACTTTAGTTGGGCCTCTCTTCCACATCGAGTGCATCTCTTTCTCAGAATTAAATCTGAAAATAAAATAACCATGGCCTAAAGATACCATTTCAAAAGGTATGTTACCCCCATTGCGGCTGGATTGATTGTTGTATAACAGGCAGCATCAATCCCCTTGTGTCCATTCTTCCGATAAGTGTCGTTTCAAACTTCTTTAATTGCCTATCATAGGCAGCTTGAGGGATCATAACCCGGGGAATTCCTGTCACTGTGGTTGGAGCTGTAACTCCAGCCATATCCTTGTTCAAAAAACCACGTGCAACATCCGCAAAGGATCTGGAAAATTTTCGTCTCAACAGGAACCTGGTCAGAAGCTTTCTCATGAGCATTGGCTACGGAAGTAGAAGCCTCACCAGCCACTTCCTTCCCCTTCTCTTGACAAGACAGCCTCCTTTTACGTACAGGTCTCCATACCAATCTCCTTTGTCAGAAAACCCCCTGATTACCCATAAGAATTTCTGAATTTCTGTTACGCATAGTATCTCCAGAAGATGGAGCAGCAGCTCTGACATCCTGCACACCAGCATGTTCCCTAACTCCATCCTCAGCATCAACAGCTTCCTTGGGCACAACTTCAGTCGTAACCATCACAGGAGCACTGCAGTTCTCAATAATAGTCCTAACTGAAGCCCCAATCCCTGCAGCATTTGTCACCAGTTCAGAGACACTGACACCAGTAGTATTGATCTCAGGTTTAGAAACCATAAGATCTGCAGCAGTCCTCACAGGTTCAGGAATCCGAACACCTTGCTCATTCATCACGGGTTCGGAAACCTTAAATCCTGCAGCATTCAACACGGGCTCAGAAACCCTATTACCTACACCATTCAGAACAAGAGATCGTGGATCCCTAATAGGTTCAGAAAACCGAGTATCATTAGGATCCCTAATCAAACCAGGACTTAGAGATTGAGAATTCAAAGCATTTTCAGGGACCCTAATATCACAAGGATTCCTAGTCAAACCATGATTTGATTGCATATTCAAATCAGCAACCCCAGAACCGATTGGAGTCAAAGATTGTGGATTCCTAACGGGTTCAAAAAACCTAATAACATTAGGATCCTTAAGCAGACCAGGATTAGGTATCCGATTTAGTACACCAAATCGAGAATCAATAGGACTTTGACTGGAAGATTTAAAACTCTATTCCCAGCTTGATTCATGGCATCAGAAACTAGACTAGGAAAGATTGTTGCCAAGGCATTTGTGACCGTCTTCTTAACCATAGCAGCCATATCAGTAGTCGATAAAGATCCACTTCTCCGTTCTTCAAAGGCTTCAACACCGATCCTTTCAACTCCATAATCAAGAGAGATACACGAACTTCCTCTCCCATAGCCATTGTTCACAGTACCTCTTCCTTTGCCGAGAGCCGATATCAAACTGCCGCCGGCAGGACTCATCCTATAGAAAACCCTAGCAGAGCATAATCACCCTAGCAAACCCTAGCACCCAACCCAACCTATGTTAAGACTACCTTTCTTCGTCAAGAGTGTCATTCCCTACGTCCATAGGTTGGGTCCACTCGGATCCGCATCCTCCCCTCCCAGTGGTTCTGGGAGGACAGCGGCAACCTAGTCCCGATGGCCGACACGTGGGTCTCGGATTCTCTCTCGGTGAATCCGAGACCCACGTTCAAGCCGACACCCAGCCGACAAGCCAAGCCGACAGGGGGTGTCGGCTCGAACGTGGGTCTCGGATTCACCCGAGAGCCACGTGTCCGCCATCGGGACTGGGTTGCCGCGTCCTCCCAGAACCACTGGGAGGAGACGATGTAAATCCGGGTCCACTATGTTAAGACTACCTTTCTTCCTCAAGAGTGTCATTCCCTAAGTCCATAGGTTGGGTCCATTTATACTTGATGACTATTTGTCATAGCGTATCATTTCGTTTACGTTACTATTCTTGGTTTGAAAGTTGTATCTCTAAGTTCATAGGTCAATTCCAACACGCAACAGGGTTGTTGTCTATGCAAGACAGGTAGCGTATGGATGAATATCTCATTTGACAGCCCGTTTCTTCCTTCCGTTAAGCTTAATACTAAGAAGGACTTCTTATTACGAAGGTCTAGGGCTTTGGTACTGAAAAACATATACAGTACGACGCACAACAGTTCACTAGCCGAGCACACAGGGTGTGGCTGGTAAACAGCGTGCAGCTAGGTGCGCCAGCCACACCATAGGGCCATACCTCACCATAATGGGGTACGGCTGGTGGCATCGACCACACCTCACCGCAATTGCTCCCCTTAATGGGGTGCAGCTGGTGGTCACGGCCGTATGCCTCAAAGTAGCTGCAAGGCCCCTCCGCACTTCTGGGATGCTGTCAAGCCTTATTCCAAGGGCCTTGGGTGCTTGTGTGGTGCACTGGGTCTTCGTCTGCACACCCATCTAGACGTTTTTCCCATCCAGATGGTGTCCAAATCACTGGATCCACAATGAAATCCTTCGAATCAGGGTTACAAACTTTGAATCCAACAGGGTATTCCCAATTTTAGTATTCTACGGTCTTTCTTAGTCATCGAGGGGTCATAGGTATTATTTTAATCTCCTAAGGTTCGATTTCACTGATCTCTTGCACCGTATACACTACTGTCTACGATCCAAATCCGTGAACAGTAGTCCATACATTTAAAATCACATCATTAATGGTGGATACTACTAGGGAGTATGTCTCTTTTACATGTATCCATTCAAAGCTTATCGAAAAGGAGAGAATACTTACGAGGGTCCTTCGAGACTTCTACAAGGACATGGATCCTCAAGCTAAGTTTTTCTCCCTTCCCGACTGTGTCGACTACTACGTGCGATGTGATCTTGTGGGCAGTAGCCTGTACACTCGCGGTTGCACCATTAATGGTGGTTGAACCTTTCTTTCTTCGATTCGGCTATGAATATATTATCATTACGCTTATATAGGATTGTTATGCAACAAGGAGAAGGGATTGCCTGCAACGGTTTCTTTTCGTTCCAATTCTCCAACGAGTACTCGTTGCACCAGAGGTGAGTTCCTTTTCTTCTTCCTTTCTCCTTCTCCTTCTCTGCGATTTTCTTCTCTCTCTTCCTCTTTTCTTCCTTCTCTCTTTCTCTTTTCTCTCTCTCTCTCTTGGGCGCGTGCATCAGAGGAAGGGTTCTCTCTTTCTCTTCTTGCTCCTCTCCTTCTTCTATGAGTTTCTGGTTTAGCTAGAATAGGAGAGTGAATCGTTTCCATAAGAGAGTAATTGGATTATGGGATCTCAAGGAGCCCATAATGGAAGTAAGGGAAGATCTTCCTCCTTCCCTTCCATACTCAGACCGAGCATGGTCAACCTTCCATGCTTGGAGAAGATCTTAATTCAAATCGGCAGGCCCCGTGGCAGTTGGTCACCAAACCAGTTTGTGGCCATAAGTGCGGCTGGTGGTCGCACCTAGACCACATTGTCCAGCCGGACATCATCTTTTGGCCAACCCACTCGCATCCGTTAGTCTTGGGTGCTGGGTTTCCGAGTTCGTCGAGTTCGTACTTCTCCATAACGTGACGGCTTGGGTTTTAATTGATATATGAGGTTCAAGGTCATGATATGTGTCACCTCCCGGGGATTTTTGTCGTTCTCAGCCATGTCGGTCAGATACATACTGTGAGGACAATGAGAAACGATGATCCTCCTCGGGATGAATGTATATCCGTATCGATGAAGATCAATGAATGTTCTGTTGGAGTCGCCACCTAGATTAAGGTCTAGGACCTTGAAAAATGTAGCCTCACCCTAAGGTAAGACTTTTATTCACTCGTGACCCAATGTATCAGTTCTTTGGTCTACAAGAGATCGGGTAAGTATTCAGGGTACGATTATGGGAAGGTGTTAGGCACCCAATGTCACACCCCAATTCCGAACCAACCAGAATGGTGTGAGTGAACCGTCATTGAACCAACGATTCACACCAGGATCTCGAATAGACCGTGTCCACTCATACAAACCATTGCACAAAACTACAATCAGAATATAAATAGTACAGCGGAAGTCTATAAATAAATGAACTGAGAATCTATTGATAAATTTAAATAAAATATCCAATTATTCAAATTCAAACATAAAATATAATATCCTTACATCCACTTAATCCAACTGAAAATAACTGAAAATAAATAAAAGTCAAATCAAAGGTACACGCAGAAAGGGCACTCGCATGAAGCGTCATGCTCGTCCTCTCTTGCCTGCACATCCAGAGCAGCAACACCACCATACGCCGGAGCGTTCAGATAGTCATCCACCGTATATCCTGCATCAACATCTAAAAACATGTATATATACAAAGGGTGAGCTCACAACTTAGCTCAGTAAGACAATCAGACAGTTTTACAATATTATGCATGAGTAACAATCATTTTATGTTGTGGTCTGGTTTAAGTTTGCAATGTGCTATAGAAAGGTTTGGTGGCCCCCGCACCTCTATACACGAGTGTGTGGCACCGCATGGATCACACCACCACCGGCCCACATGCACCCATCATGGAATAGAGATAGAGCTAAGATATCCCCGTACCTCCCCTGATGCTCTACCCATACCAATACCTAAGCCCCTACTGGCCAGGACTCGCAAACTGGCTCGCAACTAACCAATCCTATATGTCATCAATGTAGGCTCTATCCCAGCACAGCCGTTTACGGCATAGAGATAGAGCTAGAGCATGCAGGCTGGGCTGGAGACCACAATACCTCACCTCCCCCTGATACCCTATCAGCAACTAACACACTAGGATAGAACAATACGCAGGTAGACCCTATCCCAACATAACTCCCTACGGCATAGAGATAGAGCTAAAGCATCGTGGACAAGCCAATGTCGACATCGGAGACCACAGTGCCACATAACCATGGCCAGACCAACATCAACATCGGAGACCACCGTACCACGACCTTCCCCTGATACCCCACCCGTACCAAGCATGTTGAAATAGAATACTACAAAAGTGCCAGTGTGAGGAATGATCCCAGGCTCCATGCCTCACTCCACACACCAACGAAAACAATCACATGCCTAACAATCACATCCTATCAATGCATGAACAATAATAATAACTGAAAGTAAAGGATGACATGTGAATATGCACAAACATCACATCATATATATTCAGGTTATTAACAAAGATTTACTGTCCATTAATTATTAGGTTTAGGTCAGATTCCCTTACCTGACGCTCGTTTGATAGCTTGCTCCACGTCGCAAGATCCAAACGGAATATCACAAAGTCCTACATAATATTAGGGTTTGATTAGAATAGTTTCTTAGGGTTTACGTTGGTCAGAAACCAACGATGTTACAAAGTTACACTCACAAAGCTGACCGGTTGCGTATACCGGTCGCAGCTCTGTGGGGAAAATTGGCAACCGGTATGGTCAGCCGGTCCCCACAGACCAGCCCCCCGGAAGGTACCGGTGGCAACATACCGGTCGCACAGGGTGCAACCGGTATAGTCGACCGGTATGTCTCCGGAAGACCATACTTGGGTTTTTCGACTGTCGTCGATCATTCTCCATGGTTTCCAGGGTTTCTCCTATCCATTCTAATTCTGATCTTTGAGTTAGAATTATCTCCAACTCATTCAAGTCTAATTTAGATGATAACTGTAAGACCCGTGTCAAACTAACCCGGTCTTACCACCTTGAACCAGGTTTACCCATCATGGTCAAGTCAATGGACCAAGGGCATGAAGGAGAGCGAGATCCCAGGTATCAAATCGACCCAAAAACACTTAAAATAGAGCAAGGGTCGCATACCCAGCTAAACAGGGTCGACCCTCTCAAATTAGAAACTCAGACCCTGAAAAATGGATAGAGGGTCGGACAGTGTCAGACCACAGGGTCAACGGGATCATCGACCCTCTAATCGACCCTCACTTACTGCCGAAATTGAAATTAGGAAACTTCCTAATTTTCGATTGGGATTCTTTCCAAATCTCAATGGGACTATTATAGGACATTCCCACTCTATTTAAAGGACGTCTTTAAGCCACTTTCACTCCTTTCACAACCCTAATTGAATTGAGAGAAAGAGAGAAGAAGGAAAAGAGGAAGAAAAGAGGCAAGGAAGAAGACTTAGCAAAAAGGAGAGGAATTTCCAGAGAAAAGTAATCTTCTCAGGTATGGATACTAATTCCATGAGTTTCTACAGACCTTAGGTTAGATATGGTTGAGTGTAGGATTTCGGAGAAACCCAAACCATCCATCCATGGTTAGGTTGTCATGGAAAAACCTAGGATAATGCATGAAAGTCATCTAGGAGGATGAATCATGGTTTCAGACCATGGAACAAATGTTTAATGGAATGTGGAAGCAAGCCATAGGATCCCAAACATGAAGAATGAATTAAAAACTAGAAATTGGACCTGATTGCACAGAGGGTCGCACATAGGGTCGATAGACCCATCGACCCTATGCACCCTGACCATCGACCCTCAGCATTCGGGAAGTTCAGACAGAGGACAGGGTCGATAGATCCATCGACCCTATGCATTCTGAGCATCGACCCTCTGATCGACCCTCAATTAACAGCATGGTTTTTAAATTCAGAATTAATTCTAATTAAATTCTATCGACTTTGTTAGGTTTGCTAGCATTATAATAATACTGTAGAGGTGATTCTAAAGCTTGGAAAAATATCTATTAGCAAGCTAAGGTGAGGAACCTTAACTCCAAACTAAATTGGTTAATAATAAACTGTTTTCTATTTCTTGAGTCCTATACTATGTTTGATTCTATGCGAATATGTTTGTAATGTGCATACAGCATGCCATCCAATATTTCTATTATTTGTTCATGCATATTTATTTTATTGTCTATAACATGATGATGATGATGATGATGATGATAGGATTAGGCATGTGCTTGTATGTGTGTGGTTGATGTACTTGATGCGAGCGAGTATCAGGGGAGGTGTGATGAGAACGTCAATAAACGTTAACCTTTGGCGGGTCTCAGCACTTTAGCTCTATCTCTAACTCAAGTCTTGTGCATTGGCATCGTCGTATTGCCATTACTTTAGCAGAACTATTATGTCGTAGAGTATCAGGGGAGGTGGTCTCGGTCCTTGTAGTCTCTGACTCTACCAGGGGGCCTTAGCTCTATCTCTATGGACATTCTGAGGGATGCTGGGGTGAGGCCTTGGATACACTGTTTGGCATTAGGATTGGTTAGTTGCGAGCCCAGTTTGCAGCCCTCGCCAATAGGGGCTTACGTGTTGGTATGGCACTATATAGCAATAAACGTAACATTTGTTATATATTGTTCATGATTGGGTGCATGTGAGTTGACGATAAACGTGATCTTCGGGTAACGTCACACACTCGTGTATAGAGGTGGAGTCAATAAACGCGACCTTTGGCTACCTCAACCTTTCTATTTCATATTTCAAACTTCAAACCAGACCAAAGATATAAATTGATGTGTATGCATATGTAATGTTGCATTGTTTTGCCTACTCACTGAGCCGTGTTGTGTGCTCACCCCTCGACGTCGAATATTTTTAGTTGATGATGCAGGTTACACAGTTGAAGATTATAGGAACGCGTCTGCGTACGGGAATATAGCAGCAATGGACGCTGGAGCTGAAGATGATACACACGACTCCTCTTGCAAGTTCAACTCGTGTGTATTTGATTAGATATTTTTATAGATTCCTTTATTGGATTTATAAGACTTGTATTTGATATTTAAATATTTATGTCTCAGTTGAAAACAGAATAATTTGCTATTAAATTAATGATATCATCTTAGTTGCTCAGTTCATTATATTATAGATTTTCCGCTATGATGTATTACTCTGATTATGATTATGGATGTGTGAAAGTTTGGATAAAACGGGGATAGCCTATTCGAGATCCTGGTTGAACCGTTGGTTTCTTAGCGGTTCATCACACCATTCTGGTCAGACCAAAATTGGGGTGTGACAACTTGGTATCAGAGCTTCTCAGGCCTTGCCCGCTAAACTAACATACATTCGAGACAAATATGAACTGAGATAGAATAAATTAAAAGTTTTAATATAAACACACTGTAAGCACAAGTGATGATTGAGACCAAATTTAAAAGAGAATAATATATCTATTAAAGGGAAAACAAGTTACATACAATGAGAGAGAGAAATAGAATGTATATACATAATGAAAGCAGAGTACAGTCCACAACCCAGACAGTTACTCTGTAGTACAAGAAAGAAAAATACAATCAGGAAGCTGGAGGCGAAGGAGGAGGCGGTGCCTCACGGTCTCTGTCGTAGTCCTCAGCGTAGACTCTAGTCAACTAGGTTATCTGAGTCTGGGTCGTCTGTAGACTAGCTGTGAGACCGGCTATCCTCTGATCAGTAGCATGCTGCACCTCTAGGAGCTCTCCCATCCGAGCGCCTGATGCGTGCTGAGCAGCCAACAGCTCATCCATCCTCAAATCAGATCTGCGCTGAGCATCCCTGAGCTCACGCAATATCTCCATCATATCAGGAGGTGGATGCGAAGGACCAGTCTCATGAGAAGGACCGGTCTCCGGTGCAGGAGACGACGCAGTAGAAGTACCAGCTCCATCCGCCTGTGTGGGTGATGGCGGGGGTATCGCGTCGACATCCATATACATACGATCATCATCGTCGATCGGATCCCCCCGAGCCCTAGCAGCAGCCTTAGCATCAACCACCTCAACCCGAGTGTGAGGGCGCACCATCGCGTTCCTCTCATCATCGCTAACCTGAGCGTCTCGAAGTCCCATCTTGCATATAGCCTCCCAATCTAGAGGCGACGAGAAGGTCTTCTCCTGAATCGTCTCATCAACCAAGTCCACCCCCAGACGTATCAACAAAGTGGTAATCATACGTCCATAGGGTAGATTTTCCCTATGACCGGACAATGTAGCACTGATCATCGTCTGCATGATGATGTAAGGAAGACAGACGGGCTGATGAGTGCATATATTGTAGATCAAAAACTGGGTCAGCTGAGACACCCTCTCATAATGCCCACTCTGCGGGATTAGGTTATGCTGAATGATCCTACAGAACACCCGTGGAGCCGGACGCAAGTAGCATGCCCTCATCTGCCAGCGATCGGGCTATAGTAACTAACTATCAATCTCGGCCCGCAACCACGTCTCGATAAAATCGTGCTCACCAGGTGCACAGTACACCATAGGACCGTCATATGGAATGCCCAACAGGTCGGCCAGGTGCCGATAATCAAAAGAAATCTGCATCCCCTTGACGTAGCTAGTGATGCGCAACTCCTGACCAAGCTCCACATCGTTGTGGTTTCCCACAATCTAAAGGTTGCAATAAAACTGGCGCACTAACTCTGGACGTGTGCACGCATCGTATGTGATGACAGGGAGCCACCCCATATCACCAAAAGCTCTCTCTACGTTGAACAAGGCTAGCTCAGCCAAGTTCACCATATGACCCCCTTCCACCTTTTTGCCTGAGTAATAGGCATACTGTGCCTCGACTTCATTGGAGCGGAAGCGAAGCGGATCACGAACTCTGGGTACTTTGGTACGAACCATAGTATCTGCAGATAAGAAAGAAAAAGGAAAACAAGGAGTTAATAGGATAAAAATTTAAAAATCGGGCATTATAACGACGTAAGTTAGTCAAAAGCCTCACTTTTCACCCATACAAGTGGGCAGGAGGACTTACGTAAGTTCCAACACATCACACAACAGTTAAACAGAAAGAAATTCTAACTGACAAGGTCCAATTTGAAGGAATTGCAAGAAATCGAAAAAATTTCGATAAATTAGGGCAAAAAGAGAAAAATTTAAGTTTCTCGATAACCAACCAATGAAACTCAAAAATTTTTGAGGGCTTTCGTTCCTCAAGACACCAACAACAAAAGCCCCCAATAAAAATCGAATTTTTACGGTTGGAAAAAGTTTAATTTGAAAAATACAAGTTAAATGAGCAAAAACCTAGAAATAAAAACCTAAAAACAGGTAAAGTTGGGAAAGTATACCTGTAGAGGTGATGTGGATGTCGAAACTCGGACTAAGAATGATCCACAACAGTGAAGTAGCACTGTAGCAACTCGGAGAGAAGAGACGAGTCGAAACGGGAGGGAAATAATAGAAAATGACCCAAAAATCGGACTTTAAAAATCTGATTTTTGGTCAGAGGGTCAGACAACTCGACCAGGGCCATCGACCCTCTGATCGACCCTCTAATCGACCCTCTGCTCTCGGGAATCTGACGGAAACTACAGGGTCGGATATTAAGGGTCTGACATACCATCGACCCTCACCATCGACCATGTACAGAAAAGACAATATTTTTTTTTATAAAATGAGCTCGGATTGGAATTGATTATTGGTTAACGTGCCTACATGACATATACAAGATTTCTCACCTATTTTGAAAATTTTCAGGCACCACCAATCATCAAAAAGAATTATGTCTGGACGTAGAGTTACCCGACAGACTCGAAACACAGTCCCACCACCACCACCGACGAATGAGACTAGTCAAAAGAACAATTATGCACAGGGTAATCCCGAACCGGCAAACCCTACAAATTTGCCACCACCACCACCAGAACTAACAACAGTGGTGATGAATCTGGCACAACAACTACAGCAAATGCAACACGCACAAGCTCAAATGCAGGTTGCAATGGGAGTTATGTTTCAAGCCACTCAGGCTGCAACCATGCACACTAGGCAAGCTAGTGCAGCACCAGTGGGTAATCACCCAGCTCAACAGACACCTCAACAACCGGCTGCACCAATTCCAGTGCAAGTCCCAGAAGCAGCCCAAGGGAACTACCAGTATCCACACTATGTGTTTGGGGCAAACCCCCAAAACCAACTGGATCACTCCCGACTAGTAGAGAGATTTCTGAAGATGAAACCTAAGGAATTCAACGGTAAATCGTCTGATCCGTTGTGGCCAGCACACTGGATAGTCGAGATGGAGAGAAATTTCCTTATGATGACTAGTTTAGAAGAAGAGAAAGTATTATGCGCCACCTTCATGCTCAAAGGCGACGCACACCATTGGTGGAAATCCACAAAAACATATTTATTGACCAGACATGCCCTACTGACATGGGCTATATATAAAGAAGCGTTCTTCGAGAAATATTTCCCACGAAGCTTCAGAGACTCAATGGAGAAAGAGTTCCTGAGTTTGTACCAGGGACAGATGACCGTAGACGCATATCAACAGCGCTATGAAGAACTGTTTTTCTTCGCACCGGCGAGTATGCAAGAAGAAGATACAAAAACCCGTAGGTTCGTCGCGGGACTAAGAGGAAACATAAGAGAAAATGTTCTGGGCTTAGTGTCACACCCCAATTCCACACTGTTCAGAATGGTGTGATGAACCGCTAAATAACCAACGGTTCAACCAGGATCTCTAATAGACCATCCCCGCGTTATCCAAACTTTACACACATCCACAATCATAATCAGAGTAAATACACAATAGCGGAAATCTTGTAAATAAATGAACTGAGAACTAAAATGAAATCCATAAATAATAGCAAATTATTCTGTGTTTAACTGAGACATAAATATTTAAGTACCAAATACATGTCTTATAAATCCAATAAAAAAAACCTATAAAAATATCTAGTCAAATACACACGAGTTGCACTCGCAAGAGGAGTCGTGTGTATCATCTTCAGCTCTAGCGTCCATGGCTGCTACATTCCCGTATGTAGACGCGTTCATATAATCTTCGACTGTATAACCTGCATCATCAACTAAAAATATTCAACGTCGAGGGGTGAGCACACAATACGGCTCAATGAGTAGCCAAAACAATGCAACAATACATATGCATGCAAAAAGTCAATTTATATCTTTGGTCTGGTTTATAGTTTGCAATGTGCAATAGAAAGGTTGGGTGGTCAAAGGTTAACGTTTATTGACACCGCCTCTATACACAGGGTGTGGAAGCCCGCCCGAAGGTTAACGTTTATCGTCGTCCCCATCCACCCTACCATAACATTATACAACAAAGGTTAACGTTTATTGCTATATAATGCTATACCAACACGTAAGCCCCTGTTAGCGAGGGCTTACAAACTAGGCTCGCTACTAACCAATCCTAATGCCAAACAGTGTATCCAAGGCCTCACCCCAGCATCCCTCAGAATGCCCATAGAGATAGAGCTAAGGCCCCCCGGTAGAGTCAGTGACTACAAGGACCGAGACCACCTCCCCTGATACTCTACGACATAATAGTTCTGCTAAAGTAATGGTGATACGACGATGCTAATGCACAAGACTTGAGTTAGAGATAGAGCTAAAGTGCTGAGACCCGCCAAAGGTTAACGTTTATTGACGTTCTCATCACACCTCCCCTGATACTCGCTCGCATCAAGCACATCAACCACACACATACAAGCACATGCCTATTCCTATCATCATCATCATCATCATGTTATAAACAATAAAGTAAATATGCATGAACAAGTAATAGAAATATTGGATGGCATGCTGTATGCACATTACAAGCATATTCGCATAGAATCAAGCATAGCATAGGACTCAAGAAATATAAAAACAGCTTATTATTAACCAATTTAGTTTGGGGTTAAGGTTCCTCACCTTAGCTTGCTAAAAGATACTTTTCCAAGCTTTAGAATCACCGTTATAACGTTATTATATTGCTAGCAAACCTAACCAAGTCGATAGAATTTAATTAGAATTAATTCAGAATTTAAAACCATTCTGTCAACTGAGGGTCGATGCTAGGGTCGATGGGTCTATCGACCCTCCCCCCATTCTGAACTTCCCGAATGCTGAGGGTCGATGGTCAGAAACACCTAGGGTCGGATGGTCTATCGACCCTCGGTGCGACCCTCGATGCACTCTGGTCCAATTTCCACTTTTAAATCCACTCTTCATGTTTGGGGTCCTATGGCTTGCTTCCTACATTCATTCAACAGTCATTCCATGGTCTAGAACCATGTATAATCCATCTAAATAGTTTTCGTGCATCATCCTATGGTTTTCCATGAAAACCTAACCATGGATGGATGGTTTGGGTTTCTCCGAAATCCTACACTCAACCATATCTAACCTAAGGTCTGTAGAAACTCATGGGATTACTATCCATACCTGAGAAGATTACTTTTCTCTGGAATTTCTTCTCCTTTTTGCTAAGCCTTCCTCCTTGTCTCCTTTCTTCCTCTTTTCCTTCTTCTCTCTTTCTCTCAATTCAATTAGGGTTGTGAAAGGAGTGAAAGTGGCTTAGGGACGTCCTTTAAATAGAGTAGGAATGTCCTATAATAGTCTCATTGAGATTTGGAAAGAATCCCAACCGAAAATTAGGAAATTTCCTAATTTCTATATTCGTCAGAAACCGAGGGTCGATGGGAGGGTCGATGATCCCGTCGACCCTAGGGTCTTAAGCTGTCCGACCCGCCCTTCAAATCTGAGGGTCTGACATTCTGTTTTGGGAGGTCCGACCTTACTTGGCAGGGTATGCGACCCTCCCCTAAAATTAAGTGTTTTTTGGTCGATTTTATACCTGGGATCTCGATCTCCATCACGCCCTTGGTCCACTTGACTCGACCATGATGGGTAAACCTGGTTCAAGGTGGTAAGACCGGGTTAGTTTGACACGGGTCTTACAACTCCCCCCAACTTATAAAAATTTCATCCTCGAAATTGTACGTACCTTCTGAATCAAACAAGTGAGGGTATTGCTTTCGCATAGCATTCTCTTCTTCCCATGTAACTTCCTCCATGTCTCTACTTTTCCATGTGACCTGAACATAGTAGATATCTCTGTTGCGTAGACGTTGAATGTAAGACCCGCACACCACGAACCCGGCCTAACCTTACATTTTGTGTCGGGACCCGTCTACATATCATGGTCGAGCCAAGTGGACCAAGTGTGTGAAGAAACCTAAGACCCAATATGAAAATTTACCCAAAAATAGTCAAAATGAGGGTAGGGTCGCAGGTTTTAATAGACAGGTCCGACCCTCCCATCGACCCTCACCATCGACCCTCAACCATGGGTCGCAGGGTCTATGAGTTGTCCGACCCTCCCATCGACCCTCACCATCGACCCTCGGCATTCGGGAAAAACAGCACGAACCGAAAATTGAGAAACCTTCCTAATTTCAATTGGAACCTTTCCTAAACTCAATGGGACTTATTTTGGGAGGTTTTGCCCTATAAATAGGACGTCCCTAAGCCTCTTTCACTCCTTTTACAACCCTAATTGGATTGAGAGAAAGAGAAGAAAAGGAAGAGAAGAAGAGAAGGAAAACTTGAAGAAAAGGCTAAGGAAGAAGAGGAAATTCAGAGGAACTCTGAATCTCAGCAAACCTAAGGTATGAATACGTTTCCCATGATTTATTTAAGACTTTAGAATGGTTTATGAAGAGGATATGACTTAGAAGAAACCCAAACCATCAACCCATGGTTAAGTTTTTGTGGAAAACCATGGAGGAATTCATTGAAACCATGTTGGTGAATAAAGTATAGTTCTAAACCATAGAACATGTATAGATTGGATTGTGGGAGTAAGCCATAGGACCCAACAATGAAAGAGATAATGAAATCTGATATTTTTTACTCAAACCATGGAGGGTCGCACCTAGGGTCGATGGCAGATCCGACCCTAGCATCGACCCTCAGTGTTCGGGAAGTTCAAATTAGGGGGAGGGTCGCACCCAGGGTCAATCATGACTCCGACCCTAACTCCGACCCTCAGTTAACAAAATGGTTTTAAAATTCTCAATAAATTCTAATTAAATTTTGTCGGCTTTATTAGGTCTTCTAGCAATATAATAACATTATAAAGGCGATTCTAAAGCTTGAAAAAGTATCTATTAGCAAGCTAAGGTGAGGAACCTTAACCTCAAACTAAATTGGTTAATAATAAACTGTTTTCTATTTCTTGAGTCCTGTGCCATGCTTGATTCTATGCGAATATGTTTGTAATGTGCATACAGCATGCCATCCAATATTTCTATTACTTGTTCATGCATATTTACTTTATCGTTTATAACATGATGATGATGATGATGATAGGAATAGGCATGTGTTTGTATGTGTGTGGTTGATGTGCTTGATGCGAGCGAGTATCAGGGGAGGTGTGATGAGAACGTCAATAAACGTTAACCTTTGGCGGGTCTCAGCACTTTAGCTCTATCTCTAACTCAAGTCTTGTGCATTGGCATCGTCGTATTGCCATTACCTTAGTAGAACTATTATGTCGTAGAGTATCAGGGGAGGTGGTCTCGGTCCTTGTAGTCTCTGACTCTACCGGGGGGCCTTAGCTCTATCTCTATGGATGTTCTGAGGGATGCTGGGGTGAGGCCTTGGATACACTGTTTGGCATTAGGATTGGTTAGCAGCGAACCCAGTTTGCAAGCCCTCGCTAACAGGGGCTTACGTGTTGGTATAGCATTATATAGCAATAAACGTTAACCTTTGTTGTATAATGTTATGGTAGGGTGGATGGGGACGACGATAAACGTTAACCTTCGGGCGGGCTTCCACACCCTCTGTATAGAGGCGGTATCAATAAACGTTAACCTTTGACCACCCAACCTTTCTATTGCACATTGCAAACTATAAACCAGACCAAAGATATAAATTGACTTTTTGCATGCATATGTATTGTTGCATTGTTTTGGCTACTCACTGAGCTCAAGTTGGAGAGCTGACCCTCGCGCACGTAATTCTTTTTAGTTTATGATATTGCAGGTACTATGATTGAAGACTATGTCTACATGCCAACATACGAACGGGTGGAGGCTACGAAAGAGAAAGCTGTGGAGGACGAACATGGTTCGTTAAGCGAGCGTTTCAACAATGGATACGTTTAGTGTTTAGTTTTCCTATTTGGATATTGTAATATGTATTAAGTTATGTTTTGGTTACTTGGAAATAAATGGAATTTTAATTATTTATCATGTTTAGACCTCAGTTCATTATCTGTAAGACTTCCGCTATTTATTTTATTACCTTTGATTAATGTGGAATGTGTTTTGGTTTATCATATGTGGGATAGCCTATTTTGAGATCCTGGTTGAACCGTTGGTTTGTTGACGGTTCATCACACCATTTTGAAATGTGCGGAATTGGGGTGTGACAACTTGGTATCAGAGCTCTCTCAGGCCTTCCCATGAAACCTGAATACTTTCACTAGAGTCCATGAACTGAGTTAGGTTAAATTAAAAGCTTTAATACAAACAAACCATAAGCACCTGTGTTGGTTGAGACAGAAATTAAACAAGACGATAATGTACATATAAAAGGTGGAACCATATATATACACTCACACAGAAAGAGAAGACCAAAAATTATCCTAATAAACAAACAATATAGGGTATTATCTATAAGTTGGGTAGTTATCCAAGCATACAAGGATATAGTACAGTAGCAAGAAGGAAGCATCTGTACAACAGAAAATTTGAATACCGAGTTGGTACTCACAAAATGTGAAACTCGATGTATAACAAAGAAAGAAGAAAAATGACTAGTAAGAAGTAAAGGGAAAGAGTTTGGGCTGAATCCAATAGAGATAGGAGAATAATGGCCACACATTAAGAATAAGAGCAACTATAAAAAATAAAGCTATACTCTTGGGTGATGTGGAGATTTAGAGTGAGATCCATTACACGCTGATCCATTGCCCACGGAGCATTATGAAGAGATGTTGCACCTTGACCCCACCACTATCTGGGTCGAGAATGGGTAGTAAAAACTCATATGAGTAGATACTAAATAATGACAATCAAATTGGAGCAAATGAGAGGAGGTGAACAACCAGACCACTCCAGCCAACCACCTGGACTACCAATTACCTTAGTCACGGTTGTAATAAACTTGGCCCAATAAAATACAAGGGCAACAACAGATGATACCGACTATGCAAGTTGCTATGTAAATCACTACCCAAGTTACCGATGCTACATCAACACCTTCGGGTCAAACCAAGTACGGTACCAACTAGTAGCAACACTGTACCCCAGTACATGTTAGCACACAGTACCTATCATACAGTAAGTCCCAGTAATGCATACCCCAGTGCAGAAGTTTGGTGCACAACAAGCAGTATATTAAGGTGGTTAACCTTACCAGCCACCGATGTATGGGATAGTTGCAATGATCCGACCAGGGATTGAAGAATATTTTCTGAAGATGAAGCCTTAAACGTTTTCAGTTGAGGATCAAATCTAATTGTGGCCATATAACTAGATAAGATTAAATAGGATGCGGTGCATTATTGATTTACTCTTATGATTATAGAGGATGCACATACCAGATTTTAAATTCGCGTGTCTTGACAGGATACCTTCTTGATTTAACCTGTCAATTGGAGTTATAGATATTGTTTCTTTAGTATTAGTCCTGATTATACCAATCTTAACCACTCTCATGATCGACCAAATGAACAGAGATGTGAACTGGATGAACAGTTAAATGCTTAATCATGTTGAGCGTACATCTTTTCGAATTATACCTGATTTACTGATGTGCGAAATCTTTCTCCAGATTTACTCCTGTAGTGCCTCGACCAATGGCATTATATACTCGATAAAACCTGAAACCATGAGGTTAAGAGCTGTAGAACCTTATTTCTATGTATTTGGGCCACCATGCAACCTAACGACCTTTGGATGTCGGTTGGATTACTACAGATTTACTCCTGATTCTTTAAACATAGGTTCACCAGATAAAGCAAGTGTTTATCATTATGCTAAATCGACGAAAAGAAGTGAATCACTATTGGATGAACATTTTGATTCATACACTCCCTGATCTTTGATGATAAAAATGTTTAGTGATAATGGAATTATTGGAAGAAAGATGATTAAGTTCAGATTAAATGTCATAGCCAATGAACCTCAGATGAAGTAATAGAGGATTTGTTTTGAGATTGCTAAATGGATGGATATGAATCATGTCTATAAAAGAGTGCATGAGAAAATGTGGGAACTATTAAGAGTAGCTAGTGAAAAAAAAAATTAGATAGCACTCAAGTGGAGTTAAGGATGGCTATATCAGTACGAATTTTGACAAGGTAGAAGATTCCTAAAGGCAAATTTAAGAGTGGATACAAGGATAAAGTCATGGCATAAGTAGTACTCGATTTAATACAATGATAATTGAGTTATGCCCAATGTTGAGGGATATGATTAAGTAAAGACCAAAAGAGTTTGGCTGAATTAACGAATTTTGAGCATATTCCCTAATTCTTAGACTTGGGATATGTAATGAGTAAATAGTCAAAAGATGCTTTTGAGATATATAATAGAATGATAAAAGGAGGTGTGAGCTAATGAGCTTTTTGGGATATATGAGATTTCAAGCAATAGTCTTTGAAAAACTAAGAGAGAAAGGAACTAGACAAGCTCTTAAGACCTTTACATCAGATTTTGCTAGTTCAAGAACTTTTGGACTAAATGTTGTTTTAGATGAGTGTTATGAACAATGATTGAATCATATTAATGGATGGATGAAATTTCGACGCAACCTAATTAGACTTGAGATGGCAGACTTTAACGTCATCTTAGGGATAGACTAGTTGTCTCAACACTCTATAAAGTTGTTATGTGCATAGAAAAGGTTATCATTCAAGAATAAAGATGGCATACAATTTGGTTTTATTGGAAGCCTATTGCCTAGGAAGCGGAAGCTGATCCTCTCTATGCTAAAGGCGAAGAGATGTTTTAAAGAGAAAGAAGTTGGATATATGGTATCTTGTGGTATACGTTACCAAAGAAGCACCACAGATGGAAGATATTGATGTGATGCGTGAATTTCCTGATGTATTTCCAGGAAACTTATCGGGTTACCATCTGATTAAGTGATCGAGTTCGTCATCGACTTGTTACCAAGGACGGTACTTGTGTCAAAGGCACCTGTAGAGTAGCTCCTATGGAGTTGAAGGAACTGAGACTCAACTACAAGAGTTATTAGACCAAGGTCCTAATCGGCTAAGTATTACGTCACGGGGAACGCCAATGCAATTCGTGAAGAAGAAGGATGGTAGTGTTGTTTGCGTATAGACTACCGGGAACTAAACAAGCTCACAGTCAAGAATCGATATCTACTACCTTAGATCGATGACTTGTTTAAACAGTTGCAAGGAGCAAAGGTATTTTCTTCAGTCAAGATATCATCAGTTGAAGAATTTTGGACAGAAATATCTCGAAGATAGCTTTTAGAATTGGGATTGGACATTATGAGTTCTCGATTATGACGTTTGGATTAACCAATGCCCTTACATCTTTTATGGAGCTGATGAACTGGGTGTTTCATGACATGTTGGACACGCCGGTCATAGTTTTCATAGATGATATTTGGTTTATTCCAAGAATGAAGCAACTCATACAACAGATTTTAGAACAGTTTCACAACAGCTGAGAAGGGAAAAAGCTTTATGCCATTTCCAAGGAATAAGAGACCCGATTAAACAAAGTGATCTTATTAGATCACGTAGCGTCATAAAAAGGAATAAAGTGGCCCCTATTAAGATAGAAGTAAACATATGGTGAGAAACACCTAAAGAATTTTGCGAAGATCAGAAGTTTCTTGGGTTTAGCTAGTTATTACAGACGATTTTTAGAGGACCACTCTAAGATCGCAATACCTCTTACCAAGCTAACCAAGAAAGGAGATGAGTTTAATTTGACTGACAAGGGTGAGAAATATTTCCAGATTCTAAAGTAAGATTGATATCAGCTCCCATCTTGATGGTTTCGGCACCCGAGGATCTAGGATGCGGGTTGATGTAAGGTAAATAAGCGATTACATATGTTTCAAAAAAACTAAAGGAGCATGAGAAGCGTTACCCTACTCATGACTTGGAGTTATCGGTGATGAATTATGCAATCAGGACTTGGAGACATTATCTAAATGGAGAATAATTTTAGGTTAAGAGTCCTATTTATCTCTTCATCAGAAAGAGTTGAACATGAAGATAGGAAAATGGTTTGAACATTGAAGGATTAAGACCGTAATATTCAAGGTCACTGAGCAAGGCTAATGTAGTAGCTAAGCCTTAAGCAAAAAGGGATTATGAGGTCTGAAGAAGGACCGAGTATAAATGCTGCCTTATGTTCCGCAGCAACAGATTCAGATTTGGAAGAAGAGTAACTTATAATAGAAGCTAGTGATGATCCAATTGAGCGAGAATTTATGGATGAACTTATGGAGCAATAATTCCTCGCTTGCGTTCAGTACATTAAAAATCATCTCTGAATTGGTGGATGAAATAAAAGTAGTAATTTTGTTAAATCTGTATATAAGAATAATGTCAGGAGATTTAGAGAAAGAAAAACCTAACCCTGACTTACTTTGGATGCGGAGATGGTACTCAGATACAGATGTAGATTCTGAATACATGAAGATAAAGACTTGGATACTATGAAGAGGATAATGATAAGAGTCCATTGTACTCAATATTTAGTACATACTAGAGTACCAATATGTATCATGACATGAAGAGATTATTTTGGCAGAAAGGAATGGAAGTGGTTGTGGATAGATGCAGGTTTCAGTAATTGAATTATTAGCAAGTAAAGGCTGAAAGACAAAGACCAACATGGCTACAACAATAACTATCAAAACCAGTCTGAAAGTGGAACTGCATTACAATGAACTATGTCACCGGTATACCATTGATCGGTTGACGCAGTTTGGGTGATTGTTGATCGCCTTATGAAGATAGCTCATTCCATTGCTATACGACCCCGGTATGCTTTGGAGCGGCTAACTAAGCTATATATGGATAATATTGTCAGACTGAATGGTATGCACGAGAGCTTAGTGTCGGTCAGAGGCTTATGCTTTATTTTGAAGTTTTGGGAGGATCTACAGAAGATAATGGAAACAAAGTTGAAGTTTAGTACCGCACTTTACCTCAAACCGACGGACAGTCGGAGCGGACTATACACATCCTAAGAGCTATGCTCTGAGCTTGTAAAATTGATTTCAAGGAACTTGAGTTGAGAAGTTACCGTGAATTGAAGTTGCTATTAAGTTACCATGTAAATGTTACCTATGAAGCATGATACGGTAGAAATTTCAAATTCCTTTGTTTTGGAATGAAGTTAGTGAATGAAGAATTCTGAGACCTAAGTCTAATGAAGAAAAGCATCGAGTGGCAAACAAGATCAAAGAAAAGGGGCAAGATAGCTTAAGATGTCAGAAGAGACACCAAGACCTTGAGTTCACCATAAGTGACAAAGTGTTTTTGAAGATATCACTTATGCATAGTTTGAAACGATTAGACAAGAAGGGAAAGTCATAATTTATATATGTGTTGGATCTTATAAACTTTGGAGAGACGTAGAAAAGTTGCATATCAATTAGCATTACCGCTATCCATGTCTAGTGTGCATGATGTATTTCGTGTTTCTCTATTGAAGAAGTACATTGGAGATCCATATCAAAAGAATTGACCACGGAGTCACTGGATTAGATAGAATGTTTAACTATTGAAGAGGTACCAGCCTAGTTCACTAGTTGGAAGGTATAATGTTTTCAAAGCTAGGATAATTATTATGTGAAGGTAACCTGGCAAAGACAAGACATGGAGAAGAGTGCATAGGAGGAAGAAGATGCAATGCGGAAATAGAATTCCCACCTATTGACTCCGAAGTAAATTCAAAATTTTGAGGACAAAATTTATTTTAAGGATGGGGGAGTTGTAATATTCGTTCAAATTTTGAGGACAAAATTCATTTAAGGATGGGGGAGTTGTAAGATCCGTACTTTCAAATTTCGAGGACAAAATTTCTTTTAAGGGTGGTGGAGTTGTAAGACCTGCACACCATGAACCCGGCCTAACCTTACATTTTGTGTCGGGACCCGTCTACATATCATGGTCGAGCCAAGTGGACCAAGTGTGTGAAAAAACCTAAGACCCAATATGAAAATTTACCCAAAAACAGTCAAAATGAGGGTAGGGTCGCAGGTTTTAACAGACAGGTCCGACCCTCCCATCGACCCTCACCATCGACCCTCAACCATGGGTCGCAGGGTCTATGAGTTGTCCGACCCTCCCATCGACCCTCACCATCGACCCTCGGCATTCGGGAAAAACAGCACGAACCGAAAATTGAGAAACCTTCCTAATTTCAATTTGAACCTTTCCTAAACTCAATGGGACTTATTTTGGGAGGTTTTGCCCTATAAATAGGACATCCCTAAGCCTCTTTCACTCCTTTTACAACCCTAATTGGATTGAGAGAAAGAGAAGAGAAGGAAAACTTGAAGAAAAGGCTAAGGAAGAAGAGGAAATTCAGAGGAACTCTGAATCTCAGCAAACCTAAGGTATGAATACGTTTCCCATGATTTATTTAAGACTTTAGAATGGTTTATAAAGAGGATATGACTTAGAAGAAACCCAAACCATCAACCCATGGTTAAGTTTTTGTGGAAAACCATGGAGCAATTCATTGAAACCATGTTGGTGAATAAAGTATAGTTCTAAACCATAGAACATGTATAGATTGGATTGTGGGAGTAAGCCATAGGACCCAACAATGAAAGAGAGAATGAAATCTGATATTTTCGACTCAAACCATGGAGGGTCGCACCTAGGGTCGATGGCAGATCCGACCCTAGCATCGACCCTCAGTGTTCGGGAAGTTCAAATTAGGGGGAGGGTCGCACCCAGGGTCGATCATGACTCCGACCCTACCTCCGACCCTCAGTTAACAGAATGGTTTTTAAATTCTCAATAAATTCTAATTAAATTTTGTCGGCTTTGTTAAGTCTTCTAGCAATATAATAACATTATAAAGGCGATTCTAAAGCTTGGAAAAGTATCTATTAGCAATCTAAGGTGAGGAACCTTAACCCCAAACTAAATTAGTTAATAATAAACTGTTTTCTATTTCTTGAGTCCTGTGCCATGCTTGATTCTATGCGAATATGTTTGTAATGTGCATACAGCATGCCATCCAATATTTCTATTACTTGTTCATGCATATTTACTTTATCGTTTATAACATTATGATGATGATGTTGATAAGAATAGGCATGTGCTATGTGTGTGGTTGATGTGCTTGATGCGAGCGAGTATCAGAGGAGGTGTGATGAGAACGTCAATAAACGTTAACCTTTGGCTGGTCTCAGCACTTTAGCTCTATCTCTAACTCAAGTCTTGTGCATTGGCATCGTCGTATCGCCATTACCTTAGTAGAACTATTATGTCGTAGAGTATCAGGGGAGGTGGTCTCGGTCCTTGTAGTCTCTGACTCTACCGGGGGGCCTTAGCTCTATCTCTATGGATGTTCTGAGGGATGCTGGGGTGAGGCCTAGGATACACTGTTTGGCATTAGGATTGGTTAGCAGCGAGCCCAGTTTGCAAGCCCTCGCTAACAGGGGCTTACGTGTTGGTATAGCATTATATAGCAATAAACGTTAATGCATCCGCTACCACGTTCGCTTTTCCCGGATGATACTGGATATCACAATCATAGTCTTTCAATAGTTCCAGCCATCTTCTTTGTCTCATATTCAACTCCTTCTGATTAAATAGATAAGTAAGACTTTTATGGTCCGACTTAATCTGAAATTTCTCTCCGTATAGGTAGTGTCTCCATGTCTTGACAACATGTACTACTGCCGCTAACTCCAAATCATGAGTGGGGTAATTTTTTTCATGTACCTTCAACTGTCTCGAGACATACGCAACTACTTGCTCTCCTTGCATAAGCACACATCCTAGTCCCAATCCCGATGCATCAGTGTATAAGGTAAATGTCTGTCCTGGAACGGGAATGGTCAAAATTAGGGCGGATATCAATCTTGTCTTCAGTGTTTGAAAACTCTTTTCACACTTATCCGTCCATACAAATTTTTCTCCTTTCTTGGTCAAACTGGTGAGAGGTACGGCAATCCGAGAATAGTATTCTACGAATCTCCGATAATATCCAGCTAGACCCAGAATACTTCTAATTTCTGAAACACTCTTTGGTGCTTCCCACTTTACGATAGCCTCGATCTTATTGGGGTCCACTTTGATTCCTTCAGCGGATACTACATGGCCTAAAAAGGCGACTTCACTTAGCCAAAACTCACACTTCGAAAATTTGGCGTATAACTTCTCTTTCCTTAAACGTTGTAGGGTTGCGTTTAGGTTTTTAACATGGGTTTCCTTGTCTTTGGAGTACACCAATATGTCATCAATAAATACTATAACCGACGTATCCAACATATCATGGAAAACCCGGTTCATAAGTTCCATGAATGTTGCCGGTGCATTAGTTAATCCGAAGGACATCACTAAGAACTCATAATGTTCGTATCTTGTCCTGAAAGCTGTCTTCGGGATGTCACCTTCTTTAATCTTCAGTTGATGATTGCCTGATCGAAGATCGATCTTTGAAAATACCTTCGCTCCTTGTAACTGATCGAACAAGTCATCGATCCTGGGTGGTGGATATCGATTCTTGATTGTCAGCTTATTCAACTCTCGATAGTCGATACATAATCGAACACTACCATCCTTCTTCTTTACGAACAACACCGGTGCTCCCCATAGAGATATACTGGGTCTAATATAACCCTTATCCAGCAGTTCTTGTAATTGCACTTTTAATTCCTTCAGTTCAGTAGGATCCATTCTATAAGGTGCTTTTGATACCGGTGCGGCTCTAGGTATCAGGTCTATTACAAACTCCGTGGCCCGGTCGGGTGGTAATCCGAGTAGTTCCTCTGGAAATACATCAGGAAAATCTCGTACGACGTCAATATCTTTCATTCGTGGCACGTCCTTGGTTAGGTCGACCACTGATACTAGATATCCGACTGCTCCCTTTTCAAGGCACTTCTTAGCCTTTAATGCTGAGAGTATGAGCTTGCGTCTTCTGGGAAGTTTGGTTCCCGAGAAACTGAATTCTGCTCCTTCTTTGTCTATGAACGTTAGCTTCTTCTCGGCGCATAACAGATTTGCAGAATGCCGAGCTAACCAGTCCATTCCTAAGATGACATCGAAGTCTGCCATCTCAAGTTGTATTAAAGTTGCATCCAAGGTTTTCTCGCCAATGAGAACTGGACATGGCCCATAACCTTTCTCTAATTCCACTTCTAATCCCATCGGTGACCGTACAAGTAACTTGTAGTCTAATGTTTTGATGGGTAAATTGGTCTTCTTTCCAAACGACACAGATATAAATGAATGCGTAACTCCTTAATCAAAGAGTATTCCGGTTGGTACGCCATTGATAGGTACAATACCTGTGACTTCATCAGGCGATGCGGCTGCATCCTCTGATGTAACAGCATATACCCGTCCTTGATGTAACTGCTTCTTGGGTTTTGGACATTCTCTTGCCATGTGCCCTGGTTGGTTGCAGTTATAACACTTCGGGGCTTCAGAATTTGGCTTTGGCTGTGGTTGAGCTGCGGAAGTAGACTTTGGTGCAGTGGCAAAATTCTGAGGACGAAAAGGTTTATACGTCCTATTATTGCCTCCATTGTAGGAGTTTCCGGCTGGTCTCTTGATGCCTCTGTTCTGGGAGAAATAACTCTCCTTCTGGCTCGATTCGATCACTCGAGCAATCTAGACAGCTTCGTTGTAGATTTTCTTCTCTAAGCCTAGAACATTTTCTCTTATGCTTCCTCTTAGTCCCGCGACAAACCTATGGGTTTTTGTATCTTCTTCTTGCATGCTAGCCGGTGCGAAGAAAAACAGTTCTTCGTAACGCTGTTGATTCGAGTCTACGGACATCCGCCCCGGTACGGACTCAAGAACTCTTTCTCCATTGAATCTCTGAAGCTCCTTGGGAAATACTTCTCAAAGAATGCTTCTTTATATATAGCCCATGTCAGTAGGGCGTGCTTGGTCAACAAATACGTCTTTGTAGATTTCCACCAATGTTGTGCGTCGCCTTTGAGCATGAAGGTGGCGCATAGTACTTTCTCTTCCTCGGTAATAGTCATCATAAGGAAGTTCCTTTCCATTTCGTCTATCCAATATGGTGGCCACAGTGGATCGGACGGCTTGCCGTTGAATTCCTTAGGTTTCATCTTCAAAAATCTCTCCACTAGCCGGGAGTGATCCAGTTGATTTTGGTATGCCCCAAACATAGGGGGTGGATACCGATAGTTCCCTTGGGCTGCTTCGGGACTTGCACCGGAATTGGTGCAGCCGGTTGTTGAGGTGTCTCGTTGAGCTGGGTGATTATCCACCGGTGCTGCACTAGCTTGCCCAGGTGCATGGTTGCAGCCCGAGTGGCTTGAAACATAACTCCCATCCCAACCTGCATTTGAGCTTGTGCGTGTTGCATTTGCTGTAGTCAGTTGTGCCGGATTCATAACCACGGTTGCTAGCTCGGTGGTGGAGGTGGCAAATTTGTAGGGCCTGCTGGTTCGGATTACCCCGTGCATGGTTATTCTCTTGACAAGTCTCCTCCACCGGTGGTGGTGGTGGGACTGTATTTCGGGTCTGTCGGGTAACTCTACGTCCAGACATATTTCTTTTGAGATGGGTGGTGCCTGAAAATCATCAAAATCAGTGAGAAATCATTTATACTTCATGTAGTCACGCTAACCGATATAAAATTTAAAAATCCCCAATTCATTCTAAAATAAATTGTAAGACCCGTGTCAATTTAACCCGGTCTTACCATCTTGAACCAGGTTTACTCATCATGGTCGAGTCAAATGGACCAAGGGCATAAAGGAGATCGAGATCCCAGGTACGAAATCGACCAAAAAACACTTAATTCTAGGGGAGGGTCGCACACCCAGTGAAGCAGGGTCGGACCTCCCAAAAACAGAAAGTCAGACCCTCAGTTTTGAAGGGAGGGTCGGACAGCTTAAGACCCTAGGGTCGACGGGATCATCGACCCTCCCATCGACCCTCGGTTTCTGACGAAAACTGAAATTAGGAAAATTTCCTAATTTTCGGTTGGGATTCTTTCCAAATCTCAATGGGATTATTATAGGACATTCCTTGTAAGACCCGCACTCTGAAAACCCGGTCTAACCTTGGTTTTTGTATTGTGACAGGTCTTCCAATCATCACCGAGCCAGACGGGGCAAGCGGATAACAAACGGGTATGAAATCAGACCGAAGTCGACCAATTATACCTGATTTTAGGTATACCGGTCGATGGTACCGGATGATGGTACCGGTCAACCGGTATGGCCTGCACAGCTATGTGCGGAAATTTGGAAATTGGTCTCTGCGGGTCCCGCTTTCCTGATTTCGAATCCTAGAAGTTTCCTAATCCTAGTAGGGTTACTAAACCCTATTTCTAGCCTATAAATACACCCTTAAACCCCTTAAATCCTTTCCATTGTCTCTCACAAACCCTAGAGAAGAGAAAGAGCTTGGAAAGGAGAAGGAGCTAGGAAGAAGAAGGAGGTGTCGTCGTTATCGTTCGACGAAGCTCACGCTACGCCTGTCAACGGTAAGTGTTTGAATCCATCTTCTTACCCTATGATAGTGGTGTGGGTGGATCAATACCATGCAAAGTAGGTATTGATCTAAAACCCTAAATTGGCCAATAAACCCTAAGTTGCCGTCAAACCCTAGATTTGAGTTTCGAGATGATATTTATCGAAACGAGACTTGAATGAGTTGGGGATAAGTCTAACGCAAAGCCTAGACTAAAAATGGATAGGAGAAACCCTGAAAATCCGTGGAGGATGATCGACGGCAGTCGAAAAACCCATGTATGGTCTTCCGAAGACATACCGGTCGACTATACCGGTTGCACATAGTGCGACCGGTATGTTGCGACCGCTACCTCTCGGGAGGTTATCTGTGGGGACCGGCTGACCATACCGGTCGCCAGTCTTTCCCACAGAGCTGTGACCGGTACATGCCACCGGTCAGCTCTGTGAGGGTAGTTTGTGATCTCTGTTGGTTTTCGACCAACATGAAACCCTAAATAATATATTCTAATGAAACCCTAATATTATGTAGGACGCTGTGACTTATCGTTTGGGTCTTGCGACGTAGAGCAAGTAATCGAACGAGCGTTAGGTAAGGGAATCTGACCTAAACCTAATAATTAATGGACAGTAAATCATTGTTAATCATTGAATATCTATGATGTGATGTTTGTGCATATTCACATGTCATCCTTTACTTTCAGTTATTATTATTGTTCATGCATTCATAGGATGTGATTGTTAGGCATGTGATTGTTTCGTTGGTGTGTGGAGTGGGGCATGGGCCTGGGATCGCTCTTCACACTGGCATCTTTGTAGTATTCTATCTTAACATGCTTGGTACGGGTGGGGTATCAGGGGAAGATCGTGGTACGTTGGTCTCCGATATTGATGTTGTCCCGGCCATCGTTGGGTGGTACTGAGGATTCCGAGTCGACGCTGCCTTGTCCACGATGCTTTAGCTCTATCTCTATGCCGTAGGGAGTTTGGTTGGGATAGGGTCTACCTGCGTATTGTTTCTATCCTAGTGGGTTAGTTGCGGATAGGGTATCAGGGGGAGGTGAGGTTTTGGTGGTCTCCGACCCGGCCTGCACGCTCTAGCTCTATCTCTATGCCGTAGACGGCTGTGTATACCTTAGCTCTATCTCTATTCCATGATGGGTGCATGTGGGTTGGTGGTAGTGTGATTACTGTGCGACGCCACACACTCGTGTATAGAGGTGTGGGGGCCACCAAACCTTTCTATAGCACATTGCAAACTTAAAACCGGACCACGCAATAAAATGATTGTTACTCATGCATAATCTTGTGAAACTGTCTGATTGTCTTACTGAGCTGTGTTGTGTGCTCACCCTTTGTATATACATTGTTTTTAGATGTTGATGCAGGTTACACTATGGACGACTATGTGAACGCTCCGGCGTACGGTGGTGTAGCTGCTTTGGATGTACAGGCAGGGGAGGACGGGCATGATGCTTCATGCGAGTGTCCTTTCTGCGTGTACCTGTGATTTGTTTTATTTATTTGTTTCAGTTATTTTTGTTGTTATTAAGAGATGTAAAAGATTATTATTTTATCTTTGAATTTAAATAATGGGATATTTATTTAAATTATCAATAGATACTCAGTTCATTCTATTTTAAGTCTTCCGCTGTATATTCAGATTCTGATTGTGGTTATGTGTAATTGGTTTGTATGGGTGGACACGGCCTATTCGAGATCCTGGTGTGAACCGTTGGTTCAATGACGGTTCACTCACACCGTTCTGGTTGGATCAGAATTGGGGTGTGACATTCCTAGCCTATTTAAAGGACGTTCCTAAGCCACTTTCACTCCTTTCACAACCCTAATTGAATTGAGAGAAAGAGAGAAGAAGACAAAGAGAAAGAAAGAAAGCTAGGAAGAAGGCTTAGCAAAAAGGGGAAGAAATTACAGAGAAAAGTAATCTTCTCAGGTATGGATACTAATTCCATGAGTTTCTACAGACCTAAGGTTAGATATGGTTGAGTGTAGGATTTCGGAGAAACCCAAACCATCCATCCATGGTTAGGCTTTCATGGAAAACCATAGGAGGATGCACGAAAACTATTTAGATGGTTTATACATGGTTCTAGACCATGGAATGACTGTTGAATGAATGTAGGAAGCAAGCCATAGGACCCCAAACACGAAGAATGGATTAAAAGTGGAAATTGGACCAGAGTGCACCGAGGGTCGATAGACCATCCGACCCTAGGTGTTTCTGACCATCGATCCTCAGCATTCGCGAAGTTCAGAATGGAGGGAGGGTCGATAGACCCATCGACCCTAGCATCGACCCTAGCATCGACCCTCAGTTGACAGAATGGTTTTAAATTCTGAATTAATTCTAATTAAATTATATCGACTTTGTTAGGTTTGCTAGCAATATAATAGCATTATAAAGGTGATTCTAAAGCTTGAAAAAATATCTTTAGCAAGCCAAGGTGAGGAACCTTAACCCCAAACTAAATTGGTTAATAATAAACTGTTTTCTATTTCTTGAGTCCTATGCCATGTTTGATTATATGCGAATATGTTTGTAATGTGCATACAACATGCCATCCAATATTTCTATTACTTGTTTATGCATATTTACTTTATTGTTTATAACATGATGATGATGATGATGATAGGAATAGGCATGTGCTTGTATGTGTGTGGTTGATGTGCTTGATGCGAGCGAGTATCAGGGGAGGTGTGATGAGAACGTCAATAAACGTTAACCTTTGGCGGGTCTCAGCACTTTAGCTCTATCTCTAACTCAAGTCTTGTGCATTGGCATCGTCGTATCGCCATTACCTTAGCAGAACTATTATGTCATAGAGTATCAGGGGAGGTGGTCTCGGTCCTTGTAGTCTCTGACTCTACCGGGGGCCTTAGCTCTATCTCTATGGATGTTCTGAGGGATGCTGGGGTGAGGCCTTGGATACACTGTTTGGCATTAGAATTGGTTAGTAGCGAGCCTAGTTTGCAAGCCCTCGCTAACAGGGGCTTACGTGTTGGTATAGCATTATATAGCAATAACCGTTAACCTTTGTTGTATAATGTTATGGTAGGGTAGATGGGGACGACGATAACCGTTAACCTTCGGGCGGGCTTCCACACCCTGTGTATAGAGGCGGTATCAATAATCGTTAACCTTTGATCACCCAACCTTTCTATTGCACATTGCAAACTATAAACCAAGACCAAAGATATGAATTGACTTTTTGCATGCATATGTATTGTTGCATTGTTTTGGCTACTCACTGAGCCGTGTTGTGTGTTCACCCCTCGACGTCGAATATTTTTAGTTGATGATGCAGGATATACTGTTGAAGATTATATGAATGCATCGGCGTACGGAACTATAGCAGCTATGGAAGTTGGAGTTGAAGACGATACACACGACTCCTCTTGCGAGTGCAACTCGTGTGTATTCGATTAGATATTTTTGTAGGTTTCTTCATTGGATTTATAGGACATGTATTTGATATTTAAATATTTATGTCTTAGTTAAACACAGAATAATTTGATATTATTTATGGATATCATTCTAGTTCTCAGTTCATATTATTTATAAATTTTCCGCTATTGTGTAGTACTCTGAGTATGATTGTGGATGCGTGTAAAGTTTGGATAACGCGGGGATAGCCTATTAGAGATCCTAGTTGAACCGTTGGTTATTTGGCGGTTCATCACACCATTCTGAACAGTGTGGAATTGGGGTGTGACAACTTGGTATCAGAGCGTCTCAGGCCTTGCCCGCCGAAATGACACACATTCAAGACCATTGTGAACTGAGATAGGATAAATTAAAAGCTTTAATACAAACACACTGTAAGCACAAGTGATGATTGAAACTGAATTAAAAAGAGAATAATGCATCTATTAAAGGGTAAACCAGTTACATACAATGTGTAAGAGAAACAAAACGTATATACATCGCTAAAGCAGAGTACAGTCCACAACCCGAACAGTTACTCTGTAGTACAAGAAAAAGTAAAGTACAATCAGGAAGCTGGAGGCGAAGGAGGAGGCGGTGCCTCACGATCTCTGTCATAGTCCTCGGCATAGACCCTAGTCAACCATGCCACCTGGGTCTTAGTCGTCCGCAAAACTAGTCTGTCGGATCAGCCACCCCTCCGATCGGTCCGCGCCGAGCGTCCTAGAAGCTTCCCTATCCTCGGATCCGATGCACGCCGAGCCTCTCTAATCTCGTGAAACATACTCGGCACGTCATCAGCTGGTGGGCGTGAAGGACCAGCATCATGGAAAGGACTGGACTCGGGTACCGAAGCCGCTGCAGCAGAAGTACCGGCCCGATCCGCATGCGTAGGTGATGGCGGTGGTATCGCATCGACATCCATATATAAGCGATCATCGTCGACCGGATCCCCACGAGCCCTAGCAGCAGCCTCAGCATCAGCCATCTCAACCCGAGTGTGAGGGCGTACCATCGCGTTCCTCTCCTCATCACTAACCTCTGCATCTCGCAGCCCCATCTTGCAGATAGCCTCCCAATCTAGAGGCAACGAGAAGGTCTTCTCCTGGATCTTCTCATCTACTAGATCCACCCCCAAACGGGTCAGTAACACTGTAATCATGCGTCCATAGGGTAGACTACCCCTATGACCGGATAATGTGGCACTGATCATCGTCCGCATGATGATGTAAGGAAGGCAGACCGGCTGTCGAGTGCATATGATGTAGATCAAGAACTGGGTCAGCTGAGACACCCTCTCATAGTGCCCACTCTGCGGAATCAGATTATGCTGGATAATCTTGCGAGAAGACTCGTGGAGATGGACGCAAGTAGCAAGCTCTCATCCGCCATCTATCGGGGACGGAGCAACTGATTGTCGATCTCAGCTCTCATCTCCATCTCAACAAACTGTGGCTCTCCCGGTGCACAGTACACCATAGGGCCATCATAGGCAATGCCCAATAGATCGGCCAGCTGCCGATAATCAAAGGAGATGTGCACCCCTTTGACGTAGCTAGTGATGTGCAACTCCTGACCGCGCTCGAGATTATTGTAATCCCCCACCACCTGGAGATTACAATAGAACTGGCGCACCAAGTCTGGACATGTGCACGCGTCGTATGTGATGACAGGGAGCCACCCCATGTCACCGAATGCTCCCTCTACATTGAACAAGGCTAGCTCAGCCAAGTTCTCCATGCGACCCCCTTCCACTTTCTTGCGGGCATAGTCTGCATACTGTGCCTCAGCTTCATTCGAACGGAAGCGAAGTAGATCACGCAATCTTGGCACTTTGGTACGGGCCATAGTATCTGCAAAATAAGAAAGAGAAAATAAATAAGGAGTTAGTAGGATAAAAATCCGAAATTTGAGTAAATAACGACGTAAGTCGACCATAAAGCCCCATTTCTTGCCATACAAGTGGGCATAAGGACTTACGAAGGTTTAGACATATCCTACAACCCGCATGCAGAAGGAAATTCTAAGTGACGATGTCCAATTGGAAGAAATTGAAGGAAAATTAAAAATTTCGATAAATTAGGGCAAAAGAGAAAAATTTAAGTTTCTCGATAACCAACCAATGAAACTGAAAAAATTTTGAGGGCTTTCGTTCCTCGAGACCCCAATAACAAAAGCCCCCAATAAAAATCGAATTTTTACGGTTGGAAAAAGTTTAATTTGGAAAAGACGAGCTAAATGAGTAAAAACCCAAGAATAAAAACCTAAAAACAGGGGAAGTTGGGAAATTATACCTGTAGAAGTGATGTGGACGTCGAAACTCGGAGTAAGAACGATCCACAATAGTGAAGTAACACTGTAGCAACTCGGAGAGTAGAGACGAGTCGAAATGGAGGAAGAATAGTGAGAATTGATCCAGAATCGGATCTTAAAAATCTGATTTTTGGTCTGAGGGTCGGACAAATCGACTGACACCATCGACCCTCGGATCGACCCTCCAATCGACCCTCGGCTCTCGGGAATCTGACAAAAATTCAAGGGTCGGACTGAGGGTCGGACACCCATCGACCCTCGCATCGACCCTCAACTCTCGGGAAGAACAGGACATTCCCGGGGGTCGGATACCCAGGGTCGGACACACCATCGACCCTCACCATCGACCCTACATAGAAAAGACAGTATTTTTTTTCAGAATGAATTGAGGATTCAAATTTTTTATCGGTTAGCGTGCCTACATGAAGTATAAATGATTTCTCACTAATTTTGATGATTTTCAGGCACCACCCACCTCAAAACTAAATATGTCTGGCCGTAGAGTTACCCGACAGACCCGAAACACAGTCCCACCACCACCACCGGCGGATGAGACTAGTCAAGAGAACAATTACGCACAGGGTAATCCCGAGCCAGCAAACCCTACGAATTTGCCACCACCACCACCTGAGCTAACAACAGTGGTGATGAATCTGGCTCAACAGCTACAACAAATGCAACATGCACAAACTCAAATGCAGGTTGCGATGGGAGTCATGTTTCAAGCCACTTAGGCTGCAGCCATGCACACTGGGCAAGCTAGTACAGCACCGGTGGGTAACCACCCAGCTCAACAGACACCTCCACAACCGGCTGCACCAATTCCAGTGCAAGTCCCAGAAGCAGCCCAAGGGAACTATCAGTATCCACCCCCTATGTTTGGGGTATACCAAAATCAATTGGATCACTCCCGACTAGTAGAGAGGTTTTTGAAAATGAAACCAAGAGAATTCAATGGCAAGCCGTCTGATCCACTGTGGCCAGCACACTGGATAGACGAGATGGAAAGAAATTTTCTTATGATGACTATTACTAAAGAGGAGAAAGTATTGTGTGCCACCTTAATGCTCAAAGGCGATGCACATCATTGGTGGAAATCGACCAGGGCCTATCTATTGACTAAGCACGCCCTACTGACTTGGGCTATATATAAAGAAGCTTTCTTTGAGAAATATTTTCCACGAAGCTTCAGAGATTCGATGGAAAAGGAGTTCCCGAGTCTTTATCGGGGACGGATGTCGGTGGATGCGTACCAACAACTGTTACGAAGAGCTGTTTTTCTTCGCACCACTAAGTATGCAAGAAGAAGATACAAAAACCTGTAGATTCGTCGCGGGACTAAGAGGAAGTATAAGGGAACATGTTCTGGGATTAGAGAAGAACATATATAATGAAGCTGTCCAGATCGCTCGAGTGATTGAATCGAGCCAAAAAGAGAGTTATTTCACTCAAAACAAAGGCATAAAAAGGCCAGCTGGAAATTCTTATAATGGATGCAATAACAGGATGTATAAACCTTTCCGCCCTCAAAATTTTAATGCTGCGACCAAAACTATCCCCACAGCTCAATCACAGCCAAAGCCAAATGTTGAAGCCCCGAGGTGTTATAACTGCAACCAACCAGGGCATATGGCAAGAGAGTGCCCAAAACCCAAGAAGCAGTTACATCAAGGACGGGCATATCTTTGTTACATCGGAGGATGCAGCCGCATCGCCCGATGTGGTCACGGGTATGACCGAACCTTTAAGATTATAATCACACCGATTGAGTATGTAGACTAAGTAAAAACGAATCACGGTATCGTACCTATCAATGGCGTACCCACCGAGTACTCTTTGATTCGAAGCTACTCATTCATTTATATACGTGTGTCGTTTGGAAAGAAGACCAATCTGCCCATCAAAACATTAGACTACAAATTACTTGTACGGTCACCGATGGGATTAGAAGTGGAATTAGAGAAATGTTATGGACCATGTCCAGTTCTCATCGGAGAGCAGACCTTGGATGCAACCTTAATACAACTTGAGATGGCAGACTTTGACGTCATCTTAGGAATGGATTGGTTAGCTCGGCACTCCGCAAATCTGTTATGCGCCGAGAAGAAGCTAACGTTCAAGGACAAAGAAGGAGCAGAATTCAGTTTCTCGGGAACCAAACTTCCCAGGAGACGTAAGCTCATACTCTCAGCATTAAAGGCTAAGAGGTGCCTTGAGAAAGGAGCGGTCGGATATCTAGTATCAGTGGTCGACCTAACCAAGGACGTGCCAGGAATGGAAGATATTGATGTCGTGCGGGATTTTCCTGATGTATTTCCGGAGGAATTACCCGGACTACCAACCGACCGAGCCACGGAGTTTGTAATAGACCTTATACCTGGAGCCGCACCAGTATCAAAAGCACCTTATAGAATGGCTCCTACGGAACTGAAGGAATTAAAAGTACAATTACAAGAACTACTGGATAAGGGTTATATTAGACCCAGTATATCTCCATGGGGAGCACCGGTGTTGTTTGTAAAGAAGAAAGATGGTAGTGTTCGATTATGTATCGACTATCGAGAATTAAATAAACTGACCATCAAGAATCGATACCCACTACCCAGGATCGATGACTTGTTCGATCAGTTACAGGGAGCAAAAGTATTTTCAAAGATCGATCTTTGATCAGGCTATCATCAGCTGAAGATTAAAGAAGGTGACATTCCAAAGACAACTTTCAGGACCAGATACGGACACTATGAATTTTTGGTGATGTCTTTCGGATTAACTAATGCACCGGCAACGTTCATGGAACTTATGAACCAAGTTTTCCACGATATGTTGGATACGTCGGTTATAGTATTTATAGATGACATATTGGTATACTCCAAGGACAAGGAAACTCATATCAAGAACCTAAACGCAGCCCTACAGCGTTTAAGGAAAGAGAACTTATACGCCAAATTTTCAAAGTGTGAGTTTTGGCTAAGTGAAGTCGCCTTACTAGGCCATGTAGTATCCGCTGAAGGAATCAAAGTGGACCCCAGCAAAATCGAGGCTATTGTGAAGTGGGAAGCACCAAAGATCGTTTCAGAAATTTGAAGTTTTCTGGGTCTAGCTGGTTCTTATCGAAGATTTGTAGAAGACTATTCTTGGATTGTCGTACCTCTCACCAGTTTGACCAAGAAAGGTGAAAATTTTGTATGGACGGATAAGTGTGAAAAGAGTTTTCAAACACTGAAGACCAGATTGATATCCGCTCCGATTTTGACTATTCCTATTCCAGGACAGACGTTTACCTTATATACTAACGCGTCGGGATTGAGATTAGGATGTGTGTTTATGCAAGGAGAGCAAGTGATTGCATATGCCTCGAGACAATTGAAGGTGCATGAAAAAAAATTACCCCACTCATGATTTGGAGTTAGCGGCAGTAGTACATGCTGTCAAGATATGGAGACATTACCTATACGGAGAGAAATTCCAAATTAAGTCGGACCATAAAAGTCTTACTTATTTATTTAATCAGAAGGAGTTGAATATGAGACAAAGAAGATGGCTGGAACAATTGAAAGACTATGATTGTGATATCCAGTATCATCCCGGAAAAGCGAACGTAGTAGCAGATGCATTGAGCAGAAAAGCGAACGACTTCAGTATACACTGGAAAGGTTAGCGAAGCTGTATGTGGATAATATTGTTCGCTTACACGGTGTACCAGAAAGCATTGTGTCTGATAGAGATCCCCGATTTACTTCCAAGTTTTGGGAAGGACTACAAAAGGCTATGGGTACAACATTAAAGTTCAGTACGGCATTCCATCCATAGACAGATGGACAGTCGGAGCGTACAATTCAGATTCTAGAAGATATGCTACGAGCATGTGTAATTGATTTCAAGGGATCATGGGATGAAAAATTAGCATTGATCGAGTTCGCTTATAATAATAGCTATCAGGCTACTATACAGATGTCACCTTATGAAGCACTGTATGGAAGAAAGTGTCGAACTCCTTTGTTTTGGAATGGAGTTGGAGAACGTAGTATTGTTGGACCGGAATTCGTTGAAGAAACTTGTCGAGTGGTCGACATTATCAAGGAAAGAGTAAGAACAGCTCAGAACCATCAGAAGCAATACGCAGATACTCGACGAAGAGATCTAGAGTTCGTCGTAGGTGATAAAGTATTTTTGAAGGTATCGCCTATGCGAGGATTGAAAAGGTTCGGACAAAAAGGGAAACTAAGTCCAAGATATGTCGGGCCATATGAAATTCTGGCTAAGGGTGGAAGAGTAGCTTATCAGTTAGCACTACCACCATCTATGTCAAGCGTGCATGACGTATTTCACATTTCCTTATTGAAGAAGTATGTCAAAGACCCAACGCATGTTTTGACGGTGGAGTTGCCAGAATTGACTGATGATTTGACATTTGAAGTAACACCAACGGAAATCATTAGTCGAAAGGTTCAACGTCTACACAACAGAGATATCTACTATGTTAAGGTCACATGGAAAAGTAGAGACATGGAAGAAGTTACATGGGAAGAAGAAAATGCTATGTAGAGGAAATACCCACACTTATTTGATTCAGAAGGTACGTCCAATTTCGAGGACGAAATATTTATAAGTTGGGGGGAGTTGTAAGACCCGTGTCAAACTAACCCGGTCTTACCACCTTGAACCAGGTTTACCCATCATGGTCGAGTCAATGGACCAAGGGCGTGAAGGAGAGCGAGATCCCAGGTATCAAATCGACCCAAAAACACTTAAAATAGAGCAAGGGTCGCATACCCAGCTAAACAGGGTCGACCCTCTCAAATTAGAAACTCAGACCCTGAAAAATGGATAGAGGGTCAGACAGTGTCAGACCACAGGGTCGACGGGAACATCGACCCTCTAATTGACCCTCACTTACTGCCGAAACTGAAATTAGGAAACTTCCTAATTTTCGATTGGGATTCTTTCCAAATCTCAATGGGACTATTATAGGACATTCCCACTCTATTTAAAGGACGTCCCTAAGCCACTTTCACTCCTTTCACAACCCTAATTGAATTGAGAGAAAGAGAGAAGAAGGAAAAAATGAAGAAAAGAGGCAAGGAAGAAGACTTAGCAAAAAGGAGAGGAATTTCCAGGGAAAAGTAATCTTCTCAGGTATGGATAATAATTCCATGAGTTTCTACAGACCTTAGGTTAGATATGGTTGAGTGTAGGATTTCGGAGAAACCCAAACCATCCATCTATGGTTAGGTTGTCATGGAAAAACCTACGATAATGCATGAAAGCCATCTAGGAGGATGAATCATGGTTTCAGACCATGGAACGAATGTTTAATGGAATGTGGAAGCAAGCCATAGGATCCCAAACATGAAGAATGAATTAAAAACTGGAAATTGGACCTGATTGCACAGAGGGTCGCATTACGTGGTCGATAGACCCATCGACCCTATGCACCCCGACCATCGACCCTCGGCATTCGGGAAGTTCGGGACGAGGACGGGTCGATAGACCCATCGACCCTATGCATTCTGAGCATCGACCCTCTGATCGACCCTCAGTTAACAGCATGGTTTTTAAATTCAGAATTAATTCTAATTAAATTCTATCGACTTTGTTAGGTTTGCTAGCATTATAATAATATTGTAGAGGTGATTCTAAAGCTTGGAAAATATCTATTAGCAAGCTAAGGTGAGGAACCTTAACTACAAACTAAATTGGTTAATAATAAACTGTTTTCTATTTCTTGAGTCCTATACTATGCTTGATTCTATGCGAATATGTTTGTAATGTGCATACAGCATGCCATCCAATTTTTTATTATTTGTTCATGCATATTTACTTTATTGTCTATAACAAGATGATGATGATGATGATAGGAATATGCATGTGCTTGTATGTGTGTGGTTGATGTACTTGATGCGAGCGAGTATCAGGGGAGGTGTGATGAGAACGTCAATAAACGTTAACCTATGGCGGGTCTCAGCACTTTAGCTCTATCTCTAACTCAAGTCTTGTGCATTGGCATCGTCGTATCGTCATTACTTTAGCAGAACTATTATGTCATAGAGTATCAGGGGAGGTGGTCTCGGTCCTTGTAGTCTCTGACTCTATCGGGGGGCCTTAGCTCTATCTCTATGGACATTCTGAGGGATGCTGGGGTGAGGCCTTGGATACACTGTTTGGCATTAGGATTGGTTAGTTGTGAGCCCAGTTTGCAGCCCTCGCCAACAGGGGCTTACGTGTTGGTATGGCACAATATAGCAATAAACATAACCTTTGTTATATATTGTTCATGGTTGGGTGCATGTGAGTTGACGATAAACGTGATCTTCGGGTAACGTCACACACTCGTGTATAGAGGCGGAGTCAATAATCACGACCTTTGGCTACCTCAACTTTCTATTGCATCTTGCAAACTTCAAACCAGACCAAAGATATAAATTGATGTGCATGCATATGTAATGTTGCATTGTTTTGGCTACTCACTGAGCCGTGTTGTGTGCTCACCCCTCGACGTCGAATATTTTTAGTTGATGATGCAGGTTACACAGTTGAAGATTATATGAACGCGTCTGCGTACGGGAATATAGCAGCAATGGACGCTGGAGCTGAAGATGATACGCACGACTCCTCTTGCGAGTGCAACTCGTGTGTATTTGATTGGATATTTTTATAGATTCCTTTATTGGATTTATAAGACTTGTATTTGATATTTAAATATTTATGTCTCAGTTGAAAACAGAATAATTTGCTATTAAATTAATGATATCATCTTAGTTGCTCAGTTCATTATATTATAGATTTTTCGCTATGGTGTATTACTCTGATTATGATTATGGATGTGTGAAAGTTTGGATAAAACGGGGATAGCCTATTCGAGATCCTGGTTGAACCGTTGGTTTCTTAGCGGTTCATCACACCATTCTGGTCAGACCAAAATTGGGATGTGACAATAACCATCCTAGAACTCGAATCTAGGGTTTGACGGCAAATTAGGTTTAATGGCCAATTAGGGTTTTAGATCAATACCTACTTTGCATGGTATTGATTCACCCACACAACTATCCTAGAGTCATAGAGTAAGAAAAATGATTAAAACCCTTACCGTCGATTGGCGTAAGGTGAACGTCGTCGAATGGCAATGGCGGCACCTCCTTCTTCTTTTTAGCTCATTCTCCTTTCCAACCTCCTTCTCCTCTCTAGGGTTTGTGAGAGATAATGAAAAGGATTTGAGGAGGTTTAGAGGTGTTTATATAGGCTAGGATTAGGGTTTAGTAACCCTATTAGGATTAGGAAAGTCAATGTATTAAGGTTTAGGAAAGTGGGACCCGCAGAGATCCAATTTTGGATCTCCGCGTCAGCTGCGCAGAGCTGACCGGTCGACCGGTACCAAGACCGGTACCATCGATCGGTCAACATAAAATCATGATTCTTTGACCGTCTTTGGTCCGACTTCATACCTGTTTGTCATTCGCTCGTCTCGTCTGGCCCGGTGATGATCGAAAAACTGCTACGATATGAAATCAAGGTTTAGACCGGGTTTATGGAGTGCGGGTCTTACACCCAAACTGCCCGATCAATATCGGCCTCCTAAACTTTCCTTAAAATCTAATTTTGACTGTGCTTGGTCAACTGGATGACTAGAGTTCAATGGGGGATGTCCTAAACCAAGTAGCTAAGTTGTTCTAACCTAGGGTTCAGCCAATCATGTTTTAAAGCAAATAAACAAGCAAATGTAATGTACAATATTATACAGTGAACCGGACCAAAGATTGTTCGGTCTTGGACTGAATCTGAGACGTGTAAGACATCTCAAACTGCCTACATATTCCAATCCTAAAAATCAAGTCCAAAACGTAGTTCGAAATGGGTTTTGTGATTAAAGATTATGGAAATTATTTATTCATGTGCTTCAATTAGATTCTTTGTTCAAGTTAAAGTTTATGTTGAATGGATGGTTGATGGGTGATTTTGTACCGTATATGGGATTCCCAAATTGCCTACGTATTCTAGGGTGTGCCCTAGAAATCAGGTACGACGTATTTCGAAAATATTTGTGAGAGTCAGATTTGGAATGTGTACCAAATTCTTTCTATTTTTGTCAATAGGATCTAGGGATGAGACTTAAATTCCTACCATTTTTATTTGGAATGTGTACCAAATTCTTTATATTTTTGTTAATAGGATCTAGGGATGAGACCTAAATTCCTACCATTATTATTTGGGATGTGTACCAAATACTTTCTATTTCTGTCAATAGGATCTAGGGATGAGACTTAAATTCCTACCATTTTATTTTGAAATGTATACCAAATTCTTTCTATTTTTGTCAATAGAATCTAGGGATGAGACCTAAATTTCTACCATTTTTATTGGGATGTGTATCAAATTCTTTCTATTTTTGTCAATAGGATCTAGGGATGAGACCTAAATTCTACCATTTTATTTTGGAATGTGTACCAAATTTTTTCTATTTTTATCAATAGGATCTAGGGATGAGACCTAAATTCCTACATTTTATTTTGAAATGTGTACCAAATTCTTTCTATTTTTGTCAATAAGATCTAGGGATGAGACCTAAATTCCTACCATTTTTATTTGGGATGTGTACCAAATTCTTTCTATTTTTGTCAATAGGATCTAGGGATGAGACCTAAATTCCTATCATTTTTATTTGGGATGTGTACCAAATTCTTTCTATTTTTGTCAATAGGATCTAGGGATGTGTACCAAATTCCTACCATTTTATTTTAGAATATGTACCAAATTCTTTCTATTTTGGTCAATAGGATATAGGGATGAGACCTAAATTCCTATCATTTTTATTGTTTCCATTTTTAGGTTTTTAGGGTTTCCTATCCCTTTTCATTGTGATTTTCATTTTTTAGGGTTTCATACCCAAATTATTCTCTTTATTCTAGGGTTTATCTTGCCCTAATTATTCTTTTCAATTTTAGGGTTTTACTTTCCCTAATTATTGTTTTCTTTCTATTTTTAAGGTTTCCTACCCTAATTGTTGTATTCTTTCTATTTTCAGGGTTTTCTACCCTAATTGCTATTTTCTTTCCATTTTTAGGGTTTTCTACCCTATTCTGCTACCCCCCAAAATAGTTTCGAAACATCACCTACCACCCACACCTTTCAAAAAACATCAACTACCACCCAAACGTTTACCACCGTTAATCAAATAGGTCCACTCCGTTAAACGAATTCCCTTAGTTGCTGATGTCACCCAAAATTGATTTTAAAATGGACAATAATGCCCATAAGGAAATGTTAAAAGACGATTTTACCCTCCTTCACTTAAGGAGGGTAAAACCCCAAATCTAAATCATGTTTCTTCTTCTCTAGATCTACCATTTCTTCTCCGATTATCTTCACCGACGACGATGCAAGCCTTTTCTTCTCCAACGATGGCGCAACGAAGCCTTGGCCTGCGGCAATGAGCGAACCGAATCTGAATAAAAAAAGATCACAGAGTTTTATCTACTGGCGGAGTGAATCCCATGAAGCGTATGTCGTCTGATACCATTGACATAACCAAACGGTGTGAATCCTAACACAAAACACAAAAATAATCGATCAAAGTGGGATCATTGTTTCACACTACAACATTTATCTCCAACACTTCTAGATTTCTATTTTAAGGTTAAAAAAGAAACATAAATGTGTCACACCCCAATTCCGACTGAACTAGAAGTGTGAGTGAACCGGTTCTAAACCACGGTTCACACCAGGATCTCAATAGACCGTGTCAACCAATCATTCCCAAGCAATCTAACATAATCAGAGAAAATAATACATAGCAGCAGAAATAAAAAAAATGAGCCGAGAACTAAATTGTAATTAAAATAAATAACCAAGTTATTCCATCATCCATCAAATTTAAATAATTTTATTACAATATTTATCAGAAAATAAACCCAAGTCACTGTGAGTAAACACAGAACGAGTACTCGCATGACACATCATGCTCGTCATCTTCTGCTTGGGTATCCATCGCAGCAACCGTACCATAAGCGGGAGCAGTCCACGGTCATCAACGGTGTATCCTGCATCCAAATCTGAAAAGAATACAGATATATCTGGTGAGCTCACAACTTAGCTCAGTAAGTACAAAACCAATGCAACAGTACAAAATGCATGAGATAACATTACAATTAGGGCCAGGTATAACTTGCAATTGTACTATGGTAAGGTTTGGCGGCCACCGTACCTCCATGCACGAGAGTGTGAGCACACCCAACAGTCAGGCACCTACCACACTACTGCTGTTGCCCCACATCACTCACTCCGGTATGGAGATAGGACTCGAGTCTGGCGGGCAGGAAGAACCACAATCCCACGTCCTCCCCCTGATACCTCGTACCGTACCAATACCTAAACCCCTATTGGCAAGGGCTTGCAAGTGGGATCCATTTCTAACCAATCCTAGATGTCGATACAGCATCAATAGCCTCACCCCAGCACGGCTCCCTATGACCCAGAGATAGGGCTCGAGTCTGGCGGGCAGGAAGAACCACAATCCCATGTCCTCCCCCTGATACCCTAGACATACCAAGTCTGCTAAGGTAAAGGCTAAACGAGGAAAGGTGTTAGCTGTGGACATATCCAGGGCACATCCCCTTCACATTCCACACACTAATGAAAAACCATACACATGCCTAAACATACAACAATCCTAGCATATGAAATGCATGAAGATATAATAATTAAAAGCACAACTACATGGCATGTGAGATGCACAAACAACAAGCAAGGAATATTCACAATAACAGAATTATACTTCAAGGTTTACTGTTGTAGTTATTTAGGTTTAGGGTCTTGTTCCTTACCTGACGCGTGACAATGATCCGGTTGAGCGTCAGAAAGCTCACTCACAGCTTCTACAGGTCCTACATAACCACATTCCTATGTTAGAATTCATTTACTAAAGCTTCAGGGGTCGGAACCAGGTTTGGCCAAGCAACCCAAGCTCGGAAACCTATACCGATTGCAGGTACCGGTCTCACCATAGTGAGACCGGTATGGTGCAGCCGGTATGTATACCGGCTGCATCATACCGGTTGCACATACTGCAACCGGTATGTGCGACCGGTACATACCGGTTGCACTTACCGGTCTCACTCAGATCTCACTGAGTGAGACCTGTATGTGCCTGCGGTGCATACCGCTAGGCCATACCGCTGGACTCATAGTCCATCCGATATACCCTGCGGTTTGGATCTGAGAGTGAGATCTCAGATCTCCCCTCTTTTTCGGCTAACCGATAGGTCTCCATAGGGTTTCCCTTACATTTTCCAAGTCTAAACCCTTTCTAGGCCTTCGAATCTCGACTATATTGCCGTATGATCCTAGATTAGATTCGAATGAGGGAGAACATTGGGAGCCATTCTCCCTATTGGATCTTTACGCCGCTTCGCGGCTTCGATCCGGCCTCATAATAAAACTTAACAACGCAGAGCACTTACCGGCGTAGTCGGTTGGCGGTGTGCTCTTCCTTCCTGGGCGGGGCTACCTCCTTCCTCGCTCCTTTCTCAGATCTTCTCCAGACAGTGAGAATTTTTGAGAAGGAGGAATGGACTGTCTCCTTCTCTATTAATAGAGGGAGACCGTCCAAGGAAGGTTTCTCCTCGGAATGGAAACTTTTCGAGTTTCCATTTTGCGAGACAGGCCTTTCGGAGTCTGTCAAAGAGAATACCGGTTGCACATACCGGTTGGAGTCCTTGCCACCGGTATAGTCCAACCGGTATACCATACCGCTGGCACCATACCGGTTGCACCATAGTGCCTGCGGTATGGTGAAGCCGGTATGGCTTAAGAGCATTTCTATGCTCATACAGGATGCACATACCGGTTGCACTATACTGCAACCGGTATAGTGAGACCGGTATGAGATTTTAGGCATTTTTTTACAGATTTCATACCTGAACTTTGAGTGGTTCGTCACTCGGCTTCACCTTCCGGTCCAGTTATAATTGGAGTACCTGTCATCACATAAAACCATGGTTTAGACCCGGTTTCAGAACATGGTTCTTACAAAATGTGTTCGTCTGTCTGCTACCCTACTCTGTTTTCTCTTTCTCTGTTGTAGCTTTACACACCATTTTTGTATAAAAAAGGGACCAGACACCAGGCAATCGGTCATGAAAAGGGGCATGTGGAAAGGAGCTTCAATGGAGGAAACAAAGTTTTAACTCTTTTAATGGGTTTGCGGAAAGCAGCTTCAATGGCGGAAACAGAGCTTAAATTTTTCCCAAATACTTGCATAGTCAGATCAGATCCTCACTGAGTGTCTCCATATCTTCGCCCTTGTCTACGAGAGCTTGATTCGCCACTCCTCCCGTTGCTGGAGCTAAAAGGAATTCTTATCGTGAATGCAGATTTGTGACGAACATGCGTATATCAGTGTTGAAGGTCTAAAATTAAAAATAAAAAAGAAAAGAAAAGAGAAGAAGTTCAGATCGAAAACTGAAAAATCTAGGAAATGGAGAAAAGAAATCAGAGTGAAGCCTTGAGATTAAGAATGAAAATCAGTTGAGAACTCAGAAAAATGGGGCTTTGGTGCATTCCATCTTATGGAGTTGGTCATTGCTACGCGAGAGATGAGGGAGGGAGAAAGGAAAGGAAAGAGAAGGGAAAAAATGTCTAATGCTGATTTTTGTTTCCTCCGTCAGTTACTTGGGTGTAGTTGATGTATTTTGAAAGGTGTGGGTGGTAGGTGATGTTTTGAAACTATAATGGGGGGTAGTTGAAATTAATCCATTATAATATATTATAGAAAAAATTTCATCTACACCCCATCAAAGATTGTTAACATCATCTACACCCATAAGAATGCAGAAACATCACCTAGGTCCCAAAACTTTGGCTGTGGTAATCAAAGAAGTCCACTCCGTCAGTTGATTCCTGTTAGATGCTGACGTCAGGTGGATTGGAATTTTTCACAAACGAGAATACCCTTTTGGTCGATTGAAAAGACCAATATACCCTTTTAAAAGAAAAATGAACCAGGATGATTCATCGGCTAACACATACACGTCCTTCTCGAAGATGAAGGAGCAGACAGAGGATTACACTGTTTCTTAATGACCTGATCACCAGAAGAAACAACAAGCAATCTACTACGAGATGGTGATCGATCGATAGAAAACCAAACAAACGGTGAAGCAGCAATGGATCCATTGAGATATGAGTTGGAGAAGCTGATCTATTGAAGAAACCAGTAGATCGAGAAGAAAACTTGAACTTGCAGACACAAAAGCAGTCGACGAGGACAAAGAGTTTGATCTCTGAAAGTCGTACGACAATACTAGTGTACTAGATCTGGTTCTCAAATTTAAAGCCGCCTCACCTTTAATTTTCTATTTCCCCTACCGACACCCGCCTGCCCATCCTACATTTATTTATATGCACGAATCAACAATTTTTCTTCTTCTCTATCATTTGCAAACGTTCGGAATTAAAAATTAGAGTCATCTCTCTCTTGCTCACTCAGCCTGCCTGACATGGACAATTACCCTCTCTTCTTCCCTTACTCCTCGTTAACATCGTCTTCATCATCAGCAGCAGCTGTTTTTCCCTTCTCTTTAAATGTGGTAAAACTCTTATGCTATGATAGATGACATTGATCATGGCAATAACCCAACAACTGATCAATTCCAAGGATGGAAGATGGAGGAGACCGATGTCTCACGTTCACAGGTCATTAAAAACGATTCACACGGAGGGAGCTCTAATGGGTCTCATGAGAGTGCGATGAAAGAAGGTAAAAAGAAAGGTGAAAAGAAGATTATAAAGCAATCATAACACCTTTATGTGATTTGTTACAGGCGTCTTCTTCTTCTGGAGCTTCTCCATCTCTATTTTCTCCCCTTTTTTTCATTTCTAAAGATGATTTTTTTTTTTGGGATTTCAGCAGGTGAATAGGGACTCTACTTGCTCTGAGCTGTTGGAAACATTGAAAAAACAAGATTCAGGGAATCAAGGCCGGAACACCAACAAGGTGCTCCAACGTTTGGGGTTAGGGTTTGGGTGATAGTGAAAAGGAAGGAGGGAGAGAAAATATAAATTTAATTTGAAGGTCAAATTAGTAAATCAATATAATTTTTTAATTTTCAATTTATAATATGAGGGGTAAAATTGTATTTTAACAATTTTAGTGATTTCCGTCAGTTAAGTGGACTTAGGTGATGTTTTTGCAATCTTGTGGGTGTAGGTGATGTTAGCAATCCTTGATGGGGTGTAGATGAAATTTTTTCTATATTATACATTATATAATAATATATAAAAAAAATACATGCATATGCACCGACATGAATTGGTCCGGATTGATAAGGATTGATTGGATTGGGCCAAGACTGGCTTGGGTTGAGCTGAGTTGACTGGAATTAACTGGGTTTCTCTCTCTATCATTTCATGGGCCATTTCCACTGTCATTCTACACGGAATTTTTCGATAATCTCTATTCCCAATTTTCTGCGTTCACTTTGTAGAACATTAAAAATGAGGAATATTAAAACTTGAATCACCTCATTTGGAAATAAAATGGTCAACTTATGAATTTCTGAAGTTTAAACAGACCAATTATCGATAATTTGACTGACCATTCTGCATGGGATCCTTCAGAGACTTCTACCGGAAATCCTTTACGTTCACTTTGTAGAGTACTAAAAATGGAATATAATGAAACTGAAATTACCTGATTTGGATATGCATGGGATGATCAAAATATGAATTTTCGAAGATTAAATGATCATTTCCATATGTAATTTTGCATGGGACCCTCTGGAGACTTCTACCTGAGATTTTCCACGTCCACTTTGTAGGACATCACAAATGAAGAATAATGGCTTTGGAATCACCTGAATCCGACGTAGAACGGAAAAGATATGAAGCTTTGAAGTTTTAACGATAACTTTGCATGAAAGCTTGCATGGGGCCCACTGGTGACTTCTACCGAAAATCCTTTACGTCCACTTTGAAGAGGACTAAAAAAATGAATAATGGTACTTAAACCATATGATTCGGATGTCGGATGATTAAGATATGATGATTTGAAATTCAAACAATCCAACTTACGATAATTTGCATGAAAACCCCTGGGATTATTTATGATAATTTCAGAAACCTCCCTTGTACGTATCATCCGACTAAAATGATCATATCTTCTTCATTTGATATTAGAATTGAGCAATTCTTGTAAGACCCGCACTCTGAAAACCCGGTCTAACCTTGGTTTTGTGTCGTGACAGGTCTTCCGATCATCACCGGGCCAGACGGGGCAAGCGGATAACAAACAGGTACAAAATTGGACCGAAGTCGACCAATTATACCTGATTTTAGGTATACCAGTTGATGGTACCGGTTGATGGTACCGGTCGACCGGTATATCCTGCGTAGCTTTGTGCGGGAATCTGGAAATTGGTCTCTGCGGGTCCCACTTTCCTGATTTCGAATCCTAGAAGTTTCCTAATCCTAGTAGGGTTACTAAACCTTATTTCTAGCCTATAAATACACCCTTAACCCTCCTCAAATCCTTTCCATTGTCTCTCGCAAACCCTAGAGAAGAGAAAGAGGTGGAAAAGGAGAAGGAGCTAGGAGGAAGAAGAAGGTGCCGCCATTACCGTTTGACGAAGCTCACGCTACGCCTGTCAACGGTAAGTGTTTGAATCCCTCTTCTTACCCTACGTAGTTGTGTGGGTGGATCAATACCATGCAAAGTGGGTATTGATCTAAAACCCTAAATTGGCCAATAAACCCTAAGTTGCCGTCAAACCGTAGATTCGAGTTTCGAGATGATATTCATCGAAACGAGACTTGAATGAGTTGGGGATAACTCTAACTCAAAGCCTAGACTTAGAATGGATAGGAGAAACCCTGAAAATCCATGGAGGATGATCATCGGCAGTCGAAAAACCCATGTATGGTCTTCCGGAGACATACCGGTCGACTATACCGGTTGCACATAGTGCGACCGGTATGTGCGACCGCTATCTCTCGGGAGGTTGTCTGTGGGGGACCGGCTGACCATACCGGTCGCCAGTCTTTCCCACAGAGCTGCGACCGGTATCTGCCACCGGTCAGCTCTATGAGGGTATTTGTAACCCTGTTGGTTTCCGATCAACATGAGACTATAAGAATGTTATTTTAATGAAACCCTAATGATATTGTAGGACTTTGTGACATATCGTTTGGACCTTGCGACATGGAGCAAGTTATCGAACGAGCGTCAGGTAAGGGATATGACCTAAACCTAATAATTAATGGACAGTAAATCGTTGTTAATCATTGAATATCTATGATGTGATGTTTGTGCATATTCACATGTCATCCTTTACTTTCAGTTATTATTACTGTTCATGCATTGATAGGATGTGATTGTTAGGCATGTGATTGTTTTCATTGGTGTGTGGAGTGGGGCATGGGCCTGGGATCGCTCTTCACACTAGCACCTTTTGTAGTATTCTGTCTTAGCATGCTTGGTACGGGTGGGGTATCAGGGGAAGGTCGTGGTACGGTGGTCTCCGATATTGATGTTGTCCCGGCCATTGTTATGTGGTACTGAGGATTCCGAGTCGACACTGGCTTGTCCACGATGCTTTAGCTCTATCTCTATGCCGTAGGGAGTTATGTTGGGATAGGGTCTACCTGCGTATTGTTTCTGTCCTAGTGGGTTAGTTGCGGATAGGTTATCAGGGGTAGGTGAGGTATTGTGGTCTCCAGCCCTGCCTGCACGCTCTAGCTCTACCTCTATGCCGTAGACGGCTGTGCTGGGATAGAGCATACATTGTTGACATATAGGATTGGTTAGTTGCGAGCCCAGTTTGCGAGCCCTGGCCAGTAGGGGCTTAGGTACTGGTATGGGTAGAGTATCAGGGGAGGTGCGGGTATACCTTAGCTCTATCTCTATTCCACGATGGGTGCATGTGGGTTGGTGGTAGTGTGATCTACTGTGCGATGCCACACACTCGTGTATAGAGGTGCGGGGGCCACCAAACCTTTCTATAGCACATTGCAAACTTAAAACCAGACCACAGCATAAAATGATTGTTACTCATGCATAATATTGTGAAACTGTTTGATTGTCTTACTGAGCTGTGTTGTGAGCTCACCCTTTGTACGTACATTGTTTTTAGATGTTGATGCAGGTTGCACTGTGGACGATTATGTGAACGCTCCGACGTATGGAGGTGTAGCTGCTCTGGATGTACAAGCAGGGGAGGACGAGCATGATGCTTCATGCGAGTGCCCTTTCTGCGTGTACCTGTGATGGATTTTTATTTAATTGTTTCAGTTATTTTTGCTTGGTATTAAGAGATGTAAAAGATTATTATTTAATGTGTTTGAATTTGAATAATGGGATATTTATTTAAATTATCAATAGATACTCAGTTCATTCTATTTTAAGTCTTCTGCTGTATATTTATATTATGATTGTGGTTATGTGTAATGGTTTGTATGGGTGGACACGGCCTATTCGAGATCCTGGTGTGAACCGTTGGTTCAATGACGGTTCACTCACACCATTCTAGTTGGATCAGAATTGGGGTGTGACAATTCTGGTCTCATTTTGAAGATAATTCCTTGACCTATGCAACCATGCAGATTACAGCCTGTGACCTTGTTGTGGGACCCACCAAAAAACTATCTCAAGGTCGTAGTAAAAACCAAATTTTTTACTCATCTCTCTTCCTTTGTTGTCCACACACCAGTAGGACTTTATTCAGCTAGAAATGGCAAAAATGGGGTGCTTACACATACGTCATGGGAAAACCTGTTACAAGCTGAAATTTCCATCGTAAGACTGGAATTTGGGCACAGGTCTTACAGAACACTCATTTTAGGAGGTAAGATTAGAAGAATGAAGAAGACTACTTGGGCCTATCTTAATATCGTTTACTTGAGAGGATTATTAGGCCACCCTGAGATTCAATTAACCCTTCCGCCTTCATCATATTCACAATCTTGTTCGTGAATCTTTGCATTGCCGCCTTCATCATAATCAATCAAAATAAATATTTAAGTTTAAATTAAAAGCTAAGGGAACTAACAATGGAACAGTTCAATAAAATAAATAAAAGGGAAAGAGATTTCCTTATCTAACGTTGAGAGGCTCATTATCTGTTTTGAAACTGATCCCTGGGCTGTATTACAGCCAAACAAGGAATCCTCTGATCCAGAGAAAAAAGAGAGAGAAATGGACACATTGCTTCAACAATCAATACGTAGGGGCCAAAAGAGAAGGGGGAAAAGGAAAGCGTCCTGGTATTTTCTGCTCTGTTCTACCAATTATGTGATTATTTTTGGTCACATTGTTCATTACCTGAAGTTCCATTCAACGCACATGTAGGGGCGAATCTGGAGATGAACATAAAGGCCGGCTTCTTTCACCAGCTTGATAAACTGAACCAGATCATACCTGTCCTCGAAGTAATACTACACAAACAAGGTTTGGAGAAAATGGATACTAGAGGTTAAAGCCCTTCGAAATTGTGCTATTTTTCAAAATAAAAATCAGATAAAATAGAAAAAGGTTGGAGAATTTCCAATACTTTGCCCGGAGTAGGTTCGTGCCCATTTTAAAAGACGTAGGTTTGAATAACATCCAAACCTCCATCTTTGGCTTTCTGAATAAGCTCGGGCCACATTTGTAAACAACCCAGCATTTTAGAAAAACTAAAAAAAAAAAAACAAAAACAAAAGAACTGAAGAAAACATTGAAAGGAAACCTAGTAAATCAATACAAGATAACTTCAGGTTGCTTTAAGAAAGAATACAGAAAACAAGAAAATCACTAATAGGATGACTTGAGAACTAAGGGGTGAGGGAGCGAAATATAAAGCGAGAAAATCAGGAAGACCCACAAACTGCATTTGCATTAATACCTCTGGAGTACTGCGTGGGTAGTGAATAGATCCCGAAATGAGGATCCTTCACTGCCTATCGATGATAATGGCTTTCTCATCGTAAGATACAGAGGCTGAAATAGATGAGAATCACGAAAATAAGATAAAAAACATGAACGCATTGGTTCCCAACACTTTCCATATTACAAGTTTGGAACCCATGACCTCTGCTTCTCAAAGCAATGGCCTTCATTTTTCTACATGAGAGGAGCACTCAGGGGCTCAATTCCACCTATGTGATCATTGTAAGACCCGCACTCCGTAAACCCGGTCTAAACCTTGGTTTTGTGTCGTGACAGGTCTTCCAATCATCACCGGGCCAGACGGGGCGAGCGGATGACAACCAGGTACGAAATCGGACCAAAGACGACCAATTAAACCTGATTTCAGGTTGACCGATCGATGGTACCGGTCTTGGTACCGGTCGACCGGTATGGCCTGCGCAGCTATGTGCGGGAATTTGGAATTTGACTTCTGAGGGTCCCACTTTCCTGATTTCGAATCCTAGAAGTTTCCTAATCCTAGTAGGGTTACTAAACCCTATTTTTAGCCTATAAATACACCCATAAACCTCCTCAAATCCTTTCTATTATCTCTCGCAAACCCTAGAAAAAAAGGAAGAGGTTGGAAAGGAGAAGGAGCTAGGAGGAAGAAGAAGGTACCGCCATTACCGTTCGACGAAGCTCACGCTACGCCAGTCAACGGTAAGTGTTTTAACTATTCTTCTTATCCTATGTTAGTTGTGTGGGTGGATCAATACCATGCAAAGTAGGTATTGATCTAAAACCCTAAACTGGCCAATAAACCCTAAGTTGCCGTCAAACCCTAGATTCGAGTTTCGAGATGATATTCATCGAAACAAGACTCGAATGAGTTGGGGATAACTCTAACTCCAAGTTGAGACTTAGAATGGATAGGAGAAACCCAGAAAATCCATGGAGGATGATCGTCGGCAGTCGAAAAACCCATGTATGGTCTTCCGGAAACATACCGGTCGACTATACCGGTTGCATATAGTGCGACCGGTATGTGGCGACCTCTATCCCTCGGGAGGTTGTCTGTGGGGACCGGCTGACCATACCGGTCGCCAGTCTTCCCCATAAGGCTGCGACCGGTACATGCCACCGGTTAGCTCTGTGAGGGTATTTTGTAACCATGTTGGTTTCCGACCAACATGAAACTCTAAGAATGTTATTTTAATGAAACCCTAATAATATTGTAGGACTTTGTGACTTGCCGTTTGGATCTTGCGACGTGGAGCAAGCTAACCAACGAGCGTTAGGTAAGGGAATCTGACCTAAACCTAATAATTAATGAACAGTAAATTGTTGTTAATCACCTGGTTCTATGAGATGCGTTGTTTGTGCATATTCACATGCCATCCTTCACTTTCAGTTATTATTACTGTTCATGCATTGATAGGATGTGATTGTTAGGCATGTGATTGTTTTCGTTAGTGTGTGGAGTGGGGCATGGGTCTGGGATCGCTCTTCACATTAGCACCTTTTGTAGTATTCTGTCTTAACATGCTTGGTACGGGTGGGGTATCAAGGGAAGGTCGTGGTACGGTGGTCTCCGATATTGATGTTGGTCTGGCCATGGTTATATGGCACTGTGGTCTCCGAGTTGACGCTGGCTTGTCCACGATGCTTTAGCTCTATCTCTATGTCGTAGGGAGTTATGTTGGGATAGGGTCTACCTGCGTTATGTTTCCATCCTAGTGAGTTAGTTGTGGATAGGGCATCAGAGGAGGTATGGGAATGCCTTAGCTCTATCTCTATGCTGTAGACGGCTGTGCTGGGATAGAGCATACATTGATGACATATAGGATTGGTTAGTTGCGAGCCCAGTTTGTGAGCCCTGGCCAGTAGGGGCTTAGGTACTGGTATGGGTAGAGTATCAGGGGAGGTACGGGAGTATCTTAGCTCTATCTCTATTCCATGATGGGTGCATGTGGGCCAATGGGGGTGTGATCCATGATGTGCCACACACTCGTGTATAGAGGTGCGGGGGCCACCAAACCTTTCTATAGCACATTGCAAACTTAAAACCAGACCACAGCATAAAACTGATTGTTACTCATGCATAATATTGTGAAACTTTCTGATTGTCTTACTGAGCTAAGTTGTGAGCTCACCCTTTGTGTACACATTGTTTTAGATGTTGATGGAGGTTACACTGTGGACGATTATGTGAACGCTCTGGCGTATGGTGACGTTGCTGCTTTGAGTGTGCAGGCAGGAGAGGACGAGCATGACGCTTCATGCGAGTGCCCTTTCTGCGTGTACCTTTGATGGGATTTTTTTATTTAGTTGTTTCAGTTATTTTCGTTTGATATTAAAAGGGATGTAAAAGATATTTATTTTATGTTTGGATTTGAATAATTGAATACTTATTTAATTATCAATAGATACTCAGTTCATTCTATTTTAGAGACTTCCGCTGTACTATTATATTCTGATTGTGGTTATGTGTGATGGTTTGTATGAGTGGACACGGCCTATTCGAGATCCTGGTGTGAACCGTTGGTTCGATGACGGTTCACTCACACCATTCTGGTTGGATCAGAATTGGGGTGTGACAATCATGGCGGAATTCTCGAGTGTGATGTCAACTAGTTTTATCAAGGAGGAGCTCAAGTCCCAAGGAAAGAAATCGTCTCCCGCCTGTGTTTATGCAGGAGACACGGTTGCTTCATCTCGATGTGCAACACGTGGCATTCTCTAGATCGGACGGTTATGAATCAAATTAGTGCATAATGTTATATCTGGTTTAAGTTGCATCCTATCAAACTTGATTTTTGAATATGAAAATCTCGACAACTCTATTTCAGTCTGAAAATTTAACCGAGCGGGTTTTAGAGGGGAAAGAGAGGGCAGAGGAAGAAGAAAGTTGAGAGAGAGAGCGGCGAAGGATAAAGGAGATCGAGGAATAAGAAACTTGAAAAAGAGGGCAGCAGAGGTTTTTTCTCAAAGGGGAGGGTTTGCTTTGGGTTCCAAATCAAGGAAGAAGAAACTTGAGAAATTAGGGCGGTGGAAGTTTTGTTTCAGAGGGGAGGGTACCAAATCGCGGGCAAAGGAAGAAGATACTTGATAGAGAGAGTAGTGGAACTGGGAAGCAGGTTTGATTTTGTTTCTATTTTCCCCTCTACAACTCATTTCGATATTCCTGTGCTTGCAACTCTCTTTGAGATCCCAATGATAAGTGGAGCAACTTGTTCAATGTAAGAATGCAATGTTGATGTTGTGTACTTCTAAGTTGATATACTCGTGTATTGTTTTCTGGTTCTACTTTAGGGTTGGGGGTTGGTTGTGTTCCATGTTGTCAAGGTATCTTTGTTGTGTTGAGCTCCTTGTGACCTCGAGTTCCATTTCTTTAGGCATCCATATGGATTCATGTCAGGCTTCACCCTTCTATCTTTTTTTTTTTCCTTGTTTTCTGCAGCACCTTTGTTTTTGTTGAGACTTGCATCCTAATGCCTTTCGCATGTCGGTTTGCTCCCAACTGAAATGGATAAGTAGTTCTACTTTCTGGAGTTTGACATTATAGGAACAATATATATACCATCACATTCTTGTCATGGACCAACCATAAGATGGCCAATTCTACTTAATGTACCCTTCTCTGAGCCAACCTGGCTCGATCAGAAGTCCCACTTGGTAATTTATCCATGATCTCCACTATCTTGAACGCAATCTTAATTTTATTTTCACATAACATCTTGCCTTGGTTTATCTATGGAAATTTATATCATTCTCTAGCCACCTTCATCTTTGGCTAATGAATTTTTATCTCTAGCAGTTTGTGGATCTTTGTGGGACTATCCATGATATCAAGAAGGCATGGGATCATCACAGAAAGCTCTTTGCTCATTTAATGAGGCATGGCTCCTTATGTAAGTCGCCGGACAGAGAGGATTGGAACTTAAAGAAGAGCATGGAAGAAAGAATTTGCTTGTGGCTGTGCCACATCATGTTTCAGAAGATGACGATTCTCACAATTCAGTTCAGCATTTGCAGCAAGAAATGAACCTATCACTGCCTGAAAATCCTGTTATCCTTTCTAGTCAGGATGTCACTGTCCAATCCCAATCGGGAGAAGAGCCTTCCTTCATTGTTGGTTCTTCATTTTCTTCACACTTTATTTCTAGTGGTGGAGAATGGAGGTCGTTCAGATGATTACTAATACGAGCTGTAATTGTTTATAGTTGGATTGCCAATATTGTCGATTCCTAAAACTCTTTTATCTCTTATGACTGAGCTTGACCATGATTTTCAACCATTTAACCTTTTCCACTGTAGTTTTCCACAGCACCTAATGAATTTTTCTCCTTGTTTAATAGCACTCCAATCGCCTCCTTATGAAGTATAGTAAGGCACCTCTCATGTCCAAGTTTTACATTTAGTGAACGGATTTTATTTTGAGCCCCATAGTCAGATATACCTTAACAAAAACAGGTGCATCCTTATTACATGTACAGGATATCAGAGAAAGGGATACACAATCAGATTCAAGTGGACTAAAATTTTTTTTGGCATTTATATTTTTTTCTGAAACTCTAAATCATCAGAGACAGAATCTGTGTCCAAAATATGTAGATTGTAATACATCTCTGTGTGAGGACAAAGATAGAAATCTTTAGAAGTCGCCACCTAGATTTAGGTCTAGGACCTTAGAAATGTGAAATCTCACCCCAAGGTAAGACTTCGATTGACTCATGACCCTTAGATTAGATTTCTGGTCCATTAGAGATTGGGTAAGCGTCAGGTTACGGTTATGGGAAGGGGTTAGGCACCCAAACCGTCCGATCAAAATCGGTCTCCTATACCTTTCCTGTGCTAGACTCTATTTGTTAAATTAAACCAAACCGAGTGGTTTGATATCATTGAACCGAATCTGTATCCATCAGATTGCCTACGTATCACGGAATTATTCCAAAAATCAGGTTCACCATCGTAGTTCAGGTGTGATTAAAGTTTATGGATGTGATTTATGCTTGTGCATGATTAAGTTCATTGTTCAAGTTGAAATTTATGCTTGAATGGTTGAGAAATCCTATGGGTTAGGATCTGGATAGTCCAAGTGAACTGATAGATAGTCCTAGTGGATCTAAGAATAACCCCATTTGGGTCAAAATATGGATAACCCATTCTGGGTTGAAATGTGAATAACCCTATCTGGGTCAAAATATGGGTAAATATCCTAGTGGATCTATGGATAGTCCAAGTGGACTAAGGTATGGATAAATATCCTAGTGGATCTATGGATAGTCCAAGTGGACTAAGGTGTGGATCCGAATTTGGGTTTCTCCCAAATAGCCTACGTATCCTAGGGTTTGCCCTAGGAATCAAAATCCGCGTAGTTCGGGAATGACGGGTGGATATCCTAGTGGATCTATGGATAGTCCAAGTGGACTAAGGTTTGGATAACCCATTTTGGGTTGGAATATGGATAGATATCCTAGTGGATCTATGGATAGTCCGAGTGGACTAAGATTTGGATAACCCTTTTTGGGTTAAAATATGGGAGGTATCCTAGTGGATCTATGGATAGTCCGAGTGGACTAAGGTAAATATCCTAGTGGATCTATGGATAGTCCAAGTGGACTAAGGTGTGGATCCGAATTTGAGTTTCTCCCAAATAGCCTACGTATCCTAGGGTTTGCCCTAAGAATCAGAATCCGCGTAGTTCGGGATGGATAACCCTATATGGGTCAAAATGTGGGTAAGTATCCTAGAGGATCTATGGATAGTCCAAGTGGACTAAGGTTTGGATAACCCCTTTTAGGTTAATGATTGAGAACCTATTCTAGGTTTAAGGTTTAGAACCTATTCTAGGTTTAGGGTTTAGAACCTATTCTAGGTTTAGGGTTTGCCGAGGGGCAAATCGTCCTAAATTACCCTTTTCATTCTGAATTCTAATTTTGGAAGGTTTGGCAAAGAATTCTCTTTCTTTATTAAGGTTTTATTATTCCCATTATGCCCTTCCCAAGAATGTGGGTGCCTAAATGCACGTCCCCACGCCTAGATTGTCTTCTAGAAGTGTGCGAATATGGCGTTTGACTAGGGTGTTGCATAAAATAAATTATTGCCAAAAAATAGAATATTCTATCTAAATATGGCACATAAAACATTTATGACAAGAAATTCACATACAGTAAGATTGTTTAAAAATCTTTCAAATATGGCATGTATTGCAAATAAGGCAAGAGCCTATATGGCATGATCTAGTAGGCTATCTTCTAAGCATGGCAAGACCCTAATTGCCATTATCTTTCCATATTTAGGGTTTTCTACCCTAATTGCTATTTTCTTTTCATTTTAGGATTTTCTACCCTAATTGCTACTTTCTTTCCATTTTGGGGTTTTCTACCCTAATTGTAATTTTATTTCCATTTTTTTAGGGTTTTCTACCCTAACTGTTACTTTCTTTCCATTTTAGGGTTTTCTACCCTAATTGTTATTTTCTTTCCATTTTAGGGTTTTCTACCCTAATTATTTTCTTTCCATTTTAGGGTTTTCTACCCTAATTGCTATTTTCTTTCCATCTTAGGGTTTTCTACCCTAAATGTTACTTTCTTTCTATTTTAGGGTTTTATACCCTAATTATTATTTTATTTCTATTTTTAGGGTTTTCTACCCTAATTGTTACATTCTTTCCATTTTAGGGTTTTCTACCCTAATTGTTATTTTATTTTCATTTTTTAGGGTTTTCTACCCTAATTGTTACATTCTTTCCATTTTAGGGTTTTCTACCCTAATTATTATTTTCTTTCCATCTTCGGGTTTTCTACCTTAAATGTTACTTTCTTTCCATTTTAGGGTTTTATACCCTAATTATTATTTTATTTCTATTTTTAGGGTTTTCTACCCTAATTGTTACATTCTTTCCATTTTAGGGTTTTCTACCCTAATTATTATTTTCTTTCCATCTTAGGGTTTTCTACCCTAAATGTTATTTTGTTTCCATTTTTTAGGATTTTCTACCCTAATTGTTATTTTCTTTCTATTTTTTAGGGTTTTCTACCCTAATTATGACAAAAAGCATTTAATATAGCATGTGAGTATGATCATTCCAATCATGGCAGTAATCATCCAATTATGGCAGTGTGACCATTCCAATTATAGTAGTGTATGCATACGAGCATCCGAACATAGCATGTGAACAAATATAGCATCAAATATGGCATGTGAGAAACAACCAAAGCATATGAGAATCAATCAAAACATGATGGAACATGCAGCAAGATAACAGCTTTGTCAGGCTGGACCAAAATGGGCACATAGGGCACTGTACTTACTCAAAAAATTCTTAAAAGATATCCTCAGAAAGAGGACTCAGAGGCCAACATTTTGTCTCAAGGAAGCTAATCCTGAAAGAGACCATAGGCAGGTCGAAAACATTCCCCAAGTACAGAAAAATACACTGGTCAGATCTGTTCCAGATTCTTGCCAGTGGTACTATAAAATTAATATAAAATCATATAGCTCATGAAAATAAAATCTGAATACATGGTTAGAAAGAAGACTCAGAGGCCAACATTTTGTCTCAAGGAACCTAATGCAAACAGAGGCATCTTCCTAATGCTAGATACCAATCTCAGACATGCATTTGCAGTATGCTTTGACTTTGAAAAAATAAACTGACAAAAGCGATGGGTGATTCTTACCTCAGGCTTCTTCTCTCTCCTTCTCTCCTTTGCATCTTCTCATCATCCTCTTTTCTTCATCTCTGATCCTTCTCCCTTTTTCCTCTAGATCTTCTCTTCTTAACACCTCTCTCTCTCTCTCTCTCTCTCTCTCTCTCTCTCTCTCTCTCTTTTTTCTTTCCTTCCTTTTTTCTTTCTTTTTTTCTCCTCTCTCTCTTTCACGTTTTCTTTCTAGAAAACGTGAAGGGGAATCTTTTTCCCCCTTTTTTCTTTTCTTTTTTTTTTTTTTTATTCCTCTCTCTTTCCTTTTTTCTTCTTAAGATCTTTTGGATTATCTCAAAACCCTAAATCCCCTTCTCTTTCACGTTTTCTCTCTCCCCTCTTTCCTTTTCTTCTCAAAATCTTTTTGGATTATCTCAAAACCCTAAATCCCCTTCTCTTCCACGTTTTTTCTCTCCCCTCTTTCCTTTTTTTCCTCAAAAATCTTTTGGATTATCTCAAAACCCTAAATCCCCTTCTCTTTCACGTTTTCTCTCTCCCCTCTTTCCTTTTTCTTCTCAAAATCTTTTTGGATTATCTCAAAACCCTAAATCCCCTTCTCTTCCACATTTTTTCTCTCCCCTCTTTCCTTTTTCTTCTCAAAATCTTTTGGATTATCTCAAAACCCTAAATCCCTTTCTCTTCCACGTTTTTTTTTTCTCTCCCCTCTTTCCTTTTTTTTTCTCAAAAATCTTTTGGATTATCTCCAAAACCAAAATCCCTCTTCACTTTCACGTTTCTCTCTCCCCTCTTTCCTTTTTCTTCTCAAAATCTTTTGGATTATCATTTACATACAATAATATATATTATATACATATATACACATATATTTAATAACATACATACATATACATACATATACATACATATATATATATATATATATATATATATATATATATATATAATATAATATAGATATCGTGCACATAGATGAACTGATTCGAAATGGGTTGAGACTGACTTAGGTTGACAACTGATATGGGTTGAGCTAGGTTGGACCAAAATTAGTTTGAACTGAGTTGACTGGACTGATTGGAATTAACTGGGTTTCTTCTCCTTGTCATTTCACGGGTCATTCCCGTTGTTATCCCGCATGGAATTTTTTTATGGCCTCTATTCCAAATTTTTTGCGTTTATTTTGTAGAACATTAAAAATGAGGAATATAGGAACTTGAATCACCTCATTTGGAAGTAAAATGGTCAACTTATGAATTTTTGAAGTTTAAGCGGACCAATTATCGATAATTTGGCTGACCATTCTGCATGAGATCCTTCAGAGGCTTCTACCGGAAATATTTTACGTCCACTTTGTAGAGCACTAAAAATGGAACATAATGAGACTGGAATTATCTGAATCCGATGTAGAACGGGAAAGATATGAAGCTTTGAAGTTCTGACGATCATTTTACATGCAAGTTTGCATGGGACCCACTGGTGACTTCTACCCGGGATTTTTTACGTCCACTTTGTAGAACATCATGAATGAAGAATAATGGTCTTGGAATCATCTGAATCCGATGTCGGATGATCAAGATATGATGATTTGAAATTCAAACAATCCGACTTAGGATAATTTGCATGAAGGCCCCTGGGATTATTATTTATAATAATTTTGGGAAACCTCCCCTATATGTATCATCCGACTAAAATGGTCGTATCTTCCTCATTTGATATCAGAATTGAGCAATTCTGGTCTCGTTTCGAAGATAATTCTATGACCTATGCATCTATGCAGATAATAGCCCATGACCCTGCTGTGGGGATTAGTGGAGAATCACAAATCTTTGGGTTAAAGGTCAGAAACCTGTCATATTGGTTCATTTATGCCGAGGGTGGCAAAAATGGGGTGCTTACACTCTGATAGTTGGTTCAGCAGGTTAAGATGATCACTAGATGAGGGTTTCAAAGGCATGCTCAACTAAGTGACCTGACATTCAAAAATTTCCCTGAGATAATTTCCAAGCTAATGGCCACAGGTAAAAGGACTTTAGCCTTTGGGACTGCTACGAAATCCAAGAACAAAACCCATGAATTGGCGAATTCTACAGTGCGAATAGGATGCAGAAATTAAATAATGAATTCAAACATACAGGACTCGAGTAACATCTATCCGCATCTTTGGGAGTTAGCTATTGAACATTGTAGAAGAAAATGAAATTCGATCTACAAGAATTAAAGCTCCACAAAGAGATCAAATTATCCATCAACTGCAACACATTGCATCCTGTGGAAAAGGATATCTCAAAGAAACGGAGAAGAAGATTAACAAAATTAATGAACACACATAATTCGAACACCCAAAGAAAATCAATATCATTTCACATTGTAGTCGTAAAGGAAATTCAATATCAAGATTGACGAACTCGTTGAGGGTATGTACCAACCTCAGAAACAGACACATTGTGATAGGAATCTCAGCAAAAAAAAAAAAAACAAGAAGAAAACAGTTGAAAATACATAATATAAACAAGATCCCACACATCAAGTGTCTGGCAGATTGCAGCACATAAAAAAACTATCAAGGAATGGAACATTTTCATTTTCGAATACACTCCCCCCAGTTGAATATTTTTTAGTGAAAAGTAATGGAACATTTTCATTTCTGAATAATTCTATCAAAACAGTGACCCATCACCATTAGTAGCACATTTTGCATACAAAAAAGACTCTATAGAGAAATAAGGAATTGGTAGACAAAAAAGAATCCGGTCCCTACTGTAGTTCCTATCTCATTCTTCACCCTCTGTACTTCCTATCTCATTCTTCACCCTCTGTACTTCCTATCTCATTCTTCATTCCCTTGGTTCTTCACCCTTTGCAATTCCGATCTCATTCTTCACCTACTCCATTATCTTTCTGCCTCATACCCACCAATCCGGTCCCTGCTGTAGAGAAATAGATGCACATGTATGAGAAATGAGGTATAAAAACTTCACAAGCATTAATGTTGAAGATGCAACCTAAACAAAGTATAGTTCAACACATTGACTACCTAAACATAGTACTCATGCATTAATGAAGATACAACCTAAACAAAGGGAAATGGTGGATAGGTTTTAAGCAACCAAAGTGAAGTCTGTGAGAATTAAGGAAACTACAGCAACAACATTGTGAATGTGACAGTGTTTTACCTGCCAATAATTCATTCAACTTGTGAATGTGAGTTTGAGGCTTGAGAAGAGAACAACGTTGTTTGGGAATAATCAAAAAATGACTGCACACATCAAGGGTAATATTATAAGGATCATCAAAGATTAAGTAAATGGAAATTGGTTCATAAGAACTAAATTATTTAACATTGCATATCAAACCATAAGAACTAAGTTTTTTCTCATTTCACTCAATAGAAACCGAACATTACAGAAGATACTTTACTGCCATTATAGCATAGAAGCTATTTACTTCAAAACATCAAAAGACAAAAAGATATCACCATGTACATGCAGCATAATTAAATTTAACATTTGGTTTCCCTACTATTATCCAACAGCTCAGGCAACAATTTCCAATCCAGCATAATTAAAAAAAAAAATTTCTCACTACTAATGAAATGATTCCACCTTTCGATTACCATCTCTTGAAACACAAGGATGGTGTTCATCTAGGGGAATTTGAGATGCAAAAAATGTTTGGTTGGTCACGTGGCTCATCTTTGAGTACATGGGCTTTGGGTGGTGAGTCATGAAAGTGAGAGGTAGCCAGTGTGGAGGTAAGGTAGTGACTAGTGAGTGGAAGAGAGAGTGTCACACCCTAATTCTGCACTGTTCAGAATGGTGTGATGAACCGCTAGAAAACCAACGGTTCAACCAGGATCTCAAGTAGGCTATCCCCGCGTTATCTAAACTTACACACATCCGTAATCATAATCAGAGTAAATACACAATAGTGGAAATCTTATAAATAAATGAACTGAGAAACTACTGTGATATAAATATTAAATAGCAAATTATTCTGTATCAACTGGGACATAAATAATTATCAAATACATATCTTTATTAAATTCAAATAAAGAAAACTAAGAAAATCTAATCGAATACACATGAGTTGCACTCGCAAAAGGGGTCATGGGTATCTTCTTCAGCTTCAGCTTCCATTGCAGCCATGTTCCCGTATGCTGGAGCATTCATGTAATCTTCAATTGTATAACCTGCATCATCAACTAAAAATATTCGACGTCAAGGGGGTGAGCACACATCATGGCTCAGTGAGTAGACAAAACAATGCAACAATACATATGCATGCAATCAATTTATACCTTTGGTCTGGTTTATAGTTTGCAATGCGCAATAGAAAGGTTGGGTGGTCAAAGGTTAACGTTTATTGACCCCGCCTCTATACACAGGGTGTGAAAGTCCACCCGAAGGTTAATGTTTATCATCGTCCCCATCCACCCTAATCATGACATTATACAACAAAGGTTAACGTTTATTGCTATATAATACCATACCAACACGTAAGCCCCTGTAAGCGAGGGCTTGCAAACTGGGCTCGCAACTAACCAGTCCTAATGCCAAACAGTGTATCCAAGGCCTCACCCCAGCATCCCTCATAATGTCCATAGAGATAGTGTCACACCCCAATTCCGGCTGAACCAGAAGTGTGAGTGAACCGGTAATAAACCACGGTTCACACCAGGATCTCGAAAGACCGTGTCAACCAATCATCCCTGAGCAAACCATCAAAAACCAGAGTAATACTAGCAGCGGAAATAATATATCAATGAGCTGAACTAAATAATAAATTAAATAATTAATCCAGTTATTCCATCATCCATCAGAATTTAAATAATATTTTATTACAAGCTTAAATTGAAAATAACCAAATCAAAGAGGGAAGACACAGAAGGAGCACTCGCATAGCGCATCATGCTCGTCCTCCACACTCTGTGTCTCCAGGGCAGCCATCGCACTGTAGGCTGGGGCGGTCACGAAGTCCTCCACCGTATACCCTGCATCCAAATCTGAAAAGAGATATATATATCGGGGTGAGCTACAACACAGCTCAGTAAAGCACAAGACCAGTGCAACATCCACATGCATGAGTTAACATTACACTTTGGGCCAGATATAACTTGCAATTGTGCTATGGTAAGGCTTGGCGGCCACCGCACCTCCATGCACGAGAGTGTGAGCACACCCAATAGTCAGGCTCCTACCACACTACTACTGTTGCCCCACATCACTCACTCCGGTATAGAGATAGGACTAGAGTCTGGCGGGCAGGAAGAACCACAATCCCACGTCCTCCTCCTGATACCCCATACCGTACCAATACCTAAACCCCTATTGGCAAGGGCTTGCAAGTGGGTTCCGTTTCTAACCAGTCCTAGATGTCAATACAAGTAGGCTCCACCCTAGTACAGCCGTCTACGGCATAGGGATAGAGCTAGAGCGTGCAGGCCAGGCTGGAGACCACATTACCTCACCTCCCCCTGATACCCTACCCGCAACAAGCATACCAAGATGGAACTATACGCAAGTAGGCCCTATCCCAACATCGCTCCCTATGGCATAAGGATAGAGCTAGAGCGTCATGGCCAGGTCAACGTCGACATCGGAGATCACCATGCCACATCACTGTGACCAGATCAACGTCAACATCGGAGACCACCTGCCATAACCTCCCCCTGATACCGCACCCATACCAAGCATGCTAAGATAAGGTGCTACTGAAAGGCATCGGAGTGAGGAATGATCCCAGGCCCCCGGCCCTTCCCATTCCACACTCCAACTAAAACAATCACATGTCTAACATCCATCACACCTAGCATATGAAATGCATGAACAGATAAATCAAATAGAATTACACTACATGACATGTGATATGCACAATCCATCAAACAAGCATATAATTTGATACAGAAAATTTAAAGAGCTCTCTAAGGTTTATTATTAAATCTTTAATTTAAGTTTCGGGTCTTGTCCCTTACCTGACGCGTGGTGTTAATCCTTTTCGGCGTCAAAAGTTTCACATACAAGTCCTACACAACCATATTTTCATGTTAATTTCCATTTATTAGAGTTTTAGAAGCCAAAACTTGGCTTTCCCAGACAAACAGGGCTCAAAACACATACCGGATGCACACATACCGGTCTCACTCAGATCTGACTGAGTGCGACCGGTATGGTGCCAGCGGTATGCATACCAGATGCACACATACCGGTCTCACTCAGATCTGGCTGAGTGCGATCGGTATGGTGCCAGCGGTATGCATACCGGATGCACACATACCGGTCTCACTCAGATCTGGCTGAGTGCGACCGGTATGGTGCCAGTGGTATACACACGGCCCATACCGCGGGACTTTCCCAAGGATATACCCTACGGCGTGATTTTCGAGATCGAGGTCTCCACGGTAGCTCCCTAAGGTTTCACCTATCTTCTGCTAAGGTCCAGTCTCTGAAGGGTCCTACGGATCTTGGCTAGAATGCCAAAAACCAACCAGATCCGAAAGAAAGACGAAATGAATCTAAGCATTTTCCATCAGATCTCACGCCGCTTTGCGGCTCCGATCCGATAAATAACCCTACAGGAAGGATAGAGCACTTTACCGGTAGCGGTTGTCAGTTGGCGGCGTGTTCCTCCACCGGCAGCTCCTTCCTTGGCGGCGTCAACCTCCTTGAACCCTCAACTCCTTCTCAGAACAAAGGGGTTCACGGAGCGTCTCCCCCCTCATTAATAGAGGGAGGCCATCCAAAACACGCTCCCCCTCATATGGAAACTTTAAGTTTCCATTTTTGGGAGAAACACAGCTCCGAACACATACCGGTCTCGCACATACCGGTCGCAGGATAGCGAGACCGGTATAGTGAAACCGGTATGCCATACCGGTTGCAGGATAGTGCATCCGGTATGGTGAGACCGGTATGGGTGAGACCGGTATGCCATACCGGTTGCAGGATAGTGCATCCGGTATGGTGAGACCGGTATAGGTGAGACCGGTATGAACTTAGCCAATTTCACACATTTTTCGTACCTGAAATTGATTGGTTCTTCACCCGGCTTCTTGCGTGGTCCCTTGCCCGGCTTCGCTTTCCGGTCCGATTATGATTGGGGCACCTGCCATCGCATAAAACCATGGTTAAACCGGGTTTTAGAGCACGGTTCTTACAACTCTACCACCCTTAAAAGAAATTTCGTCCCCGAAATTTGCATGTAGGTCTTACAATTCCCCCTCCCTTAAAAGAATTTCGTCCCCGAAATTGTACGTACCTTCAGAGTCGAAAAGACGGGGGTATTCTTTTCGCATGGCATCCTCCTCTTCCCAAGTAATTTCCTCTACGTCCTGACTTTTCCAAAGCACCTTGACATAGTAGATATCCCGCCTTCGAAGATGTTGTACCTTTCTGCTAAGGAGTTGGATTGGCACTACCTCAAAGGTTAAATCTTCTCATCAACTCGGGAGGATCAGCAACAAGGATATGCGAAGGGTCTCGCACATACTTCTTCGGTAGGGACACATGGAAAACATCGTGGACGCTAGACATTGCCGGCGGCAATGCAAGTTGATAGGCCACTTTGCCGCACCGGGACAGAATTTCATAGGGCCCCACATATCTTGGACACAATTTCCCTTTTCTCGCCGAACCGCTTCAGGCCTCGTGACCGGTGATATCTTCAAAAACACTTTATTACCTACCATGAATTCAAGATCCCGCCGCTGTTATCGGCATAGTGCTTCCGACGCACCTGAGCTGTCTTTACCCGGCTTTTAATTTGATCCACTGCCTTGCGGGGTTTCTTCCACAAACTCAGTCCAACGATTCTTCTCTCACCGACTTCATCCCATAATAGAGGTGTCCGGCATTTCTTACCATACAAAGCCTCGTATGGGGACATCCGGATCGTAGACCGGTAACTGTTGTTGTAGGCAAACTCAATGAGAGATAGCTTCTCATCCCAAGCCCCCCTTGAAGTCAATAGCACATGCCCGAAGCATGTCTTCTAAAATCTGGATGGTCCTTTCCGACCGACCATCCGTCCGAGGGTGGAAGGTTGTGCTAAACTTCAATTTCGTTCCCATTGCCTTCTGCAGTCCTTCCCGAACCCGGATGTGAAGCGAGGGTCTCCGTCGGATACAATACTTTCGGGACCCCATGGAGTCCGACTATGTTGTCCACATACAACCTTGCCAACTTGTCCATGGTATACCGGGGTCCGACAAGGATAAATCTAGCAGTTTTGGTTAGGCGATCCACAATTACCCATACCGCATTCACCGACCCTGAGTCATGGGTAGACCGGTGACGAAGTCCATGGTAATACAATCCCACTTCCACGCGGGCTCGGGCAATGGTTGTAGTAGTCCTGCAGGTCTCTGTCTTTCCGCCTTGACTTGTTGACAGTTTAAGCATTGGAACACATGTCGAGCCACATCAGCTTTCATTCCCCTCCACCAATACAACCTCTTCAAGTCGTGGTACATTTTCGTGCTGCCAGGGTGTATTGAATATGGAGTGGCGTGAGCTTCCAACATAATCCGATTTCGGATTTTCAGATCTTCATCCTCAAGTATGCACAACCGCCCACGATATCTGAGTACCTTGTCCGCATCAAGCGTAAAGTCAGGATTGACTCGGCCCTTTTCCAAATCCTCTTGAACTGTCCTGAGGTATGGGTCCCTATAAAACTGCTGCCTTTAATTCCTCCTTCAGGTCGGGCAAAATCCTTAATGCTGCAAACATTAAGGTAAACTTGTGTATCAACCCTTGCTCAATGGGATCATCAGCTGACTCAATTAGGTGTTGCTCTTCATCCCCTGATGTTTTAGAAACAGCAACACAACCCAGTCCCAGACCTGAAGCATCTGTATATAGCGTAAATGGGCGGTCTGGGGCTGGAATTGTCAGTATAGGTGCCGATACCAGCCTTGACTTCAACGTCTGGAAACATTTCTCGCACTCATCCGACCATATGAACTTCTGCCCCTTTTTGGTCAGCTTGGTGAGTGGAACGGCAATCTTGGAATAGTTTTCCACAAACCTTCTGTAGTATCCGGCCAAGCCCAGGAAACTACGAATTTCAGCGACTGTCTTCGGTGCCTCCCAATTGACTATGGCTGAAATCTTGCTGGGGTCTACCTTGATTCCTTCTGCTGACACCACGTGACCAAGGAAGGCCACTTCATCTAACCAGAACTCGCACTTCTTAAATTTTGCATACAGCTTTTCTTTCCTCGCCCTCGTAATGCGGCTCTGAGATGCACTGCATGCGTTTCCTGGTCCTTGGAGTATACAAGGATATCATCAATGAAAACTATAACCGATGTATCCAACATGTCATGGAATACTCGGTTCATTAGTTCCATAAATGATGCCGGTGCGTTAGTCAATCCAAAGGACATCACAAGGAACTCGTAGTGTCCATACCGTGTCCTGAAGGCGGTCTTTGGGATGTCTGAGTCCTTAATCTTTAACTGGTGATACCCGGACCTCGGGTCAATCTTTGAAAACACACTTGAACCTTGTAGCTGATCAAACAAGTCATCTATTCTAGGTAGTGGATACCTGTTCTTGATAGTGAGCTTGTTCAACTCTCGATAGTCCATGCACAAAGACACCTTGCCATCCTTTTTCTTTACAAAGAGCACAGGTACTCCCCAAGGTGAGATGCTTGGTCTTATAAACCCCTTGTCCAAAAGTTCCCGCAGTTGGGTTTTTAATTCTTTCAAATTCAGAGGGAGCCATCCCTGCACGGAGCCTTAGACACGGCGCCACCCCCCGGTAGTAAGTCTATCACAAACTCGGTAGCCCCGTCGGTGGTCACCCCGGTAATTCTTGGAAACACATCGGGGAACTCCCGTACGACCTGGATGTCTTCAAATTTCGGTGTTTCAGCGGTCACATCTACCACTGACACAAGATATCCTGCTCCTCCTTTCTCTAAGCACCTCTTTGCTTTTAAGGCTGAGAGTATGAGCTTCCTCTTTCTTGGCAGCTTAACCCCTTTGAACTGAAACTCATTCCCATCGCTGTCCTTGAGCATCAACTTCTTCTCAGCACATAGCAGGTTTGCTGAGTGTTTAGCTAACCAGTCCATCCCCAAATAACATCAAAATCCGACATCTCCGGTTGGACTAAAATTGGCTTCAAGTTCTCGTCCCTCAATACACACATTGGGCAAGGTCCATAATAGTCTTCTAATACCACCTCGATCCCCATTGGTGACCGAACTAGCAGACTTGGTTGTAAGGTCTTGATGGGATGTCCTAGCCCTTTCCCGAAGGATACTGAGACAAATGAATGAGTGGCCCCAGAGTCAAACAGGACCCTTGCAGGTATCCCTGCTATAATTACTGTTCCTGAGGTTGTAAATTTCCTTTTTAGCTTTAAATATGCAACAAATAATGCAACAATTTAGGAGGAAGTGTAAGTAATACCTGTAACCACATCTGGTGATGCGGCTGCCTCCTCAGTAGTAACGGCATATACCTTGCCCAACTGTTGTTCCTTCTTGGGTTGCGGGCATGATCTGGCATAGTGCCCCACCTGTTGACAGTTGTAGCACTTGACGTTGGGGGCCGGCCCCGTTGCTTGCGAGGCCATTGCAGGAGCTGCTTTGGGAGGTATGGTACTAACTTGTGGCCTGAATAGACGATATGGCATGTTGCCTCGTCCGCCTCCACCTTGGAATTCGGTATTCGGCCTCTTCAAACCTCTGTTCTGGGCCACAAAGCTGTCCCTCTGGCTTGACTCAATGACACGAGCCACCTGTACAGCGTCATTGTAAATGACCAAACCTCGACCTATAACATGTTCTCTGATTGTGCCCCGCAGTCCCATGGTAAAACGGTGAGTCTTAGTCTCTTCCTCTTGCATCTTTGGTGGGAGCGAAGAAGAACAACTCCTCATACTTCTGGCTGATACGCCTCTACGATCATCCGTGATTGCTGTAGATTTAGGAATTCCCTCTCCATCTGGTCACGGAAACTCCTGGGGAAGTACTTGTCGAAGAAGGCTTCTTTGAATATAGGCCAGGTGATAACCTGGTGCTTGGTTTCCAAGTACCTTCGAATGGAATTCCACCACCCATTGGCCTCTTCCTTCAACATATGAGTAGCATACAAGACTTTATCCTCATCCTGACAGTCCAACAACCTAAAATTTTTCTCCATCTCTGATATCCACTGTGCTGGCCACAGTGCTTTCCCAGACTTCCCTGTAAAAGTGGGTGGTTTAAGTTTCAAGAACCCATCCACTGCCTTAGCAAGGCTGTTCTGAGCATACGGCGCCTGTCCATACCACTGTGGCTGATAAGCGTAGCCACCCCGACTCCCGATAGCCACCATAGTGTGCACCGGATATGGACCCCGGTACTGTCCCCCGATACCCTCCGTGGTCCCGATTATATCTTGGTGCCGGTAACCGGGTGAGGCTCGGTGACGGGTGGTTCTTGCTGTGTTGGTATTCCAAGTGCTCGTGTTTACCCCCCACAGTGTTGCTTGAACATTTCCCCGCACCGGTGATTGGCACATCCGTAGGTGCTTGAGGTACAGCTCTGTGGTCTGAGCATTTTGGTTATCTCTTCGAAAAACTTCTTTTGCTGCGCCGCCATACTAGTCATGAAATTTTCCATCTTTGTTTCGGAGCTTGAAGATGGCTGCCTCTGGGATGGCGACTCTTTACTCGCCTGCCTTAAATTCTCAGATGCGTTCAGGGGGTTCCCGCTCTTCCCCACTTATCCTCTCTTCTTGCCCTTCAGAATTCTCCGCACCTGAACTCCGTCTACCGCAGGCGTCCTTGAGCGATGACGTCCGCACGGAAACCTCGACCATTACCTCTTGCCATTGGTACTTTACTCTACCTTGTAAGAACCTGAATACATCAAAACACATGGAGCAATTTAGAAAAATGTATCCCAACAATTTATAGCCTCAACATGTGCATCTAGTATTTAACAAGAGTGGCAAGGAAAGAGAAAGAGTAATGTAAAGTAATCAGGCTAAATTTTCAAATTTACTCGATAACCCTCTTTTCACCAACTTACACCGTCATAGGGTCGAAAAAAAAAACCCCCCCGTTCAAAGAGTTTTTGATATCAATTTGTACAATCCAAATACCTTTGGGGTTTCATGGCAAGGTACCGGACTTTCGGGGAGAAAAACCCCTTTTTGCCCATACCGGTCGGACCATACCGCTGGGAGGTACCGGTCGCGGGATAGCGCAACCGGTATACCTCTCAGCAGTACCGTCGCGGGTACCGCTGGGAGGTACCGGTCGCGGGATAGCGCGACCGGTATACCTCACAAAGGTACCGGGCGCACGGTACCGCGAGGAGGTACCGGTCGCAGGATAGTGCGACCGGTATACCAAAAAGACAGAAAAATCTCTTTAAAATCGCGATTTTCTTGTCTTTTTCCTCATTCTCTCTTTGGTTTCTCTCCGGTGGCGATTTCTCTCCGCTTCTCCGAGTTGCTACAGTGCATCCGGAGTCCTAAGAATCGGTTTTCACTCTTGCCAGAGTCTCCACGTCGACTAAAAAGGTAAGCTTCTTCTCTCTTTCCCTCTTTAGATGATTTTTACATCGTCTTTTTACCCAAAACTTAACTTTTCTCAAATCGAGGAATTCCAACCGTGGAAAACTCTTATTGTTGCTTGGAAAAGGTTCTTGGGGTCCCTCTGAGTGAAACCCCTCAACCTATTTGGAGTTCCATCGGTTGGTTTGCAAAAAATCAACAAAAATCGATTTTTAACCTAGGTTTTGGGAAAAATTTTGATTTTCTTGAATTTGTTTGATTTCTCCCAAATTTTCACCTGGTATGCCTAGGTTTGGTTTGATGGAAGAGAGTGGGGGTTACATAAGTCCTCCTCCCCAAACTTTTGGGTGAGTTCGAGGCTTTTACACCATTTACAGCCGTTACTCTGCCGAAATTTCTCAAAATTTAATACTAACCGTTACGATTTCTTGATTTTACAGGTTATATATATTCCACACTTCAAGGAGACGTTCCATCAAACACAATGAGCAGCACGCCACCCCTAGCCACCTCGTATAACGAGAGGTATTTTCGTTCGGCGACGGCCGCCTCACGGTTTGATCGGTTTCAAACCAAAAACATAGAATCCGGCCGGTACGTCAACCTGGAGCATCTCCATCGCTTTGATGTAGCGTCGGCATTTGGGATTTTGGGGTGGTTACCCGTCATTCAGTATCGAGAACGCACCTGTCCAAATCTGGTAAAGCTATTTTTCTCCAACCTAGAGGTGGAAGGAGATGTGGATGACTGGGACAATGCTAGAAGTCTGCGCATCACAAGCTATGTGAAAGGGGTGGAAATCTCCTTCAACACAGCAGAGTTAGCCGTTCTACTAGGGGTTCCAGACGATGGGGACCTTGTTTATTGTGCCCCCAGGGTCAAAGGGTACCTAGATGAGTACACCAGGGCGATGATAGCCGCGCAGATATTAATACCAGGACGGGTTATGTCGGCCTCAAATCTTTATCCCTTACCTCGCCTATATTGCCGGATCATTCAAAGATAATATCGTCCCTCGAGTGGGCATTATGGAGAGGTATCTCGATTGACCCGAGTTCATTACATACAGCGTGGCCTCCAGTACCGGGTTTGTCGGCCCTACCTGATCATGCGGGTTATGATCACTGCGGCGATGCCTGATATGTCAGGTAATCTTCCATATGGTAGGTTGATTACGGCACTTCTACAGCGTTTGGGTGTCAGTATGCAGGGAGAGGCACCTAGGGAGGTGACCATGAACTCAGATATTGATGCTGAGGCCATCTACAAGATGCAGATGGACACCCTAGAGCTCAGTGATGAGGAGTTACAGGCTCGTCCCCTCCTGCCCGAAACCATGCGGCTCTTGCTTGCGGCGGCCAGCTGCGAAGCGGCGTCGTCGCCGAGATGGGGGACGATGAGGACACCCACATGGAGGACATCCCAGTACCCGCACCTCAGCATTCACCAGCAGCAGAGTCTTCCAGGCCGTCTGCCCCCAGTACATCTAGATCTGATCCCATTCCTGAACCAGCGGGGTACACGTCGGCTACGGCACCACCACGTCCTTCTACAAACCCTACGGGTGCTGGCACTTCTAGACCCGCTCCAGTTCCTAGATCGGCTAGGCGCATGCCAGCTATTGTTCCACCCCCTTCATCTTCAGACCTTTCGATTCGCATGCTCACTGAGCTCGGGGACACCCAGAGTCATCCCCGGATACTCGAGAGAGACATCCCGGTCTCACAAGAGAGATGGGTCGGGAGTTGGGGCGCCCGGCACGCAGCCTTACGGGTCACTCGGGACCAGGTCCACCGGCTCGGGGGAGGTATACGAGCGAGACTATGATATAACGGACCCCGGTCCCATCCAGCCCGCTTACTCCACCATAGCCCGATTAGATTTTTGCTTGATGTTCACGTATTTTATTTTGTTAAAAGAGTAACTGTCCAACCTGTGGACCGTACTCTGTAGTACACTTTGTATTTATTTATGTTCTCATAGTCAAAGAGTTAGGTGGTATTGTTTAAAACTTTAATGCTTAGAATTTCGCTTCATTAATAGTATATTATGCACTCTTTCTTAAGTCTCAGGCATCAGACAAGCTTATGGTGTGTTCTTATTAATGTTTTATTAATTTTTCCTAACTCAGCTCATTGGACACAGATGGCTGAAGAATGATTAGCTGGACAGAGCCTAGGGCTCTGATACCAAGTTGTCACACCCCAATTCCGGCTGAACCCGGAAGTGTGAGTGAACCGGTAATAAACCACGGTTCACACCGGGATCTCGAAAGACCGTGTCAACCAATCATCCCTGAGCAAACCATCAAAAACCAGAGTAATACTAGCAGCGGAAATAATATATCAATGAGCTGAACTAAATAATAAATTAAATAATTAATCCAGTTATTCCATCATCCATCAGAATTTAAATAATATTTTATTACAAGCTTAAATTGAAAATAACCAAATCAAAGAGGGAAGACACAGAAGGAGCACTCGCATAGCGCATCATGCTCGTCCTCCACACTCTGTGTCTCCAGGGCAGCCATCGCACTGTAGGTTGGGGCGGTCACGAAGTCCTCCACCGTATACCCTGCATCCAAATCTGAAAAGAGATATATATATCGGGGTAAGCTACAACACAGCTCAGTAAAGCACAAGACCAGTGCAACATCCACATGCATGAGTTAACATTACACTTTGGGCCAGGTATAACTTGCAATTGTGCTATGGTAAGGCTTGGCGGCCACCGCACCTCCATGCACGAGTGTGAGCACACCCAATAGTCGGGCTCCTACCACACTACTCTCGTTGCCCCACATCACTCACTCCGGTATAGAGATAGGACTCGAGTCCGCGGGGCGGGAAGAACCACAATCCCACGTCCTCCTCCTGATACCCCATACCGTACCAATACCTAAACCCCTATTGGCAAGGGCTTACAAGTGGGTTCCGTTTCTAACCAGTCCTAGATGTCAATACAAGTAGGCTCCACCCTAGTACAGCCGTCTACGGCATAAGGATAGAGCTAGAGCATGCAGGCCAGGCTGGAGACCACATTACCTCACCTCCCCCTGATACCCTACCCGCAATAAGCATACCAAGATGGAACTATACGCAAGTAGGCCCTATCCCAACATCGCTCCCTATGGCATAAGGATAGAGCTAGAGCGTCATGGCCAGGTCAACGTCGACATCGGAGATCACCATGCCACATCACTGTGACCAGATCAACGTCAACATCGGAGACCACCTGCCATAACCTCCCCCTGATACCTCACCCATACCAAGCATGCTAAGATAAGGTGCTACAGGCGTCGGAGTGAGGAATGATCCCGGCCCCGGCCCTTCCCATTCCACACTCCAACTAAAACAATCACATGTCTAACATCCATCACACCTAGCATATGAAATGCATGAACAGATAAATCAAATAGAATTACACTACATGACATGTGATATGCACAATCCATCAAACAAGCATATAATTTGATACAGAAAATTAAAGAGCTCTCTAAGGTTTATTATTAAATCTTTAATTTAAGTTTCGGGTCTTGTCCCTTACCTGACGCGTGGTGTTAATCCTTTTCGGCGTCAGAAGTTTCACATACAAGTCCTACACAACCATATTTTCATGTTAATTTCCATTTATTAGAGTTTTAGAAGCCAAAACCTGGCTTTCCCAGACAAATAGGGCTCAAAACACATACCGGATGCACACATACCGGTCTCACTCAGATCTGACTGAGTGCGACCGGTATGGTGCCAGCAGTATGCATACCGGATGCACACATACCGGTCTCACTCAGATCTGGCTGAGTGCGACCGGTATGGTGCCAGCGGTATGCATACCGGATGCACACATACCGGTCTCACTCGGATCTGGGCGAGTGCGACCGGTATGGTGCCGGCCGGTATACACCGCGGCCCATACCGCGGGACTTTCCCAAGGATATACCCTACGGCGTGATTTTCGAGATCGAGGTCTCCACGGTAGCTCCCTAAGGTTTCACCTATCTTCTGCTAAGGTCCAGTCTCTGAAGGGTCCTACGGATCTTGGCTAGAATGCCAAAAACCAACCAGATCCGAAAGAAAGACGAAATGAATCTAAGCATTTTCCATCAGATCTCACGCCGCTTTGCGGCTCCGATCCGATAAACAACCCTACAGGAAGGATAGAGCACTTTACCGGTAGCGGTTGTCAGTTGGCGGCGTGTTCCTCCACCGGCAGCTCCTTCCTTGGCGGCGTCAACCTCCTTGAACCCTCAACTCCTTCTCAGAACAAAGGGGTTCACGGAGCGTCTCCCCCTCTATTAATAGAGCGAGGCCGTCCAAAACACGCTCCCCCCTCATATGGAAACTTTAAGTTTCCATTTTTGGGAGAAACACAGCTCCGAACACATACCGGTCTCGCACATACCGGTCGCAGGATAGCGAGACCGGTATAGTGAAACCGGTATGCCATACCGGTTGCAGGATAGTGCATCCGGTATGGTGAGACCGGTATGGGTGAGACCGGTATGCCATACCGGTTGCAGGATAGTGCATCCGGTATGGTGAGACCGGTATAGGTGAGACCGGTATGAACTTAGCCAATTTTACACATTTTTCGTACCTGAAATTGATTGGTTCTTCACCCGGCTTCTTGCGTGGTCCCTTGCCCGGCTTCGCTTTCGGGTCCGATTATGATTGGGGCACCTGCCATCGCATAAAACCATGGTTAAACCGGGTTTTAGAGCACGGTTCTTACAGATAGAGCTAAGGCCCCCCGGTAGAGTCAGAGACTACAAGGACCGAGACCACCTCCCCTGATATTCTACGACATAATAGTTCTGCTAAAGTAATGACGATACGACGATGCTAATACACAAGACTTGAGTTAGAGATAGAGCTAAAGTGCTGAGACCCGCCAAAGGTTAACGTTTATTGACATTCTCATCACACCTCCCCTGATACGCGCTCGCATCAAGTACACCAACCACACACATACAATCACATGCCTATTCCTATCATCATCATCATCATGTTATAAACAATAAAGTAAATATGCATGAACAAATAATAGAAATATTGGATGACATGTTGTATGCACATTACAAACATATTCGCATAGAATCAAGCATGGCATTGGACTCAAGAAAATAGAAAATAGTTTGTTATTAACCAATTAGTTTAGAGTTCTGTTTCCTCACCTTAGCTTGCTAATAGATACTTTTCCAAGCTTTAGAATCACCTTTATAATGTTATTATATTGCTAGAAAACCTAACAAAGTCGATAGAATTTATTTAGAATTAATTCTGAATTTAAAAATCATTCCGTAAATTGAGGGTCGGAGATAGGGTCGGAGTCATGATCGACCCTGGGTGCAACCCTCCCCAAACTCTGAACTTCCTGAACACTGAGGGTCGATGGTCAAGATCACCTAGGGTCGGATGGTCATCGACCCTCGGTGCGACCTTCGGTGCACTTTGGTCCAATTCCCTCTTTTAGTCCATTCTTCGTGCTTGGGATCCTATGGCTTGCTCCTACATTCCATTCTATATTCATTCCATGGTCTGAAACCATGTATAATCCACCTCGATAGCTTTCATGCATTCTCTTATGGTTTTCCATGAAAACCTAACCATGGGTTGATGGTTTGGGTTTCTCTGAGATCACACTCTCATCAATATCTAACCTAAGGTCTGTAAAAACTCATGGAATTAGTATCCATACCTGAGAAGAATACTCCTTCTCTGCAACTCTTCTCTTTTGCTAAGTTCTCTTCTTGCTTCTCTTCTTCCTCTTTTCCTTCTCTTCTCTTTCTCTCAAGTCAATTAGGGTTAAGAAAGGAGTGAAAGAGGCATAGGGACGTCCTTTAAATAGAGTAGGAACATCCTAAATAAGTTCCATTGAGATTAGGAAAGAATCCAAATCAAAAATTAGAAAATTTCCTAATTTCAGTTTCGGAGACAACCGAGGGTCGATGGGAGGGTCGATGATCCCGTCGACCCTAGGGCTCAAGATGTCTGACCCTCCCTTCAAAATTGAGGGTCTGACTTTCTGCTTTGGGAGGTCCGACCCTGCTTAGCTGGGTATGCGACCCTCCCTTCCAGTTAAATGTTTTTGGGTCGATTTGATACTTGGGATCTCGATCTCCTTCACGCCCTTGGTCCATTTGACTCGGCCATGATGGGTAAACCTGGTTCAAGGTGATAAGACCGGGTTAGATTGACACGGGTCTTACAGAGAGAGAGAGAGAGATTAGAATTTTAATCTCATTCCTTCCTTATATTGCTCCACTTTCATTCCCAAAATTCCTTTTACAAGTAGTATGGAAAAGATGTTTCAAGTCGGTGGATTGAAGGTGAAAATGATCTAAGCTAAGCTGCCTCTCAAACCTCCAATGGCATGGCCCAGCTTCTGTCGGCCAAGTTCTTGAATTGTCTTCCTCAGATATCTTCTTTATTGCCATTATAGAAACCAGACATTATAAAAGATACTTTACTGCCATTACAACATAGAGGCTATTTACTCCAAAATATCAAAAGACAGAAAGATATCACCAAGTGCATGCAACATAATTAAATTTAACATTTGGTTTTCCCACCATTATCCGAGAGCTCAGGTAACAATTTCCAATCCACCAAATTATCTTGTAACAAAACAAAACAACAAATTAAAGGGAAAGCAAAAGAAAGCACTGCTTGGTAAAGCTCAGCCATAAAAACCACTGCTTGGTAAGCTTAGCCATTTCATTGGCGGATAAAGCCTCCTTTGGAATGAGATGTTCCATAATAATCTTTGTAAGATGCGACCATCTTGAAAGACAGTTGCTTCCTCTATACATTAACTGAAAACATTGCTCAAATCGCCTCCCAACATAATCTATAGTTCATATAACTAAAGCAGAAACAGGGGACAATAGTTGCTCATATGGCATATCCCTTCCCATGGGCTTTGAGTAAGCACCAGTCCCAGTTGGACCAAGGTTACTGAGCAAGCAACTCAAATTTTAGTTTCATGAACCCAACGGATGATGGATTGAGATGGGAAATCACTTCTGTAAGGAAGAAAATATCTAATTAGAAAGTGTCAGTTGTGATGGACATACTCTATCATGGACGTTGCTGTTCATAAACCCAGGCTGTCACACCCCAATTTCGCACTATTCAGAATGATGTGATGAACCGTCAATAAACCAACGGTTCAACCAGGATCTCGAGTAGGCTATATCCGTTTTATCTAAACCTCATACATCCACATTCATAATCAGAGTAAATACACAATAGTTGAAGTCTTATAATAAAATGAACTGAGAAATCTAAATATGATAATCATATTAAAATATCCAATTATGTTGTTTCAACAGAGACATTTTAAAATACCAATTACATGTATTTACTAAATCCAAATAATTAAAGTAAAATCTAATCGAATACCCATGAGTTGCACTTGCAAGAGGAGTCATGCGTATCCACTTCATCTTCAACTTCCATTGCCGCCATGTGCCCGTACACTGGAGCGTTGACATAATCTTCGACGGTAGTACCTGCATCATCAACTAAAAATATTCGACGTCGAGAGGGTGAGCACACATCATGGCTCAGTGAGCAAACAAAACAATGCAACAATACATATGCATGCATTCAATTCATATCTGTGGTCTGGTTTAAAGTTTGCAATATGCAATAGAAAGGGTTGGAGGTCAAAGGTTAATGTTTATTGACCCCTCCTCTATACACAGGGTGTGGAAGCCCGCCCAAAGGTTAACGTTTATTGTCGTCCCCATCCACCCTACCATGAACATTGTACAACAAAGGTTAACGTTTATTGTTGTACAGTGCCATACCAACACGTAAGCCCCTGCTGGCGAGGGCTTGCAAACTGGGCTCGCAACTAACCAATCCTAATGCCAAACAGTGTATCCAAGGCCTCACCCCAGCATCCTTCAGAACGCCCATAAAGATAGAGCTAAGGCCCCTCGGTAGAGTCAGAGACTACAAGGATCGAAACCACCTCCCCTGATACTCTACGACATAATAGTTCTGCTAAAGTAATGACGATACGACAATGCTAATGCACAAGACTTGAGTTAGAGATAGAGCTAGAGTGCGGAGGCCCGGCCTATGACACTCCCCCTGATACTCGCTCGCATCAAGTACACCAACCACACACATACATTCACATGCCTATTCCTATCATCATGGTCATTATCATGTTATAAACAATAAAGTAAATATGCATGATCAATAAATAGAAATATTGGATGACATGTTGAATGCACATTACAAGCATGTTCGCATAGAATCAAGGATAGCATTGGACTCAAGAAATAAAAATAGTTTGTTATTAACCAATTAGTTTAGGTCTTGTTTCCTCACCTTAGCTTGCTAGTAGATCCTCTTTCAAGCTTTAAGAATCACCTTTATATTGATATTATATTGCTAGAAGACCTAACAAAGTTGATAGAATTTAGTTAGATTTTATTCCAATTTTTTCAACTTGCTGTTAACTGGGGGTAGCAGGACGGGTCGATGCTAAGGTAGCAGTATACTGCGACCCCCTATAGTAGGGTCGATGCCAGGGTCGATGGGTCCATTGACCCTAGGTGCGACCCCCCGTGGGTTTGGTCGATAAATCACCTTTTGGTCCATTCTCTCTTGTTTGAATCCTATGGCTTCCTTCCATAGTCCATTCCATACACTTCCTATGATTTAGAACTACTCTTTACATATATATCATATGGTTTAGTTGATCTCCTCCATGGTTTCCATTGAAACTTAATCATGGATTGATGGTTTGGGGTTTCTCCTACATCATACTTTTCTCATTAACTATTCTAATTCTCACAAAATACATAGAATTAGTATTCTTACCAGAGAAGAGTACTCCTTCTCTGAAACTCTTCTCCTTTTGCCTTCTTCTCTACTTTCATTTTCTTCTTCTTCTCTTCCTTCTCTTCTCTTTCTCTCAATTCAATTAGAGTTCTAAAATGAGTGAAAGAGGCTTAGGGACGTCCTTTATATAGAGTAGAAACTCCTAAAATAAGCCCCTTTGATATTAGGAAAGAGCCCAACCGAAATTAGGAAAGTTTCCAAATTTCTGTTTCTGGCGGCAACTGGGGGTCGATGATCCCATCGACCCCTGGTTTTAAAATGTCCGACCCCCGATTAAAAACTGAGGGTCTGACTTTTTGTACTGGGGGGGTCCGACCCCACCTCACTGAGTGTGCGACCCTCGCCCCTTTTTGAGTGTTTTTGGGTCAGTTTAATACCTGGGATCACGATCTCCTTCACGCACTTGGTCCATTTGGCTCGACCATGATGGGTAGACCTGGTTCAAGGTGGTAAGATCGGATTAGATTGACACGAGTCTTATACAGGCGGTTCGGAGCTCATAGAAAGAAATCATCGCCGTTCAGAAGATCACGGTCAGTAAGCAAAATCCAGCAGATGAATCGAAAAATTGGAGGTCACAAGCAAATCGCACTCCAACGTGAACGATTGAACACCCTCATCCCCCTTCTTTTCCCCTTTTTTTTTTTTTTTTTTTTTTCAGAAGACGGAAAACTCTAAATATCTGAATAAACGCTAAGACATCTGTATCGTCGAAGAAATGCAAGAAGTTGTAGATCGACTCGATCTCCTTCTCCTCCACCATTCTCCCTTGAAACAAAATCCCACCAAACTTGATCTCGTTTCTCCTCTGCCACTCTCTCAACTTTCTTCTCTGCCCTGAAACAAAATCTACCCGCGAAAAATGGCTTAGAGTCTCCTGCAGATTCAAAATCAAGTTTTAAGGTTGAATTTTCAGACTGAAATGGATTTGTCGAGATTTTCAGATTCAAAAAGCAGGTTTGATAGGATGCAACTCAAACCAGATACAACATTATGCACTAACATGATTCGTAACCATCCGATCTAAGGAATGCCACGTGCTGCGCATCGGAATGAAGCAGCCGTGTCTCCCGCATAAACCCAGGCGGGAGATGATTTCTTTCCAAGTCCAGACTCTCGGCTAATTAAAAAGGAGAATTGGAACGTAATTCAGATTAGTTTTCTTCATTAATTTTATAGGGTTTCCACTTTGTAATCGTTGTTGAGAAAATTGCCATTTGCAAAAATAAATTGAAAAATATCAAAATCAAAGGGAATGATGTTGGGATAGAAAAGTCTTTTTATTTTTTTTGTATTCAGGGGGAATTAGTGACATTGTCAGGAGAAAAAGAAGGGTGTGTGTTATTAAACCAAATCACCAGGGGTGGTGGGTGAAATTTTCCTCAAAAAATAACTTTCCTTGGACAAATTTCTATTTTTGCAGGTGTTTGGTATAATTTTTGAGTACTATTTATGAAAAGAAAAAATAAAAATAAGCTCCAAATCAGAAAGAGGTTGACACCTCTTTTTGATTTTTGGTAAAAATCGTTTTTGAACCTAATTTGCGCAACTTTAAGTGTACATGCACCTTTTGTCTCTAAATGCTCTAAAATTTAGGGCAAAAGTGTAAAATATCATTTATAATAGAACTTTCCCTAACAATATACTTCAACGGAACCTCCATCTTTCGAAGAGCTTCTACGAAACTTCTTATTTTTTGCTGGCAAGAACAGAGTTGGATCGATTCAAAAACAAAATCAGAGGAAAAGAAGTACCAAATAAGAAGTGATTCGACCATGAGCTGGTAAAATACGATGCCTTACCAGATTATCTTAAAGACATCGAGTTCATTCTTGATTATTACATATCTGAATGGCCCATCAAATACACCATTATTAATGCTTTCTCTTGACACGATGAACCCTAAAAAGTTTGGATGTAATTCCCTTTCTTTCTCTACATATGTCACTCATTGAAATTTTGGTTATTTAATAATGAATTTGATAAATGAATTTCAAAGCAAGCGTTTAGAAGGATTTATAACTTTTGCAGCGTTGATGCTGATGAGTTTCTAATTAGACATTGCATTTTTAATTGCAAAACAAAAAGGCCAAAGAAATCGCAAAAGAGGATTCTTGAATTACAATGGTGAAATCATTTAGCAAAGAAGATTGATCGACAGTGCTAGATCACAACGAAATTAGAAGGTAATGTGAAATGTTGTCGGAGAAAATAAAATGCCAATTTTGACAAAAATATAAATAGCTGGACTCGATTTAGAACACTCAAATCAGATGACTTCACTTTTCTCGTCGCCCGTTGTTGAAATTCCGCTTAACTAGATAAACCAACTGAAAAATAACAAATTAAAGGCTTTCCAATGTCATGGATCGAGTGGTGAATCCACTGCCATAATTATAAAGTGAAGAAGTAGAAAATGAGCAAGAACGAGGGATGAATGTCCTGAGCGATGAAGAAGAAGATGAGCAAGCAATTTTAATATTTTAATAGATGAGAGGAAGAAGAAAACTATAAAAATCATTTATACACGTAAGCATACCAAACAAAATTTTCACTCTAAAATTTATTATGCTTAGTAGTTTTCAAATAATATTTTATTTTTGATAAAAAATGATATTTTAAAATACTTTTTAATAAATAGGTAAAAATAAAAAACAAAAGTGATACAAAAAAAAAACAGAGTCTTAGATGTAACGAATACATCTACAAAATACAAAAGTAGGGAATATCGAAGTACTTTACATTTGTTAGTCTAATTTGTTTTTGAATACTTGTCCATTTTTTTATTTCTGAGGATATAACTGGGATGCATTTGAGCTTTTTAAATACTGATTTATCAATTAAATCAAATATATGATATCTAATCCCGCCTATATGGGTTCTATTGACGGCAATGCCGAAAGTGGTGTATTTAGGTTTGTAATCTTTTTTCTTTCTTTTCATTATTAATGCATTTTGTTGGTTTTTAGCAAAAAAAAAAAAAAAAAAAAAAAAAAAATAAAGTACTTTACATTTGACGTTTTCACTTCATTACCTGTTTAGCTGAAGCTGAGGAACCCTAGCGGCCAAGTTCATTCCGGCACTCCGGCACTCCGGCACTCCGGCGTTCTCTTACTTCGACGCTCCGGCAGCCTACTGGGTATGTAATTTTATTATTTTCGTCTTCTACAATTCTGAGTTCTGTTCTCTGCTATTTTTTTTTTCTTTCTTCTTCTACGATTCTGATTTCCCTTCTGTCTTCTTCCACGTTTCTGTTCTCTGCTACCCTGCTGTCTTTTTTTTTTCTTTTTCTTTTTCTTTTCTTCTTCTATTTCTACGATTCTGAATTCTCTTCTCTTCTCTTTTCTTCTACAATTTTGAATTCCCTTCTGCTACTGTGCTACTCTGCTCTGCTGTGTTCTTATTATTCTCCATTTTTTTTCCCTTGTGAATCTCTTCTCCTTCTTTTGTAGTTCTTAACTTCTGGTATTCTATTTGTTAACATCTGATTTAATTTCACAAATCACAGCCCTTCTGTCGTTGGGCTTCTCCCTTCTTTTTCTATGTCTAGTTTCTCAATACTCCCCTTGGTGGTAAGCTAAAATCTAGCCTCTCTCTCTGTATATATTTTAATCATTCTTTTGTCTCTACGCTCCCTCGTAGTTATCTGTTTATTTCATCTCGTGAATTGTCTAAATGTTGAATCTTCATATGGAAGGAGATTTTCTTAATTTGAAAATTAGTCCTCTAACATGAACCTGATACAGAATCATTCAATCTGTTGCATTGTGTAATAGTAGCTACATAATAAGTTACAATCATGATATGGGATTTCTTACCTGATATAGTGGGAAATGGGTATCCCTTAACGGAGTCTCTACAATTATGCTTTAACTTCTGTAGAATAACTACGTTCATGCTTGCTCTTAATTCTTCTGCATGTCCTATACTTTATTCGTTATTTGTTGGTTTCTTCATGTTAGGTCGTTGTCTTAAATGTTGATTCTTGATGTCATATATATATATATATATATATATATATATATATATATATATCATATATATATATATATATATATATATATATATATATATGACACTAGGGGCACCTTGGTTGCTTAGGTGACGACTAGGTGAGCATCTTGTTGTCTAGGCGCCTAGGATGGCCTCCGACGCCTTGGGTCGCCTTCCCCCTTGAAAACTATGGTGGGGGGTTTTACACCATAAGATTTCAATTAGCCTTGGAGCAGACGGCAAGTCAAATTGAAGCTTCTCACATGTAAATGATCGCTCACAAAAGGCACAATACACTTATGGAAGGGGAAGCATCAACCAACTCTCTTAACAAGCTCATAAATCTGGTTATTTGACATCGATTTTCCTTCGAATTGTCTATTATTTCGTTCATTCCACAGCTGATAAGAAACCACGACAAAACCTGCCCACCACACTGACTTCAAAAGCCCTCTGTATCCACCTTTCCTCCAATTATATAGATCTTCCATGACTGTACCAGACGTACCGGAGTAGACCTGGGATGGGAAGAGATAGACTTTTTTCTCCGGTGGGCTTTCTCTCGTAAAGCCACAGATGCCCCAAGACAAAGTACAACTGTTGGGAAGGGGACATGATCAATAGAACCTGGCTGGATCCGGGCTGGGATAGTGGCGCCCAGCAAAGAAAAGTACTGTGCTAACGCAGCAAGAGTACTATTGCGCTACTGCGCCGCGCTAGCAGCAAGAAAAGCGCTAAAGCCCCAACTAGTGGCACTCAAAAGCCTCTGAAAGATACCGCCAAACCAAAAAGGCAACTGAGCATTCAAGAAACAAATGATTAAAAGTCTCGCCAGTTGCATGGCAAAAGTTACACCTTGGTACTGAAACCAATCCTTTCTGAGTAGCTAAGTCATCAGTTGGAAGGCGTTCTTGCATGAAACTCCATGCAAAAATAGAATGACGCAGCTTAATACAAGAAGTCCAAACAACACCATTCCATGCAACTTTCGGGTTGTGGACTCAAATGTCCTCCAAGGTAGAACGAACGGAGAAGACAACAAACGGAGAGATACCACATAAACACCAGTCATTGGCAGGACTTGTAGGGAGCTGAAATAAACTTACAGTGTTAAAAATCCCTTGCAAGGACACTGAAGACAAAGCCGGCAACTTCCAGGCCACATGCTCAATTAAGTCTCCCACCTTAAGTTTAAGACTTTGAAACAAGAGTGGATCAAGACCTGTGGAAGCAGCAATCGTGGAACTCCCTAGCCAGACATCATTCCAGAAATTAATTTTTCAGCCATCTCCAACAGCCCACCTTTCCTTACTGGTAAAAAACTGCCAGACTCGTCTTATACAAGGTCACACAGAAGAGTAGGGAGTACACTTTAGGGACCCATCGATGTTCACATAAGTAGAGCGAATGAAACGTCCCATTGCAGATTCTCCATTCTTAATAGACCAACACAATTTACTGAGTTGGGCCATATTTACATCACACATTCTACTATCTCAAGGCCACCTTCCACCTTGGGCCTGCACACTCTATCCCACTTCACAGACCTGAAATCAGATAAAGAATATATGAACAACTGATTAACAGAATATGAGATTTATAATTTCAGAGAGATGTATTGTAACATTGGAGGATAGACATAAGAAGTAAGGTACTGGAAGGGATAGCAGAAACAGGGGAAGAACATGTATTGATTTGGTAGTTGTTAGCGTCACTGAGACTCGGGTGACAGCTCATAGCGATATCACTATGAGCTGTGGGCCCTACTTTCTATTGTTATTCCCTTTTTATATGGTTTAGAAATTCTTTTATATTGTTTAGATTGATTTCCTTGTTTAGTTTAAATTGTTAGGAAACTGTATTTGTTTCTATATTATTTTGAGCAATATAAATAAAGGAATGAGAGGGAGGAGAGTTAATGTGGACTCCTCTCTAGAAGTCGTAATTCTCTGTCTCTCTTCTTCTTCTTATTTCTCCTTCTCTATGATTCCTGTTCTGGTTACTTTTGTTTTCAAGTTGTCACAGTAGTTACTTGATTCAAGCTGATTGTTCAGGCTGCTGTTTCAGATTGTTAAGAGGGGGGGTGAATTCTTGGTTGAAGAAAACGAAAGAGGGAGAAGGGAGGCTGATCTGAAGCCAGGGGTATCTCACCCAAAATGTGGAGACAATGGACTTGTCATATCCAAGAGCTACTCTGTTTTATTCTTCTTCAACTTAACTTTGGCATATGCCTTACATCATTTAAATAGGACTCTATCTGATTCTCAACATTGGAAATAAAACTAAAGAGGGAAACAAACTAGCTAGGAAAGTAATCAACTTGGAAAGTAAATAGTAATGGAAACTGGATTACAAATAAAATTCTACCATACACTAAAACTAATAAACTGGGACAGCAACACCACTTCCTTCCATATCCTGATCTTTCCATTCATCAGCTTTCCATTCGTGATCTTTCTTTGGTCTTGCAAGATCTGATTTGATTTTGCGAGATCTTGTGACTTGATCTTGATTTGGCTGAACAATACTGCATCCACTCTCCACTGCTTAAAAAAATATCGACCTCAAGTTTTGAATTGGTTGAGCATCAACATATCGGGGTGAGTATTCAACTTTCTCCAAAAACGGAAATCCGGTCGCCCATGAAAGTTGGGAAGGAATTCTTCAACTGTGGGACCTCTCGCTTCAAAAAAGTGAGGTTGGAGCATACATTCAATGTGCTCAACTTTGGAATCAGCATTGCGAACATTGTTGGTAACATTCATGGCTATATGAGGGTTGTTGTTGTAGTCTTTTTGAACCATGACCTCAACCTGTACCATGTTCACATCCTTGCTCTTGACCTCTTTAGCATATCTTTCAATGGATGACTATGAAATGATATAATCTTTCACCATGTGACTGATCTGATCTTCATCTTTATCCTCTACCATAGGAACTTCAATGGTGGACTTTGTCTTGTAATAAGAGTTGCTGGAAACTCTTCATTGTTCACATTGGCTTTAATCACTGATGCTTCCATTATTGGGTTGAGGCATTGAGTCATCTTTTGGTGCAACATTAGGTTCCTTTGCTATGAGTGATTCTCGGATACCCAAACGTCGCTGCATCCAAGTCAGATGTTTATTTGGTGTAACTCCTTAAGAACTTGCTGATAAAGGTCCATGTTCAAAGGAGGAGAATTAGGATTACCCTCCATTAGCTCTAATACCAATTTAATGCAAACCACTCACGATATAGACAATCTATGATGGTTGCAGGTAGGATCCCAAGGGCGTAGTAATTTCCAACAATGAATAATAATAGTAGCTCAAAGAAAACAAGAGAGGGAGAAGGGAGACCGATCTCAGGCCAGGGCTATCTCACCCAAAACGTGGAGACAATGGACTTGTCATATCCAAGAGCAACTCAGCTTTATTCTTCTTGAATTTAACTTTGGCATATGCCTTACATCATTTAAATAGGACTTTCATCTGAGTTTCAATATTTGAAATAAAACTAAAGAGGGAAACTAACTAGCTAGGAAAGTAATCAACTTGGAAAGTAAATAGTAATGGAAACTGGATTACAAATAAAATCTTACTATAAACTAAAACTACTAAACTGGGACAGCTGCACCCCTTCCTTCCATATCCTGATCTTTCTATTCATGGTTTTTCCATTCGTGATCTTTATTTGATCTTGCGAGATCTGATTTGATCTTGCAAGACTTGATCGTGATTTGGCTGAACAATACTGCATCAACACCAGCCAAAGAAAGGGAATCTTCTGCTGGTTCTGCAGACCAATACCTGCTCAAACTGAAGAATATTTAGAAAATAGTAGACATGGTAAGAGATGAAGAGAAGATGGGAAAGCAATACAGAAGAAAATCAATGGGAGGAGAAAGGTTCAGAAAGGAGGAGTATCACAAATTAGTTTCACACAAACAAAATTGTTTCATTCACTGCCAATTGGAGAGAGAGGGGGGGGGGTGGTTTACAAGTCTTTAAATAAAAAAAAAATTAAATTCCCTGTTGACTTTAACTTCTTAACAAGAAATACCAATTAAAAACTGAAATAAGACTTTCTAAATAATAAAATACTAGCTTAAACTGAACTTACCTCAAGGGGATAGCTCAATTGGCAAAAGACCAACACCTCAAAATGAAGATGTCATGAGTTCAATTCTCCTTGGGGCTCTACCTATCCAAAAAAAAAAAAAAAAAAAAAAAAATACTAGCTTAAACTGAACCTGCAACCAGACTGGGCCCCGTAACTTTTAAGATTTCTGTTTTACTATCATTAAAAGAAAAATTTACATAGAGATCCTTTGAGAAGTAAAGAATTACATAAAGACCGAGAAGAATTAAGGAATTAATGAAAACTCCTACTACCATCGACTAGACTTGGATGGCCTGTAATTCTCTTCCGAAGCCTATCATATTTGTTCAGCCAATCCAATGCCACTGCATCAGATTGAAGCAGAAATCTTTTTTTTTTTTTTGCTGAATAACAGAATTAGTGATGGAAAAAAAGATTTGAAACGAAACAAAGAAGGAAGGTTAGTTGTACCTACCCATGGTCCTATCCAGTTGTTGTCGAACTGGCTGCCATGAACTAAACACAAAGTAGTCCATACAGAAAGGACAAGTAAGACATAAGTAATGTGTAGTCAGTGATTGTTTAGCTAACAATTTTGCCAAACATGGGGTGGTGAGACCGAGGATTGTCCACAGGTCAGATTGGTTATGATTTCTTCCTTCATCATATATCATGAGTATGCCTTAGGCCTTGGGAATGTGATGCATGAACTTAGTTGCCAAGTTGCCATGTACAATAGTTTAATTGAACTGTAGCCAAAGTTCCAATTTGTGTTATAATTTTCCCAGTTTGTGCTCAGACAACCTCAATTTTATAATTGTTAATATAAAAGATTCTTACTGCACTCTTCTGGCAGTTTAGCTTAGACTAACTAAAGATCTCTAGAGTCTAGACTGAAGTGCTGAGCAATGTGACCTCCAATCACATTGACCTTTTGGTATTCTTTTATGCTGACCCTTTTTTAGTGATAACAGAACATTTTCGCTACTTCATCTGTGATATTTCTGGAATGGATCCTAATTCACCTCAGCTTCGGCAAGGGAACACAAAAGAGAAAGCAAAGAACATGATGTGGACAAATGAAATGGACCGTTGCCTCACTAAGGCTCTGGTACAGCAAGTGAAAAAGGGAAATAAAATAGATAAAAGCTTAACATCCACTGCATATACAGCTGCTGTTGCAATATTAAATAAAAAATTTGCACTTGACTTGAACAAAGAGCACATAAGGAATCGGCTCAAAACATGGAAGAAGCAATATGGCGTATTAAAGGAGCTCCTTGCTCAACGTGGGTTTCAGTGGGATGAGAGACAAAAGATGGTTGTTGCTAATGATTCTGTATGGAATGAATACATCAAGGTAAAGATTGTGTACCATTTGTTATAAAAAACATATAATGATTATAATTACTTGCTAATTTAACCTATATTCCTAACAGGCGAACCCTGATGCCAAGGCTCTCCGATCGAGGTTCATTGAAAATTATAATGACTGGTGTATGATATTGGGCGATTATCAGCCTACTGTGAGCTCTTACAGGACCAAAATTGAAGTTGATATGGACTTGACTATAAATGATGAGTATGTAGAGAATGCTGATATGTTTCAGATTTGCAATGGCAGCTCAAAAGAGAAGGGTAAAAACATGATGTGGACAAATGAAATGGACCATTGCCTGTGGACAAATGATATGGACCGTTGCCTCACCAAGACTCTAGTAGATCTAGTGAAGCAGAGTAACGGAGAAGACAGAGTTCTGAGTAATGCAGCGTATCAAACTGCGGTTATTACTTTAAATGAAAATTTTGGGCTTGATTTGTTGAGTGATCATGTCAAGAATCGGCTTAAAACCTGGAGGAAACAGTATGGGGATATGAAGGAACTTCTCTCTCAGAGTGGGTTTGAGTGGGATGGGACACAAAAGATGATCATTGCGAAGGATTCGATATGGAACGACTACATCAAGGTGCGTCAATTATTGGGAATATTCTTTTTCTCTCAGTTACGAAATGCATGCATAAATTATAATTTATAAATACTCTATTCTTTCTCATAATTAATAATCTTTTTACTAATGTTCTCTGACATATTATTGGAATGGAAAAACTCCATTTCATTGTGTTTGTCATTTTTTACATGCACTACTAGAGTATAAATTATTAGAATATTTCTTATTTGAACTAAGAACTTGTATTCTTCACAAATGGTACAGAGATTGGTTTTATATGACAAAATTATATGCTGTATTCATGTGTATAATAGAACGAAAAAGAAAATGTGAGCTTCTACTTATTACTAACTTGAGTCATATGAGAAGCAATTTCTTGTTATCTACTCTAATACTTTAGTGTATAACCCGATTAAGACCAAGCAATAGGAGTTGTGGTGAGAAGTACGAGATCACTACCCTCTTAAGTAGGGGAGTGATCCAGTACTTCTCACTTTCTAATCCAATACACCTCACTTAATAGGGTAGTGATTAGTACTTCTCACCAACACTCCCCCTTAAGCTGGAACATGTACATCTCCCATGCTTGGCTTCGAGCACATGATCAGGAATGGACCTCTACTCAAAGGCTTGGAGAACATATAACCCAATTGATTTGAAGAACGAATGTAAGGTGTAGAGTCGTAGACATAATTTTCGTAATTGCATCTTGCACAAAAAGACAATCTATTTCAATATGCTTAGTTCACTCATGAAAAACAGGGTTACTAGTAATCTGAACTGCAGGTTGATTATCACAAAGCATCTCCATTGGTTTGGTAACCAGAAAACCAAGTTCTCCCATGAGAATCTTCAATCATATCAATTCAGTTATTGTGTGAGCCATAGCACTATATTCAGCTTTAGCACTTGATCTTTTATTTTATTTTATTTTGACACAGAAAGCCCATTGTGGGGACAGGCTTTATTGATCTTCATTGGGAAAAAAAAAAGCTTACAAGGGTTTGTAACTCAATCTGGAACGGGGTAACCAAATTCCATGCACGGGGACTCCAAGAGCCCACTTAGCTCAACTATGAGCAATCACATTAGAATTCCTAAAAACATGAACACAAAGACATAGATCAAACCTCTGCTGTATATGAAGAACAGCTGAGACCTCAAACGGTGGTGGTTTTATTAGATGCTGAACAGAACCATAAAATCCAAGTGGATGATGACACGTCAAATCCCATAATAAATGCCCTTTGCAATCCAAGCTTGGTTGCAAGGGCCTCAACCGACAATGGCTGAAGAAGAAAGCAAATGATCTGCTGCAATCCAACACGACTTTTGATCTTCAGAAAGGGAAAAACACACCAGCACCATAGTCTAGGATTAGAGCAAACTGCCTCCGTGAAGAGTGATGCACCTGAGAATGTACCCACTTGGGAAGAAGTAGAATTCTGGTTGGAAGGAATAAAAAAGGCAGCAGTGGATGAGCTGTTAAGAATTTCCAGTACAGTTCCATTACATTGCTAATCTACTTGTTAAGAGGAGCAGATCTAATCATCATTAGAAACTAAGCAGTTATGCGGTTTCCATATTTCCTAGGGGTGTCAATCGGTCGGTCCTAATCGGTCACCACCAATTTAATATCTTGTGACTGACATGTTTAACCAATCAAACCTAATTTGCGAGACATGGACTCGTTTATATTCGGTCCGTTCAGTTTTGGTCCCTAATCGGTCTAATCGGTTTATTAACGGGTTTCAATGATGCAAACCAACCGGTCCGGTTAGGGGGAACTAAAACTTTTTAGACTGTAATTATAGTTATACCCCCTACTTACACAAGTATTTCATCAGAGGACACATTTCCCTAAGCAGTTTTTTAAGTATGAGACAGGAGCATAGAAATCGTTATTTGTACTGCACTTTTGAGGATGTTAAAATTATCTCTCTTTCTTATCTGGTTATTCCTTGTTCCTCTTCTAACGATTTGAATCTTTGTCATTTCTATTTACATGTCATCTAGTTTTTAGAGCCATGGTGAATTGGTGATGGAAGGAGTAGAAATAGGGTAAAATGGGAAATAATGAAAGCAAATCCAAAATGCATTAGGAAATGGATTTGAGATGGGTTGGCATCTTCAGTGTCCGGGAAAATTTGGGGAGGTATTTTAATGTTTATTTACAGAGTTGGGGCAAGAACTTGCAGGTTGTTGGTTTGCTCTTTGGTTTTCCGATCGGCGTCTGATTCTGACTCGGTGTGGGAGAGATTAATTCTTAACCTCCGATATCCTGAAGATCGTCTTTCTTCATCGGTGGCTCTGTTTCTACATGTTGCAGGTTTTCACAGGTGGCTGAGATCTTGAACGTATGTTTACATGGATTTGAGATGGTTGGCATTTCTAATGCCTGACAGTGAATACCTCCAACGTTCACATAGGGTTGAACACTAGCCCTACTCATTTTTAGGGCTGGTTGGGGTCATATTTTCCTTTTTACCTCTTAACCCAAGGAATCGTAGCAGCTACAGAGTGCACATAATCAGAACACTACACTCAATCAAACTCTTATAACCAACCATCAAATCAACAAAGTGCTTACCAAGTAAAGCCTCCAACTTCACACCTAAAAGAGAAAGAGACAGAGCTTACTCAACAGCTACACAAAACCCTTATCAACCATTGCAAGCAACAAAATAAATGGTGGAGTGGTTGAGCGGCGGAAGCAGGGGCAGAGGTGCAGAGCTACCTTCCAAAGTCCAGATGTTCATGTGTTGTAGAAGGAGTGGTTGAGTGGCAGATTAGAGGAGAGAGAAAAGAAGCAACAAGTTAAAAAGGAAAAACCTAAATGAAGAGGGAGAAATGGGAAATTTGAATCCCTAAATGCCTTTAATTGGTCGGTGCGGGGTTCGGTTCCTAATCCGTCGGTGCAGTCGGGCGACTGTTGGGCTTCACCCTTGCACTGTGACCGATCAATTAATAGTTGGTCAGGGCCTAAGCCCTGTGCGATTAGTAAAAGGTGCGGGTCAGTGTGGGTTTTAATATGTTAGTTCGGTTCGGGGGACATGGTGCGGGCCAAAAATTGGCACCCTTAGTTTCCCATGCTATGATAGTGCTAATCCACTTGTTAAGAAGGCAGATCCAATCACCAATAAAAATCTCGTAGTTATGCCGTTTCCATATCTTCCATGCTGTGACAACATGAGTAGTGAAAAAGTCATGACTCTCCCTTTTTGTAAGCCCCTGCTGACAATCTCAAGCAATGATCCATTGAAGGTTGTCAAGGTGCCTTGGAAATTAGACTGCCTTGGGCATCCAGTGGCCCTCCAACGCCTTAGGTCGCCTTGTCTCCATGACAACCTTGATCTATTCATAAACCTCATGGTTTGGGTACGAGTTTGGGCACATGGATGCATAGGAAGCAAACCAACTCAATCTAGCTGCCAGGCATGAGAAGATAACATGCTTGATTGATTCAGCTTCCAAGTTGCAGAATGTACAGATATCCGAAGCTAGAACACCTCTCAATCATAAGATTTTTATTTACGGCTAGGCATCTAGTGGTAGCTTTCTGTAGAAATTCTTTGATTTTTCGAGGTATTTGAGAATTGAGATCCCCAGATGGACTTCCACACCTTTTTGGGAAGAGAAGAGGCTGTGATTGCTGATTGTGTCTGAACTTGCATTGACGAGGCCCAGTGATAAGCTGAATTAACAGAAAATAGTCATTTTGAACTTGGACACCAGTAGGTGGTCATCAGAATCATCACCCCCTTTGGTATACCTCGCTGCATCCCGGAGTTCCATCGTAGGATGATCAGGATGCGAGACCGCAAGGCTGACCGCCTTGTCCAACTTGACCTGTCGTTCTTCTCCATTTCTAAGTTGATATTGTTGGTCCGGGCCAGGTATCCTTTGAAAGGGATGAATCGACGGGTAGAAGTCGACAAACTGCTCGAAGGGCTTGGTGGTACTAATAGGGATTTTCAAGATTAATCCCATCTCCATGAGTTTTACTACATCCCAACTCCCAAAAGGAAGGATCAAGTAAGACTGCTCTGCATCGTTGCAATTCATCGGTCTTGATGATGTATACAATAACCGTCAATGCCTGAAATCCATAGGTCAATCCAAATCCTGATTTAGCCATTACTCACCACGCACAAGATCCTTTGAGCAATAACTATCTCCCTTTAAGTATATGCCTCCATGTCCATTAAAAAGATCCATGAGATGTGGCCTGTAGAAAATTGTCGTTAGGAAAATACTCCCTCTTGAAGAAAGATGCCCAAAAAGAATCAGGCTGATTTAAAGGCTGCCACCCGACCTTCACAATTTGAGGTCTTGGAACCCCAGTCCACCCTCCAGCTTTGGCCTACATAAACATTCTCAATTGGCCTGGTGGATTTTCTTTTCATCATGCCTTTGTCCCCACTGGAAATTACAGATGGCCCTGTTCAAATCGTCAAGAGTCTCAAGTGGCAGCTGAAAATGTGGCAATGCTTACCGAGGAGTTGCTATAGCTATTGATTCAATTAATACTTCTCTTCCGGCTGATGATAGTAGCTGTCTTTTCCAACTTGCGACTAGGTCTTCCCGGATTGAGGACAAGAACGGACTCTTAACAATATGGGCAAATATATTTCGAAGCCGAGCTAGGGTTGTTGGGACTAAGGCTCTCTTTGGTATCTCTTTTGTTTTTCTGACATGTTTTTGTTTTTGTAGGTGTTTGGTATCATTTTTAGGTGTTGTTTATGACAAGAAAAAAAATAAAAATAGGCTAAAAAACATAAAGAGGTTTTGGCCAAAAAGAGTTTTTGCTTGTTTTTGTGCAAGAATTTAATGAGCATGTGTTTTAAGTGAGGGTAAAGTGGTAAAACCATTTTTTTTTATATAACATTAGCTTCTCATCCACTCCTCTTTCATTCTCCCTCTTTGTTTCATGGGTTCTGCAATCATAAAACACTTTTTCTGGCCGTCTATCCTTCGATCCGTATTTCAAGTCGATCGGAGAAGGAGATCACTAGATATTAAGATTTGAAAAATTCTGCAACTTGAAGACATTCAAGTCTTGTTCTTGATTTTGGCCACCTTAGTTGTACTTTTCTGGCCATTCAATCTCCGATCAAATCCGTTGGATATCAAAACTAGGAAAAACTGGTAAGGGTGTCCCAATTTCAGGTCGATCAGATAAGGGGGTCACAAAATATCAATGCTTAAAAAATTCTGCAACTTGAAGAAGTTCAACTCTTGTTCTTAGTTTTTCAACCACCTCACTTGTACTTTTTTGGCCGTCCAACCTCCGATCAGATCCGTTGGATGTCAAGGCGAGGAAAAAAAAGGTAAGGGTGTCCAAATTTTAGGTCGATCGGATAGGGGGATCATTAGATATCATGGCTTGAAATTTTTGCAACTTAAAGGAACAAAAACAGATTTTTATTCTTAATAGAATACCAAACTTATTTTTCATTCTACAATCTATTATGCATGGTATCTACCAAACAACATTTTAATTTTTTTTTTATCAAAAGTGATTTTTGATAAATAGGTAAAAAATAAAATGCAAAATAATACCAAAGAGAGCCTAAATTATGCAGTGGACTTGAGCAAATTAATAGCCTGGCCCAGTGCGGCAGTTACATATGGAGAATCTCCTTCAATTTCCTCAAAGAACTATGCTTAACTTTCACAAATAACAAGCAAGCATCAGCAAAAAAATGAGTGGTAATTGGGGGACTTGCATGCCTTATTTTTATACCTTGTATGGACCCTTCTAGGGCTGCCCTTGCAATCAGTGAGGTAAGACATTCTGTACACAAGATAAACAGAGCTGGAAAAAGGGTGCTCTTGCCTTGGGCCATGAGATGGAAAGAAAGAACTTTCCACACTCACCAAAGGGGAATACCTCACTGTGGATACACACTGCACTAAAAGATTGACCCACCTTTCACATGAGCCCAGTTTAAAGAGAATAGCTCGGGGGAAAGGACATTCAACCTGATTATCGGCCTTTCTCATATTGAGCTTGAAGGAGGCCAAGTACCCATTACCACCTCTCTTTGTTTTCATATGACGAAACACCTCATGAGCAATGAAAATGTTCTCCGAGATGCTACTCCCCTCAACAAAAGCATTTTTCTCAAGCATTGACCTCATAAAAAAAAATTTCAAGTGCCTCACAAGGATCTTCGCAAAGATCTGATAGGCCACGTGACATAAACTCATTGGTCTATTTTGTTCAACAGTTTCCTGGGATTTGACCTTTGGGATAAGTAAAATGTGGGTGTGGTTCATTTCCTTTAAAAGGACACCTGATGAGGAAAATAGTTTCATTGGCCTTAAATATTGCCAGCCCAATCTCTTTCCAATAACTTGGAAAAAAAAAACCTGGTGGAAGCCCATCTAGGCCGGAGCTTTAAGGGATTTCATGCTATACAGTGCTGATTTTACCTCTTCATTGGTTGTAGGCATACACAGCTCTTTATTTATCGCTGGGGTGAACTTTGGAATCACAAACTGTAATGCTCTATCAAGGGACTGCATTCAATCTGATTTGTATAAATTCTGAAAATAATCAAGTAATTCCTTGTCAATTCAGCCTCGTCCAACCAACGTCCTCTTCTTGCTTTCAATTTAACAAGCTTGTTTCTATTGCAGCATTGGAGAGTAGTGAGTGGAAAAATCTGGTATTCTCGTCGCTGCATTGAAGCCATAAGATTCGCGAGTGCAGCTGCCAATACTTCTCTTGTTCGACAATGCCTCATTTAGTCAGTTTTGGGCTTCCATCTCTTGCTGCATTAATCTTGGAGGCCACCCTAAATTCTGAACATCATTTAGCTCCTTTAAGCACTGTTGAACTACAGTTTCTACATTTTGCACAGAATTCTTCTTCCATTTTAGCTAGTTCTGGTCTGACCAAAATTATTTTCTGTTGCACACTTGCACCTGATGCATGGCAGATCTGGTGAAAAATGCAGCTCAGCTGTTACGGATAATTTCTGAATGCCCCTGAATGGATCTCCCTCTGTCTTAAAATATTGAAAGTTCTTTCACTGTGGGTGGGGGGAAAGTAGCCATCACAATCATAGGTTTATGATCTGAGCCACAGGCTGGCTCAAGGAGAAGCCCAGCATGTTGAAATTTATTGAACCATTATGGAGAGCAAAAAGCTATGTCCAGTTTCCCACGGATAAGGCTACCTTTCCCATGTCTATTTGACCAAGTAAATTGGTTTCCGTTTGCATGCAATTCCATTAGGTCATGGTCATCCACACATTTCCTGAAGCTAGAAGTCTGAGAAGTCCTCCTGGAAGTCCCACCCTGCTTATCGGACTCGCAAAGTTTCTTTAAAATCACTCATTAGCAACCGTGGCATATCATTTCCCTGCCCAATGTCTGAAATATAATTCCAGAATGCTGGTGTGTCAGAGGCTTTTTGAGGGCCATAGACAAGGCTCAAACACTAGATCAAGGGAGAGACACCATCTGATATTTCACATTTTATCATATCAACAGAGCTGGAAAATGAGAATGAGAGATATATTGGATTGCCAAAGAAGGCATAGGTCACCACTCAAACCCATAGGATCTACAATAAACATATTCGGGAGCAGCTTCAGAATCTTAAGGGAAGCAATTTTCTGGTGGCAGGACTTTGTTTTAATGAGTAAAACCACTTGGGGAAGCTGTTCTACCAGAAGGACTTTTAGGCTTCGGACCGTCAAGGCCTTCCCCAATCCTTAATGTTCCAGCTCATTAGTTTCATAATAGCACGTGGGATCGCACATTTCTCGATCCCGCGGCATCAAGTTCATCTGAACCGGTTGAGGAATTTCCAATTAAAACGGATACCCCGTAAGGTGCATACCTCGCAGCCCACTTCCAGCTTCGTTGGGTAGGCAAAGGGCCACCAACAGTAATGGACGGAGGACTTTAGTGGTTTGGTGCATTGGTGAGGTCTTCGTCCTGGTCTGAAGTGAAGGAGGCATTACAGCAATTTTGCTTGTTGCTCATGTATATGATTGAAGAGCAGTGCAGCTTTGGATGGAAGTGAGCTCTTCCAATGTTCTGCTTGGAAGGGGGCCCTGGAATCATCATGGTCCTGGTCAACAATCTCAGTACAGAGCATGCTCTGTTTTGATGATGAAACTTCAGAGAACAGGTTGCTCTGTTTTGGAGAGGGGCCTTTAGAAATTAGGGTAAGGCTTACATTTCTCTTGGTAATGTCTTGACCCTGTGGAAAATGATGACTTCCCTAGTGCAAATTCACACCTTCAATAATAAGCTGCTAGACCTGGGATTCAAAGTGGGCTATCTTTTGCTTGTTTGTCTTAGGCATAGTTGTCAAGGTGACCCAAGGCGTTCGAGGCCATCCTAGGGGCCTAGGCGACAAAAGGCATTCCCAGTGTATTTTTTATTTCAAATTCAATTTCTGCATAAAAATTATTACTCTGGTCTTGTGTTTAGATCCTGAGTCACTTATGGTATCAGAGCCATTTGCCTGAAAAAATAGGCGGGTATTGGGTGTATGTTTATATTTTGTTTGCTGTTTACTTAATCCCTGCATAGTGGACGTATGTTTTATATTTTGTCTTTGTTAAGCTTAGATCTAGCATCAATATTAGGTATATGTTAGTATTTTGCCGGTTGTTTGCTTAAATCCCACCTCGGAGAGAGGGACTAGACGGAGGTATATGGCAATAGGACTAGATCGTGAAGGGCAGATGAGACTGTAAGTCCCGACGAACACGACAGAGTCTGAGCCTGAACAAGGTCTAACCAATCCCTTGCCGTTGTCCGGTACGGAGGGTAAGAGCATAACTCTTTCAAAATATTATACACTATTCCTAGTATATTGCAGACAGTAGCTTAATTATTACAAAATATTTTACACTATTTCCATTCAGTGGGTAAGAGTATAACTCAACCAAAATATTTTACACTATTCTCAGTATGCACCGATTAACAAGGACAATGTCTTTGAGGTCATTTGCTGATGAAGAAACTTCCACATCTGGAAGTAATATAATTTATGAGGATGAACAAATTGGGGAATATAACCTCTCAAATTGGTCTCTTCCAAGATTCCCAACAAAAGAAATTTATAAACAAAAATGGTTAGTTCGGGAAACCGCCAAAACCATAGAACAAACTATCAATTTCTCTTCTGATTCTCAGGAGATTCAATTGTTAGACCCCAAATCCTTATCCAAACTCCGGTCCGAATTTGCCTATATTCATATAGGTCTTATTCAAGTGGCCATCAAACCCCTCCATAGGGAAGGATTAAATACATCAATGATCCTTGCCTTACGAGATCAAAGATTCCTCAATTTTGATGATTCATTATTGGGAATCATAGAAACAAGTCTCTGCAGTGGGCCGGTTTACTTTAATTGTTATCCGGATATAACATTACCACTGTATGATCCAAATCTCAAAGATGCACTCAAAATCAACATAAAAACGTATGGATATAGAATGAAACTGGGATCAATTCCCATAGCTATCATCCATCGAATACAATACAAAGCTATTACCAAATCAATGGAACCCCCTCAAAGTCTGAAAAAGACCCCCAAAGGATATACAACCTTCTTTGAGACTGATGGGTCTCAATCCAGGACTATCCTACCAAAGACCATCCAAAGGAAAGATGTTGTTTTTCCCGATGAATGGAAATTACAATGTCAAATTCCACCACCTTAAATAGAACCCAACAAAACCATCAAATCCATATCCCAAGAAAATGATGGACTGGTTTCTATCAAATTTGATAGAACTCCCTCAAGTTCCAAAAATCCCCAAACTTTAGATCAATACCTTGATAGGCAACGATCTACCAAATTATCCCAACCAAGCAGGTCCTCCTGCTCTGACCTTCCAAGTTTGCACTTGGAAAATCAAAACAAAATTTCTGATCTTTATCAGGAAAGCAAAAAGCTTTCAAAATTATTAGCCCAAATCCAGTTATCTGGAATTCAAACTCAAAACAATATTACCAAAGGAGTCTACAGTCCAAATCAGGACTCTCCACCTAGATCTCCTACGGTATCAGAAATGTTACCCAAAACAAATGATGATGACATGTATCATCATATCAACGTGATTCAATTTCAAACAGGTTTCCAAATTGATAAACCAAAACTTAGGGTAGATTTCAATCACCCTCAAAATCAAGCCAAAAGAGAATGGTTTTTCTCTCATTTCTCACCTGAACATCAACAGACATTCAAACACAAATGGTATGAACATATGAATACTTATGAAATGAATATTTCATTTTATATTTATTTAGAATGTTATACTTCTCAAAATAACATCTGTTATCCGTTCAAAACTATCAACATGGCCTCTCAAAATACTGTCACTTGGAAATTAAGTGATAACAAAATGGTTGAATCCATCCATCCTCCATTAGCAACTATTCTGTTGCAAATGAAGAACATGGAAATCAAAGCCGCTCCTTTCAAGAACACAGAAGATGTGTCTGAAGGATCCAAAAAATTGATTGAACAATCAAATTATACAAACCAGTATCTCCAAACAATTGGTGCTCAACTGAACCGATTGGAGAATACACTTCAAAACAAAATTATCGATGTCCCTAGCACATCGTCCAAACCAATAGGAGTTGAACCAAAATCAAAACCATTATTCACTCCTTATTCTTTATCAAACAAATCCCTTCGGGAATTTAGGCAAATGGAGTTGCTCAAGCATGTGGATAAAGCCACACTCCTCCAACAAATTGACAAAAAATTACGAAGTCTGGTTGTGCCTGACACACCTCAAAAACCAATTCAAATTCAAGATGAGGAAAGTCATAATTTAAATATTATTGACACCGAATCTTTATCAAATTTCTCACAAAACTCTGAAGAGTCAGAGAAACCAAATGAACCCAAAGTAGTTTCTCAACTACAGACAAATTATCAAAATATCCAAAATTACTATCCTCGTCCGACATTCTCGGATCTTCAAATTGAAGAAAGAGGTCGTAATCCTCAAGCGACATATACCAGTGGTACCATTTACGAATGGAACATTGATGGAATGTCCGATTACAATTTAACCAACAAACTCCAAGAGATGACTATGGTCAGCAATGCCTATCGTCTCAAGGAATTTACGGATCAAGCCATTGCTGAGATCATCGTCTCAGGGTTCTCCGGCCAACTCAAAGGATGGTGGGACTATGCTCTCACATCCGTTCAAAAGGTTGAAATCCTTTCAGCTGTCCGCCTTGACCAAAATGGTGAACCCATTCTCGATGAGATTGGTGAGCCAGTCAGCGACGCTGTCAACACATGTGCATTATGCTACTTAAAGAATCAACATTAGGCATTCAATCCAAGTATGCAACACAAGGTTCAGAAATTAAACTCAGATTTGCACAGTAAGAAGTCAACTGATTTGCAGTTTTGCATAGTCAGAAATTAAAATCATAAGTTAAATTCCATTATGTTACCAGTGGTATCTGCACTCGATCAATGAAACTGAAAGTATGAAACTAGATGATACCAGTGTCCAGTGGTATCTGCAGAAAAGGCAAACAAATGAACAATAAAAAACTAAACTTGAGAAAGAAAAAAAAAAAAGAAGAAAAAAAAAGAGAAAACACTAAAACAGAGAAGAAGAAAATTGGAATTGAAAGAAGAAACAGTTGCGGTAAACGTTGCAAGGAAGGGGGGGAGGAGAAGGAGGAGGAAGAAGAAGAAGAAGAAGATGGGGGAGAAGAAAGACCAAAAAAAAATAAAAAAAATTATTTGGATTTGTAGACTTGCAGTAGCAGAGAAGGAGGGAAAAAAAAACAATTGCAGTAAAAAGTAGCAGAGAAGGGGAGGAGTAGGAGGAAGAAGAAGAAGAAGAAGATGCAGGAGAAGAACGACCAAAAAACAAAACAAAACAGAGGTTCAGACTTCAAACTGTAGAAGAGAAGAAGAAGGACCAAAAAAAAAAAAATGGAGGTGCAAACTTGTGGTAGCAAAGGAAGGAAAAAAAAGTTATGGTAAAAGTAGCAGCGAAGGGGAGGAAGAAGAAGAAGAAAAAGATGATGAAGGAGAAGAAGAACAAAAAAAATACCATAGTAGAAGATATTTTTTTTTTTGCAGAGTCACCGTTGCAAAGGAAGAGGAAGAGGAAGAGGAAGAGGAAGAGGAAGAGGAAAGAAGTAGGTCCGTAGCAGACCTGCAGAAGAACTGAATAAGAAAAAAAAATTGTAGTCACCACTCACGTTTGCAGAAGAAAAAAAAATTGCAGACACCGTAGGTCTGTAGCAGAACTGCAGAAGAAGAAAAAAAAAGGAAAAAAATTGCAGTCACCACTCACCGCTGCTGAAGAAAAAGAAGAAGAAGATGAAGGAGAAGAACAATAAAAAAAAAATTGCAGAATCACCGTTGCAGAAGAAGAAGGAGAAGAAGAAAAATCGACAAAAAAAAAAATAAAATCAGACTTAATCATATGCAGAGAGGAGGAAGAAAAATAACAACTTACAAAGATAAATATACATACTTACATACCTAAAGCCTGAAGGGGATGCTGACCGCCGGAAGGGGATGTCGACCGCCGGAAGGGGATGCAGGGAAGCTTGTAGCCCTAATTGCAAGTCGCAACGACTCTCTTCGGTCTCTTGCCTCTGGTTTTTTATTTTTTTTCAAATGAATGCAATTTGCCTCCTTCCGTTGCCTTATATACTTGATGATTCCATCATAGTTGTCAAGGCATTGCTTAGGTGACCAGGTGGCCTTGTGACGCCTTCGAAAATTGGGCGCCTTGGTTTCCTAGGCAGGCGTCTTGATCGCCTAGGCGGGCGCCTTGGTCGCGTAGGCGCCCCCGTCAGGCCTCCAACGCCTTGGTTCTCCTTGGCGCCTTGACAACTAAGGATTCCATATAGCATGTACAAGACATTATTTTGCATAAAGCCAATTGAAAGGTTAGTTCAAAATCTAGTTAATTTTCCATTTAATTAATGATTTATCTACCCATTTGCAGCAAGGCGACCGCCCAGGCCTTTAGGGCGTCCAAGGTGCCCTAGGTGACGCCTAGGTGTTGCCCAGAAGACCAAGGCCTCAATACCCAGCCCCTAAAATTACACCCGGACACCTAGGCGTCGCCTTGACAACTATGCTTAGGCTCCTTAAGTTGATGAAGCAGGCTCACCAAATCTTTCATTAACCATGAGTGCATGACAGGGGCTGGGCTTGACTCAGTGGAATATGGGCCTTAATGGTGGGTACTCCATTGTGACCTTGGGTTGGACTTATACATGGTCTGAATCTGAGCCATAGAAATTAGGGATCTCTCCTCTATCATACAATTCTGTCTTCCTGCACTATGCTTGTCTGAGGGCTCAACACTTTCCAGAGTAGTTGCTGGGTCCGCGGCTGAGAAATTCAGAGGAAGTGACATCTGGTTCTCAGGTATTGCACTATGCCTTTCGATCTCTATCGTTGGCAGAGTAAGTGATGCAGGAGCAGCTGCATGGCTGGACCGGGTCGACCCGATTTGGAAACCCAGGTCATGATGGAGTAGGACCAAATCAGCTGGGTTTGGGTCCAATCGGATAGCTAGGAATTTACTTAAATAAATTGGGTTATTGATATACTTTGGATTTCTTTATTATTTTATATTAGAGATAGCTATTAGGAGAGAGATACGTACTAGCTAAACGTGAGTTGTGTTTTAGAGTTTGAATAGGACTTTACTTTCACTTTAGAGTTTGAGTTATCTTACCTTCTTTTAAGTTTTAGATTTCCATTAGGTTTTGGTTTTTTTCTTTATATAGCCTTGTAATTGAAGGAGTTAATCAGAGTAAAAAAAATATGAAATTAGAACTGGCATTCTGAGCCGGCGTGGCCTGTGTGTGAGAGAGCTGTGAGCTTCTCTTGCTCTCCCTCTCTCTCCCCTCTTCTTTCCGAATTCCTGGACCCTTCTTCCTTTTCTTCTTTTTGTTCCTTACGCGATTACTGTTCATATTCCTGGTGGTATGAAACTGTTAGACTAAGAAAAGATCATCGATCTCTCTCATTCATTCGCTGTTCTCCCTCAGACTTTGGCGAATAGTTTTCTACCCTAGGGCAACCCAACCCCTAGAGTTTCGTGCCCATTGAGTCCCCTACTGTGAGTTACAAACCCAGTTTCAGGTTTGCTACCGTAACTTCTGTCAGGTTCTATCTCAGCTATTCTTTATTGATTTTTTTGTCGGCTGAATCGAGATATGCTTGGATGAGTTTCGTAGAGGGGTGGATCATGAACCTGGTCCTTGAATTTCAGCCCCATTGAATTGATATTGGAGGAGATACATGGCTTGAACCTCACGGCCTCTGCTGGTTTTCTGTTTCATTTGTATTCGAAGGTAGAAGATGAGTCTTTCTTTTAATTCCACTCTGTCTCCCACTCCAATACGTGTCAATAAAGTTTTATTCCCATCTTTTCCAAAGTAGCCTTTAAACTTCAATAGAATTTTTTTTTATCCTCATTCTATTTTGTCTTCCAGATTTACCTTTTGGCTTCAGAATTGCTTCCAGCGTTACCATATGGTCCTAAGGGCCTGTTTGCCTTAATTCAATAGGCCTTGGATCATCGTGCAAATTACGAAATTGGCATCATTGATCCTATTTGATTATTTATCATTCGAAGTGGGACCCATAGCAGATCCAACAGGGTTTCCCCAATCCGGTTCCACATCAGTAAGCATAGGCATTGGAGTCTCTGAGAATAGTAGGAAGGAACTTTATAGTTGGTGAGAGCTGACTGTGAGGACCTGCAGACCTTGTTGGCTGTGGATGTGAAGCTATTTCACCCCCATGAAAGGGACTATTGGATCTCTGATATTGAAATCCTTGCTGTCAAAAACGACCGATTGGCTCTCAGGGAGCAGTCATATCATCTTTGATTTCGCACAGTACAGAGAAAAGCTAAGCGGCAATGGTGGTGTTGCATATGGTATTACATCCATTTGAAGCACTGGAGACACTGAGGGTCTGTATGCCCCAGCATTCCATAGAAGAAGCAAAATATTTCCAACTTTTCAAACCTGACTTTGACCGAGGATACAGCGTCATCACCCCTAATCATGGACTGTAGAGAGGGTTGCGGTTATCAATCCATGCCTGGATTCATACCATGGATTGTCCCCAATTTCTTCCCAGAGGAGTTATGCTGACTATTGGATGGCCTGGTGATGCAGTGGTGGGCTCACGGGAAGAAAAAGATATTGGTGAGAATTTATATAATAGGGATTTTCCTTTATTTGGGCTTTATCTTGTAAAGAAAGTATGGATGGTAGCTTAGATTATGGATTATTATGTACTTGTTTGGGTTGGCTACATGGGATTAGGGAATTATGTAATCTTTTCTTATTTACTTCCTTGTTTGTTTAGTAGTACTATTTTTATTTCTTGCAAGTCTTCTCTTAATTTTGTAATCAAAGGAGTTTTTCAGATTAGAGAATGGAATGAAGTGAATCTGAAGGCATTCAGTTTCTCTCCCTCCACATCCCTTCTTCCCAGTGCCAGAACCATCTTCTCCTTGTTGGTTCCAGCCCTCGTCCCTCCTAATTTCCAGTAGGACCCTGCTTCGGGCGATACCTGGCAGCCCTTAAAGTGGATCGAACTACTTCATAACTCTCTTTCTTCCCAGTATCTTGGGTACTGGTTCTTCAGTTTATGGTAAGATGAGCCCCAGAAAATCAGACCTGGAAGCTTCCTATTCATGAGATCGAAATCACAAATCAGGTCTGGTTCTGCTCTACCACCAGATCTGAGTTTCAAACCTTCGAACTCTTCTTCCATCTGCTCTGTATGGTGACCACTTAGGGGTTTTTATAGGTTGGGTATTGGGGACCTGCATCTGACATTTCTTCTTGAAAGGAGTTCATATGAGAGAGTTTTGATTGGTTTTCTGAATCAGTTTTACCGCCTCTCTGTTTCCCTGTAATGAGCTTAAGGTTGAAGACAACCTTAGGCTCTCTTTGGTTCAATTTCGCAGGGTAATTTCCACTTCACAGGGTAATTGCAACTTCAATAACTGTTTTCGTTGGATTTCTGCACTCAATTTCATCTGAACTCCTGAAATAACTGAGAGGCTCTTTCACAATTTCACCATGAAATCCTTTCATCCTATTTTGTGCTCTCATCTAATGAGTATGTGTTGACAATGGATCAATACTCAGGGTAGGAATGTAATTTCATTTTTAAAATAAGGGATTCACACTTCACACACAAAGAAAAGAGATAGCCCGCATCTAAGCTAGGGTTTAATTTTTTTTTTTTTTTAATCTTCTTCTCGTCTTTTCTTCCAACTGTAACTCCATTGTACACCATAATATCTAGCCTTGAAAAATTTCAGAAAAGGATCTAAGGCATCATCTTTATTGGGTTTGTGGGACCCTGAATCCACCTCTGTTACAGAACCACCGTTTACAGGTAGTGGCGAAAGCTTTCCCAACAATCCAAGCTCTTCCATTTCCTGAAATCTCTCTCTCTCTCTCTCTCTCTCTCTCTCTTTTTTTTTTTTTTTTGAAACACTGGTACCTCCAATTAAATGTGTGGTAACCATCTTCCTTTTCATCTTCATGCCTAGGAGGAATACGTAGTAGTTTTCCTAAGAAAAGATCAAATTTAACAGATGGGGCAGAGGCTCTCCTATCCCCACATTACTTGCTTCTTAATAACTGACTTTTTGGCCCAAAGTGGAACAGACGAAAAGTGTGGCAACAGGAGAGAAGGTTGATGGCAGAGTAGATTAGGCCTGTAGGTCTTTATTTCTCTAGTAGTACTTGTAGCTGTTGTTGGTATGTGATTGAGGCGACGCTGTTGTGGGACCCAGGAGGCTGGCACTAATGAATTTGTGCTTTGAAGGTTACAGAGAGGGAGGCTAGAGAGGGATATCATCGTACCTTGTTGCTGCCAGAATCTGCATGCCTTCTTTAGGGGACTTGAGGACCTGCAAAAGACATGCATCAGATTCCGAGTAACAAGTAGCCGTGGGCACCGAAAGGGTAACCTGAAAACGACAAGGACCTGTGTCACTGGAGGAATAGGGACTTTTAACGAAGGTCCTTTTGTCTCCGGCGGCCTTGTCTCGTTTTTTTTTTTCTTTCTCAGTCGTTCCAAGTTGGTTGTGGGATACCGATCAACTTGAAACTATTGCACTCAGCTCAAAGTGGTTTCTTTGTTGAACTTGAAATGGTTGGGATGAACATATTAGAACTTGGTTCCGGCTTGAGTTTATTTCCTTCAATCGCTCTCCTTGAATTCACTTGGCCTTAGGAGTCTGCAAGTGCTCACCCAGGCTTGGACTGATCACTGGCGTGCGAGCTGGAGGGCATGGCTGGAGGTATGTCGGACCATTGCTTCTCTAGTGATCAGGGTAAGGTCTTCTTTGCCGACCATTGCTTAATTTTAGTAATCCGGTATGGTCCTTCTATTTCATTCGGCTTTTAACAGCACGGGGAACATTTAACTCTTATGTTTTGGGGTGTTGCTTGTGCCTGTTGCTCCTCCAGTGTATGATCATTTCACATTAAATGCTTGCAATGTGGTGGGACAAATTCAAGGATATGTATTATAATGTGGTGACTAGTGTGAGAACCGTTGGGGGGGGGTGTCGAGGTGGTGAATTCCCAATTGCAATTAGGTTACATCAAGGATCAGCTTTAAGCCTTTATCTGTTTGCCCTCATTATGGATGATTTAACAAGAGATATTCAAGATGAAGTTCCTTTTTTTTGGGGGGGGGAGGTGTCAAGGTAGTGAATTAAAGGATATGTGTTATAATGTGGTGACTAGTGTGAGAACTGTAGGGGGGGAGGTGTCAAGGTAGTGAATTCCAAATTACAATTGGGTTACATCAAGGATCAGCTTCAAGCCCTTATCTGTTTGCCCTCATTATGGATGATTTAACAAGAGATATTCAAGATGAGGTTCCTTGGTGCATGCTTTTTGTTGATGATATTGTTTCGGTGGATGAGACAAAAGCGGGGATTAACGCCAAGTTGGAGCTATAAAGATCAACATTGGAATCAAAGGATTTTAAGATAAGTAGAATGAAGATGGAGTATGTGGTGTGTCACTTTAGTCACACAAGGACGGATAATGAGGCAGTGAAAATTGATGAGAGGGAGATACAACAAAGTGATTACTTTTGGAATCTAGGTTCAATAATACATAAAGAAGGTGATATAGAGGATTAAAATAGGATAAATGAAGTGGAGAGGTGCATCTAGAGTGATGTGTGATCGGTGTATTTCTTTAAAACTTAAAGGAAAATTTTATAAAACAATCATTCAACCAGTTATGTTGGGCTGTTAAGAAGCATCATATAGATAAACTTAGTGTAGTTGAGATGAGGATGTTGAGATGAAATTTTTGGCAAAACTAGGAAGGATTAGGAAAACAATGATCGTATTAGAGTTGATTTGAGAGTAGCGTCAATACATGATAAGCTATGAGAAAATCGTTTGAGATGGTACAACCATGTTTTACAAAGGCTGTTAGGTGCTCTAGTATGGAGGAATGATTTTATTCAGATTGAAGGATCTAAAAGAGTTAGGGGCAGACCTAAGATGACTCTAGGGGAGGTAGTGAGGAAAGACATGCATAGCTTAGGTTTTGTTTCAAGTATGACATCGAACAGAGCTGATTAGAGGACAAGAATCCATGTACTCGACACCATTTAGTTGGGATAAGGTTTTGTTATTGTTGTTGTTGTTGACATGGTGGATCCTCTGTGGCTGATGCTGGATTGTGGCGCTCTTAAATACGAGCTTCGTGCGACACTTTTAATGAAGTGCATTTCTGCTGCTCGGCAATTATTGCGCGCACGCTTCGAGGTTGTTGCTTCATCATGAAGATATACCTGCTTCATGCGGGGGGCACTTGGCTACGGAGCAGTTGTCTTGAGGTCACTGACCGAGGGCTTCTTGTGGTTTTTGACGCATCGTGCTCTCTTCAGTTGGTTTTGCGCCGACCTACATGTCACTAGTTCCTCCTTTTGCCTAGCTGTCAGCATATTTTGATCCCAACAGTAGTTCCTCACTCATTTGGTTTTTTGTAAGGACCGAGGGAGTAAAATTGTTGATGTTGAGCTCTACCAGTTGATAGTTCCTCTTCCTTCGTAAAGCTGTTGGTATATTTTGATCCCAACATACCTCTATGATTGTTTTATTGGTATTGGATCCACTGTTATATGCTTCTCCTTCCCCATCGAAATTGTAGGCTTTCCTTCTTATAGAAGCCCGACTGCTCACATCCATGAAAACCTTCAATGCTGATACAAAGATCATCTTCATATTCTTTGTAGTTGGAGGTTGCAAGCGATAATGCATTGGGCACCTTGAGTGACATTGTGTTGAAGGGTCAAATTAAATTTCTGATCGATCAATGAGGACAAGTGCGAGTACTGGGTCATAAGGTTTTTTGGAGGAAGAACTGATGAACAAGAAGAGGAAGAAGAAGAGAGTCGCTCTCATGATTAATTAAAAGAAGGTAGTGGCATACATATCTCTCTGTCACTCTTTTCTGCAACTCTCGCCACACCCCTTGCCTTCCCCTTGGTTCTGCAACGAAGAGGGTCATGAGAGTTTATTCTCGAAATTGAGTTACTAAATGAATTTCTCGTTGGTGAAATTCTTTTCAATTGATGAAACCAAACAAACTTCAATTTCTTGACCAAAACCTATTTTTTGACTTCTTTCATAAAATCAATCTGAAACTGAAATAGTAATCCACCCAAAGGGACCTTCAATACCCCACCCCCACGTAAGACCTTATTTGTTTGTTTTATTATTTTACTAGTAGTTTCCTAAAATACTCCTCCTATCTTTAATTATGTTTTGTCCTTTTTTTTAATGTCCCTTCCTAGTCTACTCCTCTTCAATAAATCAAATCTCCTTCGTATCCCTCTCCTTTTAACTTCCCTAGTAAACCTTAGAAATTCTGGTTTATTACGAAATTGCTGCAGCCTTCATTTGGTTTTATATTGTTTGGGTGGGCCCTATAGTGGATCCAAAGTGTTTTCCGACGCGGGTCTGGACCACCTGTTTTTGTTACCAACTTCATGTCAATAGGAACTGATCAATAGGCCAGCGGTAAATCATGGACTTGGATCTAGACTTTCAGGTGATGAAAAATTTCCATGTTGCTGTCTAGTTTTGGAGTCCATCGCTAGATATTTACCCAATGTCCATTGACAAACCATGGGCCCTTGTTGAGGCTTTTTGCACATTAAAGTCATAAAACATTTGGACATGAAAGATCCCTTCCTTGTTCAATTCAAACTTGAGCTTTGCAACAGGGTTATAGGCGGAGTGCTCTTTTATTTGCTTCCGAATGTGGAGGTTTCATGGCAATAACCTTCCCAATGAGGATATATCCCAGTTTTCACCTGCCAATGTAGAGACATCCACAATGTCATTCGAGTTCATAGGCAATGGTGGTTCTTCCTAGTGGCTAGTTGGATCTGCAATTGATGTTGACGAACAAAAGGGGGCAGAGGTAAATACTGAAAGATTTTAGTTTTTGGACTAATTCCTAAAAGAAGTTGAGGTCAGAGGAGATTCTGAAAGAGCACATACTAATTGCATTTAACATTCGTTGAGGTCACAAGTCCCCAGAGGTCATTGTGGACCTAATGACAGGGAGGAATGTGTGCCGAGCACGAGTAAATACTGATCCGCCTCTTAGAGGCAAACAATGTTAAGGCGTCGCCACGCCTAGGTGGCACCTATGCGTTGCCACCTAGGCGTCTAGACGTATTTTCACCACATGGGCGGTTGGTCGCCTTATTGTTTCATGCCTCGTTTTCCATTCGTATGAGCCCAAGCTGATCTGATTTAGGCTTAGGACCCAACTCCGTTCCTTTCATAGGCTTAAAAAGGGAGTTCCCAGGTGATTTATTAAGACTAAACTCCATCTTAGTTGGCCTCCTTCAACCCAACTCCAACCCCTTTGCCTGGCTCAGAAAGCCCTGAGCCTTCCGGTTTATTGCCAAAAAAATGTTTTCTAACAAAGCAAGAACATGGAAGCGAGTTGATCGTAGATCACCTTCGGGTGAACATTCGTAGTACTGATGAAAGCTGGGGATAATGATACAATGCAGGAGAACTCTTTGCTACGTATAGGGCTGCAACAGGGCCGGGTTGGGCTAGGTTTTTTAAAACCCTAACCCTACCCTGAGTGTCTTAAAGTTAGCATAGGCCCAGCCCAACCCTACCAGGGTCAGACAAATCTACAACCTTAACCCTACCTTGGCAAGGTTCAGCCTAACCCAGTCCGACCCTAATTGACCCTGATTGGGACGGACCAGGCCAGGTTGACCCTGATTGGCCTTGAACAAAGATTAATCTCACTCAACCTGACTTTCTATGTTAACCTACATAATGGCTCCTAAATAAAATTAACAGAATAATAAGACAGCACCATAGTAGCCTCTGAACTTGATCAACCTTTTCTTCCTGGTAAATCAGAAAATTTGAGTTTTAACCCCTACTTGTGTTATGACCCTATTCACCAAGGCTGCTGCCATGATCGTACAACCACAGTACCACTTTCCGAGGGGATTCTTTAAGAGCATTCCCTGAGCTCCTTGTATGTGTAAAGGATTAAAAGTTTACCTGGTCTAACATAGAGGATGTTAAGCCTAAAATCCTACTATTGAATTCAACAGAAACAAAAATTTGGAAAAAACATTGAAATTTGCAGGCGATTGAAAGGATAATCAGACACAAAATCGATCAGATCTTACTTCATACGTCTAATCAGAGTGCAAGTGATGCAGTAAAAGTGTACCGCAGGAGGCCGAGCCAAGCTAGTGGCTATGCCAGCTGTGCCCCCTGTGGCTAGTGGCTAGCTGCCCCTAGCCATAGGCCAGCTTTGGACAGCTGTTGTCCAGCTGTCCTATTGGGGGATCTCCCCCACTATTTGTATAGTTGCTATGTTTAGTTGTTTCCTAAATTTAATTGTTTCTATTGTTATTTACTCGCCTTAGTTAATAGTTTTCAGTTTAGGAAAGTTTGTAATAGGCAAACAAAAATGAGATCCTCTTCTTTTGTAAAGTTTTCAAAGGCCAAGATTGGACGTTCCTCCTTTGCTAGTGTCAACAAGGAGAGAATTGAACAGTCTTACTTTCCTATTTGTATTCCTAGACAACTCTATATATATATGAATAGAAGAGAAGAAGAAAGAAGTTTTGGAAAAATAAAACTTTGCTTGCAAGTTTACAAGCTGGGTCTCTAGGCTGTGACCCTAAAATCCTCTTATGCTTCATGTACCCTTACAATGCCTTGGTGTTGCCTAGTTGACTCGCTTTGGCCCTTCAGGCAATCTCCAACACCTTGGCTCACCGTGTAACGACCCGAAGCCCCAGAGAAGGGAATAGATCAGCCATTGTGGGCACGCCGGTGATGCGGCGGGTTAGAACTTATCTACTTTCACATAACTCCCTAACTTTCTGTAATTTCTTATAACACTGTAAGGCTCCTCAATAATTATTATATTCCCATCAGTAACTTCTGGAGTAATCTCAAAGATAAATCAAGAATGCTAAACTTAGACAATGAACAGCTGGTGGCAACTAATTGTTTCATTAATAAACAAACATAAAATCCATCCTTAATATATCCTCAAAACATAACAATTCCCAAATTCATTAACAAAATAACATCAACTGAATTACCTTGGCTATTTCTCATAAATAACGGCATCTCGCTATCAATTAACATTAAACATTAACTTCGGATCTGCCATCACAAAATTAGATAGACGTGGTCTATTGCTCTCTCAGTCTTTGTTCTTGCAGTGTTCACATCCTAGACATAATCAGTCCTTTCCCTTAGGTTCATTATGATCTGTTTCATCTGTACAGTCAATCACAACTGGAAGGGGTGAGCTATAAGCTCAGTGAATGAAGAAAACAAACAATGGGTTAATAATAATATATATAACACTAGAAAATATACTAATAACATAAGAGATCTTAACACAAAATCTAATTGACCAACAAATAATCGCATTCACACTCTACTCATAACATGCTTTTCATTTTGAAACCTTTCTGGTCTACTATAAATGATCAGTAAGCGTCCAAGTCACCCTTGGTGAATCCTAGAACTGGTTGGGAAACCCAAGTACTGTGACAGGATCCCTTTGCCGGTCATCTATTTCTAGCAATGTTACTAAAGGTGATTGGTAAGCTTCCCAACAAGCTTCTGTATCCCAGAACTGGGTGGGAAAACCCAACAACTTTGCTGGGACCTTTCATTAGCCAGCTACTGCTAACTGGGGTTTGATTGGTAACATCCATCCTTCCCAAAATATGGGGGAAGTCCCGGTCTATGGGGGAAACTCAGACTATGGTGACCGACGTATTTTACCAGTCAAACACTGCTTAAGGGTCATCTTTCTTTCTTTGTTAAACTGTACACTTTCCTTTCAAATGATCGGGAACGATTGCCCTTCTCGAACTATGGGGGAAGTCCCGGTCTATGGGGGAAACTCAGAACTATGGTGAGTTGGCTTAGTTTGGTGGTCAGCCTTTCTTTCTTACGTTGGCTTACTTGCATTCACTTTTCACTCCATAAATACTTTGCTTTCAATAACAACATGTCTCATTCAAAACTAAATGTCAATGCATAACTTAATCAGACTCATAAATATCATGCTTTTGTCTTACACATTCAAACATATCAATACACAACATAAAATAGGCAGCTCACACATCTCATGCTATACTTTAACATAATAACAACCACTAAATCACAAAAGACCTATCCATATGGTTTCTAATCTCCACTCACTAAGAATAATAATACATTTGCATTCAACCACAACATACCAAAGATACAGTCCCATGGTGTTAGATTCCACTCACCTTAATCAGCACTTGCTTGTTGATATCTTCCTAAGTTGTTGGATAATACAATCAAACACCTAAACATTCATAGCACATGCTCATAATTAGACCTCACATGAGTTTACATTGTCACAGTCCATTTCCGAATACGGGCGTGATACTCGGGTCGACCCCTAAAGTGACCCGAATCCACCCAGGATCCCACTAGCTGTTGTGATCCACCAAACCAACCTACAATCTACATATGCAATATCATTCATAAATCAAGAAACAAATTAAAGTAAATAATAGTGGAAGCAATCTCATAAGTAATAGATGCTGTCTAAATGATTAGATATCATAAATAAAGTATTGTTATGCCTTTCATCCAAGTGTTCCCAAAATAATATACCGTATCATCATATAAATGTATAACCAAAAAGGAGTAAATCTGTATACATGAATCCAAATTAGATAGAATGAACAACATCTATCTACAAAATATAATCCAGGAGAGAGAGGGGAGAGCTGCATCAGGCGTAGATGCAGTCATTGCAAATGCAGCTCTCGCAATGGTTGCTGGAGTAGTCTTCGCCTACGGAGGCATCACCTAGTAGAGGGGATTCTGTAAAATCAGCAACGGAGAAATCTCCTGCATCAGAATCTGAAAAGACATTGATATGAGGGATGAGCTCCCATCCCAGCTCAGTAAGGAAATCGGGTATCACATGATGCACAAATGAAGGATGATGCAATTCTAATGTTAAGTCATTGGTATTGGTTTTACAAAGTGCCATATTGAGATTTCCGCCATAGTTTTTGGCCCCACCCACCGATTAATGGCTTCCAACTCATGCACCGGCTAGGGTAGAAGTAAATACCCAAGTCTCTTTTGCTAAATTGCTTCTACAAGTGAAACCCCTCCGACCTACAATTCAAGGCTCGTCACCTTCCAAAATAGACTATGTCTAGGCCAACACGTAACCCCACTATATTGGCAAGGTTTTAAAACCATGGGTGATGCAACAACCTAATGCCTAGCATATGCATAACATAAAAAATAAAGAGGGTTGCATCCCAGCAGAGACCCTCGGTCCCCAGTCCCTTCGGGCCATCGTGTCCCCGCTAAGATGTTAGCAATGTTAGCAATGTAAGGCAGGGCCCTTGTGACCATGTGTCACCGGTCTCTTTGGTATCCGCATGTGACATAGGCAAAACACATATTTATCCACCATCAACATACATAGTTGTTATTATGCAAATACAAGGATGGCATGTTATTCCACAACATTTATAGACATACAATTATGTCCTAAAACTACGGACCCGACCCTTCACATGTAGGCACCACTAGTGCTGCAAAACATGGAAGCCGGCAGTAGGCTTCATAAACTACCTGCGTCGATTTATCTATTCATGTGCATAAGTTTTATTGAGTGTGTTAGATAACTTTTAATCCATATGGACATGATCTAAATGTCCTAATGTAGGTCCCAAGGCGAGCCGGGAACCTTATGGTTGGTCCCCGAAGGATTAGATTAGGTAACAGGCCAACAGTAGCCAAAGCGGCAGATGAAGTCCCGACGGTAGGTGCCGCTGGTTTTATCCACCGGCTTTGGGGTGCCACCGGCTCCGTACCAAAAGGCCTAATGCGGCCTCTTGTGGTAAGGCGGTCCCAAGAGCTGAGCCGGTGGATACTATCCAACGGAACATGCCACCGGCTGAGCTCAGCCAATAATAATTCTAAGGATGGGTCTGGCGGTAGATGAGACCCTACCGGCTCCATCCTCCAGCTAGACCATACTTGGTCTACATACCGGAGCCGGGGGCAAGGGCTTTGCCCCATCCGCCGGCTGAGTCCGGGAAACCAGACTCAGTGGGGAAGGCGAAGTAAACTTGGGAAGTTTTGTCTTCCCAACATCTTCCACACATAATGAATAGTGGGAAACACATTTTCCACCCCTATTAAAGTTATTAAGGCATTAATACCTCCATTGGAGGTGAGGGTGTTCTAACCAAGTTCTAGGTTAATGGAGGCCAACCACCATCATAATGGTAGGAAATCCACACACAACTTAAAGAGGAGAGGAAATTAACCTTTTAGGTTGAAGTAGTTCCTCAAGCTTGAATAACCAAGCTTCTTCCAAGCTTGAATATCCAAGCTTCCTCCAAGCTTTTACCCAAAGACACAGCAACAACACACTCTCACTCCACCAAATGGCTAAAACCCCAAATGATGATTTTAGCCCTTATTTATAGGAAATCGGAGAGAGAGAGAGAGAGAGTCACTCCTACGATTGAGCTAGGCTCATCCGCCGGTTGTGCCCTGGCAGAGCTGAAACACAGCTCAAGCCTCTGTTTCTCAAGCCCCATGCACTGGGATGCATGACGGGCCCACTTAGGGTCCACTATAATAATTAAAGTCCGGGTTAGGGCTCTTACCACTCATCCGGATACATCCATTGGTTCCACTCCGCGTGTGTCAGTTGTTGCTGTGGGAAGGCCTGGCACAAAAGAAATCTGGGTCAGTAGGGGATTTTGGGTGCAGGTCTTATATACATTATCCTCAACTTTATGTGTAAATGTGTCCAATAAAGTCCCCCTAGGTTTGTCCTTGAAGGACAAGACTAAAACTGCTTATTTAGGCTTTAAAAGCCTAAAAAGGGTCTACTGGATGATATACCGGTCAACCGCTAGACCAACCACCAGCTGCCGGTAGGTAACAAAAAGCTCTCGAGTGATGACAGAGTTTCTACCGGATGCATGCAACCGTTGACCGCTAGGCCAACGAGCTGCAGCCGGTAGGGCCAAAAACGCTCTCGGGTGGACTGTATATTCATGACTTACTTCACACTTCGACCCTATTTTTTACCATGCTAGAAGCCGAATTAGAAGAGGTCTATTTCTGTCATGTCTATTTTCAAATGCCACTAAAATCAACCGTTTCCAAGTCATACAGAGAAAATTAAGGGGTTCAGACTGAGCAGAGGTTAATTTGCCAGTTCATAATGGTTCAACCAAAGAGGTGGGTTCAACCAAACTACGGGTTTGGTTCATAGGTCTGATCATTTTGGATGAAGCGAGACTCTCTTAACCCATCTTCTACATCCAGAAATGTTCCACAATCCCAGCCTTAGGTTCCCTAGTTCTTACTTAATTTAGATCATTACCTTTAAATTTCCCTCACCTCCTTCATGAATTCCAAGTTCACATTGTCGTTCTTACACTTGCAATTAAATCCATCTATCCTTATCACCATCAACATGCAAAAATTGCAGAATTTACAAGATTCGAACTTTGACTAGGGGTTGATAATTTAACATGAAAATGAACAAACTCATGACTGAAACCAACAAAACCAAACCCACCTCAAATGAACTTGGTCACTTGACCGCAACAGTTATCCTCTTCAACTTCAAGCCATCCTCAGCTGCAATGGCTTCCTTCCTGTCTCTCTATCTTTGGTGTTCTCTCACAATCTCCTTCAATTCCTAGCTATTCCCTTTCACAAGCTCTCCTTCTCTTCTCTTTTGTTTTCCTCTTTTCAGTTTCAGGTTGCAAGACAAGGAAAGAGCTCCCTCTCTCCTAACGAATTGGCTTGTTTAAGCCTATTTTGGTTGGAAATTAAAAACCCAATAATGGGAAGTCTAAAATGCCCCTAAATAACCCATACCTAACCATTTGCATGACATTATAGCCATACTCCCTTGGTACCCATAAACTGTGCATTGACCATTCTACCCTTCACTTACCCCTCTAGTTACCAACCTACCTTGGCCAATCACTCTCCATGCAAGCTCTCACCTCCAATAAGAGTTTGACACCTAGCTGCCACCTAAGCATATACTTCGACCCAATCACCACTTATGCACATCCCACATCCAATAGGGACATGCCACCTAGGATAGCATGCCTCCCATGCTTCTACCTCATTCAACAGCCACTCACATTGCATGCACCCTATTTTCATGATGTGGCTGTCCACCTCACCATATGGGGTCCACTCCAAGCCTATAAGCAAAAATGCAAGCATAAAATCCCACTTTTGTTCTTGAAGGGACTTCAACTCATGACCTCCTTGTTGTGTGAAACTTGTCCCAACCATTTCGCTGGGTGGTCCAACCATCCACTTAAAAGCAAAATCAAATCTATATGCTAACTTACTGTTTTTCCAGCAAATACCCAATACACTATGCCATATCTCATTACCTACCCAAACCTTATGAGATAAGATAATCATTTCAATACAACAACATACAATAATACAATAAGGTATTTCATGCCATCATTAAAATAGTAATAGTTATTAAAATATTAATATAACTTAACAAGCTCTTAATAGCCAATATGTAACTAATATCTCAACAAATTTGAAATTACATACTTACCTCAAGTTCATGGTAAGATAAACAAGCCAAACCGACAAGATTCTCCAAAATCTGCTGGAAAGATACAAAAATTTAAATTAGTCCTCATTTTGAGCACGGGGTATTACACACCGTGACAACCTTGGACACAAATGTTAACTCTTAATGAAGTTTCTTTAACACAAAAGAAGAAGAGGGGGAGGGGGAGAGATGAGTGGATTCTCTTTTATAGTGGGAGTGAGATTGATTATGCTTCTACACTTGATCTATCAACAATACTCTGCTTTTTACTTTTTCAAGTAACTAGATTATCACCAACAAAGCTACAATACCTGGTAGTAGTTCTTCTATCATCGGCAACACAAGCCTTGTCAGTATTAGAGTACCCAACAATATCTAGATGGTTATGTTGTTTGTAAACTAATCCTTTTCCTAGAGCAACCCTTAGATATCATAATATATTCTCAATGAACCTCTTTTGGTGTCTTTATAAATTGATTAACAACGTTTACAACAAAACAAAAATCAGGACAAGTTATAGTCAAGTAAATAAGCTTGCTACAAGACACCTATACCTTGTTTTATCTGCAAATTCAGTATTGCTTTCACCATCAAGTTTAATATTACGTATCTCAGACTCTCAGTATTGTATCCTCATGGGCCTTGGCATGAAGACAGGGTTGCTTCATTGTAACTATGTAGTCATGGGTTCGAATCTGGAAACAACCTCTCCATGAAGCAAGGGTAAGGATGCGTACTAAGCCCCCCAACCCTGTAGTGGCGGGAGCCTCGTGCACTGCGTACATGCCTTGTGGGTGTCTTAGTAAGCTTAGCCCTTAATACTACAATCTTTGGGAAAAGATCCGTGACATACTTCTCTAAGTCAAGTTGATGCCTTTTTTACTTGTTGCGACTTTAATATCAAGAATATATTAGCAAACCCAAATCCTCAATTTGAAAATGTTTCTTTAAATGAAATCTAATATCTTTTATGTCCATGAATATCATTACCTAAATAACAAATATCATCAACATATACAATCAACACTACAACACCAAAGTTATCTCGGTGCCTAACAAACATTGTATGATCTAAACGTTAGTGGTGGAACCATAGTTATTTAATTCTCCGAATTATTCGCGAATTATTCTTTTGAATTGAATAATACGAATAATTCTTCCGAATTCGAATTATATTTAATGATTTGAAAAATTCTCGCATTTTTGATCTAGAGATAAATATCTCGAATAATTCTTCCGAATCCGAATTATACCGAATAATTCGGATACTTAAAAAAACCATTAATACTATCCTAGTGGATGACTTAATCCCTTAACTACCATTCTCAAACAAAATTTGCTGTAAAGAAAACTTAGGGAAAATTTCACGTACTACCCAAAACTTCTAGCGAAATCATCTACCACCCAAGATTTCTGAAATCATCAACTACCACCCAAAATTCCCAAACGTCAACCCATAACTGATGGAAGAGAGTTGAAATTTTGTCTAGACATTTATACCTTTCTCATAAAAAAAAAAACATTTGCAGTTTACCAATGGCGGCACTTCAAGAACCATGTCATTCAAGTAAGTTTGCCACTGAATGTTAAAGGACTGAGTGTTATCGCAGGTTAACCACTGAAAAACCAGTAGAAGAAAGATTCTCGTTTTCCAAATCCTCGTCGCCATGGATTGTGGATTTGTGATGGAAATTCCAGAGAGAAACCCTAAAAACAGAAGGATTTGAGAGGGAGAGACAAAGGATGGGAAGAGCAGAAATATCCCAGCTCATTCTAGCATCGTCGCTCTGGTGATTCATAACGGAATTCCACTTTCGTAGTCGAAGAGGGAGGCTCAACCACTGTGGTCGATGTCAGGCCTGCACCGCCTCGTGAAGTCCATCGGACCTTCAAGATGAGTGAAGAAGTTGACTCAATTCACAATGATAGCTAGTGGGAATGTGTTATCACTAAACTTCATGATGATGATAGGTTTTTCCTACATGCAATCTCTTCTCCATTGTGAGTGGGTTAATGACAGCTGGATTACTTCCCTTGAAGAAATCAACAATGTACAGAGCTTTAGAGTTTGGATTCTGTCTTGGGTTTTTCTTTTGTTTGCCAAGTATTTCATTGTTTTCTCAGCCGCATAGAGAAACTCCGGCGGAGGTTTTCAACATAGGTCGACATAGTTTCTGTTGTGGATATCTATCCGTTCACGGCGGCGTTTTGTACTTTTCAGTTGCTGGTAGCTTCGCACTGCAAATGTTTTTTTTTTAAATATAAAACTCCAATTTGCAACAATCAATCTAGAAGAATAGATTAGGTTCAACGATTTGGGATCTTGATTTTGGGAAATGATTGTGATGGGATTTTGTCCTATTCCCATTGAGAAAGAGAGAGAGGTATGGTAAACTGCAAAGAGAGAGAGAGAGAGAGGTACCGCCCAATTCCGACTGAGAAAGAGAAAGATAGAGAAAGGAAGAAGAAGATGATTTGGGGGTACGGTTAAAAATTACTAAAGGGTAAACTCGACTTTTTCCCTTACAATAAGGGTATTATTGTCATTCCAAAATTGGTTTTGAGCTGATCTCAACATCTAATGGCTCCGTCTTAACAATTTGGGTCTTTTTGATAAACGTTTGGGAATTTTGGGTGGTAGTTGATGTTTTCAGAAATCTTGGGTGGTAGGTGATTTTGCTGAAAGTATTGGGGTAATATGTGAAATTTTTCCAAAAACTTAATGTCTTTAACTATTTGCATCTTTTTCAATCTAGGACTAATTAGGAGTCTAAAAATCACGCCATAATATTAATTTCATTTTCTTTTCCTATGTGAGATTAAATATAAGTATAAAAATCAAATCATAATACAAAGCAAATCATTAATTTCATTTGGTAATATAGAATTAAATAAGTATAAAAATCATATCATAATACAAAACAAGTTATTTTCATGTGCTTTTCCAATTGGGATTAAATATGAGTCTAAAAATAATATTATAAACAAACCATGAAGAAGTAATTAACGAATATGAAAATGAGATGGATTTTATGAGGATGATTGGATGAATTTATGAACATGTTTGATTTTATGAACATCAGCTATACTAAATTGGTATTGCCATTATAATAAAATCTAATGATCCACATTATATACTGGAATGAAATCTAACGAATCTACCTTTATAAACACATACACATCTATTATATATGTATTATATTGTTATTTATAAATTAAATATTATTCTAATGTCACTTGTATATTATGCAGGTGTAATAATTGATTGATATTGTGAAATAGGAGCCCAAATATTAAAAAATAAAATCCGAATTTTTTTCGAATTTTTTTTAGACAAGAAAAATTCTCGAATCGATCCGAAATCAAATTTTATTTTAAGTCTGTTTTTTTACCGCGTCTTTGACCAAATTCTTAAATTATCGAAAGGACTCATTCTGAACTATTCTCCTTCCGAATATTTCCCGAATCCGAATTAAATAACTATGGGTGGAACCCACAATCAATCACCTCTTAGCTGAATTTATCAAACCTGGCACATAGACACTGCTTCAAACCATAGATAGCGTTCCTTAAATCTTAAACTATCTTCTCCTTGGGCAACATTTCTTAGAGGTTGCTCTATATACATTGCATCCTGCAAATTACCATACAAGAAGCTTGCTCTAGATTTTAATTGGTATGAAGATCAATCCAAATTAACAAGAAGAGAGATCAAACTCGAAGAGTGCAAACTATCTACTAGGAAAAAGTCTCAAAATAGTCAACCATGTAAGTCTGAATATATACTTTGGTGACCAGTCTGTCCTTTAAATGCTCTATAGTTTCATTTGGATGATACTTAATAGCAAGAACCCATCTACAATTCACAAGTTCTTCCCCTTTTGGTAAGAAAATAAGCTCTTAAGTATTACGAGATTAAAACATTCATCTCATGATCTATTACCTGTTTCTAGTAATCCAATGACGATGAGAAAAAGCGTTCATGTAGGAACATGGAATAAAGATAAAGCAAAATGACGATAGGTGGAAGAAAGATGCTGAAAAGAACCATAATTGGCAATATGCTATGGAATATTGCTTGAAACAGTACAAAACTGCTTATCTTTACGAATAACAATAGGCAAATCAAGATTTGAAGTAGGCGAACTCCATCCAGAGAATAATACTACCGAGTAGGTGGAACAGCCACATACTATACAACTTGAGGTGCCTTTCTATGCTTATGATTATAAACTTAGAGAGGATAAGATAGTAAAGGAGGAACAGACAAACTATCATCAAATTAAATGTTATCACTGTTGTGTCCAGAATCAACACGCAGTCTCCTGGGATGAGATAATCTGCAAGAAACACGGACAAAGCAGGCAAAAGAGGGGACGGGCTCGGTGCCCCCATTCCGATGCCTACGTTAGATTCCAAGTAGCGAGCAATAGATAAAATGGTTGGATATGGAGGAGGTAAACCAAGGATGAGAGAGTAGGGGCAAACACTAGCAGAATCAGGATTAAGGGAATCCTCTTCTTCTCATGTAGTGTCATGTGATGTTATGTCGTGCTTTGTGAAAATGTAAGTTTGTACATTTTATAACGCGGGCTTGGAGTAAATTTAGTGCATGAGCGAGTGGTACGTGAGGCATGTTGGACCATTCAGCATCCCACCTGCGAAAAGGTAAGGTCCCTTCATTCAGCCTGTCGCTAGATGTGTCGGGCCCTCATAGGGAGGTATGGCCTGCTTGCGGCTTTTGGCTTTAGGTGTTGTGTGGCGCATTTAATGTAAGTCCCTTTAGTTGTTAACGGTGCATTAAATGCCGTGTCTTCGGACCTGGTCATTAAATGTTGCGACATGGTGTGCTCTTTGTAGGTAAGCCGAGGAGCTCTACTTTGTGTCTTGGCAGTTCATTAAATGCTGTGTCTTCAGGCTTGAGCATTAAATGTTGTAAGCCTATGGCGTTGTTGATTGCGGTATGTCTCGTGTGGGTCAACGTGTCAAACCCATGCTTGGTTTAGGGTGTATCCTTCAGTTGAGGCAGTGAGGAATGACGTCATTAATGCAAACTTCTTGAACTGCTGTCAGTGCATTTATTATGACGTTTTTGCTGTAAGGCAATCAGTGGGCCCTGTTTGTGACTATTGCATTAATTGCTGCAACATGTCTTCAACAGGCTGGCTGAGGTGCTCTGTCCTAGATCTCTCGGCTCGTCGGATTTCGTTCATGATGAAGCACCGCGTTGCTACTGGTTGGTGTCCTTTGATCCCAATCGTGCCGGGCTTCTATTGCTCGGTATAATTTACTGCCAACAATGACGAACAAGAAGGGGAATAGAAGAGGAGAGGGAAGAGGAGAGGAGATAGGAAGAGATGCAAGGGGTTTATCATCCAAAACAAATCAAGTATCAGAAAAATAGTGGTTCCTTCAAAAAGGTTACATCAACACTAACATAGTGTTTTCGAGACACTGGGTCGAAGCAGTTATACCCTTTTTGAGTACAAGAGTACCCAAGGAATACATATTTTATAGCATGAGACAATTTTTCAGGTACAATAATACCAAGGAGTGATCATTTAAAATAGTAGAGGGCATTTAATTAATTAATAGGCAGTGAGAACAATAGAACTAGCAACTTCCAAGAGATGGTGGTTTTTCAGTTCAGCAACCCCATTTTGCTGAGGTGTATAAGAGCACACAATTTGATGAAACAAAAGTAAGCAATAAGACCTTGGATAATTTCAAAAGCATTATCAAAACAAAAAACAGAAATATTAGAATCAATCAGAACTTGAATTTATTTCTCAAATTGTTTGAAAATCAGATACAAACTCAGATCGATCTTTAACCAATATAACATCCAAAAAAACTAGATACACAACAAGGATCCCAAATATCAGTATGAACTAAAGAGAAAGGAGAACTACTCCTTTTCTAGACACGAGGGCCACAAGAGTAATCTTTGTTATAAAACAAAGCCACTTAGATATAAATCGTGAGATTGTTTGCTAACTATTAGAGTTCATACTTGATAGATCAACATAATTTGCTTCTAGGTAAACATTTATTCAATTGAAGACTTATCCAAACTACTTGCGTTGCTATGCTAATCTGTCCTGCCATTCCACTCTATCAATGGAGTCGTGTTCTTTCCAGTGAACTTCAACCCAAAATTTTGTCTGGCTTCTGGCTTCAAACACATCATCCCGCACTGGTGCAGTCATTGTTCTTATTTATTGATGCAGGACAATTATAGATCTTCTTGATGTTGGTAACACAAAACAATAGATTACTACATTCTAGTGCAGAAAATCAAGATAACATTACAAGATCAATTAGCATAAGAAAACCTTAAAAGGTTTACCCCTTCAAATGATTTAGCAGAATATACGAGGTTCCCATAAATGTTCTTCTGGTTTTTAGTGATGTTTGGTTTTTAGTGATGTTTTACTATTGTAAAATTTATGAAATTTTTAGATTATAGAAAAACCTTAGCATTTAAAAGTTGAAAATTGCCCCCGCAATCGAAAATGCGGTTTTTGGTTTTTTGAAGTAGAGGTTGACTTCTTATCCTTTTGGAATTTGAATTTTAGATTATTAATATTGGATTCAAATGGGGAGTGTTTGCTTATTATGTATAATATATTAAGTAAATGTTTCATTTACTTAAATGATATTAGACATAAATAAATGCTAAGTTTTGTTTCTATGAGCAAAGTACCAGTATGTGTTATTATTTTTGCTGCCATTATGTGTCATAATTTTTGCAAACTACCACTATGTGATTATTTTTGCAGTTTCATGGCTTATATATGTTTATGTAGTCTAGAATAGGGTTTCCCTGGAGTATCACTTTTCGATCGAGATCTTGAAAATCTCGATCGAGATCTGGTTGAGACTCAAGTTTTTGAACCTTGCTTTGGATATACTTTTTGTTCTTTCGTTGCTCTTCCATAGCATTAACAATGAGTTCGCCCTTATCAGCAAAGACAACAAGATGATCAAAACAGTGAGTAGAGAAGTTCCCGTATCCCTTACATGTGAAACATTCTAGCTCAGCTCGTACTTCTGGAGAAGGGCTGTCTGAACCACGCCCATGAGGTGGAGAATAAGTGCGGTTTGGTTTCGACAATTCCATAAAAGAACTATGAACTATTGACCTGGTGAATGACTTATCCGGTTGAGAAGGTTGCTTGCTCACACTATCTCCCTCAGAGGAAGGTGTCTGGGGAGCTTGTCTGACTGTAAGGCTTTCTTAGACTATCCTCTACCTGTTATTTGCCACATATTCCTCAGTGGTCATACTGTCTTGCCTTAGTTGTGCGAATTTCAATGTATGTGCTGCTTGTAGTCAGTAGTAAAAAAAATGTGTTTCATAGCCTCCTCCATTTCAGCTCAAATATTTACCCATTCAATGCCTTGAGTCTGATTCTGCTACTAGTACTTAATCCACCAGACTAAGTCGGCCCTCTAGCTCAGTTTCAACAAATAAAATCTTCTTGGCCTTAGTCAACCTGTACCATAGGAAGAATGTCTCCAAGCTGTGAATCTTGTTAAGGTATTGTGCTGGATTATTATTCCCGTAGAAGTCGAGGACATCCAACTTTTCTTCTCTTAGCTCCACAGGGAGCATCGTTAAAAGGTTGGCCAGTTCCATATGGCGTTAGTGGTGGCGGTATGTGATGTGGCAATGGTGGTGGTGCAGTATGAGACTGGCCCGATGGAATGGAATTGGAAGATTCCCAAGATTGAAGTGGGCTCTTTCCTTTATCTGAAGATGGCAGCCTGTCTTGCAAGGTTACCATCATGGTTTAGGGTAAAGTAACGATTATGCTCTCCCCCCACCCAAAAAAAAAAAAGAAAAAAAAAAAAAACAAAAAAAAGCAGTTGTGTTGAGTGTATCAACATGGGTCTCAGGGGAAGTGACAGTTGTGTTGATGGTATCAACATGGTCTGTGAGATAATCAATATCTATTCAATTTCCTCCTTGTAGGAGTTCAGCTGCTGAAGTACATCACTATTGCCTACCATGAATATGATTTAGGATTTGGAAGAGGACTGTTGGCTCTGATACTATTTGATGTGGTCTGGGCTGCAAAACCTTTTCTTTTGGGATTGCTATGGGCCCACTCAAGCAATTAAACCCCAATTATAAGAGTGTAATGGAAATCTTTTCGTTTATGAAACTGGTCAGACCCTTAAAGAGTAAGCTAATAGAATAGGGTACAATCCAGGAATCAACTCTAAAGGGTGGGGAACAAATTCAGAAGTTACTAAAGATGGGATAAAACACTATAGTGATCCATGAACAAGGGGTTTTATATAATTAGTAAAATAGGTTTAAGTTTATGAGAGAGAGAGAGAGAGAGAGAGAGAGAGAGAGGGGGGGGGGGTCTTCAACCTCCTGTCCAGAATAGGGAGGCCAAAAGCAACTCAGGTTTTAGGCGATGGATCTTCTCAAGAACAACATGGATTGAGTTGAGATTTTGGGTAATGGATCACTGCACCTAGCCTTGTTGAATCCAACTATGATCAAACCATAGAATAAGGCATGTTTTCAGGGAGAACTCTGAAACCAGGACCTACTGAAAATCTTAGAAGCAATCCATGTTGCCATAGTTCTAAATTTCGGTTGAAACCAGTGGTTTCGACTGAGATATATTAGTTTCGACAGGTTCCGAGATGATACCAAGGGTCGGGTACCAAAATGTACCAAATCTCAACAGGTTTTGATCGACACTTCAACAAAACCAGTACATAAATTTTCTGTTTCGATCAAAACCTCTGTTTCGACAGGTCATGATTTAGAGGGAAAGTTTTGACTCTAGAAGCTTTTTTTGACCTTAGAAGCCGGAGTAGTATAAGTCAAGGAACAAGTACATAGGAACAACATTTATTTATGCCTAATATCTTTTTAAGTTACTTAAGATATTATTCATAAATAAGCAAACACCATTCCATTTGGATCCAATAAAAATAGTCTTAAATTCAAATTCTAAAAATATAAAAAAATTCAATTTTCTACTTCAAGAACAAAAACTGCATTTCTAGTGGTGATTTTCAACTTTCAAGAGCTAGGGTTTTTCTTCAATCTAAAATTTTCATATATCTTATTATAGTAAAACATTACTCAAAACCAGAATTGTGTCAAAATAATATTTTGTTTTGATGTCCAAAAATTTATTTCCATTCAGGCGGCTTTAAAAACATTCGCGTACTCCAACAAAGATTTACCAGAGCATAAATCCTTCAATATAACTCGGATTCAAGCAATTTTGGATTTGTTGCAAACTTAGCATATCGGTTTTCCAACCAATCTGAGGTTTCTTGAATCTGATTTATATTGAAGGAGTTACGTTCTGTTCAAACCTTGTTTGGAGTATGTGAATGTATTTTAAAGTCGCTTGAATGCAAATATGTTTTTGGACATCATAACAAAATATTTACTTTGGCACACTTTTGGTTTTTAGTGATGTTTTATTATAATAAGATTCATGAAGATTTTAGATTGGAGAACAACCCTAGCATTTGAAAATTGAAAATTGAAAATCGCCCCCACAATCGGAAAGGTGGTTTTATGTTCTTAAACTGGAGACTATCTTCTTATCGTTTTTTGAATTTGAATTTTATATTGTTTTTATTGGATTCAAATGGGGAATGTTTACTTATTTATGAATAATATCTTAAGTAAATGATATATAAAGAGTTAGAAACATCTACTTAAACGATATTGGACATTAATAAGGCTTTAAGCAAACTTGGGTCTACACTCTGCACCACGTAATACCATTTTGGATTTTTTTTTTGAAATTAATATAGGGAATATGTGTATAATGGTAAACATAGAACCAGATCCAAAAAGCAAATTCTGGGCCTTGAAACCTAGGTTTTGAGTGTTGCTAAACATGGGCTAACTTGGTTTCGAGGCTGCTCAAAACCGGCCTCAAAACTGAGTTCTCGAACCTTATGTGTTGCAGGTATGTTTTGACAATAGGAGATGATTAAGGAGGTGAGATTCTGCAGATTAGATGACCTATGGAAGAGTTTCCATCATCACAAATCTCAACCTAATGGATAAAAATCCAAGGAGTTCCGTCCCAACTGTTTATGCTTAACCCAATGATACCGCAAATAGCAGGAGAAGTGAACAATAACAGAATGGGAGAAATAAAGATGGAACAACAAGGAGGAGAACAAAAAAAGGAAAGAGGAAGAATACCTGAGAAAGGAATAAAAGAGATGGGAGCCAGCAAGCATGGAGGAAGACGAGGAAGAAACAAGCCCGTGCAATCTGGTCGTGCACAACTCCACAGCCACGAGATATCAAACTCAAATTTCATTCATCCCATCTAATAATCGATGGTTACAACTCGTATATAAAGAAGCTAAAACCAACTCAATCCTAATGGAAATCTAATACCAAAATAGAATTTAAAGTTTACTGGAATTCAAACTCCTACATTGTGATTCCCAGGTTGACACTGAGAGGGGGGTGAATCAGTAACCACTAAAAATCTTTCCAACAATGTGAGGTCGGTCTTGACTGATTAAATACTGCTGCCTTGAGCTGTGCTGCCTTGAGCTGACTAGTTCACATACCTGTTCATTTACACATTTCGTGTAACACACCATGCCACACACCTACAAGTATCCATACCAGAGGCTTGGCCTACCAAGTGCGTACATCTAGACCTGCAACCCACGCACTTCACATACATAGCAAAAATATGCACATCCACATGACACCATATAACGTGGTTCACCTATCACACACTGTGATGGCTACTCCACGGGGCAATACCCTAACCAGGGTTTCGTATTATACCCAATACGCTACTTCAATGGTATTCTGCTGCTACAACAACTTGGTGCTATGCCACCAATGTAATCCAAGCTATAACTTGGAATTCTGGGCAACTACCTTCAATCCTGTCAAGCCCCAACTTGACAGGTTACAATGAAAATAATATGGAATGTATACAAACCCTTCCCAACATAATGTATCTCACAACATAAGGTTTGCGTGCGTGATTACCTTCCCAGCGTGATCACAGCAAGTTTGGTGCTTACAAAATAGGCTTTCTAAGCTCTCCAGTAGTGATAGGTAAGCTTCTTCAATAGAGTGGAGCTCCGGCACTCTTCCAATGCATCTAGCACAACATCATTCACATCACACTGTTACTCATGCTCACACCTTCTTCCAAACTACTCAAATGAACATTTATATCAGATGAAAGAAGGTGGAGAGGGATTTTTCCTTCAAAGAAAGCCCTAAATCCCTTTTCTCTCAAAAACCCGTAGCTCTACTTCACAAAACCTCTGTTTTTTCTTTTTGTTGGATTCTACACGAAGAGAGAAGTCCGTGGGCTTTTGAATCGCCTCAATCGAAGATCGGACGACCAAGATATGGCCATCTAAAGTTCAGCCGATCAGATTATTCCAAACGGCATCTTCCCAAGTGATTTGGTGCGCCGCGATGTACATTATCGCTGTCGCCTCTGTCGTACCGTACGACGTTGTCGAGCCCTGATTGGCGGAGAGAGGAATCTTTAAAATCTGCCGTTGGATTTCATTGAAAAGGCGGGATCAGTCCCTGGCCGTCAGATCGGTCAGATCCCGTCAGTAAAGAGTCGGAGATCACTTGGACCGTCTGATCTGGATCTTCCCGCTGCCTCATTGCGGCATTTCATCGAACAGATGATGCACATGCCCAATGCGATGGTCGTGGGGGCTGCTGCTGCCGTGCTGGCTTACGGCATGGCACGCGGGTGCTGTGCGCACGGCTGCCTGCACACGGGTGCTTTGCGCGCGGCAGGTGCTGTGCGTGCGGGGGGTGCTGTGCGCACGGCTGCTTGTTGTGCGCGGCTGCCTGCTGTGCTGCTGCTGGGCATGGCATGGCCTGCTGGCCTGGTGCCGCGGGCATTGGCCATGCTGGCCTGGCCACCTCAGGTGGGACCTCCCACCTGGTCCCCACCCACTCTCTCTCCTCATCTTCTCTCTCTTCTTTCTCTCTCTTTTTCTCTCTTCTTTCTCTTTCTTTTTTCTCTTTTTTCTTTCTCTTTCTTCTTTCTGGTCATTATTGCTTTCTTCTGTTGGTGCTGTCAGTGGGACTTCTGACACTCTCTCTCTTCCATATCACTTTGCTAACAATGACAATTTATACGAAGTTGCTCTCAACTTGGCCAAGGTTCCAACAATCTCCCCCTTTGGAATTGTTGGCAACCCATGTTACATCAGATGATTGCACACATCCTTTCTCCCCCTTTGTCGACAAGTCTCAAAGGACATATAAAAAGAAATACTCGCCCTTCATAGGTACTCCCCCTTCATATGAACTCCCCTTACATAGCCTAACCTGTAGGAGTGCCCACCGCATCTTTCCAATCCTACAGATGAAAGATGATGCTATGTAGGCATCAACTCCCCCTGCACATGTGCCATCTACAGTGTGCTAAGAGTCACTACTCCTCTGAGTTTCTCAAAGGAGTCCTTTGGAAGAGCCTTGGTGAAGATGTCTGCCACTTGGTCTGCTGTAGGAACGAAATCCAGTCTCACTTCCCCTTCAAGCACCTTGTCCTTCAAATAATGATATCTAATATCAATGTGTTTGGTTCTTGAGTGTTGCATCGGATTCTTGGAGATGTTAATTGCACTCATGTTGTCACATTTGATGACCACTGGCTCCTCACAAGTAACACTGAAATTTGACATTTGTCTTTTCATCCAGATTACTTGAGTGCATGTAGCTGCCGCTGCTATGTACTCTGCCTCTGCTGTAGATAAGGAAACAAATTCTTGTTTCTTACTGTGCCATGCCACTAAGATTTTTCCCAGAAAGAATGCACCACCACTGGTGCTTTTTCTGTCATCAATGCTACCTGCCCAGTCTGCATCTGAGAATGCAGTAAGTGTGAACCTTCCAGTCTTGGGGGACCATAAACCATGATCTATTGTGCCCTTCAAATACCTGAGTATCCTTTTTACTGCTATCAAATGAGTCTCCTTTGGACATGCCTGAAATCTGGCTACCAGACATACCGCTTGCAAAATATCAGGTCTTGAGGCTATTAAATACAGTAAGCTTCCAATCATTGATCTGTAGAGAGTTTGATCAACAGTTGAAGAGTCATCACTTGAACTCAGCTTATAGTTCACCATCATTGGAGTTCCTACTGGTTTGCAGTCTTCCATTTGAAATTTCTGTAACATCTCTTTTATGTATTTCGCTTGAGAGATAAAAATGCCATTTTGCTTTTGATGAACTTGCAGACCCAAAAAATAGGACAACTCCCCTAGCATAGACATCTCAAACTCTGTCCTCATTCTCTCAGCAAATTTCTTGCATAGCTTCTCACAGTGTCCTCCGAAGATGATGTCATCCACATACACCACAACTACCAATTGGCTGCTGTCTTCTGTCATGACATACATATTGCTGTCCACTACTCCCCTTCGCAAACCCAGATGATGCAGATAAGTGTCTAGTCTTGAATACCAGGCTCTTGGAGCTTACTTCAAACCATATAAGGCCTTCTTCAGTTTGCATACCTTATCACCATCATCACTAAGTTGAAAACCCTCAGGTTGCTCAATATATACTTCTTCTTCAAGATTACCATTTAAAAATGCAGATTTGACATCCATTTTGTACACCTTGAAGCCTTTGTGAGCTGTCAGTGCTAAGAACATCTTGATGGACTCAAGTCTAGCCACTGGAGCAAAAGTCTCATCAAAGTCAATTCCTTCCACTTGGGCATAGCCTTTACATACCAGTCTGGCCTTGTTCCTGACCACCTTTCCGTCTTCATTCGACTTGTTCCCGAAGACCCATTTAGTGCCAATGACATTCTTGTTTGTTGGTCTTGGAACTAACTCCCATGTGTTATTCTTTTCAATTTGATCAAGCTCTTCATTCATGGCTTTCATCCAGTTCTCATCCTTGCCAGCTTTATATACAGTCTTGGGTTCCACTTCTGACAATAAGGAGAAAGTAGGTGTCTTCATTTTCCTGGTCTGCATCCCAGCATTGAGATCTCCAATCACTTGATGATTTGGATGAATCCTTAACCATTTATTGTCCTTTGGTCTTCCATCCTTTTGCATTTCCACCTCAACCTCTTGTGATTCTGATTCTTCCTCTGATTGTTGTTTTTTTTCAGCTGCCACTGTTTCATTATCTTCAAGTTCTTCAAACACTGGATTTTCTGGCTCAGATCTCTTGGAGTAGAGTAGTTGCTCATCAATTCTGACATCAGAACTTTCGACCACCTTTCTTAATCTCTTGTTGTAGCACCTGTAAGCCTTGCTTTTGAAGGAGTATCCTAAAAAGATGCCTTCATCTGCTCTGTCATCAAACTTGCCGAGGTTCTCTTCCTTCCTCTTGATATAATACTTGGACCCAAAGACCTTGAAGTACTTCACTGTGGTTTTTCTCCCAAACCATAGCTCATAAGGAGTCTTATTCTCATGGGGCCTCAACAAGCATCTGTTTGTGATGTGAACTGCAGAGTAAATGCCTTCCCTCCAAAAATGCTTGCAATATTATTTTCTGAGAGCATTGTTCTTGCCATTTCTTGCAAAGTTCTATTCTTTCTTTTAACTACCCCATTTTGTTGAGGAGTTTTTGCAGCTGAATGTTGAATCCTTATCCCATTTTCATTGCAGAATTTGGTGAATTCATTCCATGTAAACTCCTTTCCTTGATTTGACCGAATACACTTGATTGTATTTCCTGTTTCATTTTCAACTCTCTTCTTGAATGTCTTGAATCGATCCAAGGCTTCAGTCTTGTCTTTGAGAAACATGACCCAAGTCATCCTAGAATACTCATCAATAAATAAGATAAAATACCTTTCTCCTCCAATGGCTTGGGTTCTCATGGGCCCACACAAGTCTGTGTGAATTAGGTCAAGTGACTTGCTGACATGGAACTCCTTTGACTTGTATGTTGCTCTTGCTTGCTTTCCTTTCTGACATGGTCCACATACATGATTTTCTGGAACCTTCAAAATAGGAAGATCTCTCACTGACTTGTTTACTTATCTTGGCAAGGTTCTTGAAATTAATGTGCCCCAGCCTTCTGTGCCACAATCAGTTCTCATCATCCTAACTCATCAAACAATTGTTGTCATTGGTTTCTGAGAGAACATATAAGTTGCCTCCAGTTCTGATTCCATGTGCCACAGTCTTTCCTTTTTCAATACTTTGAACTACACAACCATTTTTGGTGAAAGTCACTTCATTACCCTGATCACAGGTTTGACTGACACTCAAAAGATTATGTTTTAGACCATTGACATACAATACATTATGAGATTTCAATTTTCCACTATTGATGTTAACAGTTCCTCTTCCCTCAATTCTTGCACCATCGTTATTTCCAAATCTAACTGATCCACTTTCTTCAGCATTTAGACTTGAGAAAATTTCTTTATTGCCTGTCATGTGAGTGGAGCATCCACTATCAAGAATCCATGGCAAGGGCCTACTGTTGGCCTTAAAGGCCGCCTGCACAATGAAGGATGTATTGTTTTTCTTCTTGTTTTTCTCAACCCATATTGCCTTTTCTTTCACTGTAATGGGTTTTTTAACTCTTTCCTCCATAACCCTTTCTTCTCTCTGAGCCTGTCTTCTGGTGGAATTTCTTTTGACATTCCTTCTAGGTTGCCTTTGAGATGGAAGGATGGTTTGACAATATCTGACTATGTGTCTAAACTTTTGACACCTGAAGCATTCAATTCTGTCTTCAACCAAAGGTGCAAATCTATTTCTGCTTGTGAATACTGGTTGTACGATTTGTCTTCTGCACTTTGCAACTCTGTGTCCATAACCATTACACCCATAGCAGTATCCTTTGAAGCTGTCTCCTTTCCTGAATTTGTTTACTGTTGTAAAACCTTCTTTGTCAGTGTTGTTCTTCAAGTAATTTTCAGCACTTGGCTTCTTTTGTTTTTCCTTAACAAAAACAATGGGGTCCTCAGCAAACCCTTTGCCCTTAGTTTTCTCTACCATCTGCTCTTCATACCCAAGTCCAGTCTTATTGTGAGAGGATCTTTGATAACTTAAGATTTCATCAAGCACATTTTCTTCTTCTTCAGTCTCTTGGTCCGACACCAATGGAGATGAGGTAGTAGCTTCTTTGTAACTTTTCTTTTTCTTCACATACTCTACAAGCTCTATTTCTAATCTCAGAATTTCTTCCTCAAGCTTTGCACACTCATTTGTTTTTAAGGATAAAGCTTTTTCGAGATCATTTTCAGTTTTCTTTGCTTCTTCATTTGAGATTTTCAAAGTACTTATGAGCTCAGTTGCTTCATTGTACTTGTCATTTAACCTTTTGTTCTTCTTCCTTTCATCTTTGAGATCTGTAAGAGCTGAGTATAGTTCAGCTTCAAGATTGGCCTCATCTTCAAGATCATCTTTCCTTTTGGAAGCTTCATTGTCCTCAAGCGCTTCATCAAATCTGACCATGAACAGAGAGTCTCACAGTCATCTTCCTCCTCTGACTCATCTGAGGATTGATTCTTCTTGGTCAACATACTTTTCTTTTTTTGGTATGAATTTTCTTTTACCTTTCTTGTCATGACTCTCCTTGGGGTCTTCATCATCGGAGTCATATACTCTTCCTTTCTTTTGACATTTTGATGCAAAGTGTCCTAGTCCTCCACAGTTGAAACATTTAAGTGTTGACTTTCCTTTGTATTTATCACTTCTCTTCTTAAGCCTTCTAGCAAGATAGGCTATCAATTCATCATCTGAGTCATCAGACTCACTAATCTCTTTTGCTTTTGATTTTTCACTTGGTTCTTTGATCTTCAACTTTCTCATGGCTTCAAAAGCTGCTTCCTTCTCTGTAGGGATTTCATCAACCATTCTCATTTCATAGGTCGTCAGAATACCATGTAAATCATCAGTGGTCAGGGAATCCAAGGGGTCCATCTCCTCAAGCACTGATACCTTGGCATTATATAGCTTGGGCAAAGTCCTTAGGATTTTCTTAACAACATGTATCTCCTTTATCTCTTCACCCAATGCTCTGATTGCATTAGTGATGCCATTCACCCGGTTGAGATAGAACTCAATGGTTTCTCCTTCAGACATCTTCATACTCTCAAACTGAGATCTCAGAATTTGTAATTTAGCCTCTTTTATCTTATTATCTCCTTCATGCACACTTTTCAGTTTGTCCCAAATTTCTTTAGAAGTAGGACAGCTGATTACTCTGGTGAGCTCATTGCTAACAAGAGATGCTAAAAGAGCTATGACTGCTTTAGCTTCATTTTCCCTTCTTTTCATTTCTACTGCATCTGTGATGTCTTCTTTGGGATGTGTGTATCCATTCTTTACTGCAAGCTAGACTCCATAGCCTTGAGATATCAGGTATGCTTCCATTATGACTTTCCATACACTGTAGTTTGACCCGTTAAATAGTGGAATTCTTTCATGCTTGTGGTTGTCTTCATTGAATGCCATTTTCACTGCCTCTCACTTCTGCCTGTACCCGAAGCTGTTAGTCTTCCTCCCTAGGGAACCTTGCTCTTATACCACTTGTGATTCCCAGGTTGACACTGAGAGGGGGGGAATCAGTAACCACTAAAAATCTTACCAACAATGTGAGGTCGGTCCTGACCGATTAAATACTGCTGCCTTGAGCTGTCTGTCTTAGCTGTGCTGCCTTGAGCTGACTAATTCACATACCTGTTCATTTACACATTTCGTGTAACACACCATGCCACACACCTATAGGTATCCATACCAGAGGCTTGGCCTACCAAGTGTGTACACCCAGACCTGCAACCCACGCACTTCACATACACAGCAAAAATATGCACATCCACATGACACTCCATATAACGTGGTTCACCTATCACACACTGTGATGGATACTCCACGGGACAATACCCTAACCAGGGTTTCGTATTATACCCAATACGCTACTTCAATGACATTCTGTTGCTACAACAACTTGGTGCTATGCCACCAATGTAATCCAAGCTACAATTTGGAATTCTGGGCAACTACCTTCAATCCTGTCAAGCCCCAACTTGACAGGTTACAATGAAAATAATATGGAATGTATACAAACCCTTCCCAACATAATGTATCTCACAACATAAGGTTTGTGTGCGTGATTACCTTTCCAGCGTGATCACAACAAGTTTGGTGCTTACAAAATAGGCTTTCCAAGCTCTCCAGTAGTGATAGGTAAGCTTCTTCAATAGAGTGGAGCTCCGACACTCTTCCAATGCATCTAGCACAACATCATTCACATCACACTGTTACTCATGCTCACACCTTCTTCCAAACTACTCAAATGAACATTTATATCAGATGAAAGAAGGTGGAGAGGGATTTTTCCTTCAAAGAAAGCCCTAAATCCCTTTTCTCTGAAAAATCCGTAGCTCTACTTCACAAAACCTCTGTTTTTTCTTTTTGTTGGATTCTACACGAAGAGAGAAGTTCGTGGACTTTTGAATCGCCTCAATCGGAGATCGGACGGCCAAGATATGGCCATTTAAAGTTCAGCTGATCAGATTATTCCAAACAACATCTTCCCAAGTGATTTGGTGCGCCGTGATGTACATTATCGCTGCCGCCTCTGTCGTACCGTACAACGTTGTCGAGCCCTAATTGGCGGAGAGAGGAATCTTTAAAATCCGCCGTTGGATTTCATTGAAAAGGCGGGATCAGTCCCTGGCCGTCAGATCGGTCAGATCCCGTCAGTGAAGAGTCGGAGATCACCTGGACCGTCTGATCTGGATCTTCCCGCTGCCTCATTGTGGCATTTCATCGAACAGATGATGCACATGCCCAATGCGATGGCCGTGCGCGCTGCTGCTGCCGTGCTGGCTTGCGGCATGGCACGCGGGTGCTGTGCCCGCGGCGTGGTGCTGTGCGCGCGACTGCCTGCACGCGGGTGCTGTGTGCGCGGCAGGTGCTGTGCGCGCGGCTGCCTGCACGCGGGTGATGTGCTCGCGGCGGGTGCTGTGCGCGGCTGCCTGCTGTGCTGCTGCTGGGCATGGCATGGTCTGCTGGCCTGGTGCCGCTGGCATTGGCCATGCTGGCCTGGCCACCTCAGGTGGGACCCACCTGGTCCCCACCCACTCTCTCTCCTCATCTTCTCTCTCCTTTCTATCTCCTCTTTTTCTCTCTTCTTTCTCTTTCTTCTCTCTCTTTCTTCTTTCTGGTCATTATTGCTTTCTTCTTTTGGTGCTGTCAGTGGGACTTCAGACACTCTCTCTCCATATCACTTTACCAACAATGACAATTTATATGAAGTTGCTCTCAACTTGGCCAAGGTTCCAACATACATATCTAACTTTAAAATAAAAGACAATTAAACCCCAAGTAGCTAGTTAAACCCTGACCAACACTTACCAGACCAAAAATCTGGTTTGGGCTTGGGGCCGGTTCCGCCTTGGCCTTGGTTGCCAAATTGGGTCATATCTGTCTAACCAGGCACATGCCCCTGCAATCTGCATCAACCTTTTAGATGAGGAGTATATGCATGGTACATGTTACTTCATAGTGCTTTATTTGTGTGGATGTATATGTAGCTTAAGTATGCATTGCATATTATCATTTTATTGTTTGCCATGTGTTAAGTGAGTTTGGTGTTCTTTCAAAAGTATTTATTGCCCAGCAAGCACATGGTCTAAACTTGTTTTCTGCCGTATCAATTATCAAAAACGTTAAAACCTTACTTACATGAAGGAATGGGAAATCAAAAGAGCGACATAGTGTCATGGGCTAAGCCAGTCAAGTAGTCTAGGTGATGTCCATTATTTTGAGCTTTCGCCCCATATTAGAATGTACAACATATTAGGGAAGGTCCTACAAAGTACATACGAACACTAGTGATTAGTCCAAACTTTGGCCTGTTAAGTATCCTCATAGTGCCTTGCTTATAGAATCCCCAGGCACATCCTCTAATTGCTAACTTGAACTGTGATGCCTGCAGACACATCCTGATGCAAAGGCCTTCCGGGAAAGGTACATTGAAAACTATGATGAATTGTGCCTTGTCTTTGGGAATGATCAGTTAGCTGAAAGTTGTTCCATAGATGGTGCGGATTTTGATATCTACTTGCCTGCTGAGAATGAGGGTGTAGAGACTGTTGATGCATGTCAGATTCGGGGTGATGACTCAAAGGAGAAAGGAAAGTACATAGTTTGGACAAATGAAATGGATCGTTGCCTCACTGAAATATTGGTAGATCAAGTGAAAAAGGGGAACAAAAAAGATAAATTTTTAAACAACATGGCATATGTAGCTGCTGTAAGAGAACTAAATGAAAGATTTTCTCTCAACTTGAGCAAGGACCATGTGAGAAATCGGCTTAAAACTTGGAAGAAGCAATATGGAGTGATGAAGGAACTGCTATCTCAGTGTGTGTTCCAGTGGGATGATGATCGAAAGATGGTTGTTGCACATGACTCTGTATGGAATGAGTACCTCAAGGTGGTATTAATTTATGGTCAAATCTGGTATTTTATATTAGATGCTCATAATGACTATTTTACTTGCTTACTTTGTTGTTATCCACAGGAACATCCAGATGCAAGGGTTATACGAGGGAAACTCATTGAGAACTATGACAAATTATGTATCATCTTTGGCAATGATCATACAACTGGAAGTCATTCCAGAAATGGAGCTGACAATGAGGAACATGCTGAGGCCGCAGATCAGTGTATGTCAGTGGATAATGATGTCAACACTGGTGATGTAGGTGAGGGCATGGAAGAGTCATCCCAGCAGACTGGATCTCAACCTGCATCATCACGCTCCAAAAGGCCCTTAGAGAAGAAACGTGCAAACGATATGATGCTGGAAACCATGAGTGCCATGGCTGCAAATATTGGAAGGATAGCAGATGTACTGGGGCAGAATAGCAGAACAGTGAACTTGGATGAATTGTTTGATATGGTTCAGAAGATTCCAGGTTTTGACGACGATCTTATTATTGAAGCCTGTGAATATCTCTCTGTCGATGAGAAGAAGGCTATGATGTTCTTAAAACTAAATGAGAGGTTGAGAAGAATTTGGTTGTTAAAACGATTACGTGGTCACTGCGATTATTATACTTTGCACAGGGTCTAATGTCAGCGTTTGGTCTTTGTTAATGGGATGGTTTGTCTTTACCAAAAAAAAAAAAAAAAAAAAAAAAAAAAAAGGAAGAAAAAGGAAAAAAAAGAGGTGATTATTTGTACTTAATCATCCCCCCGTCGCAAGGACTTTTCTAAATTTGTAACTGTAGACCTTTCTTTTAAATCTGTTGGTATTCCTACTGAGATTGCTCTCTGATGGATATGGCTAACTATTCTTGCCTGCTATGTACCATGGTTCAAGGTATTGGTATTGGATTGACTGATTTGACCGATTGTATAGGTATCAGCCATGTGTTAGTTTTCTATTAGATCTGTACACCGATCTGGATTGGCTTTGGACATGGCCGATAATGTGTTCGATACTTGGATTTAGAACCTGGTTATGTACTGATGACCAGGATCAGGATTGGGAGAGAGGCAATTAACGTTTCAAGAATAGAGCAGGTTTTTTTACAGGCGTTGTGGATCCTCAACCATCTGACCCCTTCTTTTGTTTTGGGAAATTTACGCGGACCTCCTTGAACTTGTGTCTTGATTCAACCTCTATTCTAAAGTTGACAAAAATTACGTGTACCATCCCCAATTGCAAAAGTACTCTATTAGAAGATTTCTCTTAGTTGATGATGTCAGTTTGCCTCCAAAATTTGAAGGTAAAAGATATCTTTGTTTAGACGGCAAAAGGTCTATATTGCCCTTTTGATACATAAAGACAAATTTTCCGGTAACCTATTTTCTTCATCTTTTACTCTCCTTTCACTTTGCGAACCAACAGTTGTGAACTGTCCGAAGTATCTTTGATGGCCTTTGCATTCTCAAACGACTACGATGGCTATTTATTGTCTGACTACCACGGCAAGAGCATTTTCCGACTATGGCAAATTTCTAGGGATTGTAAGATATCCCATTACTGTAGAGGTAAAGCTAAATGTGGAAAATCATAAGTACCTCCCATTACTTGATCGTTCACCACCATCTCTGATCCAATCGGCGCACAAGCTTTTTGCCTCCTCTCATATGTACGTAAATAGATAGAGAAGAAGGGGATATGGTTTTTGTGTACTCCTTATTCTCAGACAAAGAGAACGGAATGAAAATTCTCAGATTGCATAAGTATACACAGGACCCCACCCTTGGATTATTTATAGATCAATTGTCTCCTCCCATTAAGGATCGACGGTGATCTAGGTGGCACATGTCACAGGATCCTAATGTTAATCATCCAACTTAGGTGGGGCCAGGTGGCATGTGGGCCACCCAACTTACATTCTCCCACTTGGCCCATATTGCCACACGGCAAGCCACTTTATGATTATTAACATGATGTATGGCCATACAGTAATTTTCGGATCATTCTTTATGGACTTGTTCTTCATGTTCATAATAAAACTCCCAACCCACGAATCATGGCGATGCATGTCCCAGTATTAGATTACAATGGAAACACTTCCTTCCATGTATTACAATAGATTGTTTATTTTACAATGAACCTCAATTGTGACTACCATACTTTATAGAATCAATTCAACAATCGATTCAAGGGTCAAACTTTATTGCCTAGAAACTTTATAGGCATCTGTCATTACAAAACATTATGTATACAATAAAATAAATGACAGAAAATAAATTTATTTCAAGTCGTCAAAACTTTATATTGCAATATCATAAATAAAACATTCAAAAAACTTAATGATTTACATAGTCCCTTATGATCCACGTGAACTACATACACCTTGGGCAGAAGCCCTTTAGTGAAAGGATCAACTATCATATCAGTAGTGTCAATATGTTCTATTTGAATGCAACGAACTCGAATGTCTTCTTTAACAACAAAATACTTTATCTCAATGTGTCGGCAGCGACTCACTGAGCATGTGATGTTAGAGAGACGTACTGCTGCAATATTAACACAGTAGATCCTTATAGGTCTTTCAATAAAACTTATGACCTCAAAACTGTGATAAACTACCTCAACCATAATGCCTGAGAAATTGCTTTATAGCACGCCACCACTTCCGCTTCAATAATAGAAGAAGCTATCTTAGGTTGCTTTACGCTGCGCCAAGACACTACTCCTCTAACAAACAAATATGAAGCCAGAAGTATACTTCCTTGTATCTCCAAATTTAGTAAAATCTGAATCTGAGTAACTGATTAGCTTCAAAACATCAACATGTCTATATATGAGCATGTGATCCTTGATGCCTGTAGGTACCTCAGTACTTTCTTTGCTATTGTCCAATGTGGCTAACCAGGGTTCTTTCGAAACCTACCTAATACTCCCACCGAATATGAGATGTCAGGTTTGGTACAGACCTGAACATACATCAAATTGCTTACTACTGATGCATAAGGGATATTTTGCATTGTCTGCTATTTCAGATTGGTCTTCGGACATTGCTCCAGACTAAGTCTGTCGCCTTTAACAAGAGGTGCTACACTTGATGAATATTGCTTCATCTTGAACCGTTCCAAAACTTTGTCAATATAACCCTTCTAGGACAGTCCTAAGGTCTTAAGAAACCTGTCCATGTGAATCTCTATGCCTAAGACTTTGGAGGTTTCACCCATATCATTTATGTCAAAGTTTTGAGTCAAGAAATATTTAGTCTCGTGTAGCATCCCTAAATCATTGCTAGTTATAAGAATTCCATCCACATATAATACTAGTATGGTGAAACTAGTTCCCTTGATCTTTATGTAAATGCATTGATCAGTTCGATTCTCCGCAAAACCGTAGGAAGTAATCGTGCTATTAAATTTCAAATACCACTATCGGGAAGCTTGTTTCAATCCATATATGGATCTCTTAAGCTTGCATACTAGATGATCACCTTTATCCGAAGTAAAAACCTTTAAGTTGATCCATGTATACCTCTTCAATCATATCATCATTCAAAAATGTCATCTTGACATCCATCTGGTGTAGCTCAAGATCATAGTGAGCCACCAGTGCCATAATGATCCCCAAAGAATCTTTTCTAAACAAGGACGAAAAGGTTTCTTTATAATCAATGTTAGCCTTCTGATTATAACCTTCTGTCACAAGTCGAACCTTGTATCTTTCAATATTACTATGTGGGTCCCTTTTAGTTTTGAAAATCCATTTACACCCTACAGTAGAGGTGTCCTTAGGCAATTCTACAAGTTCCCATACTAGATTCTTTAACATAGATTCCATTTCATCCTTCATGGCATTATGCCATAAAATGGTATCTATAAAACCCATAGCCTGTGAAAATAATATCGGATCATCACTTATTTCAATATTAGTTTGTTTTGGATATACACTTCATAATCTGAAGGGATTGCCGATTTTCTCTCTCTCGAGGATCTCCTTAAAACTTGTGGTTCAGGATTGGTTTCTTGATTCTGGACCACATGTTCAAACGACAACTGGTTCCTGATGTGGTGTATCCTGATGTGGTAATTCATCATGAACAGGTAGTGTTGTGTATATTGCCCTTTTGATACATAAAGATAAATTTTCCCATGGTAACCTATTTTCTTCATCTTTTACTCTCTCCGTTCACTTCGCGAACCAACAGCTGTGAACTGTCCGAAGTATCTTTGATGGCCTTTGCATTCTCAAACGACTGCGATGGCTATTTATTGTCTGACTACCACGGCAAGAGCATTTTCCGGCTATGGCAAATTTCTAGGGATTGTATGATATCCCATTACTGTAGAGGTAAAGCTAAATGCGGAAAATCATAAGTACCTCCCATTACTTGATCGTTCACCGTCATCTCTGATCCAACCGACGCACAAGCTCTTTGCCTCCTCTCCTGTGTATGCAAATGAAGAAGATAGAGAAGAAGGGGATAGAGTTTTTGTGTATTCCTTATTCTCAGACAAAGAGAACAGAATGGAAATTCTCAGATTGCATAAGTATACACAGGACCCCACCCTTGGATTATTTATAGATCAATTGTCTCCTCCCATTAAGGATCGACGGTGATCTGGATGCCACATGTCATAGGATCCTAATGTTAATCATCCAACTTAGGTGGGGTCAGGTGACATGTGGGCCACCCAACTTACAGGGATTTCCAACAATAATCCTGCACTCGCAGTTCAATCCTAATTAATTGAATTTGCACAACAATGACAACGAAAAAAATACAAGACTGTGAGAATGCCAGGGTAGGCAGTGGGGACCCTCCAACATCTTGAAACCATTAAAGCTCCTATTTTGTAAAGCTCTTTTTCTCCAGACGTCAACACGACTTGTGGCATCAGAAAAAAAGTGAAAGAGGAGAAAAGATTCAAACTTAACCAACCACCATTTTCTTCATCTAAGTTCTATGTCATGTACAAAGATAATCCAACCAATATTGCCAATCAATTGACAAGATCATAATACAAGATCAAACAGGTAAACACAGCAGGAACATCGTTAATGAAATAATTTAAGTGGATTTGTTGTATTCCTCCATCTCTTTTTTGTAAACCTCTATTGCTTCACTTGTTTTAAAATTCCAGAACTGTTTATCCGCTTCATTTAGCTCCTTCCATTTTGTTGAAATCAGAGCATTAAGAGGGGAGTAGCTGATGCCTGGTGTTTCTTGCAAAAGTTCCTTCCTCATTTCTTTGCTGACAAGAAAGAATGAAGAAAACTGGCTTCTTTGGCCTTTTGGGGTCTAAAGTCTGTTCTTCCTTCTGCATCTTCTTCTTCAAGTGGTTCGCTTTTTTTTTTTTTTTGGATTATATTTTCTGCTTTTTTGAACTTTTTGAGCAATTGCAAGGCCTCCTGTTTTTGAATTTTATTCTGCTGCTCCTCTTCCTTCTTAAGGCTTGCAGCTTCCTCATCCTTTTTTCTCTTTGTGTATCTCCATTTCCCTGAGATACTCTTCCCTGTGCTTTCTTGCCATCTCTTCTTATGGTCCAAACCATTTTCCTGCAAGCTTGGTAATCTCCAAAACATTGATATTCTCTTGAAACACGGCAGCTCGACCCTCCTTTGAGAATAGGAAGAAGGCTGATAGAGGCTGTTTTGGTTTAAGCTTGCTTGCTTTTCTTTTGGAATATTTATGTGTGGGCTTAATTAATTATTGGGCCCATTGATCAGTGAGAGTCTATGTCAGTAAGTTAGATCGGTTCGGTTTTGTTCGTCACAAGATAAAGAGATAGGCAATCCCTTTTACAGTGTGAGACTGATTAGGGTTTTGTGATAATATTATATATACTAGGTTAAGAGTCCCCGCAGTCATAATTGATTTCTTCTTTGTACCCACGAGCAGTGAAAAACATGTGGAACCTCTATAGGCTGTGGAAGACTGTGATCAAAGCTCTAACACCAATCTTGGAGAATAACGTATAGAATAACGACAGAAACCAATCTTCTACTCTTAGGTATGCCTTCATAATTATTTATTACATTGATTATCATTGTATTCTAGACCTCTGTATGGATATTAGGGTTTGGGATGAAACCCTATGAATGAAAAAAGTTTAACAATTGGTATCAGAGCCATCCCATACAGACTTAGGATCGATGGTTAATGATTGTAGAGACTGTAGGTATGACTGGATTGGAAGTGGGAGAAATTTTCTTCCTCTATAAACCTGTCTAGGTTTTGGACCTTAGAAAATTTTTTCACTCGCAAAAAGCAAAACAAATTACACAGGGTTGTAGGGCTGGGAAAGACGAAGCCGCAGGTATAAAGAAATTCGCCGACGGCCTCTGGACGTGCCCTCACGTGCCAGTGAAAAAAGTGTGTGAGATCTACTTGCCGACTAGGGTTATATTAAAAAAAAATTGTGGCGGCTAACCCTGTCATCGCCGGGTCAACTCGGAACCCTTACGGGTTATCTAGTCTCTGCCCGAGTTGACTCGGCTGACCTGTGGACACGTGTGGGTCACACATGGAACCCGAATTGACTTTTGAGCTGACCCAATCAACGACCCGAGTTTACCCGATAACCTGACACTGTGACCCTGATACCTGACTCTTGGACCCATTTTTTACACAGATGTCAGACTCGATAACCAGAAATGTTGATCCAGATACCCAAAACTTGGACTAGAGTGGACCACTTTTGGATCGGGCCAGTTTGATGAACAATTTCGCTGGTTCATCCTTGTGAGGTCAGCGGTTCGGGTTAAAGGAAACTAAAAAAAAAGGGGAATATGTATATATTCAGTTTGGTTCAAACTGAATCAAATCGATCCTGGGCAAACCGACCCAGGCCGAACCGACCCAATCAGAACCTAACCGGCCAGGATTAAGGGTCTGTTTGTTTGTTTTTGTTAAACCTGAGGGAATTAAATCGTGTGTGCAAGTGCATGGGAGGTCCATTTGGACTACTGTTTTTTGCAGTATACTCTATTTTTGATGCTCTTCAATCTGGTATGATTTGTGGTACATTTTGATGCATTGGAAAACATGTTTTCTTTAAATAATGCTATTTTGGAACCCATATTGTAGTGTTTCTGTTGATTTTTTCTTGAATTTATTTTACCAAATTGATTGTTGAGCTAATGTGCATGTGTATATGAATATTTAGACTTGTAAAGTTGTATTTTTAAATATTCATGGTTAGATATATGTATCCCACATGAGTTGCAAGTTGGGATTTGTTCATATCATAGTAGAATTTGGTATGATCACTCAAGTGGCAACCTTGTTTCATTATGATGTGTTCAAATTCAAGGGTCTATGTTAGTAAATGCTCCAGAAGGATATTGTTCACCCAAAGGTGACATTGTCCAAGTCTGTTCAAACTAGGGTTTGTTGCTATCGTATAAGGATCTTGTGGTGACCACCAAAATAGCATACTTGGTTCTATCATAATATGCTCAAATCCAACATGTATGCATTTACTAGATACATCAAGAAAGTATAGTGCTTACTCAAAAGTGACACTGGAATAAACTCTCACTTTTTATGGATGCAACAAAGAACGGTACTGTCCACCCAAAGGTGGCGTTGTCAAAGAATATAAGGAATTCATGCATATGGTTGAAGGATCTTGGCTTTAGGGGTTTTATCCACCCAAAGGTGATGAGATTTTTGAGAGTCATTATCCCTTCGCAATTATTGCATAGTTATCGAGAGGACCAGTGTACATATTGTCCCAAAGAAAGTGTGTGTAATTTGGTTGACTATATATATATATATATATTTTGCATATGTTTAAATTGTATGCATTAGTTTCTATTAATTATCTATGACTACACAAACACAGGGGAAACCAATAACGTATTTGTCCCAAAGGATGAATTTGTATTTTGGTTAACCCCCAAAAAATGGGTTATTTGCTTGTATGTGTTATGTAAATGCTAACATAGTTGGTTTGTGAGTATGGATCATTGCTTTAATTACTACACTATACAATAATTGTCACACCCCAATTCTGAATGAACCAGAAGTGTGAGTGAACCGTCACTGAACCAATGGTTCACACCAGGATCTCAATAAGACCGTGTCTACTCATACAAACCATTGCACATAATCACAATCAGAATATAATAAAATACAGCGGAAGTCTAAAATTAAATGAACTGAGTTCTCTATTGATAATTTAAATAAAATATCTAATTATTCTCTACACCAAAATGTAAATAAATATTTTTACATCAATTTTATCTCCAATTAAAAATAAATAAAAATAAATTAAATCAACATCCTAGAGGTACACACAGAAAGGGCACTCGCATGAAGCGTCATGCTCGTCCTCTCCTACTTGCACTTCTAAAGCAGTAACACCTCCATACGTCGGAGCATCCATGTAGTCCTCCACAGTATAACCTGCATCAACATCTAAAACATGTATATATATACAGGGTGAGCTCACAACTTAGCTCAGTAAGGCAATCAAACAATGCAATAAACATATGCATGAGTAACATTCACATTATGATCTGGTTTTAAGTTTACAATGTGCTATAGAAAGGATTGGCGGCCACCGCACCTCTATATACGAGTGTGTGAAGCCGCCCAATGGATCAAACACCACTGTCGTCCCACATGCACCCACCATGGAATAGAGATAGAGCTAAAGCGTTCGGATCAAACACCGCCAACACTTCCCTTGATACCCTACCCATACCAACACGTAAGCCTCTATTGGCGAGGGCTTGCAAACTGGGCTCACAGCTAACCAATCCTATATGTCATCATAGTAGGCCCTACCCCAACACAACTCCCTACGGCATATAGATAGAGCTAGATTCTAGTGGCCAGGCTGGAGATCACAGTGCCACTTCCTCCCCTTGATACCCTATCCGCACCAAGCACGCTAAGACAGAACGATACGAAAAGGTGCTAGTATGAGGAATGATCCCAGACCCCAGGCCCTTCCCATTCTACACACTAACGAAAATAATCACATGCCTAACAGTCACATCCTAGCATAGCGAGTGTGCGTGAACAATAATAATAACTGAAAGTAAAGATGACATGCGAATATGCACAAACATCAGTCCATAGAATCATAATTATTAACAACGTTATACTGTTATTAAATTATTAGGGTTTAGGTCCGATTCCCTTACTTGACGCTTGTTTGATAGCTTATTCCGCGTCACAGAATCCAAACTTGCTATCACAAGGTCCTACACGACATTAGGTTTGAGTTAGAATAGTTTTTCTTAGGGTTTACGTTGGTCAGAAAACCAACAAGGTCAAAACACTCCTCACAGAGCAGACCGATAGCGGGTACCGGTCGCAGGTACCAGTCGTGGCACTGTGGGGAAAGGTGCGACCGGTATGGTCGACCGGTCCCCACAGACTAGTCTCCAGGGAGATACCGATCCCAGGTATCGGTCACACAGGGCTGTGACCGGTATGTCTTCGGAAGACCATACACTCGGTTCTCGCCTTTCGTCGGTCACCCCTTATTGATTTTAGGATTTCTCCTATACATTCTAGGTCTGAGCACTGAGTTAGAGTTGTTTCCAACTCCATTCAAGTCCTAGTCTCGATGATCTTCAACCTAGAACTTGAATCTAGGGTTTACCGACTGGATTAGGGTTTGACGACAAATTCAGATTTAGATCAACAGTTCGCCTTACATGATATTGATCTAATCATGACTAACCATTCTAGAACGCTTAACATAGAGGAATGTTTAAGCACTTACTGTTGGTTCGCGGTAATGTGTTCTTTGTCCGACGGCAATGACGGCTCTTCCCTCTCCTTCCTTAGCTCCTTCTCCTTCTTCGATCTCTTTCTCCTCTTTAGGGTTTGTGAGGACCAATGAAAGGGATTTAAGGAGGTTTAGGGGTCCTTATGTAGACTAGGGTTGAGTTTAGGAAGCCCCTTAACATTAAGAAAGTCCTTCGGTTTGGAATTTGAAAAGTGGGACCCACAGAGATCCGTTTCCGGATCTAAGTGGTCTGCTGCGCAGGCTATACCAATCGACCGGTACCATAGACCGGTATGAAATATATCATACTTTGAGGTCCGTTTTCGTACCTAATTGTCATCCGCTCATCCCGTCTGACCCGGTGATGATTGAAAAACCTGTTACGACATGAATTAAAGGTTTAGATCGGGTTCATGGAGTGCGGGTCTTACAACTCCCCCACCCTTAAAAGAAATTTCGTCCCCGAAATTCGCATGTAGGTTTTACAACTCCCCCACCCTTAAAATAAATTTCGGCCTCGAAATTTGAACGTACCTTGGTCGTCAAAAAGGTTAGGGTATTCCTTTCGCATCGCGTTCTCTTCCTCCCAAGTGATTTCTTCTATATCTTGGTTTTTCCAATGCACTTTCACATAATGGATATCCTTATAGACCGGTATGAAATATATCATACTTTGAGGTCCGTTTTTGTACCTAATTGTCATCCACTCATCCCGTCTGGCCCGGTGATGATTGGAAAACCTGTTATGACATGAATTAAAGGTTTAGATCGGGTTCATGGAGTGCGAGTCTTACAACTCCCCCACCCTTAAAAGAAATTTCGTCCTCGAAATTTGCATGTAGGTTTTACAATTCCCCCACCCTTAAAATAAATTTCGGCCTCGAAATTTGAACGTACCTTGGTCGTCAAAAAGGTTAGGGTATTCCTTTCGCATTGCGTTCTCTTCCTCCCAAGTGATTTCTTCTATATCTTGGCTTTTCCAATGCACTTTCACATAATGGATATCCTTGCTTTGGAGATGTTGTACCTTTTGGCTTGTGAGCATCACAGGTACTACTTCAAATGTCAAGTCCTCTGTCAAGTCTGGTGGGTCTACTGTCAAGATGTGTGATGGATCCTTGACATACTTCTTCAATAAAGAAACATGGAACACATCATAAACGCTTGACATGGATGGTGGTAGAGCCAGTTGATATGCCACATTACCACGTCTGGTCAAAATCTCGTATGGTCCCACATACCTGGGGCATAGCTTTCCCTTCTTACCAAATCGTTTCAGACCTCGCACAGTGATATCTTCAAGAACACCTTATCACCCACTGCAAACTCCAGATCTCGACGTCAATTATCAGCATAGTGCTTTTGTCGAACTTGAGCTGTCTTCACTCTTTCCTTAATTTGATCGATCACTCGACAAGTTTCTTCGACGAACTCCAATCCTACAATCTTTCTCTCTCCCATCTCATTCCATAACAGAGGTGTACGACATTTCTTTCCATAGAGTGCCTCATATGGAGCCATTTGGATCGTAGCCTGGTAACTATTATTATAAGCAAACTCGATAAGCGATAGCTTCTCGTCCCAAGCTCCTTTGAAATCTAGGGCACACGCTCTGAGCATATCCTCCAAGATTTGAATAGTTCTTTCTGACTGCCCGTCTGTGTGAGGATGAAAAGCTATGCTAAACTTCAACTTGGTTCCCATAGCTTTTTGTAATCCTTCCTAGAACTTTGATGTAAAACGGAGATCTCTGTCAGATACTATATTTTTTGGGACGCCATGAAGTCTGACTATATTATCTACATATAGCTTGGCTAGCTTCTCCATGGTATACTGAGGTCTGACAGGGATGAATCGAGCTGTCTTGGTAAGTCGAACGACTATAACCCATACTGCATCCACCGACCTTGGTGTCAAGGGTAGGCCAGTGACGAAATCCATTGTGATACAATCCCACTTCCATGCTGGCTCCGATAGTGGTTGTAGCAAACCTGCAGGTCTCTGCCTTTTTGCTTTAACTTGTTGACAATTCAGACATTGGAACACGAATCGAGCTACATCCGCTTTCATATCCCTCCACCAATATAATCTTCTTAAATCATGGTACATCTTGGTGCTTCTTGGATGTACCAAATATGGGGTGTAATGAGCTTCTGTCATAACTCTATCTCTGATATTTGAGTTCTCACTCTCAGGTATACATAATCATCTACGATACCTGAGTACCTTGTCTGAATCCAAGGTAAAGTTAGGATTGTTTTTACCCTTCTCTAGATCTTCTTGCATAGTCTTGAGGTGTGGATCCTGTAGGATTGCTACTTTGACCTCATCTATTAGATCCGACGAGATCTTCAAAGCTACAAACATCAATGTGAACTTATGAATTAAGCCTTGTTCCACTAGATCTTCCACAGTCTCTAATATATGCTCTTCTTCTTTCTCTATTGAGTCCGAGGCTGCAGCACACAGTGCAACGTTTGTACTAGGTCCTGCCTCTGGTTTCAATGCCCACTTTCTACTTAAGGCATCAGCTACAACCTTTGCCTTACCCAGATGGTACTGGATGTCACAATCATAATCCTTCAATAGCTCCAGCCACCTCCTCTGTCTCATATTCAGGTCCTTCTGAGTGAAAAGGTAAGTTAAACTCTTGTGATCCGACTTAATCTGAAACTTTTCACCATAAAGGTAGTGTTTCCAAGTCTTGATTATGTGAATGACCCCTACTAACTCTAGATCATGTGTAGGATAGTTCTTTTCATGCTCTTTCAACTGTCTTGATGTGTAGGCAATCACCTGTTCTCCTTGCATCAAGACACATCCAAGACCCAACCCTGAGGCATCCATATATAGGGTAAACGGCAAGCCTGGTGCTGAGATGGTCAAGATAGGTATAAAGACTAGTCTTGACTTCAAAGTCTGAAAGCACTTCTCACACTCATCTGTCCATATGAACTTTTCTCCTTTCTTGGTTAGTCTGGTAAGTGGAACGATGATCCTTGAGTAGTCTTCCACGAATCTTCTATAGTAACCAGCCAATCCAAGGAAACTACGAATCTCCACAAATGATTTCGGTGCATCCCATCCTACTATAGCTGCGATCTTGCTTGGATCTACCTTGATACCGTCTGCAGATACTATGTGACCCAAGAAGGCCACTTCCTTCAGCCAAAATTCACTTCTTGAACTTGGCGTAAAGTTTATCCCTTCTCAGCCGTTGTAGGGATGCTCTCAAATGTGTTGCATGAGTCTCCTTGTCCTTTGAGTAGACCAATATGTCGTCAATGAATACGATGACCGCAGTGTCCAACATGTCATGAAATACTCGGTTCATCAGTTCCATGAACGACGCTGGAGTATTAGTCAACCCGAACGACATTATCAGGAACTCATAATGCCCATACCTTGTCCTGAAAGCAGTCTTTGGAATATCTCGTGCCTTGATCTTCAATTGGTGGTACCCTGATCTAGGATCAATCTTCGAGAAAACCTTTGCACCCTGCAACTGATCGAATAGATCATCGATCGTAGGCAAAGGATATCGGTTCTTGATGGTTAACTTGTTCAACTCTCGATAGTCGATACATAGCCGTACACTACCGTCCTTCTTCTTTACAAACAATATAGGTGCTCCCCATGGCGATATGCTTGGTCGTATGAAACCCTTATCTAGTAACTCTTGTAATTGGGTCTACAACTCCTTTAATTCTGCAGGGGCCATCCTGTACAGTGCTATAGACACCGGCACTGACCCTGGCATGAGGTCTATCACGAACTCTGTAGCCCTGTCTGGAGGTAAACCTGGTAGATCTTCTGGAAATATATTTGAAAACTCTCGTACCACATCTAGATCTTCCATCTTTGGCACCTCTGCAATGATGTCGACCACAGACACTAAGTACCCCACTCCTCCCTTCTCTAAGCATCTCTTAGCTTTTAGGGCAGAGAGGATCAGCTTCCGCTTCCTAGGTAATTTGGTTCCAGTGAAGCTAAACTTTTTTCCCTTATCATCTTTAAACATAAGTTTTCTTTCGCCACATAATAAGCTAGCTGAATGATGGCCTAGCCAATCCATTCCCAAGATGACGTCGAAGTCTGCTATCTCAAGTTGAACCAGATTTGCTTCTAGGTTTCGACCCTCAATACTAACTGTACACGACCCATAGCATTCATTCAATGCCACTTTTACTCCCAACGGAGAGTGAACTATCAAGCTTGGGGTTAAATACTTGATAGGTAACTCCATTCGCTTCCCAAAAGACATAGAAACAAAGGAGTGCGTGGCCCTAGAGTCAAAGAGTACTCAGGCGGGTACACCAGCTATATTTACAGTTCCTAAAATTTAATTATCCCTTAGTTCTACACGCTCACACACAACAAAATAGTAAGCCAAATAGTAAGGGATGTAATCATACCAGTAACCACATTAGGTGATGCTGCTGCCTCTTCAGTGGTGACTACGAATACCTTTCCTTGCTGTGGTAGTTGCTTTTTAGGTAGAGTACAGGTCTTTGCATAATGACCCAATTGTTGACAATTGAAACATTTGACATTTGGGTTTTGTCCAACTAACTGTGACGATGGTGGTGCAGTAGTATTCCTTGCTGGCACCACAACAGACTGAGCCCTGTATGGGCAGAATGGTCTAGTGTTCCCTCCACCTGAAGTCTCAGTAGCAGGCCTCTTTAGTCCCCTGTTTTGAGCAAAGAAGCTGTCTCTTTGGCTTGATTCAATTACCCTAGCAATCTGTACAGCCTCGTTATACACTTTCTTCTCCAAACCTAAGACGTGCTCTCAGATACTACCTCGCAATCCCATGGTAAACCTGCGGGTTTTGGTTTCCTCCTCTTGCATGCTTACTGGAGCGAAGAAAAATAGCTCTCCATACCTCTGCTGGTACGCATCAATAGTCGACTGGGATTGTTGCAGATTTAAGAATTCGTTTTCCATTTGATCACGAAAGCTCTTCGGAAAGTACTTATCAAAGAAGGCTCTCTTGAATATTTCCTAGGTGATCTGGGTGTGCTTTGTCTCCAAATATGTCCGGGTAGAACTCCACCAGGCATTAATACTTCCTTGAGCATGTGCGTAGCAAATAATACCTTCTCATCCTCCGTGTAAGTCATCAGACAAAAGTTCTTTTCCATTTTAGCAACCCACTGTGCAGGCCACAGTGGTTTCCCTGGTTTCCTTGTGAAGGTAGGGGGTTTCAACTTCAAAAACCTATCCACCACTTGGCTTAGGTCATTCTGCCCCTGTGCATTTGTTCCATACCATGGTGGTAGGTACGGATAGATCCCTTGATAGGCAGACAACGTTGGAAATTGGTGTGATGGTTGTAGATTCTGTCCTTGGCCCATCGGCCCAATACTACCATCCATTGGCAATGTGGTGTTATTTCCCATAGACTCAGGCGTACCTTTTATAGGGATATATCCTGGTGGCCTGAACATCTTTAGCATCTCATTCAGGAATGCTTTCTGCTGAGCTTTCATCTGATAAACCAAATTTGTCACAATTGTCTCAGAGTTAGTGTGAGGAGGGCCTGACAAATTTGTTGGTGCTTTAGGACTCTGCTCTTCTCCACCTTCTGGGTTTAGGTTTGGCTCATCAATAGTTTCTGTTTCCACATTATCCTCGGCTTGGCACACCCTAGAGTGGTGTCACTTTCGTGAGCCTCTACGACTGTTTCTGCCTGCCATCTCAGATTAGTTTTCCTGTTTGGATCTGAGAAGAAGACATAACACATGAGGTAAATCGAATAGTCATAATAGTGTTAGTCTTTAACAAGTGCAAGGTGAAACTCGTAAGGAAACTTAAATCAAAATTTAAAATTTTTCCCAAAATTTTTTGAGCTTGGAATACATGTCCAGTCACAACATACTGGTCGCGGCATTGTGTATGGTAGTGCGACCGGTATGTCCAGGCGGACAAACCTCTCGGAGTTCCCGAGAGGTACCGATCGATGTACCGGTCGCAGCCCTGTAGGGTATGGCGCGACCGGTATAGTCGACCGGTCAGGACTTTCCTCTTGACCGAGAGGTACCGGTCAACATACCCAGGGGGTACCGGTCGACCGGTATGGGCAAAACCGTCGACCGGTATGCCTAAAATTGCCTTTAAAATCGTAAAAAAGTGAGATTTTTCTCACTTTTCTTCTTTCCTTTCTCTCCAGTGGCGATTCCTCTCTGGCTTGGTGAGTTCCTACAGTCCGACCGGTGATCTTAGAAGCGATTTTCTTCCGATCAAGACCTTGAACATTGTCTCCAAGTAAGTTTCTTCCTTCCTTTCTTTCTTTTTACATCGTTTCTTCATGGTTTCATGCCGAAAAACTAGATTTTTCTTGGTTTAGAAGATTTTAACCATAGGAACTCTTTTCCTTCGGCTTAGAAAGAGTTTAGGGACATCTATGAGCAAAAGCCCTCAATCTATTTGAGGTTCCACCGTATGGTTTTTCTAAAAATTAAATTTTTAGGTTTTTGACCTAAGTTTTGGTCAAAATCGATTTTTTTCTTGTAATTGCTAAATTTCTTGCTTGCTTGATGATTATTTGGTTTCCATATGATGTTAGAATGTTACGTAAGTCCTCCTCCCCATATTTTGGGTGAGTTCGAGGCTTTTGCTTCAATTACTGTCGTTATGGTGCCGAAATTTTAGAAATTCTAATCAAATTCTCATTATTTTGTTTTTGTTTTGTAGTCTACAATGCCTTAGTGCAGAGGTGCAGGTAAACATGCATTCTGTTGTAAGCACCCCATTTTTGCCACCCTCGGCATAAGTGAACCAATATGGCAGGTTTCAGACCTTTAACCCAAAGATTTGTGATTCTCCACTGATCCTCACAACAGGGTCATGGGCTATTATCTGCATGGATGCATAGGTCATAGAATTATCTTGAAACGAGACCGGAATTGCTCAATTCGATATCAAATGAGGAAGATATGATCATTTTAGTCGGATGATACATATAAGGGAGGTTTCTGAAATTATTATAAAATAATAATCCCAGGGGCCTTCATGCAAATTATCCTAAGTCGGATTGCTTGAATTTCAAATCATCATATCTTGATCATCTGACATCGGATTCAGATGATTCCAAGACCATTATTCTTCATTCATGATGTTCTACAAAGTGGACGTAAAAAATCCCTGGTAGAAGTCGCCAGTGGGTCCCATGCAAACTTGCACGCAAAATGATCGTTAGAACTTCAAGGCTTCATATCTTTCCCGTTTTACATCGGATTCAGATGATTTCAAGACCATTATTCTTCATTCATGATGTTCTACAAAGTGGACGTAAAAAATCCCGGGTAGAAGTCTCCAGTGGGTCCCATGCAAGCTTGCATGCAAAATTATCATCAGAACTTCGAAGCTGCATATCTTTTCCGTTCTACATCGGATTCAGGTGATTCCAGTCTCATTATGTTCCATTTTTAGTGCTCTACAAAGTGGACGCAAATTATTTCCGGTAGAAGCCTCCGAAGGATCTCATGCAGAATGGTCAACCAAATTATCGGTAATTGGTCCGTTTAAACTTCAAAAATTCATAAGTTGACCATTTTATTTCCAAATGAGGTGATTCAAGTTCCTATATTCTTCATTTTTTATGTTCTACAAAATGAACGCAAAAAATTTAGAATAGAGGCCATCGGAAAATTCCATGCGGGATGACAGCGGAAATGACCCGTGAAATGACAAGGAGAGGAAACCCAGTGAATTCCAATCAGTCCAGTCAACTCAATTCAAATCAGTTGTCAACCTAAGTCAGTCTCTATATATATATATATATATATATATATATATATATATATATATATATATATATATATATATATATATATATATATATATATATATATATATATATATATGTATGTATGTATGTGTATGTATGTTATTAAATATATATCTATAATATAAATGTGTAAATCATAATCCAAAAGATTTTTGAGAAGAAAAAGGAAAGAGGGGAGAGAAAAAACGTGGAAAAGAATGGAGATTTCAATTGTGGAGATAATCCAAAAGATTTTGAGAAAAAAAAGGAAAGAGGGGAGAGAAAAAACGTGGAAGAGAATGAGGATTTCGATTTTGGAAATATTCCAAAAGATTCTGAGAAAAAAAGGAAAGAGGGAGAGAGAAAAAACGTGACCTTTTTCTAAGAGAATCCAAAGGATTTCTTTAGAGAAAAAAAAAGGAAAGAAGAAAGAGAAAAATTAGGGTTTTTTAGGAGCCACGGTTTTAAGAGTTGTTTAAAAAAAAAGAAAAAAAAAAGGGAGAGGGAGGACGTGAAAAGAGAGAGAATTTAGGGTTTCTAGATTTTTTTTTTAAAAAAGAAAAAAAAAAGGAAAGAAGGGGAAGATAAAAGGGACATGAGAGAGAGAAGAAAGGGGAGGTTTTTTTTCCAAAAAAAAAAGGAAAAGAAAAAACGTGAAAGGGAATCACGTTTTGGAGAAAAAAAAGGGGGAGGTTTTTTTTTTTTCCAAAAAAAAAGGAAAAAGAAAAAAACGTGAAAGGGAATCACGTTTTGGAGAAAAAAAAAAGGGAGGTTTTTTTTCAAAGAGAAAAAAAAGGGGAGAAAGAAAAAAAAAAAACGTGAAAGGCTTTGTGGCTCACACTTTTGGGAGAAAAAGAAGGGAAGAAGAGAGAAAAAAGGGAGAAAAGAGAAGGGAAAACGTGAAGAAGGAGTTTTGATAGAGTTTGGGCTTTCGGTTTGAAAAAAAAGAAGAAGAAGAAGGGAGGAGTAAGCAGAACCTACGGGCATCTAGGTAAGCTACCTTTACTTTTATTTTTCTTCTATTGTTTTGCTTAACTACAAATCTCCATCTCATGAACCATTCTACCTCATCATTAACCAATTTCCATCATCAATCTAGCCTATACTTGATCCCTATACAATCAGCATTCTAACTGATTTCATCTCATACTCCAACAACCAACACCCCACGCCACTTACTTGAACCTAGCTATGTTACCTTCCTCATCTTACCCTTGATCTTTCCATTAAATATGGGTCATTGAGTGAACCTATGATCATGATATGCTTGAATAAAAAAAAAATCTGAATTTTTGATTCTTTATCGTGTTAATATGATGTCCATTCAAAATCTGATCCATTGAATATGAAATTTGTCTTGATCATGTGATAAAAATTTGTCCATTGATATTTGAATGAATGAACTTGATTAATTGATGTGAATTTAATCTGAATCGTTGATCTTTTAAGATCCAATCATGTGAATGGATGGTTAATTAATCGGAACCATTGATCTTAATCTGAAGATGATCCAATGATGAATTAATTTGAGCCATTAAAGTCTTATCAATTGAGGGTATATGATCTAAACTGTTTTAAGATCTTGTATTACTTTCAATCATCAATCAAGTGTGATTTCGGTTACATTGTGGATAATCGATGCATTGAATCTAAACCGTAGATCTAAAATACGTTTTGATTGATTGATTCACATGCCTTGATTGTTTATCACATGCCATATTTTGATGCTATATTGTTCACATGCTATATTAAATGCTTATTGTCATAATTAGGGTAGAAAACCCTAAAATAGAAAGAAAGTAACATTTAGGGTAGAAAACCCTAAAAATGGAAAGAAAATAATAATTAGGGTAGAAAACCTTAATAAAATAACATTTAGGGTAGAAAACCCTAAAATGGAAAGAAAGTAATATTTAGGGTAGAAAACCCTAAAAATAGAAAGAAAGTAACATTTAGGGTAGAAAAACCTAAAATGGAAAGAAAATAATAATTAGGGTAGAAAACCCTAATAAAATAATAATTAGGGTAGAAAACCCTAAAATGGAAAGAAAGTAACATTTAGGGTAGAAAACCCTAAGATGGAAAGAAAATAATAATTAGGGTAGAAAAACCCTAAAATGGAAAGAATGTAACAATTAGGGTAGAAAACCCTAAAAAAATGGAAATAAAATAATAATTAGGGTGGAAAACCCTAAGATGGAAAGAAAATAATAATTAGGGTAGAAAACCCTAAAATGGAAAGAAAGTCACAGTTAGGGTAGAAAACCCTTAAAAATGGAAATAAAATAATAATTAGGGTAGAAAACCCTAAAAACTGGAAATAAAATAATAATTAGGGTAGAAAACCCTAAAATGGAAAGAATGTAACATTAGGGTAGAAAACCCTAAAAATAGAAATAAAATAATAATTAGGGTAGAAAACCCTAAATATGGAAAGAAAATAGCAATTAGGGTCTTGCCATGCTTAGAAGATAGCATACTAGATCTTACTATATTAGGCTCTTGCCTTATTTGCAATACATGCCACATTTGAAAGATCTTTAAACAATCTTACTATATGTGAATTTCTTGCCATAAATGTTTTATGTGCCATGTCTAGATAGAATATTCTATTTTTTGGCAATAACTTATTTTATGCAACACCCTAGTCAAACTGCCATATATGCACACCTCTAGAAGACAACATAGGTGTGGGGACGTGCATTTAGGCACCCACATTCTTGGGAAGGGCATAATGGGAATGATAAAAAAATCTTAATGAAGAAAGAGAATGCATTGCCAAACCTTCCAAAATTAGAATTCAGAATGAAAAGGGTAATTTAGGACGATTTGCCCTCGGCAAACCCTAAACCTAGAATAGGTTCTAAACCTAAACCTAGAATAGGTTCTCAATCATTAACTTAGAACAGGTTATCCATCCCGAACTACGCGGATTCTGATTCCTAGGGCAAACTCTAGGATACGTAGGCTATTTGGGAGAATCCCAAATTCGGATCCACACCTTAGTCCACTTGGACTATCCATAGATCCACTAGGATATTTATCCACACATTTAGTCCACTCGGACTATCCATAGATCCACTAGGATATATTTATTCACACCTTAGTCTACTCGGACTATCCATAGATCCACTAGGATATATTTATTCACACCTTAGTCCACTCGGACTATCCATAGATCCACTAGGATATCCATCCATATCCACCAACCATCCCGAACTACGCGGATTCTGATTCCTAGGGCAGACCCTAGGATACGTAGGCCATTTGGGAGAAACCCAAATTCGGATCCACACTTTAGTCCACTTGGACTATCCATAGATCCACTAGGATATTATCTACATTCCAACCCAAATAGGGTTATCCTTAGATCCACTAGGACTATCTATCAGTCCACTTGGACGATCCAGATCCTAACCCATAGGATTTCTCAGCCTTTCAAGCATAAATTTCAACTTAAACAATGAACATAATCATGCACAAGCATAAATCACATCCATAAACTTTAATCACACCTGAACTACGATGGTGAACCTGATTTTCGGATTAAATCCGTAATACGTAGGCAATCTGATGGATACAGATTCGGTTCAATGATATCAAACCCCTTGGTTTGGTTAGGCTTAGCAAATAGAGTCTAGCATAGGAAAGGTATAGGAGACCGATTTCGATCGGGCGGTTTGGGTGCCTAACCCCTTCCCATAACCGTAACCTGACACTTACCCAATCTTTGATGGACCAGAATTCCAATCTAAGGGTCATGAGTCAATCGAAGTCTTACCTTGGGGTGAGATTTCACATTTCTAAGGTCCTAGACCTAAATCTAGGTGGCGACTTCTAAAGATTTCCATCTTTGTCCTCACATCTGTCACACCCCAATTCTGGTCTATTCAGAATGATGTGATGAACCGCTAAATAACCAACGGTTCAACCAGGATCTCTAATAGGCTATCTCCACGTTATCTAAACTTACACACATCCATAATCATAATCAGAGTAAATACACAATAGCGGAAGTCTTATAATAAAATGAACTGAGAAACTAAGATGATATTAATAATTTAATAGCAAATTATTCTGTATCAACCGAGACATAAGTAAATATCAATACAAGTCTTTAATAAATCCAAATAAAGAAACCTATAAAACATCTAATCAAATACACACGAGTTACACTCGCAAGAGGAGTCGTGCGTATCATCTTCAGCTCCAACTTCCATAGCTGCCACGTTCCCGTACGTAGACGTGTTCATATAGTCTTCAACGGTATAACCTGCATCATCAACTAAAAATATTCGACGTCGAGGGGTGAGCACACATCACGGCTTAGTGAATAGCCAAAACAATGCAACAATACATATGCATGCAAAAATCAATTTATATCTTTGGTCCGGTTTAAAGTTTGCAGTATGCAATAGAAAGGTTTAGGTAGCCAAAGGTCACGTTTATTGACTCTGCCTCTATACACGAGTGTGTGACGTTACCCGAAGATCACGTTTATCGTCAACTCACATGCACCCAACCATGAACAATATATAACAAATGTTACGTTTATTGCTATATAGTGCCATACCAACACGTAAGCCCCTGTTGGCGAGGGCTGCAAACTGGGCTCGCAACTAACCAATCCTAATGCCAAACAGTGTATCCAAGGCCTCACCCCAGCATCCCTCAGAATGTCCATAGAGATAGAGCTAAGGCCCCCCGGTAGAGTCAGAGACTACAAGGACCGAGACCACCTCCCCTGATACTCTACGACATAATAGTTCTACTAAAGTAATGGCGATACGATGATGCCAATGCACAAGACTTGAGTTAGAGATAGAGCTAAAGTGCTGAGACCCGCCAAAGGATAACGTTTATTGACGTCCTCATCACACCTCCCCTGATACTCGCTCGCATTAAGCACATCAACCACACACATACTAGCACATGCCTATTCCTATCATCATCATCATCATCATGTTATAAACAATAAAATAAATATGCATGAACAAGTAATAGAAATATTGGATGGCATGCTGTATGCACATTACAAACATATTCGCATAGAATCAAGCATGGCATAGGACTCAAGAAATAGAAAACAGTTTATTATTAATCAATTTAGTTTGGGGTTAAGGTTCCTCACCTTAGCTTGCTAATAGATACTTTTCCAAGCTTTAGAATCACCGTTATAATGTTATTATATTGCTAGCAAACCTAACAAAGTCGATAGAATTAATTAAAATTAATTCTGAATTTAAAAACCATTATGTTAACTGAGGGTCGATGCTAGGGTCGATGCTAGGGTCGATGGGTCTATCGACCCTCCCCTCTTTCTGGACTTCCCGAATGCTGAGGGTCGATGGTCAGAAACACCTAGGGTCGGATGGTCATCGACCCTTGGTGCGACCCTTGGTGCACTTTGGTCAAATTTCCACTTTTTAATCCTTTCTTCGTGTTTGGGGTCCTATGGCTTGCTCCTACATTCCATTCTACATCCATTCCATGGTCTGAAATCATGTATAATCCATCTAAATAGTTTTCATGCATCCACCTATGATTTTCCATGAAAACTTAACCATGGATGGATGGTTTGGGTTTCTTCGAGATCACTCTCTCTCCAATAACTATCCTAAGGTCTGTAGAAACTCATGGAATTAGTATCCATACCTGAGAAGATTAATCTTTCTCTGGAACTCTTCTCCTTTTTGCTAGGTTCTCTTCCTTGCCTCTCTTCTTCCTTCCTTCTCCTCTCTTTCTCTCAATTCAATTAGGGTTGTGAATGGAGTGAAAGTGGCTTAAGGACGTCCTTTAAATAGACTAGGAACATCCTAAATAAGTCCCATTAAGATTTGGAAAGAATCCCAATCGAAAAATATAGAAATTTCCTAATTTCTATATTTGGCAGGAACCGAGGGTCGATGATCCCGTCGACCCTAGGGTCTTAAGCTGTCCGACCCTCCCTCCAAAACTGAGGGTCTGACTTTCTGTTTTGGGAGGTCCGACCCTGCTTAGCTAGGTGTGCGACCCTTCCCCTATTTTAAGTGTTTTTGGGTCGATTTGATACCTGGGATCTCAATCTCCTTCACGCCCTTGGTCCATTTGACTCGACCATGATGGGTGAACCTGGTTCAAGGTGGTAAGACCGGGTTAGATTGACACGGGTCTTACAACTCCCCCCAACTTATAAAAATTTCGTCCTCGAAATTGTACATACCTTCTGAATCAAATAAGTAAGGGTATTGCTTTATCATAGCATTTTCTTCTTCCCATGTAATTTCTTCCATGTCTCTACTTTTCCAAGTGACCTTAACATAATAGATATCTCGGTTGCGTAGACGTTGAACCTTTCGGCTGGTGATTTCTATTGGTGTTACTTCAAATGTCAAGTCATCAGTCAATTTCGGCAAATCCACTGTCAAGACATGCATTGGTTCTTTGACATACTTCTTCAATAGGGAAATGTGAAATACGTCATGTACACTTGACATAGATGGTGGTAGTGCTAACTGATAAGCTACTTTTCCACGTTTAGCTAGAATTTCATATGGTCCGACATATCTTGGACTTAGCTTCCCTTTCTGTCCGAACCTCTTCAATCCTCGCATAGGCGATACTTTCAAAAATACTTTATCACCTACAACGAACTCTAGATCTCTTCGTCGAGTGTCTGCATATTGCTTCTGACGGTTCTGAGCTGTTCTCACCCTTTCCTTGATAATGTCGACCACTCGAAAGTCTCTTCAACAAATTCCGGTCCAACAATGCTACGTTCTCCCACTTCATTCCAAAACAAGGGAGTTCGACACTTCCTGCCATACAGTGCTTCATAAGGTGACATCTGTATGGTAGCCTGATAGCTGTTGTTGTAGGCGAACTCGATCAATGGTAACTTTTCGTCCCATGATCCTTTGAAATCAATTACACATGCTCGTAGCATATCCTCTAGAATCTGAATTGTACGCTCTGATTGTCCATCTATCTGTGGGTGGAATGCAGTACTGAACTTCAATGTTGTACCCATTGTCTTTTGCAATCCATCCCAAAATTTGGAAGTAAATCGTGGATCTCTATCGGACACAATGCTTTCTGGAACACCATGTAACCGAACAATATTATCCACATACAGCTTTGCTAACCTTTCGAGTGTATATTGGGGTCGTATAGGTATGAAGCGAGCTATCTTAATCAGACGGTCCACAATCATCCAAACTGCGTCAACTACTCGAGGAGTCAATGGTAGTCCCGTGACGAAGTCCATAGTGATGCAGTCCCATTTCCATGCTGGTTCTGGTAATGGCTGTAACAGTCCTGCGGGTCGTTGTCATTCAGCCTTTACTTTCTGACAATTTAGACATTGAGATACGAACTTAGCCACATCTGCTTTCATTCTCCTCCACCAATATAGTTTCTTCAGATCATGATACATTTTTGTACTTCCAGGATGTATCGAATAAATGGTGGTATGGGCTTCTTTCATCAGTCGGTGTCTAATGTCCATACTTTCTGTTTCAGGTACACATATCCTTCCTTTGTATTTTAGTACTTTCTCGTCATCCAAGGTGAACTCAAGGTTGGTCCTATTTCTCAATGTCTTCTTGTACTGTTCTCAGATAAGGATCTGCTTTGATAGCTGTCTTCACTTCGTCCACTATATCCGGTATAATTTTCAACGCCGCGAACATATTTGAAAACCGATGAATAAACCCTTGGTTGGCTGATTCATCCGTTGTATCTATCACATACTGCTCGTTGCCGTGATTGAACACTATTCCGTTGGTACACATTGCTGCAGTCGTGCTAACTTCTCCTTGAGATTTAATCATTGCTTTTCTGCTTAATGCATCCGCTACTACGTTCGCTTTTCCCGGATGATACTGGATATCACAATCATAGTCTTTCAATAGTTCCAGCCATCTTCTTTGTCGCATATTCAACTCCTTCTGATTAAATAAATAAGTAAGACCTTTATGGTCCGACTTAATCTGGAATTTCTCTCTGTATAAGTAATGTCTCCATATCTTGACAACATGTACCACTGCCGCTAGCTCCAAATCATGAGTGGGATAATTTTTCTCATGTACCTTTAACTGTCTTGACGCATAAGAAATTACTTGCTCTCCTTGCATAAGCACACATCCAAGTCCCAGTCCCGATGTATCGGTGTATAAAGTAAATGTCTGTCCTGGAACGGGAATGGTCAAAATTGGAGCGGATATCAATCTGGCCTTTAATGTCTGGAAGCTCTTCTCACATTTGTCAGTCCACACAAACTTTTCACCTTTCTTGGTCAAACTGGTGAGAGGTACGGCAATCCGAGAATAGTCTTTTACGAATCTCCGGTAATAACCAGCTAGACCCAGAAAACTTCTAATTTCCAAGACGCTCTTTAGTGCTTCCCACTTTACAATAGCCTCGATCTTGCTGGGATCCACTTTGATTTCTTCAGCGGATACTACATGGCCTCGGAATGCGACTTCACTTAGCCAAAACTCGCACTTTAAAAATTTGGCATATAGCTTCTCTTTCCTTAACCGCTGTAGGGCTGCGTTTAGGTTCTTGATATGGGTTTCCTTGTCCTTGGAGTATACCAATATATCATCAATAAATACTATCACCGACGTATCCAACATATCGTGGAAAACTCGGTTCATAAGTTCCATGAACGTTGCCGATGCATTAGTTAATCCAAAATACATAACCAAAAATTCATAATGTCCATATCTGGTCCTGAATGCTGTCTTCGGAATATCACCTTCTTTAATCTTCAACTGATGATAGCCCGATCGAAGATCGATCTTAGAAAATACTTTTGCTCCTTGTAACTGATCGAACAAGTCATCGATCCTGGGTAGTGGATATCGATTCTTGATTGTCAGCTTGTTCAACTCCCGATAGTCAATACATAATCGAACGCTACCATCCTTCTTTTTCACGAACGGACGTGCCCCCCATGGAGATATACTTGGGTCGAATATAACCCTTGTCTAGCAGTTCTTGTAGTTGTACTTTTAATTCCTTCAGTTCAGTAGGAGCCATTCTATAAGGTGCTTTTGATACGGGTGCGGCTCCAGGTATCAGGTCTATTACAAACTCTATGGCACGGTCGGGTGATAATCCGGGTAGTTCCCCTGGAAATACGTCAGGGTAATCCCGAACGACGTCAATGTCTTCCATTCGTGGTACTTCCTTGGCTAGGTCGACCAATGATACTAGATACCCGACTGCTCCCTTCTCAAGACACTTCTTAGCCTTTAACGCTGAAAGTATGAGCTTGCGTCTCCGGGGAAGTTTGGTTCCCGAGAAACTGAATTCTGCCCCTTCTTTATCTTTGGATGTTAGCTTCTTTTCGGCACATAACAAATTTGCAGAATGCCTAGCTAAGCAGTCCATTCCCAAGATGACATCAAAGTCTGCCATCTCAAGTTGTATCAAGGTTGCATCTAAGGTCTGCTCTCCAATGAGAACTGGACATGGTCCATAACCCTTTTCTAGTTCCACTTCTAACCCCATCGGTGACCGTACAAGTAATTTGTAGTCCAATGTTTTGATAGGTAATTTTGTCTTCTTTCCAAATGACACAGATATAAATGAGTGAGTAGCTCCGGAATCGAAGAGTACTCTGGCGGGTACGCCATTTATAGGTACAATACCTGTGATTTATCTTTACTTAGTCTACATGCTCATTCAATGTAATTATAACTTTAAAAGTTTCAGTCATACATGTGACCACATTGGGTGATGCGGCCGCATCCTCGGATGTAACAGCATATACCCGTCCCCGATGTAATCGCTTCTTGGGCTTTGGGCACTCCCTTGCCATATGTCCGGGTTGGTTGCGGTTAAAACACTTCAAAACTTCGGAATTTGACTTTGACCGAGGTTGCACCGCTGAAGTGGTCTTGGGTGCGATAGTAAAGTTCCGAGGACCGGAAAGGCTTATACGTCCCGGCATTTCCTCCGTTGTAGGAGTTTCCGGCTGATCTCTTGATGCCTGTTCTGGTTCAGATAACTCTCCTTCTGGCTCGATTCAATCACTCGAGCAATTTGGACTGCTTCATTATATATTGTCTTCTCTAAGCCCAGAACATGTTCTCTGATGCTTCCTCTCAGTCCCGTGACGAACCTATGGGTTTTGGTTTCTTCTTCTTGCATACTCAGTGGTGCGAAGAAAAACAGCTCTTCATAACGTTGTTGGTACGCATCCACTGACATCTGTCCCTGATAAAGACTCAGAAACTCCTTCTCCATCGAATCTCTGAAGCTTCATGGAAAATATTTCTCGAAGAATGCTTCTTTATATATAGCCCATGTCAGTAGGGCGTGCTTGTTCAGTAAATATGTCTTCATGGATTTCCACCAATGGTGTGCGTCGCCCTTGAGCATGAAGGTGGCGCATAGTACTTTTCTCTTCCTCTGTAACGGTCATCATGAGGAAGTTTCTCTCCATCTCGTCTATCCAGTGTGCTGGCCACAATGGATCAGACGGCTTGCCGTTGAATTCTTAGGGTTTCATCTTCAAAAATCTCTCCACTAGCTGGGAATGATCCAGCTGATTTTGGGGGTTTTCCCAAACATATAGGGTGGATACTGATAATTTCCTTGAGCTGCTTCCGGTACCTGCCCTGGAATCGGGGCAGCCAGTTGTTGAGGTGTCTGAGGGGCTGGGTGGTTACCTACTGGTGTGACACTAGCTTGTCCGGTGTGCATGGGTGCAGCCTGAGTGGCTTGGAACATAATTCCCATGGCAACCTGCATCTGAGCCTGTGCGTGTTGCATCTACTGTAACTGCTGAGTTAGGTTCATAACCACAGTTGCTAGCTCTGGTGGTGGTGGTGGCAAATTGGTAGGATTCGCCTGATCTGGATTGCCTGGAACATCAACATTCCCTTGGCTAGTCTCCTCCACAGGTGGTGGTGGTGGAACTGCATTTCGGCTCTGTCTGGTTACTCTTCTTCCAGACATATTTTCCTTCTGAGATGGGTGGTGCTTGAAAATCATCAAAATCAGTGAGAAATCATTTATACTTAATGTAGGCATGCTAACCGATATAAAATTTAAAATCCTCAATTCATTCTGTGAAAAATACTGTCTTTTCTATGCAGGGTCGATGGTATGTCCGACCCTTGGTATCCGACCCTGGGAATGACCTGTTCTTCCCAAGAGCTGAGGGTCGATGCGAGGGTCGATGGGTATCCGACTCTCAGTTCCGACCCTCGATTTTTCTGTCAGATTCCTGAGAGCCGAGGGTCAATTGGAGGGTCGATCCGAGGGTCGATGGTGCCAGTCGAGTTGTCCGACCCTCGGACCAAAAATCAGATTTTTAAGTTCCAATTCTGGGTCATTTCTCACTATTCCTCCTCCGTTTCGACTCGTCTCTACTCTCTGAGTTGCTACAGTGCTACTCCACTGTTTTTGGTCGGTTTAACTCCGGGTTTCGACGTCCACGTCATCACTACAGGTATGTCCACTCATCTTCACCTGTTTTTAGGTTTTCCTTTCTAGGTTTTTGCACATTTAACTTGTATTTTCCAAATTAAACTTTTTCCAACTGTAAAAATTCAATTTTTATTGGGGGCTTTTGTTATTGTTGTCTCGAGGAACGAAAGCCCTAAAAATTTTTTGAGTTTCATCGGTTGGTTATCGAGAAACTTAAAATTTTCTCTTTTTTCACTAATTTGTTGAAATTTTGATTTTTCTTGAATTTCTTCAAATTGGGCATCGTTAGTTAAAATTTCCTACTGTATGTGGATTGTAGGATATGTTTTAACCTACGTAAGTCCTTATGCCCACTTGTATGGTGATGAATGGGCTTTATGGTCAACTTACGTCGTTATTACCTCAAATTCTAGATTTTTACCCTGCTAACTCCTTGTTTCCTTTTTCTTTCTTATTCTGCAGATATCATGGCTCGTACCAAAATACCCAGAGTGCGTGATCCGCTTCGCTTCCGTTCGAATGAAGCCGAGGCACAGTATGCTGACTATGCCCGTAAGAAGATTGAAGGGGGTCGCCTGGTGAACTTGGCTGAGCTAGCCTTGTTCAATGTAGAGGGAGCGTTTGGTGATATGGGTTGGCTCCCTATCGTCACATACGACGCGTGCACCTGTCCAGACTTGGTACGCCAGTTCTATTGTAATCTCCAGGTGGTGGGGAATTACAATGATGTTGAGCACGGTCAGGAGTTGCGCATCACCAGTTACGTCAAGGGGGTGCACATCTCCTTTGATTATCGGTAGCTGGCCGATCTGTTGGGCATCCCCTATGATGGCCCCATGATGTATTGTGCACCGGGAGAGCCACAGTTTGTTGAGATGGAGATGAGAGCAGAGATCGACAACCAGTTGCTCTGTCCTGATAGATGGCAGATGAGAGCTTGCTACTTGCGTCCAGCTCCACGGGTCTTCTGCAAGATTATCCAGCATAATTTGATCCCGCAGAGTGGGCACTATGAGAGGGTATCTCAATTGACCCAGTTCTTGATCTACAGCGTCTACACTCGTCAGCCGGTCTGCCTACCTTACATCATCATGCAGACGATGATTAGTGCTACATTGTCCGGTTATAGGGGAAATCTACCCTATGGACGCATGATTACTGTGCTACTGACCCGTCTGGGGGTGGATCTGGTAGATGAAAAGATCCAGGAGAAGTCCTTCTCGTCGCCTCTAGATTGGGAGGCTATCTGCAAGATGGGGCTGCGAGATGCTGAGGTTAGCGATGAGGAGAGGAACACAATGGTGCGCCCTCACACTCGGGTCGAGATGGCTGATGCTGAGGCTGCTGCTAGAGCTCGTGTGGATCCGGTAGACGACGACGATCGTATGTATATGGAGGTCGACTCGATACCACCGCCATCACCCACACATGCGGCTGGAGTTGGTACTTCTGCTGTGGCGGCTCCTGCACCAGAGACCGGTCCTTCTCATGAGGCTGGTCCTTCACGCCTACCAGCTGATGACGTCCTGAGTATGTTTCACGAGATTAGAGAGGCTCAACGCGCATTGGATCTGAGGTTAGGGGAGCTCCTAGACGCCCAGCACCGGACTGATCAGCGGGTGGCTGATCTCACAACTAGTCTGCAGGCGACCCAGACTCAGGTGGCATGGTTGACTAGGGTCTATGCCGAGGACTACGACAGAGACCGTGAGGCACCGCCTCCTCCTTCGCCTCCAGCTTCCTGAGTGTACTTTTATTTTTCTTTGTTCTACAGAGTAACTGTCTGGGTTGTGGACTGTACTCTGCTTTCATTATGTGTATACATTTTATTTTTCTCTCTCATTGTATGTAACTTGTTTCTCCTTTAATAGATATATTATTCTCTTTAAATTTGGTCTCAATCATCACTTGTGCTTAAAGTGTGTTTATATTAAAGCTTTTAATTTATCCTATCTCAGTTCACAATTGTGTTGAATGTATGCTAGTTCAGCGGACAAGGCCTGAGATGCTCTGATACCAAGTTGTCACACCCCAATTCTGGTCTATTCAGAATGATGTGATGAACCGCTAAATAACCAACGGTTCAACCAGGATCTCTAAAAGGCTATCCCTGCGTTACCTAAACTTACACACATCCATAATCATAATCAGAGTAAATACACAATAGCGGAAGTCTTATAATAAAATGAACTGAGAAACTAAGATGATATTAATAATTTAATAGCAAATTATTCTGTATCAATCGAGACATAAGTAAATATCAATACAAGTCTTTAATAAATCCAAATAAAGAAACCTATAAAACATCTAATTAAATACACACGAGTTGCACTCGCAATATGAGTCGTGCATATCATCTTCAGCTCCAACTTCCATAGCTGCCACGTTCCCGTACGCAGACGCGTTCATATAGTCTTCAACAGTATAACCTGCATCATCAACTAAAAATATTCGACGTCGAGGGGTGAGCACACATCACGGCTCAGTGAGTAGCCAAAACAATGCAACAATACATATGCATGTAAAAATCAATTTATTTCTTTGGTCCGATTTAAAGTTTGCAGTATGCAATAGAAAGGTTTAGGTAGCCAAAGGTCGCGTTTATTGACTCCCCCTCTATACACGAGTGTGTGACGTTACCTGAAGATCACGTTTATCGTCAACTCACATGCACCCAACCATGAACATTATATAACAAAGGTTACGTTTATTGCTATATAGTGCCATACCAACACGTAAGCCCCTGTTGGCGAGGGCTGCAAACTGGGCTCGCAGCTAACCAATCCTAATGCCAGACAGTGTATCCAAGGCCTCACCCCAAATCCCTTAGAATGTCCATAGAGATAGAGCTAAGGCCCCCGGTAGAGTCGAGACTACAAGGACCGAGACCACCTCCCTGATACTCTACGACATAATAGTTCTGCTAAAGTAATGGCGATACGACGATGCCAATGCACAAGACTTGAGTTAGAGATAGAGCTAAAGTGCTGAGACCCGCCAAAGGTTAACGTTTATTGACATCCTCATCACACCTCCCCTGATACTCGCTCGCATCAAGCACATCAACCACACACATACAAGCACATGCCTATTCCTATCATCATCATCATCATCATCATCATCATCATCATGTTATAAATAATAAAATAAATATACATGAACAAGTAATAGAAATATTGGATGGCATGCTGTATGCACATTACAAACATATTCGCATAGAATCAAGCATGGCATAAGACTCAAGAAATAGAAAATAGTTTATTATTAACCAATTTAGTTTGGGATTAAGGTTCCTCACCTTAGCTTGCTAATAGATATTTTTTCAAGCTTTAGAATTACCGTTATAATGTTATTATATTGCTAGCAAACCTAACAAAGTCGATAGAATTAATTAAAAAAAATTCTGAATTTAAAAACCATTCTGTTAACTGAGGGTCGATGCTAGGGTCGATGGGTCTATCGACCCTCCCCTCTTTCTGGACTTCCCGAATGCTGAGGGTCGATGGTCAGAAACACCTAGGGTCGGATGGTCATCGACCCTTGGTGCGACCCTTGGTGCACTTTGGTCCAATTTCTACTTTTTAATCCTTTCTTCGTGTTTGGGGTCCTATGGCTTGCTCCTACATTCCATTCTACATCCATTCCATGGTCTGAAACCATGTATAATCCATCTAAATAGTTTTCATGCATCCACTTATGGTTTTCCATGAAAACCTAACCATGGATGGATGGTTTGGGTTTCTCTGAGATCACTCTCTCTCCAATAACTATCCTAAGGTCTGTAGAAACTCATGGAATTAGTATCAATACCTGAGAAGATTAATCTTTCTCTGCAACTCTTCTCCTTTTTGCTAGGTTCTCTTCCTTGCCTCTCTTCTTCCTCTTTTCCTTCTCCTCTCTTTCTCTCAATTCAATTAGGGTTGTGAAAGGAGTGAAAGTGGCTTAGGGACGTCCTTTAAATAGACTAGGAACATCCTAAATAAGTCCCATTAAGATTTGGAAAGAATCCCAATCGAAAAATATAGAAATTTCCTAATTTCTATATTCGGCAGGAACCGAGGGTCGATGATCCCGTCGACCCTAGGGTCTTAAGCTGTCCGACCCTCCCTCCAAAACTGAGGGTCTGACTTTCTGTTTTGGGTGGTCCGACCCTGCTTAGCTAGGTGTGCGACCCTTCCCCTATTTTAAGTGTTTTTGGGTCGATTTGATACCTGGGATCTCAATCTCCTTCACGCCCTTGGTCCATTTGACTCGACCATGATGGGTGAACCTGGTTCTAGGTGGTAAGATCGGGTTAGATTGACACGGGTCTTACACATTCGCTCCTGGCATGAACCGTCCGCACCTGCCAATTCCGCTGTTCGATGAGTGGTGGTTTCGTTCTGCGGTGGCGCAAGCCCATTTTCCCTGATTTGAAGAGAAGAATATCGAGTCAGGGTGATGTGTAAACTTGGAGTAGCTACGACGATTTGACTTTGAAGCAGCCTTCGGTGATCTTGGGTGGTTACCCGTCATTACTTACACTGTGACCACCCGCCCCAACATAGTCAAACATTTCTACGCCAACCTGGAGGTCGAGGGAAATGTTAACGATTTCAGCCGTGGCAAGGACCTCCGCATAACCAGCTTTGTCGAAAGCGTTCCCATATCCTTTGACACTCACCAACTTGCTGATCTTTGGGGATTCCAAATGATGGTGACTTGGTTTACTGCGCCCTCAAGATGAAGGGCTTTCTTACTGATGATCTGTGCCAGGAGGTTTCAGAGCAGATCCTTAGCCCAGGAGCTCCCATGAAAGCTGCTAGCTTGAGACCTCTTCCCCGAGTCTATTGCCGCATCATCCAGTATGATATTATTCCTCAGAGCGGCCACTACAGTGAGTTGTCTCAGCTCACCTAGTACTTGACCTATTACGTCTGCACTAGGGAGCGGGTCTGTCTCCCTTACATTATTATCAGGACCATGCATCAGGCTACTCTGCCCGATTAGATCAGTAACCTTCCTTATGGCCGGCTTATCACTACTCTCCTGCAGCGCCTTCGAGTAGACATGAGGGGTGAGATTGCGATTGAGGACACCATGACCTCATACATTGACTGGGATGCCATTATCTGGATGAGGATGGACAATCTGCCCATCAGTGATGAGGAGCTAGAGGCTCGTCCTCGTCCGCTTAGGAGGGTAGCAGCAGTAGCAGCAGCTAATGCGGCTCATGCAGAAGAGGCAGGGGATGATGGTGCTGATGATCAAATAGAGGACATTCCAGCATCGGTACCACAACCCATACCTGCAGTGGGACCATCCCAGCCTTCTCCCGATACCATGATGGGTATGTTTTCAGAGATTTAGGATGCCCAGCGTGAGATGAGCCATGACCTAGGGCGCCTTTCTCGCAGCCTCAGAGTCACACAAGAGCAGGTACACTGGCTCAGGGTAGCTTATGAGCGTGATTATGACATCACTGACCCTATTCCTCCTATGCCCCCATCCCCAAGATGGATCTTTTATTTTCTCTCCCTCACAGCATGGTTTTTATTATAACAGGGTAACTGTCCGGCTTGTGGACTGTACCCTGTAGTATAATTAACTCTTGATATAGTTTCCTTTGGATATTTTATTTTTATATAATTTTCTTTTTACTTGTTATGGTAATTCATGATCATTCTGCTTGTCACTATAGTTTCCTCACTAGAGCATGTGTATTTATTAATTCCACCTTTCATATAGTACATTATGCTCCTTAGTATTTAGTTTCAGGCATCAAACAAGTGCTTAAGGTGCGTTTTTATTAAGACTTTTAATTTTTCCTATCTCAGTTCATCTACTCAGTTAAATGCAAATATGGTCTGTTGGACAGAGTCTAAGAGCACTGATACCAAGTTTTCACACACCAATTCCAGCTGAACTAGAAGTGTGAGTGAACCGTCACTGAACCAACGATTCACACCAAGATCTCAATAAGATCGTGTCCACTCATACAAACCGTTGCACATAACCACAATCAAAATATAATAAAATATAGCAAAAGTCTTAAATTAAATGAAATGAGTTCTCTATTGATAATTTAAATAAAATATCCAATTATTCTCCGCACCAAAACATAAATAAATATTCTTACATCAATTGTATCTTCAACTGAAAATAAATAAAAAAAATTAAAAAAATCCTAAAGGTACACGCAGAAAGGGCACTTGCATGAAGCGTCATGCTCGTCCTCTCCTGCTTACACTTCTAAAGCAGCAACACCTCCATATGCCGGAGCATCCATGTAGTCCTCCACAGTATAACCTGCATCAACATTTAAAACATGTATATATATATATACAGGGTGAACTCACAACTTAGCTTAGTAAGACAATCAGACAATGCAACAAACATATGCATGAGTAACATTCACATTATGGTCTGATTTTAAGTTTTCAATGTGCTATAGAAAGGATTGGCGGCCACCACACCTCTATACACGAGTGTGTGAAGCCGTCCAATGGATCAAACACCACTGTCGTCTCACATGCACCCACCATGGAATAGAGATAGAGTTAAAGCGTTCGAATCAAACACCGCCAACACTTCCCCTGATACCCTACCCATACCAACACGTAAGCCCCTATTGGTGAGGGCTTGCAAACTGGGTTCACAGCTAATCAATCATATATGTCATCACAGTAGGCCCTATCCCAGCACAACTCCCTACGACATAGAGATAGAGCTAGAGTCTAGTGGCCAGGCCGGAGACCACAGTGCCACTTCCTCTCCCTGATACCCTACCTCCACCAAGCACGCTAAAACAAAACGATACGAAAAGGTGTTAATGTGAGGAATGATCCCAGACCTTAGGCCCTTCTCATTCCATACACCAACGAAAACAATCACATGCCTAACAGTCACATCCTAGCATAGCGAGTATGCATGAACAATAATAATAACTGAAAGTAAAGATGACATGCGAGTATGCACAAACATCAATCCATAGAATCATAATTATTAACAACGTTTTACTGTTATTAAATTATTAGGGTTTAAGTTCGATCCCCTTACCTGACGCTTGTTTGATAGCTTGCTCCGCGTCACAGAATCCAAACTTGCTATCATAAGGTCCTACACGACGTTAAGTTTGAGTTAGAATAGTTTTTCTTAGGGTTTACGTTGGTCAGAAACCAACAAGGTCAAAACACTACTCATAGAGCAGATCGATCGTGGGTAGCGATCGCAGGTATCGGTCGTGACACTGTGGGGAAAAGTGCGACTGGTATGATCGATCAGTCCCCACAGACTAGTCTCCGGGAGATACCGATTGCAGGTACTAGTCGCACAAGGCTGCGACCGGTATGGTCGATCGGTATGTCTCTGGAAGACCATACACCTAGTTCTCGCCTTCCGTCGGTCACCCCCTATTGATTCTAGGGTTTCTCCTATACATTCTAGGTCTGAGCACTGAGTTATAGTTGTTTCCAACTCCATTCAAGTCCTAGTTTCGATGATCTTCAACCTAGAACTTGAATCTAGGGTTTACCGACTGGATTAGGGTTTGACGGCAAATTCAGATTTAGATCAACAGTTCGCCTTACATGATATTGATTTAATCATGACTAACCATTTTAGAACGCTTAACGTAGAGGAATGTTTAAGCACTTACCAATGGTTTACGGTAATGTGTTCTTCGTCCAACGGCAATGGCAGCTCTTTGCTCTCCTTCCTTAGCTCCTTCTCCTTCTTCGATCTCTTTCTCCTCCTTAGGTTTGTGAGGATCAATGAAAGGGATTTAAGGAGGTTTAGGGGTCCTTATATAGACTAGGGTTGAGTTTAGGAAGCCCCCTAACATTAGGAAAGTCTTTCGGTTCAAAATTTAGAAAGTGGGCCCCATAGAGATTGGTTTTCATATCTAAGTGGTCTGCTTCGCAGGTTATACCGATCGACCGGTACCATAGACCAGTACCATCGACCGGTATGAAATATATCATATTTTGAGGTCCGTTTTCGTACCTGATTGTCATCCGCTCGTCTCGTCTGGCTCGATGATGATTGGAAAACCTGTTACGACATGAATTAAAGGTTTAGATCGGGTTCATGGAGTGCGGGTCTTACAATAATTATGCGTTATCTTTTTAATCTCAAGATGTCTATTAATGTAAGCAATCTGGTTAGTGTTCCTGTTCTTACTGGAACCAATTGCAAATAATAGATTAAGGAACTAGAGATATCTTTAGGTATGCTACACCTTAATATGGGTATCATGGAGGATTAACTTGTTGATCTCACATATTCTAGTACCCCAAAAGAAAAACAACAGATGGGAAAATGAAAAAATACCAACAAGAAATGTTTGATCATGATTAGGCGTTATGTCCCTGGCTTTATATTAGATGGAATTGAGGAAAAGAAAACAGCTAAAAGTTTACTGAAAGACATTAAAGCAAGATATGAGGAAACTGAGAAAGCGCAGATGGGCACCTTGATGGCAAAACTGCCTACCACTGTTTATGATGGAAAAGGTAATGTTACAAATCACCTTGTAGGACTTGCTGGTTGTTACGGTCGGAAATTGCCCGCCGGTCTGCGATCCGAGCAACCTGCAATCACAGAGATGAGACAACGGAGTTCGGCGACTAAGCCTTGGGTACACTCCGATGCCTAAGTCAGATTGTCAATGTAAACAGTCAAGAGATAGCAGGAAGCTATCTCCAGTTTAGAGAAAGAGGGGAACGATGAGAGAGTTTGAGCGTACGAGAATGAATGGTGAGATTGTGATTGTGAATTAGTTTACCTTGAGGGATCGTCCTCTACTTATAAAGATTGGGAAGAACCATGGAGGTACCAGGACTCAGGGAAGTAGACCGCCAATAGGACTGCCAAGTGTCGCTCTGAGGGACACCCACGTCATAGACTCCGAGTAGGAGTAGGAGACTGTAGCCAAGGAAGCCGAGTCGGTCTATAATAAGAGTGACACATGTCACCACATAGATAGCCGTATGACCACGATGATCAGCGTCGTATCATACTAGGAGAAGGACTCCTCTGACGTGACATAGTTGCCTTAGGACTCTGGCCTCCGACCAAGAATCGTAACCGAATAGGTCTATACCTCCGACCAGCACCGTATCCTAACAGGAGTGTAGCTCTGAGCGGTAGAAGCCGAGTGCACCACATCATTCGTGGTCGGCTTCGAAGATAAAGGTTGCCACGTGTAAGATTTTAAGTGGATGATGTTTTTCCCACATAACAGATGCCCCTTGCGCTGTCGAATTCATGAAATTCGATAGTGCAAATATACTGAACAAAAATATCATGATCCGCTTGGATACTTTAGAAGTATGATCGGTTGCAACTGTTGGTCGTACCAACGTCCCCTGGGAATTCCCCATCACGATCGGAACCCATGTGAGTGGATGGCAGTTGTCACCAACTATTCCCACTGCCAGACGGTGCATGAAATTTGAGGCGTCAGACCCGTGAACCGTTGTTCCTATCGACCGTTGATATTTAACCGATCCGAACCGCCACGCCCATCCACGGTTGTGAACCAATCTGCCCACCTCGGGACGAAGCGCCATAAATAACCGTTACAATCGCGAACGGTCGGATCCATCGGACGGTGGAGATCAAATCTGATGGTCTCAAGAACTAGTGCCGTAATTATCCTCAAAGTCGTCATTGCAGCGGATGTCAGCCTCATGTCGCACCCGGTGCGGTAGACGTTAAGCCACTACTGTTCCGCCACATGTTTGGAATTCAAAAAGTTGAATTTCAAACTCGGCGTCTATAAATATGCTCCAAACATTTTCATTCGACCATTTGGACGAGCTGAGATTAGAGTCTTCTTTGCGTGGTCGGAGCATCCTAGTGTCCAAGTCCTTCGTGGGTCTTCTTCGCTTCTTTTCAAACCAGTAAGTCCTTTCTCCTTTGTCCTTTCTTCTCTTTAGTTTTCTTTTCCTTCTTATGCTTGGTAGTTTCGTTTCGTCCAATAGTGTCAGACTACTAGGAAGTGAGAGATTGTGAACCTATGGCCCAGTACCGGACCTCTTCTTCGGAGAGGTCGTATGACTCAATGGATGAGTTATCGATCCCCCCTGAGCCTCTTAGTAGGAAGAGGAGAGCTCGAGACTCTGTCAGTCTGAAGTTTGGGTGGGAGACCACCGAGTCGGAAGACTCTGGTGAGAGGGCCAGTGCCCGCAAATCTCCGAAAGTGGTCTCTTCGGCTTTCGGTCTGGCATCTGAGGAGGAACTTGAGCAAGGTTCCTCCGACGCCGCCGAGCGTAGTCGCCCAGCTGGCACTTCTGCTTGGAGGGCTCCTCGCCAGAGGAGTGGCCTTCCTGATATTCCTCCTATGGATAAACTCCCGCGTGGAGGGTGCCGAGCAAGGTTGTATCTGATACGGCCTTGACTCAAATCCATAGGGCCTATCAGTTGGAGGAGCCCATGACTAACGTCTTGGTTCGATTCCCATCGTCTGAGGAGAGGGCTTGCAGTTTGAACCTCTCAGAGATCTGTATGTACGAACACGCTCTGAAGTCTGGCCTCCGTTCCCCCTTCACCCCCCTCGTAGTCGATATCCTGAAGGTGTATCGCATCGCTCCCTCCCAATTGACTTCGAACGGGTGGCGGTGCATTTACGCCTTCATCATGTTCGTCCTCTGACTGGGAGAAACTCCGATCGTGAACCTGTTCCGGTTTCTTTTCCAGTTCTCTAGCCTTATTGAGACCCGCTCCATGAGCGCGTTAGCCCAATTGTTAGAGTTATGGTTTTCTTGCTGGTGGGTGGTACTACTTTAGTCAGAGGAACGCGAAGAAGCTTCCGGTGATATCTAAGAAACCCTCTTCCATTCACGGGTGGAAAGAGAAGTTTTTCTTTGTGGGCCCTCCGACGGGTGGCCCTGCATTGCCTCTGTCCAATGCGTGGCTGGTGGTCGAAGCGACGGGGTTCAACAAGGTCCCTTTCTTGACCTCGGAGGAGAGGCGGACCTATCGCAAGGTACTGGAGGGCCAGACAGTTCGGTTTGCCGACCTGGCGGATCCCCAGAAGTTGGCCGAGCTTGGCTTGCTAGGTAAGTTTTATCTCTAACTGTTGGACTCTGATCATATATTTTACCATCAGTACTGACCATATGCTTGGTTCTTTTGTTGTAGTAAACTTCTCCAACAATTAGCTAGTTGCCCGGATCCTGCGCAAGCGGGCCGCAGAAGCTGGAAAACAAGCCGATCAGAGAGACGATCAAGCCGGCGGGGCCACCCCATGGATGCGGGCTACGGTAGACGACCCCAAAAAGAGGCCCGTAGTTGAGGGTCCTTCAAAGAAGAAGATCGATTAGCCTAAGAACTGCCGGCCGACATCTACAAGACAAGGCCAACCGTGAGGGTTGATCGGCCTGAGGAGGACAAAAAGGGGGCTGCAACGAAGGAAGTCCAGCCCCTCCGGGCGATTAAAGTGATCGATCTGATCGAAGCTGCCGACCTGAAGGCTCAAGGTAAGTTTGTTCCCCCGGTGAAGGGTGACTCTGAGAAGAAGGTGGGGGTGGCGATGTTCCCTCCAGAGCTCGGCCTAAAGGACACTGACTCGGTGTTCAAAAGCACGAGGGTGGCTAGGATAATTCTGATTGAGAACCGCCTCCCGAAGACATGGCCTTCACCTCTTCTCTGGAGATGACTGACCTACTGAAGAGGATCTTCCTCGCTAGCACCCAGCTATGATGGTCAACCCTTCTTTCTTCCAAACTTATTTTGACTTGGCTGTTAGGATTTTTACTAATTGTTCTATTCTTCTGGTATGCAGGGTAGCAATCTCGTGGCCGAGCTTTGTTAGAAGGCTACAACCTTAGTGGTGGACTTGGAAGAGAAGACTGAGCTGGAGTCTTCACTGCGGGTGGCTCTGAAGGCGTTTGAGGACAAGTTGACTGAGAAGACCTCCGTGGCCGAAGGCCTTGATTTGGAGAAGTCCAACCTCCGGACTTCTCTGGACAAAGCCGAGGATGCCCTTTCGGAGGAACATCGAAGGGTGCACCAGGCTGAGGAGAGACTGCGGGCAGCCGAGGATGCCAAGTGGAAGGCCGAGGACGACGCCAGGTTGGCCAAGGAGGGATTGGATAAGGTAAAGGATTTTCAGGCCAAGATCCGAGACCAGGCCGTGGCTGACTACCGATCATCGTCTCAGTATGCCGACAACTTGGAGGAGGCCGCCAGCGGATTCTTCTAGAAATGGGTTATCTACTTGAAGGAGCAGCTCGCTGGGAAGGGCGTGGTCTTTGACTGCTCGGACTTTTTGATCCTGGCTGAGGAGGATGTGGTGTTGGGGCCAACCGTGCGTACGGAGGCCGAGGGTGTGCTGGAGGACAACTTGCCTGCTTATGAAGTTCCGCAGATGCCGATCATCGAGCTTTCAGTCATGCAGCTGCCGAGCGATGTCCCCATTGATCCCGCTGCCAAGGACGGGCCTGCCTGAGAGGATCTTCTGCCTGCTTGGGCTTCCTTGTATATATATATATTTTTTGTTTGTAATGTAATGTTCTGCCCCTTTGTGGGCTTTGTACTGCTGCCCCTTGTGGGCTTTTATGAACAAAATTCATTTTTTCTAATTCTCTTTGGTGCTGTCTCTTTTTATTCCTTTTGTGTTGTTCATCTTTGGTGTTGAGTGTTGTTCAACTTCAGTGTTGAGTGTTTGTTGTATTGCCCCTACCCCGGAAGTGTTGTCAGCTTGACGGCTGAGTAGGCCGAGAACACTTAAGTCTTTACGGAAATGACTAAGGCATTGGAAAATTTAGGACGTTCCTTTGAGTAGCCGAGCACGTGTAGTTGAGAAGTGTTGTGCGCTATCTTGTCTGCGGGCTGAGTCACCTTGTATCCGCATGCTACTCATACCTACTTGTCGATTTGAGTAGGCGGTGTCAATTGTGATCTGCACGCTACCCTTACCTGCTTGTGGGTATGGGTAGGCAGAATGGTTGAACACCTGCATGTTGCTCATACCTGCTTGTGGGTGTGAACAGGTAGTGTCATGTGTGATCTACATGCTACTCTTACCTGCTTGTGGGTATGGGTAGGCAAAATGGATGAGCACCTGCATGCTTCTCATACCTGCTTGTGGGTGCGGGCAGACAGTGTCGTGTATGATCTGCATGCTACCCTTACCTGCTTGTGGGTATGGGCAGGCAGAATGGGTGATCTTCGGCATGCTACTCATACCTGCATGAGGGTATGGGTAGGCAGAGTCACCGAGGACCGGCATGCTGCTCGGGCTTGCTTGAGGGCCCGAGTAGGTCGGCTGAGCCGAAAGGAACGACTATGTCAATTGCTGCGAGTTATGGGCTGAATGACAGTACTTCTTGTATTTAAAATGAACTAAGCGGTTGACCCTAGGGGGTCTGACGTACAACTGAGCCCACTTAACTTAAAAAGAAAGTTGAAAACTACCATATTGGCCAGGACAGATCGGCTGACAAAACAAAACAACTTAACAGTAAAGCTAACAACTATTTACTGGTAGTACTTCCGAAGATTGGTGGCATGCCAAGTCCTCGATATTTCTTCACCACCGAGGGTGGCCAGCTTATATGATCCTAGTCGGCCGGTTCTGAGGACACGGTAAGGAACTTCCCAATTTCGGGCCATTTTCCCTTGATTGGTGGTGTAGGGACAAATGGTTTTGTGAATTTGCATGGAATGATAAAATGTAAAAATGAAATGGAGTCGCCACCTAGATAAGGTCTAGGACCTATGTATGATTTCTCATATGAGAAATACTAATGACTCACGTGATGGATTAAGACTTATGGTCAAACCAAAGAAATAATGGGTAAGTGTCATGTTACAATTTGGGAAGGTGTTAGGCACCCAAATTGCCTAATCCGAAGATTAGTCTTCATATACTATCATTTTCTATCCTAATTTAAATTACAGGCATTGGCTAAACAACTTTTAATAGGCACCAAACCTAGGTTCTAGATGTATTTCAATTTAGGAGCAAGCCATCAATATAACAGTAAGAAAATTAAAATGTGATAGAGATCAAAATAAAATGATTGGATGACGGACCAATCAACCAATTTCGGAAGACAACCGTACCACTCACCATGTTGACAGACAAAAATCATTTTTTAGTTATTAAAGCGTAGTCCAAAGTTAAAATGTAATTGTTAGGAGGGAAATGATCCCTCCACTTAAAATATTACACGTGTCCAGTTGAGCCTTCGGAGTCTGAGCGCTCGGAGTATCTCGCACTCGTCCTCGTGGACTCGGCCTATTGTGCACACGACCTCTTATGCGCTCGGCCTCCCTGGCAGCGCTCGGATAATCAGTCCTACTCGGCTATAGTTCTCAGACTGAGCCAGAGTCCTAATGTGATTAGGATTGTCTCCGATGAGTCCTTCTCCCAGTATGATACGACACCGACTATCCCGGTGGGCCGTTACTCACACGCCAACAGGTGTCAATCCCAGAGCCGACCGACTTAGCTTCCTAGGCTAAGGTCTCCGACTCCTACTCGGAGTCTACTGCCCAGGTGTCCCACAGAGCGACACATGGCAGTCCTATTGGCAATCTACTTCCCTGAGTCCCGGTGCTTCCATGCTTCTTCCCAATCTATAATTAGAGGTCATCCCTCAAGGTAAACCCTTATGCTCTAACGCACTTACAAGCTATCAATTAACATTCACCCTACACGCTCAACTCATTCATCGTCCCACTTTCTCTAAACTGGAGATAGCCTTCTGCTGTCTCTTGACTGTTTACCTTGGGAATCTCACTTAGGCATCAGAGGGTAACCGGGGCTTAGGCGCCCCCTCCTTTGTCTCTTTTCTGTTGTTGCAGGTAACTCAGAGCGTGGATCAACGGGCGATTTCCAACCGTAACAGTTTGGCACCCACCGTGGGGCCTTCATTCGACTGGGTTTAGCGTGCACGTATTTTTATTTTGATGCTCACCGAAGAACTCGAGGACGGACGTCACGCGCCCTTTCTGAGGCATCCGTACACATGGACAGTACCGAAAGTACAACGGGGGAGGACCGTGGACCTGCACCTCCGGTGCCAGAACCCGCACCAATCCCAGAACCGGTACCACTGCAGGCACCAGCGCCTGCCCTGAGCCACACACCATCGGCAGATCGACCACAGCCTCCTCCCGAGTACGTCACTCGCCAGCAGTTCGACGAGTTGAAGCAGCAAATTGAACAGCTTGCTCAAGTCTTAAGAGGAGCTCGAGCAAGCAATTCGGTAGTAGCGGGAGAGAATCCCCAGCCGGTGCCCAATCCCCCACTTCCACCGGAAGCCCCGTAAGCGGTCCATCCGCCAAGGGCGAGGGTAGCCCCGGCCAACGCTGTGCCGAACAACCCCCCAGGGGATCAGGCTCCCGGACGAAGCGTAGCTTGGCCCGCCGGTCAGAATCCCCCGCCGCACCAGCGCCAGGCGCCCATAGCGCCGCCTCCTGCCGGAGGCCCGGGGTCCTTCCTCGATAACCTCCGGAGGGAAAGAATTAATGACGAAACACCCGGCTCTGGTCCTCAGCCTCCGGACACCCCACAGTCCGAGGTCGAGCGGCGTCTACTCGAGATCACATCTCGACTCCAGCAGGTGGAGCAAAACAAGGCCGCCCCGTCGAGAACGGCCTACACTGCAATCACGGAGCTCTCGGACGAGATCATGAGGGCACCGCCCCCTGACAACTTCAAGATGCCGGTCTTGGACTCCTACCATGGGAGTACCAACCCCGAGCAGCACCTGGACGCTTTCGTCTCTACAACACTATTCTACCCCTTGAGCGACGGCCTCATCTGCAAGATGTTTCCCTCGACGCTCCGGGGAGCTGCCCGTACGTGGTTCAATAATCTCCCGGCCAAGAGTATTACCTCGTTCGAATAGCTATCGAACAAGTTCTTGACGCACTTCCAAGCAAGCCGAGTGCGCAAGAAAACCTCGTACCATCTGTCGATAGTGAAGCAGCAGAAGGACGAGTCCCTTAGGGAATTCATCAAGCGCTTCAACAATGAGGTGCTTGAGATCAAGGACGTTGAGCCCGCGGTCCACATGTCTAGCCTGCAGGCCGGCGTCACCGATCGTCAGCTTTGTTGGTCCCTTGCCAAAAAGCCGCCGAAGAACCTGGACGACTTGCTCGCCAGGTGCGAGAAATATGCCTCCGCAGACGAGACGACTCGGGCGCAGAAAAACAACACCGTGAATAATCTGCAGGCCACTACGAAGCCGACAGACAAAAAAAGGTCTGACGCGGCCGACCCGACACTAAGCCCGGGAGACTCTAAGAAGCAGAAGTCCGGAAGAGATCATACCTACCGGTACCCCTACAACACATTCGAGTATTACACTCCGCTGAACACCTCGATGACGGAGATCCTCGAAGTAATTAAGAATGATCGGAACCTCCGACCGCTGCCAAAAGCACTCGGCAGTGGAAGGAATAAGGACCACTCCCGTTTCTGTCGCTTCCATCGCGACTATGGCCATGAGACCGAAGAATGCAAGTACCTCAAAGGGGAGATTGAGGACCTCATCAGACGAGGATATTATGGCAACTTCGTCCGACACGCAGACAGGGGACCACCCCCTGCTCGGAGGGATCGTGGGTTACCGCTCCCACTTCCGAGAAATCCACAACCCAACAACTGCCGTGTGGATGCGGGCAACGATCAGAACGCCGCTCGGAGGGACGACAGAGACCCTGATGGTGGACCGGCTCCTCCCAGGCAGTGGGTCGGCGCCATCGAATTTGGCACCGTCGGAAGCTCGCCAGGAGGGCAGAGAGGAAGAGTTCCAGTAAAAGAAAGACTCGGAGGCCGACAGCATGCCCAGTCCGAGTCCATCTCGGCCTCAGGGAGAAGAAAAGCCGAATGTAGATTTGTCGACAGTCCGCCCCCGGAGAATCGACCACGCACGTCCATGGGTCTGCGCATCCCTGGAGACGGTGGCATCTATGCCGTCACCAAAGGACCTCAAGACGAGGGCAAGCCAGTCCTCACAATCATAGGAGGGCCCGCTGCCGGGAACACCTCCAACAGGTCCGCAAAGACGTACTCCCGTCTAGTGGGGAAGACGGAGTGGCCGTCGAAAAGAGCCCGGACCGGAGAAGTCATTACCTTCAGCGACGAAGATCTAGTCAATGTTGCGGTTCCCCATGAAGATGCTCTTATCTTCACGGCCGGGATCGGACACTGCGATGTCGCGAAGTGCCTGGTCGACACCGGGAGCTCGATAGACATTATATTCTACAATGCATATCAAAGGATGCAGCTGACGGATGACCAGCTCCGTCCCGTCACTTTTGACCTTATTAGCTTCTCCGGGGACCCGGTCACGGTAAAAGGGGGCATTCAGTTGCCTGTCATTCTCGGCCAGAAGCCCAGGCAGCGTCAGGTAATGGTCGAATTCATGGTGGTTGACCGACCATCGGCTCATAATGTCATCCTCGGCAGGCCCTCGTTGAACAAATTGAAGGCCTGTATGTCCACCTACTACCTGGTAATGAAGTTCCCGACTGAGGGCGGAGTCGGAGAGTGCCGAACGGACCAGGACACTTCGCGCAGGTGGTACGCCACCGAGCTGAAAAACAGTCAGCGCGCCCTGAAGTCGGCACAGGTGAACATGATAGATGTTCCCAGAGAACCTTCTCCGAACCGAGGAGAACCCGCAGAAGAACTTCTGCAAATTTCGATTGCGGACGACCAACCGGAGAAGACGTTCCAGGTCGGCTCCTTGCTGCCCGAGGAACAAAGAGAAGAATTAATCGAATTCTTAAGGCAGAACCTCGACGTCTTCGCATGGTCGGCCTCTGACATGCCGGGGATACCGAGGGAGATGATTGAATACTACTTAGCGGTCGACCCGCAGCACAGGCCGGTGCGGCAGAAGAAGAGGAGTTTTGCACCCGCCAGACAGTCAGCCATAGACGAGGAGGTGCAGAAACTACTGGTGGCAAACTTCATACGGGAGGTCGACTACCCGGACTGGTTGACCAACGTGGTCATGGTGCCAAAGTCTAATGGCAAATGACGGATCTGCATAGACTTCACCGACCTCAATAAAGCCTGCCCAAAAGACAGCTATCCGCTGCCACGCATCGACCAGCTGATTGATGCCATGGCCGGGCATGAACTGTTGAGTTTCCTCGACGCATATTCCGGCTACAACCAGATAAAGATGCGAAAGGCCGACGAAGAGTGCACATCCTTCGTCACAAATCAAGGGCTCTTCTGCTATACGGTAATGCCTTTTGGCCTCAAAAATGCAAGAGCCACCTATCAGAGGCTAGTCAACAAAGTCTTCAGAGGACAGATTGGCCGCAACATGGAGGTATATGTGGACGACTTCCTTGTCAAGAGTACACAATCCGGTCGGCACCTAGCCGACTTTGGTGAAGCATTCCAAGTCCTCCGAAGGCACAGCATGAAGCTCAACCCTACGAAGTGCGCCTTCGGAGTTGGATCAGGAAAATTCCTGGGATTCATGGTCTCGCAAAGGGGAATCGAGGCCAATCCCTCAAAAATCAAGGCAATCCTAGACATGGCTGCGCCCACCAGAGGGAAACAGGTGCAAGAGCTGAATGGCCGAATAGCCGCACTCGGCCGCTTCATGTCCAAGTCTGCCGAGCGCTGCCTCCCTTTCTTCAAAACTCTGAAGGGAGCCGGGAAGTTTGAATGGACCGAGGAGTGTCAGAAGGCCTTCGAAAACCTGAAGGCGTATTTATCCTCGCCCCCACTACTTGTGAAGCCGAACCCGGGGGACGAGCTGCAATTGTACCTCGGGGTATCCGACCGCGCAGTCAGTGCCGTCCTGATAAAGGAAGAGGACAAGGTCCAGCGGCCGATCTATTACGTCAGCAAAGTACTTCTCGACGTAGAAACCAGGTACAAGCCGATTGAGAAACTAGCACTTGCCCTGGTTACCTCCGCCCGGAAGCTCCGCCCGTACTTCCAGGCGTATCCGATATCGGTGCTAACAAACACGCCACTGAAGAGGGTGTGCCCGATGTATCCGGACGACTGATAAACTGGGCAGTGGAACTCGGCGAGTTCGACATCAAATACGTCCCCAGAACGGCCATCAAGGCACAAGCCCTGGCGGACTTTATTGTCGAAAGTACTCTACCCGATCAGGATTTTGCGAAACCTCAGGCGGTAGCGCCCTCGGAACAAGCTGGAGCCGCCTGGACCCTGAACTTCGACGGTTCCTCCATGGAAAACAAAGCAGGGGCAGGAATAATTTTGAGAAGCCCGTAAGGATCTAATATACGATCCGCTATCAGATTCGGATTCAGGGCAACCAACAATGAGGCCGAATACGAGGCTCTACTAGCCGGGCTCAGATTGGCCAAAAGCCTAGCCGTCCATCGGCTAGTGATACAGGGCGACTCTCAGTTAGTCATTCGCCAAGCACAAGGAGACTACGAGGCTAGGCAGCCCGAGATGCAGAAATACCTCGAAAGGGTAAACTCGGCCATCACAACCTTCCAAAGCGTCGAGCTGCAGTATGTCGGCCGAGAAGAAAACGCCGAAGCCGATGAACTATCAAGGTTGTCCCTAGCAGACATACGTGTAATGGACTGCCGTGTACGTGGAATTCTTGGACCACGCCAGCACTTCTGTTGAAGTCGTAGCCCCCGTCGGAGTCGCATCTAGTTGGTACGATGATATATATCGATACCTCCAAACGGGCGCCCTGCCGACTGACAGGAAAGATGCTCGCCGCATCCAAGCCAAGTCCCGGCAATACACCATACACAATGATGTACTGTACAGGAGATCTTATACCTTACCGCTACTCAGGTGTCTGCGGTCAGACGAGGCCGACAGCGTTATGAGAGAAGTCCATGAAGGCATATGCGGCCGACACCAGGGCGGACGGTCGTTCTTCCAAAAGATCCTCCGCCAAGGCTACCATTGGCCGAAAATGCACGACGATTGCATCGAGCTGGTCCGTAGATGCGACAAGTGCCAGTTCTATGCACCTGTACAGCATGCTCCGGCCGCACCATTACAGCCGATTACGAGCCCCCTCCCCTTCGCCATATGGGGTATGGACATCATGGGGCCCTTCTCCCAAGCCACTTATCAACGAAAATACGTCATAGTGGCCATCGATTACTTCACCAAATGGATAGAAGTCGAGGCCGTGGCCAAGATCGACACCAACAAAGTGGAACAGTTCTTCCGCCACTCGGTCATGTACATGTTCGGTGTACCAAGGATCCTCGTGACGGACAACGGAACTCAGTTCTCCAGTGCATCCTTCGCAAACTTTTGCGAAGAGTTCCGAATAGACCACAGGTTTGGATCAGTCGGGCATCCGCAAACAAGCGGCCAAACTGAGGCCACCAACAAAACAATATTGGCCGGCCTGAAAAAGATGGTGGCGGACCAGAAGGAGAAATGGGTCGACATGTTACCCAGTATCGTCTGGTCGTACAGAACAACCAGCCGAACACCTACTGGGGAGACGCCCTTCATGCTTGCCTTCGGCACGGAGGCGGTCGTCCCCGTCGAAGTGTTCCATCCCACATTCCGAATGCTGAACTTCAACGAGTGCACCAACTCCGATGACCTACGCACAAACTTTGACGACCTCGAAGATGTGCGCGAGTCGGCAGCATTCCGAATGGCAGATTACCAGCAGACTACATCTCGGCATTATGACAAGACAGTCCGACTTAAACAATTTAAGGTCGGAGATCTTGTCCTCCGGAAGACTGCAGTCTCCGACCCCACCAATCAGGGGAAGATGGCCAAAAACTGGGAAGGGTCATACCGCGTACTAAGGACAGGAAGACCAGGATCTTACAAGTTAGTCACCATGGACGGCGACGAAATCCCGACGACATGGCATGCCACAAACCTTCGGAAGTACTACCAGTAGTCCAGTCTTTTCCAAATTTTTCAATTTTTTAATTTTAATTGTAATATCGGACCCCATGAGGGCATCCACTCATCTTCTTTTAATACAAGGCAGTATCATTCAGTCAACTTTCTCTGTGCATTATGACGGCCCAGCCGATCGCAAACATGGTCACATATCTTCCTACCAAGGTTCACAAGCAGACCAAGGTAGCCTGAAGATCACACTCGTACCTTCCGACCATGGTCCACAAGCAGACCATGCTCGCATGAAGGCCATATCTTCCTACCAAGGTCCACAAGCAGACCAAGGTAGCCTGAAGATCACACTCGTACCTTCCGACCATGGTCCACAAGCAGACCATGCTCGCATGAAGGCCATATCTTCCTATCGAGGTCCACAAGCAGACCAAGGTAGCCTGAAGATCACACTCGTACCTTCCGACCATGGTCCACAAGCAGACCATGCTCGCATGAAGGCCATATCTTCCTACCGAGGTCCACCAGCAGACCAAGGTAGCATGAAGATCATACTCGTACCTTCCGACCATGGTCCACAAGCAGACCATGCTCGCATGAAGGCCGTACCTTCCGACCATGGTCCACAAGCAGACCATGCTTGCATGAATGCCATATCTTCCTACCAAGGTCCACAAGCAGACCAAGGTAGCATGACGATCATACTCACACCTTCCGACCATGGTCCACAAGCAGACCATGCTCGCATGAAGGATACAATCATAACTCCCTACCACGGTCCACGAAATGGCCAAGGCAACATGGGGTCGTTTGTACCAAGTGCCCTCGGCTAGCCTCCGTGTCAAGCCAACGACACTTCCAGGGAAGGACGGCCTTAGCTACTTTGGTCCTAATTACTACGCAGTCGGAATCGGAGTTGCCTTAGCTACTTTGGTTCTTAATTACTACGGAGTCAGAATCGGAGTTGCCTTAGCCACTTAGAAGAAAAAGAGAAATGGAAGACAATGGAAGAAAAAGATGAATAAATTTTCATTAATGTGAACCCCAGAAGGGCAATATTACAGATGTACAAAAAAAAAAGAAAGAATAGTATCTATACAAGTTTACATTTTTTCCTCGGCGGTCGCAAAGAGCCGGGTCTGCCAGATCCTCGGCGGGCAGTGCAAGTTCAGGGAGCTCCACCAGTGGAGTCTGCGGCACCTCGTAGGGGGGAAGGTCGTCGTCGGGCGCTGGGGCAGCCTTGGCCTCCTTAGCTGGCTCCGCCAAAACTTCTTCAGTGGCAGGCAGAGCCGCCTCGGATCCTGCGGCATTTAATTCTTCAATCTGGGCGACAATCGGAATTGTCGACCAGTTTATCTTGAGGGCCCCCTTGTCCCTCAGTTGATCCCTCAGGAACATTACTCCCCTCTCAAAGTAGCCGCTGGCTGCCTCCTCGACTTCTTCATCGAATTGGGCCGATGACTTGTACTCGTCAACGGCCCGAGACAACTCGACCTGGTGTTGCTCCTCGGCCTTGACCAACGCCTCCCTGGCACTCCGAGCATCGTCCTCGGACTTTTTCAGATTCTCCTCCAGCTCCTTCAGGCGCTCCTCCAGCTTCTGCCAGGCTTGCACTTCAGCCTGCAGGTCGCCATCGGTTTTCTTCCGCCCGTCCTCGGAAGCCCGGAGCTTCTCTTCAACAGAGAGCACCTTCTTGCGCTCCGTGCCAAGATCAGCCTCAGCCTTGATCAGCGACAACTCGAGGATGCTCTTCTCCTTGACGAGGCCCTCAACCTCCGACGATTTATTTGCGAAGTTCTCCTCAGTGGCCTGCAGGGCCTCGCGCAAGGAGATCTCCAGAACTTCCTTCTCGTCCAGGTCGACATATGCTTGGCACAGTCTTTCGCTAAGCTCGGAGAAGAGGTTCGTAGCCTGTACCAGGCAACAATTACCCGGTTAGTACATATGGAAACACAACAAAAGCAACTATCAGGGGCCGATCAATACCTGGACGAGAGTAGTAAATCCGCGGGAGTAAATCTCCTCGTGAGGTAGGCAGGCCGTGAACTTGATGTCCTCCGGTAAGCGCCCCTCTGTGGCCACGATCCTGGCCGCCCTCTGGCTCATAAAAACCGAGTCTGTAGGCCTCAGCTTAAGCGCAGGATGGAAGGCCGTTGTCGTGGCCGTTTGCTTCTCGCCCTACTGGCGAGCCCCACCTTCGGCCTCTACCCTGGTGGCTCCGGAGGCTGCTGTCGGATTGACCACCCTTGGGCTGTCGGCAGCCCCCTTGGGCTCGGCTGCCGAGGGAACCACCGTCTGGAGGGGCTGGGCGTCCACCACACCTCAGGCAGGCTGGACTTCCTTCGTCGCAGCCTCAGCAGTTCTCCCCTCTCCGCCGTCGAGTCGAGGAGCCGGCCTCTTCTTGTAAATGTCGGCTGGGAGCTCGGCAACCGACCTAATCTTCTTTTTTGGGTGCTCCTCGGGCATGGGCCCCTTACCTTTGGCCTCTGCCGTGGCTGCTGGTCCCCTCCGAGGGTGGGCATCTGCCTCACCACTGACAGACTGAGCTTTGGGTCCCGCTCGGACGTTGACGAGTTGAACCCCCTTTTCGGCATCGGCCTTCCATTTGGCCATTATCCTAGCGACGATCTTGTCATCCTTGAATTTCACTGCAATAAGAAGACGGTCAGTAACATAAACAGAACAGCACAAGAAAGACCTAATGTTGTTAAACTTACCAAGAAGGCCGTGTCCGGCCAACAGCACGGGATCCGCTAGGTCGGAGAGGTGCACGGTCTCCCCAGCCATCATCTTCTTCAGAGTCGTTCTCTCCTCCGCCGTCAGGAAGGGAATTTTATTGAACCCTGTGGCGTCGACCACCAACCAGACGTTTGACAGAGGGAGAGGTGGACCGCCCGCAGCAGGGCCCACGAAGAAGAACTTGTCCTTCCACCCGTGGATGGAGGAAGGCTTCTGGGAGATGGCCGAGAGCTTCTTCACGCCCCTCTGGCTAAAGAAGTACCACCCGGTCATGGTCCGAGCTTCATTTAAGCTGGTCAACTGAAAGATCGACCGGAAGAGGTTCACGGTCGGAGTCTCGCCAAGACGGCGGACGAATATGATGAAGGCAAAGATGCATCGCCACCCATTCGGAGCGAGTTGGGAGGGGGCGATGCGGTACGGCTGCAGAATCTCTACAACCAGGGGGTAGAAGGGGAACCTAAACCCTGATTTCAGAGTGTGCTCGTACACACAGATATCCGACGTGAGCACGGAGCAGGCCCGCTCGTCGGAGGTAGGGAGCCGAGGACGGACATTTGTCATCGGCTCCTCGAGCTGGTATGCCCGACAGACCGATAACAAGGCCGCCTCGGTCTTAATTTTACTTGGGATTCTCCAGGCCGGGACGGTAGCGAAGGACGCTACCGGCGGTCGGCCACCCCTCTGGCGGGAAGCCTGTTGGGGTGGAGGGCCCGCAGGATGACCGCGCTCTTCTGCCTCGGAGGAACTCTTCTCAGATTCCTCCGGGCTGGAAGCCCTAGATTCATCAGACCATCCTCCGCCAGAGGAAGATGATCCGTCAGAGGAAGAAGTTTGGGATTGGGTCATTCTTCTAGTCACTCTCACCATACCAGAAGATGTGACGCTGTTGGAAGAGAAACTACTGAGCATGAACTGAAAGGCGAATGGTTAGAAAACTTACTGGTTGCAGAAAAGGCGACTGAATGCACGAAGGAAAGCTTGGAGACAGAGATCGACTGGACTCCGAGTGCTCTGGGGGAACTCCGATCGCAATTGAGGCAAATGGTTGAATGACTGAGGTAGGAAGGTATTTATAGGGCGAGCGACCGATAACTGTCTCTTCGGGTTCTGGACACGCGTTGCGGTCCCATTGGCTGTCCTCTGCTACGCCGGGCGTGACGTGACTGATTGACGTACGCAATGATGGCGCACGTTCTCGAGGCACTCAGCTTCCTGCGGACCGTCAAATTAATGAGACGATCCGTGTGCACTGTGTTCTCAGCCGTTCGATGCACTCAATCGATTCCGAGGCAAATAACATTTAATGGTGTTCATTCTCGAGGCGCACCGCCACTCGGTGTTCGTTGGATCGTGGATCGATCCGCGTCAAATTGGAAGATCCACGGTTGTGCACTCTTGCCTGAACCAAGATTGGCACCTCGAGCCCCGTGCCTCAACCAATCGTGCAGACGGAACGTAACCATTTTTCCTTGGGAACAGCCTATCATTCAATGCATCTGTCCGTCTGATATTCGGCCTCGTACGACGTAGATTTTTTCGGTGTTAAGCTTATTGCCCTGCTGAATTCGCTGCATCCGACAGCGCAAGGGGCATCTGTTAGGAGGGAAATGATCCCTCCACTTAAAATATTACACGTGTCCAGTTGAGCCTTCGGAGTCTGAGCGCTCGGAGTATCTCGCACTAGTCCTCGTGGACTCGGCCTATTGTGCACACGGCCTCTTATGCGCTTGGCCTCCCTGGCAGCGCTCTGATAATCAGTCCTACTCGGCTATAGTTCTCAGACTGAGCCAGAGTCCTAATGTGATTAGGATTGTCTCCGAGGAGTCCTTCTCCCAGTATGATACGACACCGACTATCCCGGTGGGCCGTTACTCACACGCCAACAGGTGTCAATCCCAGAGCCGACCGACTTAGCTTCCTTGGCTAAGGTCTCCGACTCCTACTCGGAGTCTACTGCCCAGGTGTCCCACAGAGCGACACATGGCAGTCCTATTGGCAATCTACTTCCCTGAGTCCCGGTGCTTCCATGCTTCTTCCCAATCTATAAATAGAGGTCATCCCTCAAGGTAAACCCTTATGCTCTAACGCACTTACAAGCTATCAATTAACATTCACCCTACACACTCAACTCATTCATCGTCCCACTTTCTCTAAACTGGAGATAGCCTTCTGCTGTCTCTTGACTGTTTACCTTGGGAATCTCACTTAGGCATCGGAGGGTAACCGGGGCTTAGGCGCCCCCCTCCTTTGTCTCTTCTCTGTTGTTGCAGGTAACTCAGAGCATGGATCAACGGGCGATTTCCAACCGTAACAGTAATGATTTTGAAATTAACTCTAGAGATGAAAAAAAAATGAAAGTAAATTAAAAATAAATTAGTTTAGGACTGAACTCGAATGATAAGCACTCAAGCTACCTACGTATCCCAGGATAAGCCCAAGAATCAAGCCCAACGTAGTTCAACCGCTTGAGTTGATAAGAGGGTAGATTCCTATAGCCACTAGTCAAGCTAATAGGTCATCTAGGTTTAGGATATTGAATAGACTCCTACAGTCACTAATCAAATTGGTAGGCCGTCTATGTAAAACAAATCGAATAGACTTCTACAACCACTAGTCAAGCTGGTAGACCGTCCATGTAATGCAATCGAATAGACTTCTACAGCCACTAGTCAAGCTAGTAGACCGTCTATGTAAAGCACGTCAAATAGACTTCTACAGCCACTAGTCAAGCTGGTAGACCGTCTATGTAAAGTAGGGTTTGAAAGGGACTACCATGCGATGATTGAATGTTTGCCCAAGATCGAAAGGGACTTCCATGAGATGATGGAATGTTTCCCCAAAATTAAAATGGATTTCCATGTGATGATAGAATGTTTGCCCAAGATTGAAAGGGGCTTCCATGCGATGATGGAATGTTTGCCCAAAATTTCATGCGAAGATGGAGAATTGAAATGAAATTTGAAATTTGAAAACTTGGATTGAATTTGAAATTGAAATTGGAATTGGAACCTGAAATTGAAATAGAAATTGCATTGAACTTGAAATTGAAATAGAAATGGAATTGAGTTTGAAATTGAAATAGAAATAGAAATAGAAATTGAAATTGGAAATTGAATTGAATTTGAAATAGAAATTGAATTGAATTTAAAATTGAAAATAGATTTGGAATTAAAATTGAAATTGAAATAGAAATAGAAATTGAAATTGGAAATTGAATTGAATTTGAAATTGAAATTGAAATAGTAATTGAATTGAATTGAATTAAATTCTTGATTTTTTTGAAATTTAATTTTTGAAATTATGCTTGATGATTGAATAATAAAATCTGGAAGACACCATTTTTTGCAATCGGTGTGCTAAATATAATATAAAAAAATTATTTTATGATACAAATTAGCATTGCAATTGGACTGAATTTTCTTGAAATTTGAATTTTTGAAACTATGCAGGATGACTGACATAATAAATTTGAAAAGAATATAATTTTTAAATCAATGTACAAAATACATTATGATGCAACTTGGGTAATATTGCAACCCTCATTGCAATTGGATTGAACTTGGATAATGGATTCCCAGGCAGCCTACGTATCTCGGGGTGAAGTCCGAGAATCAAGTCCATACGAACTTAGTTCGGAATGAACTACGCGTAAAAATGAAAATAATTTTTATTTGTCAACACATGAGAGGGTACTCTCGATATTAAACAATAGGCATCGGTGCCTCGCTTTATTCATACATACATCCACGCGTCTATATTTATTTGTGCATCATAAGCACGTGAGTCCGCATTGCACGAAAATAATTACAAAATTCATAAGAAATTCTTATGGGATACATAAGTGGGGATTGGGGATCAAAACTATTAATACATTTCCTTTCACGTTTGTGGGATACATTGAAGGGGTAGGGGACGTCCTACTCTATCCCGCCCGCCACTATGCTGGGGATGGCAAGTGCTGCATGCTTATCGTGCTACCCACCCCGTGCAAAATATGTGGGTGCTCACTAGCACGTCCCCACCACAGGCAGTTTATAAACATGGTAAATTGCGGAAAATTTAGAGAGGTAAGAGAAATACCTGACCAGCTGAGATTATGGATGAGAATTTGAAAATGAAATCACCTTGGTGCTCGACCAATTGCTTGAGGAAATTTCTAAGAAGCTAGTCTGACCGCGAACAAACATATCGCTGGTCACCGTATTTTGAATTCTGGTTGATTCTCGACAATCTTCACATTCTTAATCTAAATTCAGCTTCTTGCCCTCGAGGATGCTCACCCCAAACATGTGACAGAAAAATAAGTGAGGCGAGGGGCAAGCACGGCAGTAGCTAAATAAGATGTGTATTGAATATATGAAATACACAATGGAGACTAACCAAACCGAAACATGGAGAGTAACCAGTTTTAATCATGAAGACTCATGTAGACAACAATATGATAAGCCTAAAAATGGGCTTGAATCCATACCATACCAAACACATAAGAGATCATCCAAGCATACCATCATAGAATAATAAACTGAGGTATATATAAATCAAACCAAGTACTTTAAACCAGCTCAAGTGTATGAATTTATAGCTCCTGAATCATAGTTGGGCAATCATAAGGAGAGATTATAGCAAAGGCAATATGCGATATTGTGCAACAGCAAACAGATATAAGCCACACTCAGCCAAAGAAAGATTCTGTCATAACTGCACAAGACAGATACATGTCGGGCTCAAATCATCAAACAAAACTTACTAACAAGGGAAAGAATAAACAAAGAACCTAAACAACCATGAGGTAAACAAAAACGTGACAAAACTAACAATAACATAAAAACAAAATAGAATAAACAAAAATACTTCCAGTTGAATCTGTTTAAGAAGCAAAGACCCCATATCCCAACTAGTATGACATAAAACCCCTATTAAAAGAAATCAATAGGAAAGAAAAGAAGCAGAGAGAAAAAAAAAAAGAAAAAAAGAAAAAAGAAAAAAAGCAAGAAGTTAGGAAGAAGATGCTAAAATAGAATACGAAGAACCAACCCAATTTAACATCATAGAACTACATCAAACCAAAGCAATTTAACCAAAAGTCCCATCAAATTAAATCAGGTAAAAAATAAGAAAATATGTCAACACAATCATGCTAACTACCTAACCCGAATCTGGTCCAGCTTGGATCAGTTCAGGAATCAGATTGCTGTAACAAAGCTACTAGAAGGGTTGAGATAATTGGGGCAAGAAAAGAAAGAATTAACTGGAATCACTGTCTAAAAAAATGAAGATGCATAACTAGATTACTACCGGAGCCTAGCCAAAAAACCCTGATTTTTCCCCAAATAATCACAGTAATACACGATCCCATCTACCACAGAAGTTCTTCCATTCTGAACCAAATTGATCTCAGTCGGTATATAATCCCAAGACGAATAGTTGTTACCATCCATTGGATGAATAACCAGAACATGTTCAGGCTTAATCAACTGGTACATCAATAATGAAGAGGGAAAAAAAATTCCAGAAGTTGGAGAAGACAAGTTGGACATCTCAGATTGAAACCCTAAGTATCAAGAAATTCAAGAAGGCAAAACAAATGAAACTCACGAGCACCAGATAGATCGAAATCATAACACCGGATAGTGCAAACTCAAGAAAGTTAAACAGATCTAGCGCAAGAATAACTAAAACCAGAGAAGAAATTCAAGAACATAACAGAATGGTTAAGAACAGAGAAGACAATCGGTCACAAGGTCACACTAGATCAGAAATCACAGTGAACAAAGGATGAACAACTGATACTCTTTGCATATCAGAGAGCAAGAAAAAAAATCAGAACAATTTTTTTGCACAAATCGTCGAAGAGAGAAGGAAAGAATAAATTCAAGACTGACCAGAGACTCCGCAGACTAAGAAAGCACTCAGCAACACTCTTGCGAAAATTTTCCGGAGGCTCACTCTCTCCGTTTCTTCTTCTTTCTTCTCTACTCTCTCTTTCTTGAAATTTGTAGAAATACATTGAGATATCTCAAACAAAAACCGAGATAACTGGAGTAGATGAAGTACGAGATCAATCGAACTATGTAACTCTGAGATTTTGATTTCGTAGACGAAACTTTTCGAGATTCAGATCCTCTTTAGGTCTGCTTCTGTAATCTCCTTCTTCTCCGTTCAAGAATTTCTTCCTTTCTTTCTTGATTTTTCTTCTTCAAATCATCTGAGAACACCTCACCGGAGAAACAATTGGCCTTTGGAACAATACTGATCGCCGCCATCAACTTCTTCTTCTTCTTGATTTCGGCTCCTCTTCTTTCTTCTTTTCTTGATTTTTCCTTCAAACCCTCCATGAACACGCCAGATCTGCCGTCACCGTCGCACTAACCATCGCATTACCACTGTTGCCGTCACTGCTTGCATCACCATCGCCACTATCTCCGTCTTCTTCTTCCTCAAACCCCCTTCTTTCTCCGCTTCCCTCTTTCGCATCTCTCTGCTCTCAAACCCTCATCCCCCTTCTCTGTTTTCATTTTTTTTAACGCAGAGAGAAAATCCCTCTCTCTGCGTCCTTCTCTCTTTTTATATTTTTTTCTTCTTCTTTTTGTTTTTTTATTTTATTATATTTTTTTTGTTTTTGGTGACGTGGTTGGAGTTCCCTTCTCCAACCACGTGCACATCATTATTTTACTTATTATTTATTATTTCATTCTATTTTTTTATTATTTTTTATTTATTTCCTTTTTCATGTGACGTGGTTGGAGTTCCCTTCTCCAACCACGTGAGCATTTGTTTATTTTTGTTTATTTTTGTTTTTGTTATTTATTTATTTATTATTATTTTATATGTATATTTTTTTATCTTATTTTATTTAAATTTAAAGTAAAACAACTAACAAAAATTATATTTTTGTCATAATTATTTTAATTTATTTTGTTATCATTGCATCTTGTTTACCTATTATATTTTATTTATTTATTTATTGTCATTATTATTTATCTACTTATTAATATATATATTTTTTACCTTGAGCTAAAAAAAATTAATATAATTTTCTCGACAAATTTGAAGTGTCTACAGATACCCCTCTTTAACCGAGATTGGTAAATTGAGGTTAAAGAAAAATGAACACTTCAAATTTGTTGTCCGAAGAATAAATAGTAAGTACATACCCTTGGCTTTATGACCTTTTGGATGAGTCAAACTTCCCAAACTCTCTATCTTGGCAACCTCATTAGGTTTCGTAACCTTTGAGACGAATTGGATTCTACGAACTTTCTTTCTTGGCAACCTCTTTAGGTTTCGTAACCTTCCAAGCAAGCTCAAACTTTTGATCTCCTTTTGTGGCAACTTCTTTAGGTTCTGTAACCTTTTGGACGAATCGAACAACTAACAAATCGAATTCTCTTGAATAGCAACTTCATTAGGTCTTGTGACTTTCAAGATGAATCGAACTTCTACCAAACAGATTCTCTTGAATAGCAATCCCATTGGGTTTTGTAACTTTCAAGACGGATCGAAACTCGAACGAAACTTTCTTGAGTAGCAGCCAATTAGGCCTTGTAACTCTCAAGACGACTCGAACAACAAACAAAACTCTCTTGAGCTTGCAAAACAAGTCTATCAACAAACAAACAAACTATCTTTAACTTTCAAGATGAGTCTGCCAACAAGCAAATTTCAGATAGCTGCAACAAGATTTAGTACCTACAAAGATTAGCATAAACACCACAAATATATTGACAATATGGAGCCAGAGACTCTGTTAGCATGATATGGATTGAGCATCTCATTGAGAGCTTAGCAGGACTTGGTGTAGCTACAGAATTGTTTGATCATTATTTTGATGACAAAAAGCTGACAAAATTTGGAACAACACTTCATCAGTCAGCATTAGTGTTGCTGAACTTTGGACTGCATGGAGCTTTATCAAGGACTCGAAAGACTTGACTGTTCTAAACAAAAACAGCTTTGTTGACCAATTTTGTTGCTACCCTCTCGGAGACACATAGAAACAATTGAACCAAAGACGTTTTGAGCTGAACAGATTCATTAAATGTACACAGAGATGATATTCATGATCAAATCTGATTTCCTTGGGAAGAATGCACACAATACCCCAATATAAATATTTTCAATAGATCACTCTAGCATATGAGGAAATCTAATGATAGATATCATGCTTAAGAGTTGAAAGCATGCATAACCTGGATTGCACATCGAATTTGGTCAAATTAAACACTGGATTAGGAAACTCCTCTTTCCTCTAGGAAAATGACAGGATAATTGAATAATGCTCTCTATTAAGTGGATACCCCACTTAGGATCTTCAAAACAAAGAAGATGACTTGATTGATCTTTCAAAGATGATGACTATGAACTTAATGAATCTGACCACACTAGTCATGAGATCCCAAAGAATACTTTATCCCCTGACACATAAGAAAGCAATAGATGATTTGGAAATTGAAATTTCTAAAAAAAATTGCTATTGAATCCAAGAGAAACAAAAGAATGATTTGATCCACTTTTTAAGATATGATTTTCTCGAAAAATTTTCCTATGAAGGCAATCTTATCTTCCCTATAGAGGATAACTCAATGTATGCTACATTCTCACTAAAGTTATACAGACCTCCTTTTGATCATGGGAGAACCAGATTTTCTATGAATGACAAACAAGGGCAACACCTCAAAATTTTTGCATTTATTTATCTCTTTCTTTTTTTTCCTTTATCCTTTTTTTTTCTCTCTTTTCTTCTTCTTTTTTCCTCTTCTTTTCCATTTTTTTCCTATCTTTTATTTATTTATTTATTTATTTTGCTTCACCTCTGTTTAGAGCTCACAAACAATTTCCCAAATGCATGATATCTAAAACAACTGGAAAATTCTACCCCAATGCTTAAATCTACATCTGCACACATTGACAGGTAGGCGACTCTTTGGTTCCTCACTAGAAGTAACCTTAAGGAGGTGTAGCCCACACCAAAATTAAGGATGGCACCAAATAACGTTTTCCCCTCTTGGCGATGTTTAGATAGCACATATGCGTCTCAACAAACTATATATAGACTACTGATGGAGATATGACCACATCTAGATCCAAAACTTCTATGTCTATAGACAAGTATGAAGGAGAAGGTCCAAGAGGACTGATAAAAAACTATCTACATGGGTCTACCATGGGAGGAGTTTTTGGTTGTTTGTGTAGAATGATTGATCTCATCAATGAGATATCACTTTATTAGATTAAAAGGAAGGACTATTGGAATTCGTTGACGCCGTTGAATTAATGAACGACAGATAGAAATTCCAATCAGATTTATTTCAATGAACTCTCAAGAATGACATGCTCGCAAGAGACGATATCATGAAACTGATTAGTGAGATTGAATGAAGGGCTTGTAATGAGACTCTTTGGAAAACCATCAGATTAATGGACGGGAGAAAGAGTCTTATGCCGATAAGAAATCATCCTCTAATGATGACCCAATGATGAGACCACCTCTTGTGAAGGCGGGATGTGGCGGCCAAAATTGAAAATCCAACCCCACACATGCTGTGAGGTACTATAAACAATCAAATTCATCATCAAGCTTTAAAAGAAGCTACCATCTTTTGAGGCACAAAAACATAGATCAGATCATCACCATAGTCTGAGAGAAACTACCACATGTCAAGGCACAACAGTTGAACTGGAACATCGACAAACTCTGTAAGAAATGTACTCATTGTGATGCACAACAAGCAACTTGTCATACTGCCAATCTTCAGAGGAATTTGCCATCCACATCCTCTCTTTTGTATTGCTCATTTTCTTCTCTTTTCTTCATTTTTATTTTTAGCAATTTTTTCTATTTCTTTGAATTGATGTGGAGGCTATATTGTCTCACTTGATCAAGATGGCTACACCTAAGGACTAAACTTACAGCCAATCCCCAAAAGAAAACGTCATCCAACATCCTCACTTTTGTACAGCTTTTTTCTTTTCTTTTTTTTTTTCTTCTTTTTTTTCAAAAGCATTTTTTCTGTTTCTTTGAATGGATGTGGAGACCTTACTGCTTCACTTGATCAATAGGACTTAAACTGCAACTCTTCATATTGTACACAGAGTCTGTATTTTGAAACTGTCGATCCATAAAAATTCTTATACAGGTATATCAAACTCAATTGAAAATACCATCTCTATGTTGGACTAGAGAGAGTGCCATTGATCTGATCAAAACTTCTTTGGCTATAAATGGTTCAATCCAATTTGGAAGCAGTTGATTGTGCAATCATCATGTACTGAAGCTCTCTATTTTTCAGCTATATATCTCAAATAGCAAGTGGTGAAAGTCTCTTTCTTGTTTGAAAGAAGTTGTGATTCTTTGCTTGTACATTTCTCACCTTGTCGGATGCTTTCATTTTCTTTCTAGAAAGGAAATTTGACTCTTCATATTTAACATAGAGCCACTCAGATTCTAGAATCTCATGTTCCATAAGAATGCTCAAGAGTGGCGCTTCCAACTTGGTAGGGAGTACCATTTTTTATGCCATAGAGTTACCCTAGAAAGATCTTGATTGCCACTCTGCAAGCTCATAGTGCCCATGATAAACTACTAATCCAATCAACATTATCTCTACCATATCAAACATTTGTGTCTAAATGGCATCTCTATCTGCCCAATCAATATTTGTGCCCGTATGAGGTCTTTGTTTGCTCAATCAAAAATTGTGGTGCTCAATCAATACATATGCCCAAATGAGATCTATATTTGCTCAAAGAATAATTATGACACTCAATCGATATTTGAGCCCAAATAATGTTTCTGTTTGCTCAACCAACATTTGTGTATGTCTGATCAGGATCTGCACTTGCTTAATTGACATCTCTGTCTACTTAATATCTTTGTCCATATGAGATTTTTGTCTACTCGATCAATATTTGTGTCTGACTAATCAGAATCAGCACTTGCTCATTGGCTCTTTTGTTTACTCAATCAATATTTGGTGTGCTGAGACATCTTCAGTATGTGTTCTATCAATATCTATATGTGTAATTAACACCTTTGTATGCAATCTTTGGAGAATGGTTGTCACCTACTTTCTACCATTGTAACCACCCCAATTAAAATTCTGATTATTGCTCTGGAAGCCCATATGACATAGCAATTTGCTAGCTCAATCAGCATCTTTGTTTATTCCATTAAAATTTGCGCCCATATCTCATTGCCATTTATTTGTTTAATTGGCATCTATGTTTGCTCTACTAGCATCTGTGTTAGCTCAATCAGAATCAGTATCTAAACCATAGGTATTTATGTCTGCCCCATTGAAATTTATGAACACTTTATTGACATCTGTATTTGTTGAATCAACATTTGCATCTACTTCATTGGAATTTATCTGTCCGATCAACATTCCATCCCATTAACATTTGTATGTGCTTCAATGACATAGATCTGTTCAATCGACATCTTCATTGGCTACTCTTTGGAGAAGGACTGTCATTTTCTACACTGTTATGATCACCCCAGTTAATGACATGGAGAAGAGATGTCAAATCAACAAACATGAGCGCACAATTCTAATGCTTTTTTTTTTCTTCCCATTTTCTCACTTTTTTTCTTTTTTCTTTTTCTTTTTTTTTTCTTTCTTCTTTTCTCTTTTTTTCACTTCCTTCCTTGATTTTTTCTTTTCAGCAATATATCACTAAACTGTGATCAATTCATGAAGCATCTCATGCTTGCAAATAATGTGCTCTTGTAAGAAACCTTGCAACTTGGGCTATTGTAAACTTGATGAAAGATTGAGCTCTATCTAATTTGTAAAACTAAGCAAAACAGCTGATATGAGTCCATGACCATTCAACACCTTTTGAGACGTCTCATGGAACTCTTTCAATAAATCCAATGAATATGTAACCTTTGCATACCATAGTGTATTCCAACTTATATCTCTTGAGACTGCTCTTGTATTCCCAGATCAATCATTTGTAGCTTTCACAGACTAGTTGGACTGTCATTTCTCAAGAGACCAGGTGGCGTAGAAGTACAGAAGATGACTCATCATCTAAATCACCACTAGGGTCAGAATTAACTGCGCACAGGGAAGTGGAAGATATGCCAAACTTGGAGAAAACATGTTGGAAGATTTCAGGCACAGTAGTTGAATTCCCAAGTGGGATGATTCTTGTTTATTTAACAGAGCTGATTGGACTAGACTCGTTTATAGACATATTAGATTCAGACCCAGACCTATACGATCTATCAGGTTTGATGATAGCAAGTTGAGATAAAAGAAATTATCTAAGCAACCGAAATCGGGTATGACGTCATTGGTGAGAACATATGATTGATTGTGAGACCAAATCTCCTTTCAAGCCACCACTAATAAGATTCATCACGCCTACTTATCAACAAATGTCTGATGCCTACTATTTGAGTCAATGTCTTAGTTTGGACCATTAAAAATCAACACTAGACTACCCCAGTTTAGGTCCGTTGGAGCTTGTTATTGAATTGTTTTCTAATGCTTGTCATTTTGATCTATACCCCAGTTTGGGTCTATTCAGGCTCATCACTAGGTTACCACACTATTGAGAATGATCACAAAGTCTTCTCTTTATTTTGGGAACTCTTGAGATTCTGAAATCAACTCTGCCGGTCAATAAAACACAACTGCCAAAAGTGGTATGGAATACAATCTAAACTTAGAGGTCCATTTCAATCTGACATGTTACCAAATATTGGGTAGTCATAACCCCTTAATATCTATGATCTGGTTCTTTACCTTTTTTCAATCCTCAACTATTATCATGAATGATCAACTCCGTCTTGAAATATGGGCTCTCAACATTATGTCTTTCAACTATTGCATGCCTTTGATAAATAACATCATCTTCAACATGATCCAGACTATGAATCGAAATGAAGCAAGCCTAGAGGTAAATGATCTAGAGATGAGTACTTGCTTGTTCCTTTTTTTTTTTTTTTTTTTTTTCAAATACTATTTCAGGGACAAACATTTACTGCTTTCCAAATTCCATGCTTTGTTGTATTTAAACTGACCAGAACATTCACTATATTCTCAAACTTGACAAACCTATCCACCATAGTATTTGGCACTGCATGATTTTTTAAAAGCTTGACAAGAAGATTGGATGTACTTTGGAAAGTTCTAGACAGTTTTTTAATTAAATTTTTTTTTTAACAATAGGGCATCTCACCCAAATGATGATTATGATGAAGAATGAATTCTGACCTCATTGGTTGATTTGATAAGATGTAATCAAGAATGATAAACTTAGGATTTGGAAGATCTGTCAAGTATAGACACATATTGTTGTTAAGGTTGTCTATGTATCATGTTCACCAAGACATTCTTTGTAATTTCTAATCATATCAATCTCTCTTCTATTGTTTTAGGCATTTGTTCTTGATTCTCAACCATGTTTCTTATTGATTCTTGAGATGCTTAGGTGGATGACTAGACAGACTCAGAAATGGAAATCCTAGACAACCTCCTAGAGGAATGGTCTATCACTCAAATGGTGGAAATAATGGAGTTTGATCCTAGACCGGATTGAAATTTTTAGAAGAATGACGAATCAAGATGGTAAACAATTATATAATCTAGAAAGACAAACTTGGAATTTGGAAGAGATTCACATGCACAAACAAAGATGACTCCACCAAACAAAGTTAGTTCTCTCAGAAGAGAAGTCAAACTAATTTATCATAGTCAATCTAATTGAATTCAAATAGCCTCGTAGATGATTTTTTTGAAAATATGATTCCAAGATGGACTATATGATCACCAACTACATAGACTTGTCGAATTCAAAGAGTTTGACGTAGATCCGTTAGCATGCCAATTCCCATGAAAGATATCAACAAATTTTTGGTTCAAAATGAATAAGTGAGCAGACACTTTAATCAAAATATTTGAGTTGATATAAGAAAGAATCGAGTCACCCCCATCATTGTTATTGATTATGATAAGCCTATTATATGAGTTGTAAGCTCATGAATAGATTTAAGAAAATCAATATATCAAGTTGAGAGTAGAGCGATTCTGAATACATCGACATGAATATCTTGATTAACGTAATCTTACTCAAATTATTCGATAATGAACCGGATCACAACAAATGTTAGTAGTGTAGATGATAGGTTCGGCAAAGGGTTACCTTGACGAGGACGAGAATGTCTAACGGTATATAAACACCGAATCATTGACTCTACATCCTTCTAATATACCTGAAGGTACAAGGTCAAAGTTGTGGTTTCGCTTGACAGGTCATCCAGTATAAACTGGGAACCCGTTACCGCTAGCCACTCAATTGTGTAGCACACCCCCAAGAGATTGCAATATATAGCACACCCCCAAGAGATTGCAATATATAGCACACCCCCAAGAGATTGCAATATATAGCACACAACAATTTATATCACACAACAGTTTATGTCAACAATAATTACATGGCACCTAACATACAAGAAAACATAGCTCATTGCTTGATTTTAGGAAAGGATAGTAAATTTGAAGCCTGGCATATTATCCCCAGCGGAGTCGCCACTGTAGGGACGAATGGTTTTGTGAATTTGCATGAAATGATAAAATGTAAAAATGAAATGGAATTGCCACCTAGATAAGGTCTAAGACATATGTATGATTTCTCATATGAGAAATACAAATGACTCACGTGATGGATTAAGGCTTATGGTCAAACCAAAGAAATAATGGGTAAATGTCATGTTACAATTTGGGAAGTGTTAGGCACCCAAATTGCCTAATCCGAAGATTAGTCTTCATATACTATCCTTTCCTATCCTAATTTAAATTACAGGCAATGGCTAAACAACTTTTAATAGGCACCAAACCTAGGTTCTAGATGTATTTCAATCTAGGAGCAAGCCATCAATATAACAATAAGAAAATTAAAATGTGATAGAGATCAAAATAAAATGATTGGATGACGGACCAATCAACCAATTTCTGATGACAAGCGTACCACTCACCATGTTGACAGACAAAAATCATTTTTTAGTTATTGAAGCGTAGTCCAAAGTTCAAATGCAATGATTTTGAAATTAACGATGAAAAAAATGAAAGTAAATTAAAAATAAATTAGTTTAGGACTGAACTCGAATGATAAGCACTCAAGCTACCTATGTATCCCGGGATAAGCCCAAGAATCAAGCCCAACATAGTTCAACCACTTGGGTTGATAAGATGCTAGATTCCTATAGCCACTAGTCAAGCTAATAGGTCATCTAGGTTTAGGATATTGAATAGACTCCTACAGTCACTAGTCAAACTGGTAGGCCGTCTATGTAAAACAAATCGAATAGACTTCTACAACCACTAGTCAAGCTGGTAGACCATCTATGTAAAACAATCGAATAGACTTCTACAATCACTAGTCAAGCTAGTAGACCGTCTATGTAAAGCACATCGAATAGACTTCTACAGCCACTAGTCAAGCTGGTAGACCGTCTATGTAAAGTAGGGTTTGAAAGGGACTTCCATGCGATGATGGAATGTTTGTCCAAGATCGAAAGGGACTTCCATGCGATGATGGAATGTTTGCCCAAAATTGAAAGGGACTTCCTTGCGATGATGAAATGTTTGCCCAAGATTGAAAGGGACTTCCATGCGATGATGGAATGTTTGCCCAAAATTCCATGCGAAGATGGAGAATTGAAATGAAATTTGAAATTTGAAAACATGGATTGAATTTGAAATTTAAATTGGAATTGGAACCTGAAATTGAAATAGAAATTGAATTGAACTTGAAATTGAATTGAATTTGAATTGAAATTGAAATAGAAATGGAATTGAGTTTGAAATTGAAATTGAAATAGAAATAGAAATAGAAATTGGAAATTGAATTGAATTTGAAATAGAAATTGAATTGAATTTAAAATTGAAAATAGATTTGGAATTAGGCTATGTTTGGTATCATTTTTGTTTTTGATTTTTGTTCAAATTTATAGTTTTGAAGGGATTTGGCATAATTTATGAGTACTATTTATGAAAAACAAAAATAAAAACAAGTCAAAATTCAAAAAGAGGTCTCAACCTCTTTTTGATTTTTGGTCAAAAATTATTTTTGTTGTGTTTTGTGCAAAACACTTAAAACATGTGTTAAAATAAAGGGTTAAAAAAGTACTTTATTTTCATTTTATAAAACCACCCCAAATCAAACCCTCAAGCACTCTTCTCGTTGACGAACGGAAGTAAAGCACAAACAACTTCGTCCTAGAGACGGCTCTGACGGCAACAACGACGACGACGACAATCATTCCAACGGAGGCGACATCGTTTCTCCAAAGATGGTTCCTGGTTTGATTTCTTTCCATAATCCCTTGACAGAGGAAGAGGAATAGACACTCCATGACAAAGGAAGAGGAAAACCTTCAAAATCATTTTTAGACATAGTATGCCAAATCTGTTTTTCATTCTACCATCTATTTTTATTATAGTTACCAAACAACATTTTATTTTTGAACAAAAATTATTTTCAAAATAATTTTTGTTAAATAGATAAAAAACAAAAACAAAAATGATACCAAACATAGCCTTAAAATTGAAATTGAAATAGAAATTGAAATTGAAATTGAAAAATTGAATTGAATTTGAAATTGAAATAGTAATTGAATTGAATTAAATTATTATTTTTTGAAATTTAATTTTTGAAATTATGCTTGATGATTGAATAATAAAATCTGGAAGACACCATTTTTTGCAATTGGTGTGCTAAATATAATATAACAAAATTATTTTATGATACAAATTTGCATTGTAATTGGATTGAATTTTCTTGAAATTTGAATTTTTGAAACTATGCAAGATGACTGACATAATAAATTTGAAAAGAATATAATTCTTAAATCAATGTACAAAATATATTATGATGCAACTTGGGTATTATTGCAACCCTCATTGCAATTGGACTGAGCTTGGGTAATGGATTCCCAGGCAGCCTACGTATCTCGGGGTGAAGTCCGAGAATCAAGTCCATATGAACTTAGTTCGGAATGAACTGCGTGTAAAAATGAAAATAATTTTTATTTGTCAACACATGAGAGGGTACTCTCGATATTAGACAATAGGCATCGGTGCCTCGCTTTATTCATACATACATCCACGCGTCTATATTTATTTGCGCATCACAAGCGCGTGAGTCCGCATTGCACGAAAATAATTACAAAATTCATAAGAAATTCCTATGGGTTACATAAGTGGGGATTGGGGATCAAAACTATTAATACATTTCCTTTCAGGTTTGTGGGATACATTGAAGGGGTAGGGGACGTCCTACTCTATCCCGCCCGCCACTATGCTGGGGATGGCAAGTGCCGCATGCATACCGTGTTACCCACCCCGTGCAAAATATGTGGGTGCTCACTAGCACGTCCCCACCACAGGCAGTTTATAAACATGGTAAATTACGAAAAATTTAGAGAGGTAAGAGAAATACCTAACCAGCTGAGATTATGGATGAGAATTTGAAAATGAAATCACCTTGGTGCTCGACCAATTGCTTGAGGAAATTTCTAAGAAGCTAGTCTGACCGCGAACAAACATATCGCTGGTCACCGTATCTTGAATTCTGGTTGATTCTCGACAATCTTCACATTCTTAATCTAAATTCAGCTTTTTGCCCTCGAGGATGCTCACCCCAAACATGTGACAGAAAAATAAGTGAGGCGAGGGGTAAGCATTGCAGTAGCTAAATAAGATGTGTATTGAATAAATGAAATACACAATGGAGACTAACCAAACCAAACATGGAGGGTAACCAGTTTTAATCATGAAGACTCATGTAGACAACAATATGATAAGCGTAAAAATGGGCTTAAATCCGTACCATACCAAACACATAAGAGATCATCCAAGCATACCATCATTGATTAATAAACTGAGGAATATATGAATCAAACCAAGTACTTTAAACCAGCTCAAGTGTATGAATTTATAGCTCCTGAATCATAGTTGGCCAATCATATGGAGAGATTATAGCAAAGGCAATATGCGATATTGAGCAACAACAAACAGATATAAGCCACACTCAGCTAAAGAAAGATTCTATCATAACTGCACAAGACAGATACATGTTGGGCTTAAATCATCAAACAAAACTTACTAACAAGGGAAAGAATAAACAAAGAACCTAAATAACCAAGAGGTAAACAAAAACGTGACAAAACTAACAATAACATAAAAACATAATAGAATAAAGAAAAATACTTCCAGTTGAACTTGTTTAAGAAGCAAAGACCCCATATCCGAACTAGTATGACATAAAACCCCTATTAAAAGAAATCAATAGGAAAGAAAAGAAGCAGAGAGAAAAAAAAGAAAAAAAAAAGACAAAAAACAAGAAGTTAGGAAGAAGATGCTAAAACAGAATACGAAGAACCAACCCAATTTAACATCAAAGAACTACATCAAACCAAAGCAATTTAACCACAAGTCCCATCAAATTAAATCAGGTAAAAAATAAGAAAATATGTCAACACAATCAAGCTAACTGCCTAACCCGAATCTGGTCCAGCTTGGATCAGTTCAGGAATCAGATTGCTGTAACAAAGCTACTGGAGGGGTTGAGATATTTGGGGCAAGAAAAGAAAGAATTAACTGGAATCACTGTCTAAAAAAATGAAGATGCAGAACTAGATTACTGCCGGAGCCTAGCCGAAAAACCCTGATTTTTCCCCAAATAATCACAGTAATACACAATCCCATCTACCACAAAAGTTCTTCCATTCCGAACCAAATTGATCTCAGTCGGTATATAATCCCAAGACGAATAGTTGTTACCATCCATTGGAAGAATAACCAGAACATGTTCAAGCTTAATCAACTGGTACATCAATAATGAAGAGGGAAATTTTTTTTCAGAAGTTGGAGAAGACAAGTTGGACATCTCAGATTGAAACCCTAAGTATCAAGAAATTCAAGAAGGCAAAACAAATGAAACTCACGAGCACCAGATAGATCGAAATCATAACACCGAATAGAGAAAACTTAAGAAAGTTAAACAGATCTAGCGCAAGAAAAACTAAAACCAGAGAAGAAATTCAAGAACATAACAGAATGGTTAAGAACAGAGAAGACAATCGGTCACAAGGTCACACCAGATTAGAAATCACAGTGAACAAAGGATGAACAATTGATACTCTTTGCATATCAGAGAGCCAGAAAAAAAATCAGAACAAATTTTTTGCACAAATCGTCGAAGAGAGAAGGAAAGAATAAATTCAAGACTGACCAGAGACTCTGTAGACTAAGAAAGCACTCAGCAACACTCTTGCGAAAATTTTTCGGCGGCTCACTCTCTCCGTTTCTTCTTCTTTCTTCTCTGCTCCTAATGCTCTCTCTTTCTTGAAATTTGTAGAAATACGTTGAGATATCTCAAACAGAAATCAAGATAACTGGAGTAGATGAAGTACAAGATCAATCGAACTATGTAACTCTGAGATTCTGATTTCGTAGACGAAACTTTTCGAGATTTAGATCCTCTTTAGGTCTGCTTCTGTAATCTACTTCTTCTCCATTCAAGAATTTCTTCCTTTCTTTCTTGATTTTTCTTCTTTAAATCATCTGAGAACACCTCACCGGAGAAACAATCGGCCTTTGGAACAATACTGATTGCCGCCATCAACTTCTTCTTCTTCTTGATTTCGGCTCCTCTTCTTTCTTCTTTTCTTGATTTTCCCTTCAAACCCTCCATGAACACGCCAGATCTGCCGTCACCGTCGCACTAACCATCGCATTACCACCGTTGCCGTCACTACTTGCATCACCATCGCCACTATCTCCTTCTTCTTCTTCCTCAAACACCCCTTCTTTCTCCGCTTCCCTCTTTCGCATCTCTCTGCTCTCAAACCTTCATCCCCCCTCTCTGTTTTCATTTTTTTAACGCAGAGAGAAAATCCCTCTCTCTGCGTCCTTCTCTCTTTTTATATTTTTTTTCTTCTTATTTTTCTTTTTTTATTTTGTTATTTTTTTTTGTTTTTGGTGATGTGGTTGGAGTTCCCTTCTCCAACCACGTGCACATCATTATTTTACTTATTATTTTTTATTTCATTTTATTTTTTTATTTTTTTTATTTATTTCCTTTTTCATGTGACGTGGTTGAAGTTCCCTTCTCCAACCACTTGAGCATTTGTTTTTTTTGTTTATTTTTGTTTTTGTTTTTATTTATTTATTATTATTTTATATGTATATTTTTTTTATCTTATTTTATTTAAATTTAAAGTAAAACAACTAACAAAAATTATATTTTTGTCATAATTATTTTAATTTATTTTGTTATCATTGCATATTGTTTACCTATTATATTTTATTTATTTATTTATTATCATTATTATTTATCTACTTATTAATATATATATTTTATATTTTTTTTTTACCTTGAGCTAAAAAAAATTAATATAATTTTCTCGACAAATTTGAAGTGTCTACTGGTGGGCTCCGAGACTGCTGCTTTTTTGAGGACGAGGTCTCCGACCTTGAATTGCTTTGGTCGGACTGTGTTATCGTAGTGCCGAGCAGTCGTTTGCTGGTATGCTGTCATCTTGAACGCTGTCGACTCCCACACATCCTTCAAATTGTCCAAGTTAGTCCGGAGATCTTCTGAGTTGGTGTCCTCATTAAAGTTTAGTATCCGAAAAGTGGGATGAAATACCTCGACTGGGACGATTGCCTCCGTGCCGAAGGCAAGCATGAAAGGAGTTTTACCCGTGGGTGTCCTGCTGATTGTCCTGTATGACCAGACAATGCTTGGTAACATGTCGACCCACTTCTCCTTTTCATCCGCCACCATCTTCTTCAGGCCGGACAATATGGTTTTATTTGTTGCCTCAGTCTGTCTGCTTGTCTGTGGGTGGCCGACCGACCCAAAGCGATAGTTGATCCTAAACTCCACGCAGAAGTTTGCGAATGATGCACTAGCGAACTGAGTGCCATTGTCTGTCACAAGGATTCTGGGCACACCAAATCTGTACACGACGGAGTACCTGAAGAACTGCTCCACCTTGGCTGCGTCAATTTGGCAACGACTTCAACTTCTATCCACTTTGTGAAGTAGTCAAGGCCACAATGACATACTTCCGCTGATATGTCGCCTTGGGGAAGGGCCCCATGATGTCCATGCCCCAGATGGAAAAAGGGAGAGGACTTGTGATCGGCTGCAGAGGTGTGGTCGGAGCATGTGGGACTGGTGCTTAGAACTGGCATTTGTCGCACTTGCGCACCAGCTCGATGCAGTCATCATGCATTCTGGGCCAGTGGTAGCCTTGCCAAAGGATCTTCTGGAATAATGACCGGCCGCCTTGGTGCTGACCGCAGATTCCCTCGTGGACCTCTTTCATAACTTGCTTGGCTTAGTCCAATTGGAGACACCGAAGTAATGGCATGGTGTAGGATCTCTTGTACAATACATCATTGTGGATGGTGTACTGCCTGGACCGGGCTTGGATACACCGTGTGTCTTTCCTGTCGTATGGAAGTGCACCTGTTCGGATGTAGCGGTAGATGTCGTCGTACCAGCTAGAGATGGCTTCGAATGGTGCAACTTCCTCCTTGGCAGAGCTGCTGGCGTGCTCCAATAACTCCACGTACACGGAAGAGTCCATCCCTGAGATGTCTTCCAGGGACAACCTAGACAGCTCGTCTGCTTTGGTGTTCTCGTCCCGGCACACGTACTGTAGCTCGACACTTCGGAAGGCTGTGATGGCCGAGTTGACATTGTCCAAGTATTTCTGCATCTCTGGTTGCCTGGATTCATAGTAGCCTTATACTTGCCGAATGACCAGCTGCGAGTCACCCTGGACTATGAGCCGCCGAACGGCCAGACTTTTTGCTAATCTGAGGCCGGCCAATAAAGCCTCGTACTCGGCTTCATTGTTCGTGGCACGAAATCCGAATCTTACTGCTGATCGGATTTTGAAACCTTCCGGGCTTGTCAGTATCACACTTGCACTCGTCCGTCCACGGAGGATCCATCTACCTGCAGTGTCCACGGGGCCTCGGTTGGTTGTGGTGCATTCCCTGCTGGGGGTTCGACAACTTCTTCCTTTGGCAGGGTGCTCTTGGTAACGAAGTCTGCCAATGCCTGGGCTTTGATGGTTGTTCTACGGATGTACTTTATCTCAAACTCGCCGAGCTCCACTGCCCAATTTATGAGCCGGCCGGATATATCAGGCTTTGATAACACCTTCTTCAGAGGTGTGTTGGTAAGCATAGAGATAGGGTATACTTGGAAGTATGGTCGGAGTTTCCGTACAGCTATCACCAGGGCGAGCGCCAGTTTTTCAATGGGCTTGTATCTGCGTCCAACAGCACCTTGCTGACATAGTATATTGGCCGTTGTACCCTATCTTCCTCTTTCAGCAGCACGACACTCACCGCTTGGTCGGAGACTCCGAGGTAAAGTTGCAACTCCTCCAGGATTGGGTTTCACTAGCAGAGGTGGTGAGGACAAGTAAGCCTTGAGGTCCTCGAAGGTTTTCTGGCACTCTTCAGTCCATTGGAACTTCGCAGCTCCTTTCACTATTTTGAAGAAGGGAAGGCATCGCTCGACCGACTTTGACATGAAGCGGCTGAGGGCGGCTATGCGACCGTTCAGCTCCTGTACCTGTTTGGGTCTGGTCGGCGCCACCATGTTTAAGATGGCCGTGATCTTCGAGGGGTTGGCTTCTATTCCCCTCTCTAAGACCATGAAACCCAAGAATTTTCCAGACTCGACTCCGAAGGCACACTTGGTGGGATTCAGCTTCATGTTGTGTCTGCGGAGGACCTGGAATGCTTCGCCGAGGTCGGCTAGATGATGGTCGGCTTGCTGGCTCTTTACTAGAAAGTCGTCAACATATACTTCCATTCGGCCGATCTGATTTTTGAACACTTTGTTCACCAACCTTTGGTAAGTGTCCCTTGCATTCTTTAGGCCAAAAGGCATGATCGTATAGTAGAAAAGCCCCTGGTTGGTGATGAAGGATGTGCACTCCTCGTCAGCTTTCCTCATTTTGATCTAATTGTACTCTGAGTACGTATCAAGGAAACTGAGCTGCTCGTGCCCAGCTGTAGCATTTATCAACTGGTCAATGCATGACAGTGGATAGCTGTCTTTAGGACCAGCTTTGTTGAGGTATGTGAAGTCTATGCAGATCTTCCACTTTCCGCTCGCCTTGGGCACGATGACTACATTCGCGAGCTAGTCTGAATAAGCTACCTCCCGTATGAAGCCGGCCGCTAATAACTTCTGGACTTCCTCGTCTATGACAGACTGTCGGGTAGGTGCGAAGCTCCTCTTCTTCTGTCTGACTGGGCGATGTTGGGGGTCAATAGCCAGGTGATGTTCGATCACTTCTCTAGGGATTCCTGACATCTCAGAGGCCGACCACGTAAATACATCTAGGTTTTGTCTCAGGAATCCTATCAGCTCCTCCCTCTGGTCCTCAGGTAGCAAGGAGCTGACCTGGAATGTCTTTTCGGGCTGATCGTCTACCACAGGGATTTGCTCTAACTCCTCGGCGGGCTTTCCCCTGCTCGGCGGGTTAATATCTTGGACATCCATTATGTGGACTGGTGCTACTTTCAGGGCTCTTTGACTATTTTTCAGCTCGATTGCATACTTGGTCCGTTCGGCATTTTCCGACATCGTTCTCTATCGGGAACTTCATCACCAAATAGTAGGTGGACATGCATGCTTTGAGCTTGTTTAAGGATGAGCGGCCGAGGATCACATTGTGGGAGGATGACCGATCTACCACCATAAATTCGACCATCACCCTCTGTTGCTTGGGTTTTTGGCCTAGTATCACAGGCAATTGAATGCCTCCTTTCACTATTACCGGGTCCCTGAAAAAATTGATAAGATCAAAGGTGACGGTTGGAGCTGGTCGTCTCCTAGCTGCATCCTTTGGTACATGTGGTAGAATATGATATCTACTGAGCTCCCTGTATCTACCAGGCACTTGGCGACATTGCAATGCCCGATCCCGATGGTGAAGAAAATGACATCTTCATGGGGGACTGCCACGTTGACGAGGTCTTCGTCGCTAAAGGTGATGATTTCTTCAGTCCGTGCCTTTTTGGACGGCCACTCCGTTTTTGCCAATAGATGAGAGTAGGCTTTAGCCAACCGGTTAGATGTGTTCCCAGCTGTTGGTCCTCCTATGATTGTGAGGAATGTCTTTTCCTCGGCTTTGGGCCCCTTTGTAATGGCATAGATGCCACTATTGCCAGGAATACGTAGGCCCGTAGATGTGCGTGGTCGGTCCTTTGGTTGAGGACTGCCAACGAATCGCCGACTGGATCTTCTTCTCTTCGACGCAGGGCGGGACCTCCTCCTACTTCTGCCCCTACTTTCTGGTTCAGACCAGGATGGGAAAGACCCGAACTGGATATGTTGTCTACCTCCTAACCGTTCCTTTACCGGTATTCTGGTTTGCTTTGCTCCAAACGATTCTCCGATTGTACCAAACTGAACGACACCTACCCACTGTCTGGGAGCAGCAGGATCTCCCTCGGGATCTCTGTCGTCCCTGCGAGCTATGTTTTGGTCATTGCTTGCGTCCGTTCGGCAGTCATTTGGCTGTTGGTTCCTCGGAGGCGGAGGGGGTAGCCCGCGATCTCTCCGAGCTGGCGCTGGTCCCCTGCCAGTGTCTTTGACAAAATTACGATAGTAATCCTGCCGGATGAGATCTTCAATTTCCCCCTTGAGGTAGTTGCACTCGTTTGTGTCGTGACCGTGGTCGCGATGGAAGCGATAGTATCTGGTATGGTATTTATTCCTTCCTTCACCTAGGGGCTTCGGAGGTGGTCGGAGGTTTTGATCATTCCTAATTACCTCCAGGATCTCCATCATCAAAGTGGTGAGAGAAGTGTAGTAATCAAAGGTCTTGTACGGGTGCTGGTGTACCTGTTCTTTGTCGGACCTTTGCTTCTTGGGGTCACTGGAGTTCTACGTCTGGTCTGCCAACTCGAATCTCTTTTTGTCCACCAGCTTTTGGTCGGTCTTCAAGTTGTTGACTGCATTGTTTTTCTGGGCCTTGGTCGTTTCGTCTGCTGAAGCGTAGTTCTCGCATCTGGCCAGCAGGTCGTCCAAGTTCTTCGGAGGCTTTTTGGCAAGGGACCAACAAAGCTGCCCGTCCGTCACTCCGGCCTACAAGCTGGACATATGTACTACAGGCTTGACATCCTTGATCTCCAGCACCTCGGCATTAAAGCGCTTAATGAAGTCCCACAGGGACTCGTCTTTTTGCTGCTTGACCATTGACAAGTGGTAGGATGTCTTCTTGCGCACTTGACTGGCTTGGAAGTGAGACAACTGTTCGAACGAAGTGATGCTCCTCGGAGGTAGGTTGTTAAACCACGTGCGGGAAACGCCTCTGAGCGTCGAAGGAAATGCTCTGCAGATCAGGCTATCGCTGAGCGGGTAAAAGAGCATCATGGAGACGAACGCATCTAGATGCTGCTCGGGATCAGTGCTACTGTTGTAGGAGTCCAGGACTGGCATCTTGAAATTGTCAGGAGGGGGAGCCCTCATGATCTAATAAGAGAGGGCTGTAACGGCTGTATAGGCCATCCTTTGTGGAGCGACATGGTTCTGTTCCATCTGCTGGAGTCATGTGGCCAACTCCAACAATTGCCGCTCGACCTCTGACTGGGGAGTGGCTGGAGGTGGCACTGCGACTGACATCGGCGTCTCCAAATTAACTCTCTACTGGCGGAGGGCATCGAGGAAGGACCTCGCATCCCTCTCAGGCTGAGGGGTACCCCATGTACTCCTTGCGCCTGATGGTGGTCGGCTGGATGATGCCGAGTGGATGACCCAGCGACACTCTGGGCGGGCTGATGAGAACTCTGCTCCGATCGTGAGATCCCATGGGAGGATTACTCAGTGCAGCTCTGACTGATGCCGTCGGCGTAGGTTGTTGATGAGCCCTGGACTGGGCCACTCGTGGTACTGGTACGGACGGAGGGTTTACTCTTGCTCCTCCAAGGATTGAATTACTTGCTCGAGCGCCCCTCAAGGCTCGAGCCAACTGATCGATCTGCTGCCTCAGCTCGTCGAATTGTTAACGAGTCATGTACTAAGGGGGTGGTTGCGACGCCATCGCCGTTGGTGTCGGTGCTGGCGTCGGGGTATGGTTTGGCCCCGGCGTACTTGTGCTACTATCAACCTGAACTTGCACGGACGGTTCAGATGGTTGGTGTGAAGCCTGGGCATGAGTTCTCCTGTGTGCCATCGGAAGTAGTTTGAGGTTGAGATCCTCGTGCTTTGTCCGTCAAACTCAATCAAGAGGGCCCCACGGTGGGTGCCAAACTGTTACGATAAAAAATACCCACCGATTTGCGATCCGAGCAACCTGCAATCACAGAGATGAGACAACGGAGTTGGGAGACTAAGCCCTGGGTACACTCCGATGCCTAAGTCAGATTCCCAATGTAAATAGTCAAGAGATAGCAGGAAGCTATCTCCAGTTTAGAGAAAGAGGGAAACGATAAGAGAGTTTGAGCGTACGAGAATGAATGGTGAGATTGTGATTGTGAATTAGTTTACCTTGAGGGATCGTCCTCTACTTATAGAGATTGGGAAGAACCATGGAGGTACCAGGACTCAGGGAAGTAGATCGCCAATAGGACTGCCAAGTGTCGCTCTGAGGGACACCCAGGTCATAGACTCAGAGTAGGAGTGGGAGACTGTAGCCAAGGAAGCCAAGTCGGTCCATAGTAAAAGTGACACGTGTCACCACATAGATAGCCGTATGACCGCAATGATTGACATCGTATCGTACTAGGAGAAGGACTCCTCTGATGTGACACAGTTGCCTTAGGACTCTGACCTCCGACCAAGAATCATAACCGAATAGGTCTATACCTCTGACCAGCACTGTGTCCTAACAGGACTGTAACTCCGACGGTAGAAGCCGAGTGCACCACATCATTCGTGGTCGGCTTTGAAGATAAAGGTTGCCACGTGTAAGATTTTAAGTGGATGATGTTTTTCCCACATAACACTGGTATAGCTGAAAAACTCAGAGATATAGGACATATTGTTGATAAGGATCATTTGGTATACTTGGCAATGAAAAATCTACCTAGTGAATACAAGCATATTAAAGTGGCCTATAGAACTTCCAGAACAAAGTGGACTCTGGATGAATTGATAGCTGCTTGTAGTGAAGATGAAGAAAGTGATAAAAAAGGGGCTGTCGAATCCATCAATGCTACGTTCTACAAGAACAACTCTGACAAGGGCACTAGACAACAAGGAGTTGGACCCCACAAAAGAGGAAAATATTTTTTTGATAAAGGAAAGAAACCCTACAACAAGGAGATAAATGATAAAGAGCTGCCTGAAGAAAAGGATCTGAGCGACATCAAATGTTTTTGGTGTCAAAAGAGAGAACATATGAAGAGGGATTGCAAGGGCAGAAAGCGTTGGCTGGAGAAGAAAAAGAATTCTGGGAACTCTAAGGAGGATGATGCACAAAAGGAATGAAGTCTTCATGTTCGTGAAATACAAGTCTAGTTAAGAGTCAGATACATTAACAGTTAGAAGTTATTTAAATTCAGTTTGATGTTTTGAATCTTCAGTTTTTGTTTCCTCTATAAAAGAGAGTTTGTTTCTAGTTTAAGTATTACCAAAACAGGATTCTATTCAATTTTATTTAAATAAGATTTTATTTTATCTTAAGGCATCTTTATGCAATAAATATTTTTGTGTTAAATTATGAATTTATGATAGTGATTGAATAGTTGGGTAATTTCAAAATCTTCAAAGACAAAGAATGAATCACTAGTGGGAGCCTTTAGTGACTTGTGAATGATACGGTAGTCATGAATTATTTTGATGTGCTCAGTCAATGGGAGTTGTCATTCGTATCTGGTGCTATGGTTGTTTGTATTGTTGGTGATTTAATTCATGATTTAGGTTGTATTTAACCAAAGATAAAACAAGTAGTATTTAGCCAGACACCAGCCAGTATTTAGTCAGACACCAGGCAGTATTTAGCCAAAAGTCAAATAAGGCAGTATTCAGCCAAATATAAAAGGTGGTATTCAGCTAGGATAAGAGGCAGTATTCAGTCAGAGGTAATGGGCAATATTCAGCTAAACAAACTATAATGGTGTGACGAAGTGAAATATTAATCCATACTAGAGGTGGTTTGCCATGAGAGGATAATATCAAGTATAAGGTTTTGAGGTAGCTCGGTCGAAAGTAATTCGATCAAAGATAACTCATTATCTTACGACGATTCATGCTGTTAAGTAGGTCTTTGTATGTGGCTGACAGAAGGTGGTACACCGTATATTGAGGTGTATTATCCGTTGTTACTCCCATTGGCAGGCTTAATAGCTGGATCAAAGTAAGTGGCGATTTATTGTGTGAATGGATTCCATGGCCACACTGTTCAATGGTGGCATTGTAATTAATCTAGCCCAAGTGGGAGAATGTTGAAATATTTATGTGTGAACTTGATTAATTACTGGGCCCATTGATTAGTGGGAGTTTGTGTCACTAGGTTAGACTGGTTCGTTACAAGATAAAGAGATAGGCAATCCCTTTTACAGTGTGTGACTGATTAGGTTTTTGTGATAGTACTATATATACTAGGTCGTGAGTCCCCACAGCCATAGTTAATTTTTTCTCTCTGTACCCATGAGCAGTGAGAAACACGTAGAATCTCTACAGGCTGTGGAAGACCGTGATCAAAGCTCTAACACCAATCTTGGAGAATAACGACAAAAACCAATCTTCTACTCTTAGGTATGTCTTTATAATTATTGGTTACATTGATTATCATTGTATTCTAGATCCCTGTATGGATATTAGGGTTTGGGATGAAACCCTACGAATGGAAAAAGTCTAACATTTTCTACTTCCTTTTTAAACTGGAGATACTATTTAATCAACTCCATTGCTGTCTTCTGCTTCTGTTCCTCCTCAAGAAGCTTCATTGCTTCATTTTCACGCTTCTCTTTTCCAATGATCTATAGTTATGCTTCTTTGTCACTCCTTCTCAAATGATTGCTTGGATATGGTTTGCTTGTGCGACTTTATCTTAGAAACATGTGGTGAAGCTTATGATGATTGAAGATGCAAGAGTAAAGGAGAAGAAAGATGGCCAAAATAAGAAATAGAGGTGGCTTGAATTAAGCTCGGAGGAAGAGATCATTGAATCTGGTTTACTTGTTCTACAACTTAGAAAGATATCAGGGAGGTTTGAAGGAAATCAAAAGCTAGTTCTTTGTTGAAGTTCTGCAAGTAGAGAAAACATGAAAAGGCTGTAGATGGTACTGAAGATCCAATCCTAGTTGAAGATTTGAGGAAAAAGATGGAACCGTTGTGGGTTTCAGCTGGTTTTTTACGAAGGAAGAAGAATAATAAGAGGGTTTTCAAATTAGGGGAAGTGGTGACGGCAAATACAAGTATTTGGGAAGGTTAAGTCTGTCGTTTAATCCTTTAATAGTTTGAGATGGATAAATTTGTCAGGAAAATTTCACCCACACCCCTAGTAGTTTGGCTTAGGAAAATTTCATGTAGACCTCAAGAAGTATTGGTAACATCATCTACCATCCACAGGTTTGAAAAATCATCAATTACCACCCATAATCTTTGCACCGTTAATCCAAGAGGCCCAACCTGTTAATAGAGTCCCGTTAGATGCTGATGTCAGCTGAAATGAAACTTTTTATGGACAATACTGCCCTTAGAATAAAGTTAAAAGACCATTTTACCCTCTATTTAATTTTTACCCTACTCAAGAAAGCCATTCCACCCCATTGCTTCCAACGCTCTGTCCTTCGTTCCTTCTCCTATGTAGTCTATGATCTCACCATCATCTCCATCTTCTACTACATCGCTACAACCTACTTCCACCGCCTCCCAACTCATCTCTCTTTCATCTCCTGGCCCATCTACTGGGCAATCCTGGGCTCCGTCCTCACTAGCGTCTGGGTCATCACCCGTGAATGTGGCCACCACGCCTTCAGCGACCATCAATGGCTTGATGGCATAGTAGGTCAAAGTTCTTTCTTGATTCAAGACTTTAGCCATCTTAGCCCATTGTTTTTTTCATTTACCTTTCTTTCTTCCCTAATTCCATCGATCGGATTGAGGTTGTGAATAATTCGTTCGATTAATTGGGATTTCTTGGGCTCTTTTGTTGTCACCTATTGGCAGAGAGAGTCTTGATTTCGTCAATTAATTGGGATTTCAGGGGTTTTCTACGCCGATACCTACAATGGCATCACAACTAGGTGGGAGCATGTGGTCACATAGAGACAATCTCAGAGCTACGCATGAAGACCTATACTTGATGAGAAAAGAGGTTTTACTCTTCGAATCAAGAAGAAAGATAAGTCCTTAATCCTTGATCCTTGACTCTTCTTCCTCACGTCCCTATGCTTCTCAAGCTCAGATCCATAATAGCTACCAGAATACATGCCTTGCTCAGCCGTCACAAACTCATGATTTACATTTCTTTCCTCGTATAGAGTTTGAATCTCACGGTGGAACTAAATAGCCTTAGAAAGGTCCAATTTCTTAGGTTCAGAGGTAGCCACGGCCATTAGTTCTCACAATTTCTTGGATAAGTGCAAAACCCTAATGGTGAATTGCAGGAGCTCGATGGTATGGTAGATGTTGGAGAGCTGGATGGTTCGTTAAAGAACGTCCCAATCTAAAATATGACATTGATTAGCTTCACATCATCAGATCGTATTTTGATCAGGATTGTATGGTCAAATGGTCAAAAAACTTTAATTTGCATTAGATTTTTTGGAAAAATTGTCTTCTTTTGATACCGTGGTGGAGCTGTTTGTATTTTCTTGGCAAAGATAAGCGTATGCTAGAACAAGTACTATTGTAATATAGAGCTGAGGCAAAATAACTTTGGCTTGCTCCAGTCACACCCTAGTTGATACTTAAACCTGAACTCTATATAGATTTCAGTGATTTCTTGTGGATTAAGTAAAGTAGAATCATCAAGAGCCACACATAGACCATGTGCTGCTTTTGGCATTGGTTCCTAAAAGAAAACAATCAAAGGAGATGACTCCGCTAGTCTTATTGTCGTCATGATGCAAATGATCCGTTAAATGTTATCTATGGTGAGTAGCTACCTCTGCCAGTCTTATCGTCGCCGAAATGGAGTATCCTCCATAGCTGTGAGGGAAAAGAGGGGTTTTGGAGGGAATAGAGCTTTGACGGAGACCATCAAATAGGGTAGTTACTGAGAAAACTGCGAAAATTGCTTCTTAAAGGCCTCAGCTGAGTCCAGTTTCTTCTGGATGTCCAACAAAATCCACTGGCGATTCTCCCCTCTTCTTCCTTCTTCAACGGTGCAGAGAGGGCTCCAATGTTGAGGCTTGGTTAAGAGTGAAAACGAAAGAGAAAGAGTAAATGTAATTTTCATTAGAAGGTCAAACTAATACTTTTACCTATTTTTAAAAATTTTCAATTTATAATATAAAGGATAAAAATGGCTATCAACATTTTAACTGGTTTTCATCAGTTAAGTGGGTTTGGTTGATGATTTTCCAAACTTGTGGGTGGTAGATGATATTACTAATACGTCTTGGGGTCTACGTGAAAATTATCCTTTGGCTTAATAACACGTGCCCACCTTTTTTCGTGATGATATCATTAACATCCCCTGAAGACACCCAAACGTTAATTAGACTGATAGAATAGTTAAAAAGACATTTTTACCCCCAAACATCATTCCTTTGATTTTTTATATTTTCCCTTTGACCTTAGTTTCGGTCAAGAATGGAATGCGTTGGCAACGAGAGAGCTTGGCCAACCAGAGGTTCATGGTGATGATTTGATTCTCTGGGTTACTTTCATTGTTTTCTAATTTCAGTTGTTTCCGTTTCAGTTCGAATCCTCTGTTATATGTAGTTCTATATAAGGAAGAGTCCAGTATGGGCTCAGTCACATTGACAGAGAACGATTCTAGAAGGCTTAAGAAAAACCTCTTTTTTTTTGTTTTTTTTCCTTTCATCATTTTCTGTTAATTTTTTTTGGGAAAATATCACGTACTACCCAAATAGTTTGAGAAGCATCACCTACCACCCCATGGTTTCTGACATCATCAACTACCACCCAAAATTTCAAAATGTGTAACAAAAAGACCCAAGCCGTTAAGACGTTTCCGTTATATGTTGATGTCAGCTCAAAACCATTTTTTGGTTAACAGTAATGCCCTTATTGTAAGAAGAAAAGTCTATTTTACCCTTCATTACTATTGATTAGATACTCAGTCCAGAATAGGGAAAATAGAGTGTCACCGCCTGACCGATTAAGGGCATTTGTCGCTGCTAGAAAATCAGATTGGAGAAGAAGATCGCAGGGGAATGAGAAACATGTCGTTTTAGAGAATGAGCAGAGATAAAATTGTAGAAGAACCAATAATCTGCAAAACTCCACCGATTAAATCTTATATCTAAGATCACACAAAGAGTAGGTCAACAAGAAAATTTGGAAAAGAAAATGAAAGACACCATAGTTTTGTACCTAGCTCCGAGTCTTAGTCACCTAATTTCCATGGTTGAACTGGACAAACTAGTCATACGCCACCATAGCCATTACTTCTCCCTCTTAGTCCTCCTCACCTCAGGCAACTCATTCCGTAGCCCTGCCATCGATTCTTACATCGACCATGTCTCTCAAGCAAACCCTTCAATCATCTTCCACCGCTTCCCTGCTCTTCCCTTAGCAACCCCCTGGCCACCTTTTTTCAATCCATCCGGTGTAATAATCCCAATCTATGTCACACCTCCAAATCATCTCCAATACTTCCTGTGAGACCGGTACTTAGAATCCCATTACTAACCTAGATTCCTCTTGTGTCAAGTCTCAACACATGGACTGGTCGAGTCCCAGATGCAGACCCGATGATGGTATCCAAACCTTAAGTGAGTCTTCATTACTCATAAATGGTGATATAGGATGTCCTAGTAGGCTTGGGATGGATAGGACATGCATCCCAAAGCATTCGAGCCAAAGAAATGATCAATTGATTGTGTTTTAGCCCAACCAGTAGAATGTACCGGTATAATGTTCATCCAATTGAGTTCCACCGGTTGAACTAGAGCTAGTCACACTCTCTCTCCCTAATTTTCTATAAAAGGGGACCAAAGCCCTCATTTTCTCTCTTCTTGCACTGTGGGGCTTTGTAGAATAGAGGAGAAGAGAAGAGAAGAAGCAGAAGAGGAGAGCTTGAGCTCAAGGAACTCTTACCATTTCTTTCGAGGTAAGTGTTCTTGAACTTCCTCCTTCTCCTTTGTGTAGTGGCTAGCAACCATGGTGGTTGAGCACTATTAATGGTGATCACCATTAATGACTCTATAAGACCTAGGTTGGTTTTTCCCCCACTCCTTAAGGAGTTAATGAGGAAGAGTTACCCTTCCTTCCTCTCTTCCTTGGGGAAATAAAAGCAAGAATACTTGGTGGTTGGATCTTCTTTAATGGAGATCTCATTATGACCTAGGAAACCTAAGGTTTGTTCACTAACTCCACTAAGGGAGCCATTGGACCCATAAATGGCTCCCATTGTGAATATTAATGGTGGGAGTGAGTTCCTTACCAGTCGAAATGGCAATAATGAAGTAGGAAGCAAGTTCCTAACTTGAGGATCCTTGCTCCGTTCGTGACCTGGTTTCTGGGTCTGAATTGATAGAACCTACCTGTAGGACGATTATGTTTATTCCTCCGGTTAGCCCAGACCATGGTACCACCAAGGTAAATGCCTTGGCTAATTGATAATGAATAAATCGGAGTCTTGAACCGGAGGCACATACCTCCGCATTAGCCCAGCCATTCTATCGGTTCCCGGCGTTTGTTTTGGATCCTCCGCTCAGACTTAATTTTTAGTAGAGCCAGTGCCAGATGAATGATCACCCAACATTGCTTCTGAAAAAGCTACTGGAAGTTCAAGGTTTATAACATCATGTGAAACCGATGATCAACCGGATGGTTGAGCATTCGCTCCTTCTTCCGATACCACGCACTAAATACTCTAAGTGTTTACCGGTAGAATGCACCGGTGGAACCCTCTACCGATTCCATCTGCCAGTTCAGTCTGTCTTGATTGTTTAGCCTAGTAATGAATAGGAAGACCATCTTTTTGGTTTTCGGGCTTCCATGGGACTCATGCATAGACTCTAAGACTTCTCTATGCCGGTTTAAAAGCTCTAAAATAAACCTAATGAAACTTGCATGCTTAATTAGGTATTGAACAAGGGTATAGTGGAAGCTTTCTACTAAAGCTTCGGAGTACTACTGCAGTCTCTGTGCAATCAGGTGAGGGGTCTAGTCTTTAGACATAGGACATATTAATAACATGCCTACATTCCTAGTAATATGCTTAGGTTGTTATTTAATTATATATTGACATGATTGTTATGTATGAGCATGCATTTGTATTTTTATAACTATGAATGTAGTATGATTGTTTGGGTTTGGTAGACGTGTGGAGTATGGGAGTACGATACATGGATCACGTTGTTGATGCAAGGCTCTAGCGGGAGCATGGTGATCCATAAGAGTGGTGACCGGGGGTTTACCGTTAGAGTATAGTTTTATTTATAAATTGATGCGACCATGTATGATGGCTTGTGTGAAACATAGGAGTGCGGGTGTATGAGTCATGTTGGATTCCAACCATGTATGGTGGCTCGTGTGACTCATGGGAGTGCGGGTACATGGATCACGTTGGAATAGAAACACGCTAGTAGTAGACATGGTGATTAATGGGATGGAGCTGAGATTCTCTGTTGGTGGATAACATGATAGTTATGTCGACATGCTAGTGGGGTCACGGTGAACCATGGGAGTGGGGATCCGGGGACTTCTGCTGGTAGGCAGTCAAAGTGAAATGAATGAACATAATAGACATAGGTGGTGCCATTCTCTATTTCCTATGCCCCTCCAGTAGGGGTAAAGATACTCGCGTAGCTTCGCACTCCCAAAAGTTAGGCGACCCTAGGGGCAGTCAGTGACTATGGGGGTATGGTAGCTGACGTATGTGAAGCCTATGGTGGGAGGTAACAAACCCTGTAGGGATGGGTGTCCCCAAGGGGGGAGTCTACCTGTAGGAGTTGTTTAGTAGCCCGAGGTCATTTATTCAACTTCTATCTTTAACCAGGATGTAGAAACACAAACCTGAGACCCAATATAAAATAAATTACATTCATCTCATTGATTGTGGTATGTGCATAGCATGTAATACTAGATTTCTCACTGAGCTAGGATGTGAGCTCACCCTCGTGTCGATACTATTTTTCAGATCTTTCTGCAGGTGATTTATCCATTGCTGAGTTAATGGAGTCTCCTTTGGCTAGCTTGACTGCTGGCCCTGCTGATGATGTTGGTGGAGAGCACGATGAGGGCTGCACTTGCAGCGACTGCGTCTACGCATGACATAGCCCTCCCCTTACTTTCTCCCTCTCCCGATATACTCTTGAATATTATGATTCTTTTTGATGGTAAACAAAGAGGTCTATCATGAACAATGTAACTAATTTACTCTTTTGGATTTGGGTATTTATATAGCAATATTATAGTAAATATTTTGATGGAGAATAGATGGTTTGTAATAGATAACATGATATATAGTATGAGATATGATATCATTTAGATGCATCTGTCTATATTATATGCTTCCTCTTATATTATTATTGTTTCTTGATTGTTGTAGATATTGCATGTGTAGACTATGGGATTTATTTGTAATCATTGTGGTAGCAATCTTGGATGTATTCGGGTGCCCTAAGGGTTGACCCGATATCATGCCCAATTCCCTAAAATGGGCTGTGACATTTCCTCTATTTCAGCCCTTGTCATCGATTTTTTTTGCAACCCTGCCTTCCTTGTAGCTGTCAAACTAAATATCCCTCTTTACTACTACAGGCCAATAGGTGCCTCTGCTCTGTCACTCTCATTCACCTCCCAAAGATTCATAACCAGGCCGACAAGAGCTTCAAAGAGCTTAGAAACACTTATCTTGAAATTCCAGGCTTGCCCTTAATTCCAGCTTCAAAGATGCCGCAGATCTTACTTGATCAAAGCAATGAGGTTTATGATGAGTTCTTGGACATGGCAATGTATTAAGCTCATGATTCAGATCTCTATTCAGTCATTCCGAACAGAAAATGTTTAAAGGATCAACGATAAGAAATATAGCCATTTGCAGGTTTAGGTTGGTTGCTAATAGAGCATTTGCTGCTCTTCATCTGAGTCCGATTACCTTCAGACAATTATCATGACATATTAGCACTTAGAACAGATTTTGTAATCTCTGTTCCTTTTTACCGACGGGATTTGCAGATCTGATGAATCTTGGAGACAAATCACTAATAAGATGTAATTTCCAACCAACCATATTGAAATTCCTGAAGTATTAAAACTAGTGAACTAAATCATTAAAGGAGAAATCATCTAAAATCGAAGAACTGTTGAATCAGCGAAGAACTGTTGAATCATCAAAGTCAACCATGAAGACAATAATAAAATAGGATTAGTAGGACCGATCCTGTAAGACCCGTGTCAATCTAACCCGGTCATACCATCTTGAACCAGGTTTACCCATCATGGTCGAGTCAAATGGACCAAGGGCGTGAAGGAGATCGAGATCCCAGGTATCAAATCGACCCAAAAACACTTAAAATAGGGGAAGGGTCGCATACCCAGCTAAGCAAGGTCGGACCTCCCAAAACAAAAAGTCAGACCCTCAGTATTGAAGGGAGGGTCGGACAGCTTAGGACCCTAGGGTCGACGGGATCATCGACCCTCCCATCGACCCTCGGATTCTGCCGAAATAGAAATTGAAAAGATTTCCTAATTTTCGATCGAATTCTTTCCTAATCTTAAAGGGACTTATTTTAGGATGTTTCTAGTCTATTTAAAGGACGTCCCTAAGCCACTTTTACTCCTTTCACAACCCTAATTGAATTGAGAGAAAGAGAGGAGAAGGAAAGAGGAAGAAGAAAGGCAAGGAAGAGAAATTAAGCCAAAAGAGAAGAGTTGCAGAAAAAGATTATTCTTCTCAGGTATGGATACTAATTCCATGAGTTTCTACAGACCTTAGGTTAGTTATTGTTGAGAATGTGATCTCGGAGAAACCCAAACCATCAATCTATGGTTAGGTTTTCATGGAAAACCATAGGAGAATGCGTGAAAGCTATCTAGGTGGGCTATACATGGTTTCAGACCATGGAATGAATGTAGGAGCAAACCATAGGATCCCAAGCACGAAGAATGGATTAAAAGAGGTAATTGGACCAAAGTGCACTGAGGGTCGCACCAAGGGTCGATGATTATCCGACCCTAGGTGTTCCTGACCATCGACCCTCAGTGTTCGGGAAGTTCAGAGTTAAGGGAGGGTCGCACCCAGGGTCGATCCTGACTCCGACCCTACCTCCGACCCTCAGTTAACAGAATGGTTTTTAAATCTGGAACTAATTCTAATTAAATTCTATCGACTTTGTTAGGTCTTCTAGCAATATAATAACACTGTAAAGGTGATTCTAAAGCTTGGAAAAGTATCTTATAGCAAGCTAAGGTGAGGAACCAGAACTCCAAACTAAATTGGTTAATAACAAAAACTGTTTTCTATTTCTTGAGTCCTATGCTATGCTTGATTCTATGCGAATATGTTGTAATGTGCATATAGCATGCCATCCAATATTTCTATTACTTGTTCATGCATGTTTACTTTATTATTTATAACATGATGATGATGATGATGATGATAGGAATAGGCATGTGATTGTATGTGTGTGGTTGATGTACTTGATGCGAGCGAGTATCAGGGGAGGTGTGATGAGAACGTCAATAAACGTTAACCTTTGGCAGGTCTCAGCACTTTAGCTCTATCTCTAACTCAAGTCTTGTGCATTGGCATCGTCGTATCGCCATTACTTTAGCAGAGCTATTATGTCGTAGAGTATCAGGGGAGGTGGTCTCGTTCCTCGTAGTCTCTGACTCTACCGGGGGGCCTTAGCTCTATCTCTATGGACATTTTGAGGGATGCTGGGGTGAGGCCTTGGATACACTGTTTGGCATTAGGATTGGTTAGTTGCAAGTCCAGTTTGCAGCCCTCACCAACAGGGGCTTACGTGTTGGTATGGCACTATATAGCAATAAACGTAACCTTTGTTATATAATGTTCATGATTGGGTGCATGTGAGTTGACGATAAACGTGATCTTCGGGTGACGTCACACACTCGTGTATAGAGGCGGGGTCAATAAACGCGACCTTTGACTACCTAAACCTTTCTATTGCATACTGCAAACTTTAAACCGGACCAAAGAAATAAATTGATTTGCATGCATATGTATTGTTGCATTGTTTTGGCTACTCACTGAGCCGTGATGTGTGCTCACCCCTCGACGTCGAATATTTTTAGTTGATGATGCAGGTTATACCGTTGAAGACTATATGAATGCGTCTGCGTACGGGAACGTGGCAGCCATGGAAGCTGGAGCTGAAGAGGATACACACGACTCCTCTTGCGAGTGCAACTCGTGTGTATTTGATTAGATATTTTATAGGTTTCTTTATTGGATTTATTAAGACATGTATTTGGTATTTAAATATTTATGTCTCGGTTGAAACCAGAATAATTTGCTATTAAATTATTGATATCATCTTAGTTTCTCTGTTCATGTTATTATAAGACTTTCACTATTGTGTATTTACTCTGATTATGGTCATGGATGTGTGTAAGTTTGGATAATGCGGGGATATCCTATTTGAGATCCTGGTTGAACCATTGGTTTATTAGCGGTTCATCACACCATTCTGAGATGTGCGGAATTGGGGTGTGACAAATCCTACTCTGAAACACGGCTGATGATACAACCGGAGAAGAACATCGCTGGAAAGACAAATGAAAATCACTGGCAGAAAGAATGAGTTTTATCTGTTTGCCCTTTAATGCTTTTTTCGTTGTTACCTTTCCCATCTTCCTTGTAATATTGAACCAGCTTTCTCATGTCTCAGGTAAACCAGATCTTTGCGATTTTCCAAGATCATAGAAGACATTAAACTTGCAACTTAGGCTAGGGTTACAGGACGAGAAGAAGATAGAGCGATGAGGAAGAGAGGAAAGAGGTGAAAGAGAGGTCAAGTTAGTAATTTTAACATTTCTCAGTTTAAAATAAGAAGGTTATAGATGTCTAGAAAAAAATTTAACTCTCTTTCGTCAGTTAGTGGGGTGCGGTTGATGATTTTAGAAATCAGTTGGTGGTAGGTGGTGTTTCTCAAACTATTTGGGTAGTACGTGATATTTTCCCTTTTTTTCGAATCTCATGTCTTTGATGTTGAGATTGTCTTCGTGTCCGTCAATACTCCAACCAAAACCCGAGACCTTGGTTATCAGTTCTTCCATGATATTTAACACGAGAAACCCACTGCTTCCCTCTACTCGATTTTGGTTCCTTTAGAGAATTCTCTGGAATTCCTTTACTTTCTGAGATCAGTTTTACTGTTTCCTCTTTTACGTTTAATGCATATAAGTTATTGTTTCTTCCATCTTATCAAACAGAGAGATCAAGTTCTACAACCTAGTAGCTTTGATCCACTTGGGCAAATTTCCTTCCTAATCAAACCAAACACTCTCTCCCTCATTGGACCTAGTAACTCTCTCGGATACCTCTACAAGAAGAACTCAACCAATGCCAACTCAAGGACATATTGCTCTAGAAAACCCAACCTCGAATGCCCTGACCGGACATGCCTAGCATTTGTTCTATCGCATGAAGGGTGCTGGAAAGCCAAGTATAACAAGGTATCAAACTATTTTGCCAGATTATCATCACCAAACCAATTAAAGGGCTCAAGGGGGTACCCCAATGCTTGCTTGGCTTCAAGCAGGTACTCATCACAGAAGAAGATCACTTTGGAAGAAACGAAGAAGAGCAGAAGAACAAGAAGCTTTGCAAAATATAAATAAAAAAAAGGAATTGCCATTAAAGAATTTAGGATGGTGACACATCATCAGTTAACGGCCGTCACCTAATCGAGGGGGTCTGAATGAACAAGGTTTCTTAAAGTAGGACATTATCGAGTAAAAAGGTGGGCACGTGTTGTTATTCCAATCTATAGGGGGTGTGGGTGAAATTGTCCCTATTTAATTTTTCTTGCATGGAATACCTTTAAGGGTAAAGTTATCATTTAAATTTTATGCTTAACACTATTAGTTAAAAAGGAACAGGTGTAATTCTCAGAAACTACCGGGTAGAGGTTGCATTTAAACCTAAGTCCAAGGGAGGTATGAGTAAATTTCCCTCTTTTTTTTCTCCCTTAAGTTTGTTTTTTGTTTTTTGTTTTCTTTTTTCCTTTGGGTGTGGGGGGGTGGGTGGGTGGGTTGTAGAGGAGGTGTCTCCACAACAGTCACAAAGCCATTTTTGTTACTTCCTTTTCCTCTGGTTCCTTTAAGTGGTCAGTTAATTGATTTAATCAGAGTTATAAATTAGAGCTGTACATGTCGAGCTCCGAGGAGTAATCCTATCAAGGGCAAGACTCCGAGCTCCGAGAGAGACCTTGATAATGGATGAGTCTCCTAGGCCCAAGGTTGGACCTCGATGGTATTTAGTTCGAGGTCCTTGGTTCCCTTTTGAGATTGACCTCAGGGACCTCAAAAATGGAGGGTTCCACGTCATTTTTAGATTACTCTTTTAGTGAGCTTGAGTACACATGGCATGACACTTTTGGAGGGATATAATCCCCATAACATATAGGATCATCCATGTTAGCGTATTGGGCTTGTTGTAGACAAAGAATTCGCTTTGAAATTGCTACAGAGTTCGATTCTGGTAATCGATTTTATTTATGTTTTCTAGCTATTGTAGTCAATTGTTTTCTAATTCCTTTTTAAAATCAAATTTTCATGAAACTAAATTCTACCTTGTCTACTTGTTTCCATTGCCCAAAAATTTGAAAATGAACTGTTTTCAGTCTCCCAATTATTTCGCTCTTATTTTCTTGTTTCTACTCTTTCTTTTTGTTTCTTTTGGCCCTATTTTCTTTTATTGTGTCTTAAGTGGAACCTCTTGCATCGATCGCATTTTCAGACCCTTATTAAATAAGATTATCAAGAAGATGGCCTGTGTGAGGATAAATAGGATCTCTTCCTCCACCCATCTCCGATGGACCAAAAAAATATGATTTTGAGTCGCCACCTAGATTAAGGTCTAGGACCTATAAAAATTTAGTCTCATCATAAGAAAAGATTTCTATTAACTCATTTGAGCCAATATATTGACTTTGATTTATCAGAGAACGGGTAAGAGTTCAATGTACAATTTGGGAAGGTGTTAGGCACCCAAAGCTGCCCGATTCAAAAATCAGTCTCTTATATGATTCTAATTTTCTTAGACTCAATGATTCTGATTGTTCATGGTCAATGGATGATGACTAGGGCTCATGGGGGATCCTATGCCAAGTTGTTAAATTCTTCTAACCTAAGTTTTAGCCAAACATGTTTTCAAAAGTAAATAAACAAGTAAAATAATATACAGTGAACTGAACCGAAGATGGTTCAGTGATGGACTGAATCTGAGATGTCCTAGACATCTCAAATTTCCTACATATTTCAATCCTAGAAATCAAGTCCATAACGTAGTTCGAAACAGAATGTGATTAAGGTTTATGGATGTGATTTATGGTTAAACTTTCTTAGATTTAATTGTTCAAGTTGAGATTTATGCTTGATGATGATTGAGATTGAATCAAGAGATAGCCTATGTGGATTAAAGTAAATATGGATATGGATATGAAAATGGATATGGATATGGGGGACCTAAGGATACTAATATGCGGTATCATACTTGGAGAGGTCGTCCAAGTTTCCTACGTATTTTAGAGGTCCTGAAAATCAGGTACAACATAGTTCGTTATTGATGGGTTAATACTCTCAAGGAGCAAAGAGGGACAAATAATCTCAGGAGCATACTCTCAAGGAGCAAGGATATGATACTCTTAAGGAGCAAGGGGTTTAATAATCTCAAGGAGCAAGGGGTTTGATACTCTTAAGGATCAAAGGGTTTAATACTCTGAAGGAGTAAGTTTAATACTCTCAAGGAGCAAAAGACTTGATACTCTCTAGGAGCAAGGGTTTAATACTCTCAAGGAGCATACTCTCAAGGAGCAAGGGGGTTTGGTACTCTCAAGGAGCAAAGGGTTTAATACTCTCAAGGAGCATACTCTCAAGGAGCAAAGAATTAATACTCTCAAGGAACAAAGGGGTAAATATTCTCAAGGAGCAAGGGTTTAATACTCTCAAGGAGCAAGGGTTTGATACTCTCAAGGAGCAAAGGATTTGAATCTGTGTTTGGGAATCTCTCCAAACGACCTACGTATCTTAGGGTGCTACCCTAAGAATCAGGATCTGCGTAGTTCGGAATGCAAATTTAATTCATTCATGTATTCATTCAAGATCAGGGTGTAGAACCTAAATACTCTATGGTTCGATTCACATCACACCTATCTAGTTCTCTGTACCCTAGGGGAGATGAGCTGAGGGTAGGGATCGTCCTAAATCTACCCTTAACCTAAAACCCTAATTTTGCATTTGTTGGGCTAGGCTTCATATCTCTTGATTAAATTTTATCACTTTCATTCTTACCCTTTCCGTAAATGTGGGTGCCTACATGCACGTCCCCATACCTAATATGTCTTCTAGGTGTACAGATATGACAGTTCGACTAGGGTATTGCAGAAATTAAGTTATTGCTAACAATAGAAAATATTCAAGTATGGCAAGAAATAACATGGCATTTCAAATATAGCAGCAAACATGTGAAAGAATTGATCAAGCATTGATCATCAACAATGTGACCAAGATCATATTTGATCGACTATTCAGATTTGATGTAATCGATCATCATCAATGTGATCAAGATCATATTTGACCGATGGTTCAGATTCACTTAAAACATTCATGAGGCCAATCTAACCATTCAAATTCAATTAAATCACTCAAAAAAAAAAAGAAGGAAATCCAACGGTTCAAATCACTCAAGATGATAATCTATCCATTTAAATCAATCATCAAGACAATCCAATGATCCAGATTCATTTATATCACTCATGATCAAGATCTAATGGTCTAGATTCAAATAAGATGCTTATGATCAAGATCTAATGATCTAGATTCAAATAAGATGCTCATGATCAATGGCCAAATTTTAATCACATCAAATTCCAAGATTAATGGTCAAGATTTCATCATGTGAAAATTCAACATCACATGGCCATATTTTTAATCACATTAAAATTCTAAATCAAGTGCCATTATCAATCTCATTAAAACTTCAAACATAAAGCCGGATCAATCTCATAAAATTTCAAGCATATCGGATCAATCGATTTCATCAATTTCCACATGACCGGATCGATCCAATTTCATCAAAATTCTGAACATATGGAATCAATCAATTTCAATTTCCACAATTGAATCAATTTCATTCAATTTTCATAATCGGATCAATCTTATCAATTTATATGATCAGATCAATTTCATCAAAATTCATATGATCGGATCAATTTCGATTCATATGATCAGATCAATTCATAAGAATTCCAATATCAATGGTCCAATTTTATTTATCAAAATTCTATGATCAATGGTCTAATTTTATTTATCAAAATATTCCAAGATCAATAGTCCAGTTTTAATCATATCATTCCAAGCATATGATCGAATCAATTTTAATTTCATCATATTTCCATGCATCCGATGGGATCAATTTCATTAATAATTTCAAGCATGTGATGAGATGAATTTCATAAAAATTTCAATATGTTTAGACCAATTTCATAACATGATAAAATTATCACACACCAATCACATTAAATTTTAGATCATGATCCATGTTTCATTCACATTAAATTTTAAATCATGATTGGATCACTAGGGGCAGATTGCATGGGATCATTCAAGGATTCAGATCACCATATCAATCATCACAATAAATATATAACCAACTTTAGATTCCAGATCAAGGGCTGATGGTGGAGCTGATGGTAGCAGTTTCAATGTAGGGTGATATTTGGTTTGAAGATGGTGATAAGGGTGATCACATGGAGGCTGGAAATCAATGGAAGGGGAGCGGTTTTGCAGCCAGGTTGGTCGGTTGAGGTGGGTTTAGGTTGGGTTTAGGTTCTGATTTTTTGTGGTTGCAGCAGATGTAAGTTGAGGTGGGGATGTTGGTGATGGGTGTTACAGGCGGCAAGGTGTAGAAGTGGCGGATGGACAGGGATCGATGGAAGCTTAGCTGGGCAGACAAGGATTAGCCAGGTGTATGGGTTTAGAGATGATGGTATTCGGTGAGTTGGGATTGATGAGAATTTGCGGTAATGGTGTGCAACAGCAAGTGGCCTGGCCGTATGGGTGCTATAGTCCACAGGTAAGAAAAGAAAAACTTACCTTTGGGTTTCTCTTTGTCCCACTTCTTCTTCTTCTTCTTCATCTTCCGCTTGAGCCTTCTCGCAGTCCTTTTTTTCTACCCCCGGTCAGTCGGCCTCTGCTTAACCCTTTCTCTTCTCTTCCGTATTCTCTCACTCTTCTCTCCCTCCGGTTCTGCCTTCCTCGATCTCCCAATCATCTCTCTCAGTCTCTCCTTTTTCCCGTATTCTCTCTCCATCTTTTCTTTTCCTTTCCTCTGATCTCTTCTTTCCTAATTCTCTTAAATCTCTTGAATCTCCATCCTCCAATCTTTTCCAGATTCTCTCCATGTAGAGTCCCCACCGACCGTCCTATCTTTCCTATTTTTGGATCAATCCCCTTCTCCCTTCCTAAAACTAGCCACAACCATCTCTAGATCTTCCCCTCTTATTTCTTTCTATTATTTTTTCTTTTGATTCCCTTCCTAATCTATCGGCTCAATCTTTCTTTCCTTTCTTAATCGATTACCCGGCCAGCCTCTCCCCTTTCCTTTTCTCAATTCTTTCCTAAACAAAATTCATGGCCAGCTCAATTTTTTTCTCTTTTCTTTAATCAGCCTATTAGTACACGGCCACTTCCCTTACATATATATTAGATTGATATATATTTAATATACAATATTATATAATACAACCATAATGTATAATATCATATATAATATGCATGTACATGTCCATGGGCTGCACTGACTTCTGGACTGAATTGAATAGGTTCGGATTGACTTAGGTTGATTGGGTTTTTCTCTCTATCATTTCATGAGCCATTTTCGCTGCCACTCGGTATGGAATCTTTTGACGGCTTCTACCCCAAATTTTCTACATTCACTTTGTAGAACATTAAAAATGAGAAATACTGGAGCTTGAATCACCTCATTTGGATGTAAAATGACCAACTTATGAATTTCTAAAGTTTAAACATGTCAATTTATGATAATCTAGCTAACAACTCTGCATGGGATGCCTTGGAGGCCTCTGCCTGAAATCCTTCACATCCACTTTGTAGAGCACCAAAAATAGAACATATTGAGACTTGAATCACCAGATTTGGACGTCGGATAATAAAATTATGAGGAATTAAAGTTTAAACGGGCATGTCGGCTTGCAGCTCCGTATGGGATCCTCGGAGACCTCTGCTCCAGATTTTCCACGTCCACTTTGTAGAGTACCAAAAATGAGGTATAAAGGCATTGGAATCACTTTATTTGGTCATCGGATGAGCAAGATATGAGAAGATGAAGTTTAAATAATTAAACTTACGATAATTTGCATGCAGGCCCTTGGATGATTATTATTAATTTTCAAAAAATACCCTTATTCTTATTCCCTGACTAAAATCGCCATATCTTCTTCGTTCGACATCAGAACTTAGCTATTCTGGTCTCATTTTGAAGGTATTTTCAAGACCTATGCATCCATGTAGGTTACAGCCCATGTCCTTATTGTGGGGCCCATTGAAAATCATCTCGAAATCATAGCTAAAAATCCAAGCCTTGCATTGAGATTCACCAACTTGCTGTATGATTTCACTTAGGCTTTTGGATACCGGGGATCATCTCAGTTATTCTCAAAACATTATAGAGAGCATGCCAGGACTGATCGACTATCATTTTTTAGAAAGTTTCACTCGCCTCCCCTGTACTTTCTAAACTTTCGCTCATCTCTCCCACTTTGTTGTCTACACTCTAGTAAGACTTCGTTCAGCTAGGGATGGCAAAAATGGGGTGCTTACCGTCTGGTAGAAACATTCTCCATTGTTTACTGCCTATAAATTGGTACTCGACCAGCCCGAGAGTATCAATAGTTTAACTGATCCAATACTTGACATGCCAATCCTTGGGTTCATTCCTGCATATGCTAAATTCGTCCTCAAACCTTTAACCAATTCTGTAGATTTTCAGACTCTATCGAGGTCATCGAGCCAAAAGAAGGTTGGTCAGTCGCTATGGGTATACTGCAGGTTATCTTGCAAAAGGAGTTGGGAGAGAAAAAAATAAAGAAATGAAAAACAAATGGGAATTAGAGTTTGGAAGTCGAAGGTGATACTATGATAGACCAACCTTTTGCCAATGCCATGCCTGTATAGCCTTTCTTCTCAATCATTTCTGAGTATAGATGCTGATTATCCTATAAAAGGAGTTGAAAAAAAGAAAAAAAAACTCAAAAATAGAGAAATGAAGAAGTGAGAATCGAGGTTTGGAGGTTGAAGGTGAACATTTGTAAAGTGAGCGGAGGAAAGAGAGAAGTGGCCAAAGACTGAGGAAGAGGGATGAAGGAGTAGGGAAATTAAGGGGCAAAACTATCAATAAAAGATGGGAGGGGAGGGTGAAACATTGTTTTGGGTATATTGGTAAAACATAAATTCATTTTTGGGTATTTTTGTTATAGCAAACATAGAAGGTAAATGTAAAAATCTATCCCCCAACCTTGTACCTCTTCTAAAGAACTTAATCTATCTGTTCAATTGGGGCTAAGTAGTATTCAATCCTTGTCACAACCCATTCTAGGGAATTGGGTGTGATATCTGGGCTAACCTAATAGCCAACCCAACTCTTTCAACGATCGACAATTACAATGACCTACCATGCAAATCCCACAGTTTACACAAGCAATAACCATAATAATAATGAAAAAATTAGAGTAATAACAGTAGAAGCAGTAATAAATGCTAGATGCTAACTATGTGATATCATAATATAAAGTAAGGCAAGTCTTATGAATCTTACATCACATTATTCTTCATAAAATACCATAATATCTCATATACAAATATCTCGAATTAAAAGAATAAATTTGAAATCATTGTTTCAGATAGATCTCAATGTCTATCCACATCAGAGTCAAACAGTAGAAGAAAAAGTATAAAGAGGGGTGCATTAAGCATAGACCCAACTACTACAACTCTCGTCTGCTCTCCCGTAGCATCATTAGTACCAGTAGCATCACTGACCAGTGAGTCCTCCCTAAACTCAGCCATAGTATAATCACCTACATCACCATCTAAAAAGAAGTATTGATATGAGGGTGAGCTCCCATCCCAGCTCAGTGATAAGTCTAGTATCACATGCATACATCATCCAACATCCAATGAAATGAAATGAGTTCATTAACTAGGTCTTAGGCAATGTACTACTATGGTGTCATATTGAGATTCAGCCAACGCTTTCGGTCCTACCTATGGCCGCTAGCCTCCAACTCTCATACATCGGGCAAAGTACAAGAAGAATACGAGATCCCAGATCACTAAACTCCTTCTATAAGTGAACCCCCATCTAGGTCCTCCAAACCCTTCAGGCTCATCACCTCCCACCATAGACTTCTTCTCACGTCAGCTACTACGCACCCACAAGTCACTGACTCTTCCCTTGGGTCACCCAATCTTTGGAAGTATGAGTCTATGCCAGTATCTTGACCCCTACTGGAAGGGCATAGGTTATAGGGTAATGTCACCACCTATGTCTATCATGTGCATCCATTTTTAAATATGGTTGCACCCCAGTAGAGACTCCGACTCCACTCCCATGGATCACCATGTCCCCACTAGAGTACTAGCAATTCCAACATGATGCGTGTGCCCACGCTCCCACGGGACAGACGCACCATCATACATGGTGAGCATATATATAAGATGAAACAAGGCCTTACCCCTGCAAGGACCCCCGACACCACTCCCATAGAACACCATGCCCCCGTTAAGATAATGGCATATAATAACATGGCTCATGATTGTGTTTCTATACGTCACATGACCATCATACCCAAACAGCAATAATCATACAAAGCATACATAGTACATAGTTGTTATTATGCAAATGCATGCTCAATAATAACAGTTTATTGAATGGCATGTTATAAGCATAGACATGGCATGTTATCATCATAGGTATAGTATGTTATCATCACAAGCATAGTATGTTATTGACATAAAAGTAGACATGTTTAGATGTCCTAAGTCTACGGAGTAGACCCCTCACCTGATTGCACTTATAGTGTAGTTGCAATGCTAAGCCCCACAGTAGGCCAACACTTTATCCAAGTCCATAACCTATTTTATTAGATAATTATTTGTTAGTTGGTTGGATAACCTTTAATCCTTATAGTCAAGTCCTTTAAGTCCATACACGGGTCACCCTCTGGTTCTGCCTCTACCACAACACTTAGAAGAATCTATAGTTTCTTAATCGAAATGGAGGGATGCACGGATGGTGTGTCATCTGGCATATCATTTGGATGTATCGTCTATGATAAGACCATCATTACTAAGAGCAAATGGATGTATTCCAAAGGCAATGTCGGGTGGTATTCCTTCTGGCATACCCTCAGGATGCCTTATTGCTCACAAGATACATTATGTCCGGAGCCTCCGATGGGTTCCGAAGGCTAAGGCTCCGGTGTCTTCAGAGGATATGCCCCTGGAGCATCCTCCGAAATGAGTGTAGAGATCACTCGAACCAGAGTTCCAGCCTTCCTTTCTTGAGGCATTTCATTCCCAATGCTCATTCATGTCTTATAGTCGATGGAAACCATCATCCCAAGTTAAGGGAAGGGATTAGGGTCCATGTTGACTCACATCCATTCTAACCATGATGTGGGTAAGCAATCTACTTTCTAGGGTTTGTGCTTTGGTCTCCATAAATGGTGGCCAATAGTGTGGAATGTCCCACCATTAACCATTTCGGTTGCTGAAAGAAAGAGAGTGACATAAACCCACCTCCATGGGTAAACCACCTAGACCACATGGGCTGGGGCTTACCTCAATTAATGGTGGTCACTAATGGAGAAGTAACCCATATTAGGTCTTCCATTAAAGCTGAAGGAGAGAGAAAGAAAGAGTAAGGTAGACTTACTTCACAAGGGAGAAGCTAAGGCATCCACTTGAGCTCCTTCACCAATCCTAAAGCCCTCTCTATGAATCCCAATGTTTAAGGTGTAAGACCCACATTCCACTAACTTGGTCTAACCGTGTCATGCCAGGTCTTCCCATCATTCTTGGACCAAGTGGATCGAGCGTGTGAAGATAGATCACAAATCAGGTATGAGAATCGAGTTAAAAACACTAAAAACATACCTAAAGTCGCATGCCTGAGTAGGTATGGTCGACCATAAGGAAGGGAACCAAAAATATCAAATCCAGAACCCCACGGTCGATGATTTTGACCCTACGATCGACGGTTTATGAGACCGTATGATCGACCGTGAGAACCCAGATCAGACTCTGAGTTTTGAAAACTTTCCTAAACTAAGGGAATGCTTTCCCAATTGAAAGAGGATTCTATATGGAGAGTTTTCCTCTATATAAAGGACGTCCTTCAGCCCTTGTCCACTCTTTTAGAACATTAGAAAACCTTAGAGAAAGAGAAGGAAGAAAAGGAAGAGAAGGAGAAGAAGAAAAAGCTAAGGAGAAGAGTTTGCTGAGAAGAGATTGACTCTCTATCATAGGCAAAGGTATGAAACGAATCTCTAGATATGTAAACTCTAAGGAATAAGACTTCTATGGAAGATAGGCAATATCAACCTATTATGATCTATGTGATTTCCTTGAGAAAATCCCAAGGAAAACCATGAGGAGTGAATTTGATGATTAGGGTTGATAAGAAATTACTAATGATGGCCATAGGATGACCTTAGAATAAAACCCATTGGAGAACAGAAGAATTGACCTAGGAAGAACTCCAATTTCATGTAGACTATGACCAGAAATCCCAAGGTCACAGCTACGATCGACCATAGCATGACCAGTATGACCAAAAGATCGACCATACGCATTCGGGAAGATTTCAGAAATCATATGGTCGCAACTACAGTCGCACCATATGCGACCGTAGGGTATCGACCGTAGACAGTAAGGTCGATACAGCATGAGACCATAAAACTAATCAGACACCTATCAGTGCTATGTTTTGATTTTTGACTACTGTAACATGTCACATATGAACCCTAACTTAAATTCATATAACTTTTAGGTTGTTAAATCAATTCAAAGAGAATTTCAAGGCTTGACAGGACATCAAAAATTGCTAACAGGTGAGGGAACAAGACCTAAACTAATTGGTTAATAACAAACTATTATTTTTATTGAGTCCAATGCCATGATTGATTCTATGCTTGTATGCTTGTAATGTGCATCTCACATGTCATCCAATATTTCTGCTATTATTGTTCATGCATATTTAATTTTGTTTATTTATAACATGATGATGATGATGATGCTAGGAATAGACATGTGAATGTATGTGTGTGGTTGGTGTGTTGGATGCGAGTGAAGCAGCAGAGGGAGGACGTGGCATGGTGGTCTTTAACTTCGTCACTAGAATCTAGCTCTATCTCTACTCAAGTCTTATCCACTAACATCGTCGTATCACCATTACCTTAGCAGAACTATTACGTCGTAGGGCTTCAGGGGAGGTGGTCTCAGACCGTGTGGTCTCTGACTCTGTCGGGGGGCCTTAGCTCATTCTCTATGGATGTATTGAGGGCTGCTAGGGTGAGGCCTTGGATACACTGTTTGACATTATGATTAGTTAGTTGCGAGCCCAGTTTGCAAGCCCTTGCCAATAGGGGCTTACGTGTTGGTATGGATAGGGCATCAAGGGATGTGTTGCCTATGTTTGATCCGGATACTTTAGCTCTATCTCTATTCCATGGTGGGTGCATGTGGGATGGAAATGGTGTTTGATCCATTGGACGAATTCACACACTTGTGTATGGAGGTATAGTGGCCACCAAACCTTTCTATAGCACATTGCAAACTTATAAACCAGACCAAAGATATGAATTGAATGCATGCATATGTTTGTTGCATTGATTTGTTTGCTCACTGAGCCATGATGTGTGCTCACCCTTTCGGTGTCAAATATTTTTAGTTGATGATGCAGGTCCTACCGTTGAAGAATATATGAATAAATCAACTTATGGATACGTTGCTGCGATGGATGTAGAAGCTGAAGAAGATGCGCATGATTCATCATGCGAATGTAACCAATGTGTTTTTGCTTAAGTTTAGTTATAATTTGAACATCGAATATGTAATTGCTTATTTATTTTTATGTCTTGTGGTTTGGAGATAATTGGATTAAATACTTATTTATCACTATTAGGCTCTCAGATCATTATCTGTAAGACTTTCGTTTATTTGTTTATTATCTCTGATTATTAATGTGGAATGTGTGTGTGGTTTGATATGGTGGGTACGACCTATGCGAGATCCTAGGTGAACCATTGGTTTATTGGCAGTTCATCACACCATTCTGGTTAGACCAGAATTAGGGTGTAACAACTGGGTTTCAGAGCCTCTCAGGTTCTACCCATTGACCTAACTACTTCCACATGAGTCATGAACTGAGTTAGTATAAAATTTAAAAACTATAATAAGAACACACCATAAGCACCTGTGTTGTATGAGACATAAACTAAGAAAGAGAATAATGCACATATGTAAAGGGGAAACCAATTATATATATATATATATATATATATATATATGCCGAATAAAAAACAAGACAAATGTACATCAAATTCAGAGTACAGTCCACAATCCGGACAGTTACTCTAAAAATAAAAAGGAAAAAGATATAAAGGGCAATCATGGAGCTGGAGGTACTGGAGGAGGAGGTGTCTCACGATCTCTATCGTAGTCCTCAGCATATACTCTCGTGAGCCAGGCCACCTGAGTCTGAGTCCCTCGGAGACTATCTGTTAGATCCGCTACCCGCTGGTCTGTAGAGCGTTGGGCATCTAGAAGCTCTCCTACTCTCCAATCAGTCACGCGCTGAGCCTTTTAATCTCAGGTAACAGTCCCATCATGTCATCTGGTGGTGGGTGTGAAGGGTCAGCTGAATGAGAAGCCCTAGAAGGGCCAGCTCCAGTAGAATGCTGTGGCGATGGAGGAGGGATGGCATCTACATCTATGTACATCCAATCATCATCCTCCTCATCATCACCCTAGTGTGCCTCTGCTGCTACCTCTGCTACTGCTACTGCTTCCGCCTCTGCATCTGCTGTCGGAATCCTAATGAGAGGACGTCTTGTAGCATTCCACTCATCATCACTGACTTGTATCTCTCTTATGCCCATCTTGCTGATGGCCTCCCAATCAAGGTCAGCTGAGAAGGTGTCCTCAAGGATCATCTCATCCACTAGGTCTACCTGTAGACGAGCGAGCAAGGTGGAGATCAGCCGCCCATAGGGCAAGTTGCCTCTTGAGTTAGGCAACATAGCTCGGTGCATAGTCTGGAGAATAATATATGGGAGGCAGACAGGCTGCCTAGTACAGATACAGTACAGCAGGTACTGGGTCAGTTGTGAAATCATCTTGTAGTGTCCGCCCTAAGGAATAAGATTATGCTGGATAATCTTACAGTAGACCTGTGGCTCTGCACGCAGGTTGACTGCTTTCATCTCCCAACGGTCATCCCAAAGAATCTGGCTATCTATTTCTGCACACACCTGTGTAGATAGAAACTGTGGCTCCCTGGGTGCACAGTAAACCAACTGACCATCGTTGGAAATTCCTAGGAGATCAGTCAACTCTTGACAGTTAAAAAGAGATCGAAACCCCTTTCACCTAGCTGGTGATCCGAAGCTTTCTACCCCTGTCAACATCTTCTAAGTCACCCTCTACCTGTAGGTGATAGTAAAACTGTTTCACCAAGTCCGGGCGAGTGCAAGCCTCGTACGAGATCACTGGAAGCCAACCAATGTCACCAAACACCCTTTCCACATCAAACAGGGCTAATTGGGTAGGTTCACACACCGACCCCCTTCAGCTTTCTTTAAATCAAACCAAGAATATCGCACTTCTGCATCCACAGACCTGATGCGAAGTGGGTCATGAACTCGAGGAACTTTGGCGCGAACCATGATAGCTGTAAGAAAAGAAAATAAGAAAACAAGTTAGATAAATTTGAAAATTTGGCAACATAACGACGTAAAATAAAAAAGCCTCACTTTTCACCCAAACATTTGGGCAGGAGGACTTACATTGGTCCCAAACCATCCTACAATGCATATCTAATTAGAAATTTTAACTAGGTAGGTCGAATTTGAAAAATTTTGACAATTGGGCAAAACCCCCAAAATTTAGGTCAAAAATGAGAATTTTTATGTTTGTACTAAACTAACCGATGAAACTCAAATTTTCTTGAGGGCTTTCATCCATTGGGTGGCCATTAGCAAAATCCCCCAATAAAAATTAAATTTTTACGATCAGAAAATATTAATTAGAAGAAAACCCTACAAATGGAAAAACCCTAGGTATGAAAGCTTAAAAATTAAAGAGAGTAGATAACATACCTTGTGGAACGGAATGTAGGTCGTAGATCGAAGGAAAAATCACCAAGTTTGTATGGTTGACACTGTAGCAACTCACTGGTGGCGAGTTGAGTAGAGACCTAGGAGGAAGAAGGAGAATGAGAGGGAAAACTCTAAAAAAAAAAGGTTTAAAAACCTGATTTAGAATCATACGGTCGCACAATTCAACCAAAACCATCGACCGCATGATCGACCATAGGGTCTCGGTAAGTTGCTAGGATTCTGAAGGTCGCACCTATGGTCGCACAACATGCGACCATAGGCCATCGACCGTATGACCTATTGTTGTCTGCATTAGATTCTGTTTGAACTTTTGCCTATTGATTTTGTTTTTCTCTCGCCTTCCATTATGAAACTAACCCAATACTAGCATCATATCTTGTCTCACATGTATAGCCTTTCCAAGTACCATTCAACCAAGAGTTTAAATGGTTGGACGTAGAGTAAGTAGAAGGAGACAGAATGCAAACCCATCTCCACCACCTATGGAGACTAATGACAATGAACGTTAGCAAGGACAGGAAAGGAATATTGGAACTCAAAATGCTGCACCTCAGAATGTGCACACCCAAGCCAACCCAACCAACCTACCTCCACTACCTATAGATTTGGCTACTGCGGTGATGAATTTAGCACAACAATTGCAGCAAATATAGCAAGTGCAACCCAACATGCAATCTGCTATGGGAATTGCTTTCCCAGCTGCAAACACAACACCTCTACCTGAAGGACAAGCTAGTACTGCACCTAGTAGTAGCAACATTGTACTTCAAGCACCACAAACACTAGTAGTACAAGGCCAAGTGTAAAACCCTGAAGCACCGCAAGGAGGGTATAACCAAGGAAATTATCAGTACTAACTGCCTATGTATGGAGCATATGCATAGTATCAACTTGATCACTCCAGACTAATCGAGCATTTCCTGAAGTTGAAGCCGAAAGAATTTACAGGTAAGCCATCAGATCCGTTATGGCCAGCTCACTGGATCGATGAGATGGAAAGAAACTTTATGATAATGACTATAAATGAAGAAGAGAAGGTATTATGTACCACTTTTATGCTGAAAGGTGATGGACACCATTGGTGAAAATATACTCGGAGTTATCTATTGACAAAGCACGCCCAACTGACATGGGCTATTTATAAAGAAGCTTTTTTCGAGAAGTATTTTCCCAGGAGTTTCAGAGATCAAATGGAAAATGAGTTTCTGAGTCTGTATCAGGGACAGATGACTGTAGACGCATATCAACAGCGTTATGAAGAACTATTTTTCTTTGTTCCCTCTAGCATGCAGGAGGAAAATACCAAAACCCGAAGGTTCGTCATGGGACTTAGGGGAAGCAAGCGTGAGCATGTATTGGGACTGGAAAAGAAGATTTATAGTGAAGCTATATAGATTGCTTGAGTATTGGAATCGAGTCAGAGGGAAAGTTATTTTGCTCAGAACAGAGGTATAAAAGGCCTAATGGAAACTCATACAATGAAGGAAACTCAAAGACATTTAAACCCTTTTAGTACTCAAGGCTTCAATGCTGCAACCAAAACTACTCCGACAGCCCATCCTCAACAGAAGGAAAGTAGTGCTGGAGATAAATGCTTTAACTATAATCAAGTAGGACATTATTCAAGGGAGTGTCCTAAGCCAAGGAAGCAGCTACAACAAGGAAAGGTTTATGCAGTTACATTGGAGGATGCTGCCGCATCGCCTGATGTGGTCACAGGTTTGACCTGAACCTTTCGTTATGTACTCCCTTGTAAGAGCATGCAGACTAAATTAAATCAAATCATAGGTATCATACCTATTAATGGCTTACCCGCTAGAGTACTCTTTGACTCTAGAGCTACTCATTCTTTTATATCTGTGTCGTTTGGAAAGAAGTTAAATCTACCCCTCAGACCTTTAGACTTCAAACTGCTTGTACGGTCACCTATGGGATTAGAAGTGGAACTAGACAAAGGTTATGGACCATGTCCAGTTCTTATTGACTAGAAGATTTTGGATGCAACCTCAATTCAACTTAAGATGGCAGACTTTGACGTTATCTTGGGAATGGATTGGTTTGCTTGGCACTCTGCAAACCTATTATATATAGAAAAGAAATTGACTTTTAAAGACAAGGAAGGAGAAGAATTTAGTTTTGTGGGAACCAAACTTTCTCGTAAACGAAAACTCAGTTTTTCTGCATTGAAGCCTAGAAAATGCCTCGAGAAAGGAGGAATTGGGTATCTAGTATCCGTGATCAACCTCACCAAGAAAGCACCACGAATGGAGGATATTGAAGTTGTGCCCGAATTTTTGGATGTATTTTCTGAGGAACTACCAGGACTACCACCCGACTGAGCGACAGAGTTCGTTATAGATCTTATGCCCAGAGCCGCACCAGTATCTAAAGCACCTTATCGAATGGCTCCTACTGAACTAAAGGAACTGAAGGTACAATTACAGAAATTACTGGACAAGGGTTATATCAGACCTAGCATATCACCATGGGGAGCGCCAATATTGTTCATGAAAAAGAAGGACGGTAGCATTCGACTTTGTATAGATTATCAAGAATTGAATAAGCTTATAATCAAGAATCGGTACCAGTTGTCTCGGATCGATGACTTGTTCGATTAGTTGCAAGGTGCCAAAGTGTTCTCCAAAGTTGATCTTCAGTCAGGATACCATCAGTTGAAGATTAAGGAAGGTGATATTCTGAAGACAGCATTCAGAACCAGATGTGGACAATATGAATTTTTAGTCATGTCTTTTGGATTAACTAATGCACCCGTAACTTTTATGGAACTCATGAATTGGGTATTCCATGATATGTTCGATACGTCAGTCATTGTATTTATTGGCGATATACTACTCTACTCCAAGGACAATGAAACTCATGTCACAAATCTAAGAGCCGCTCTGCAGTGACTAAGAAAAGAGAAGCTTTGCGCAAAATTTACACAGTGTGAGTTCTGGCTAAATGAAGTCGTTTTCTTAGGTCATGTTGTTTTCACTAAAATAATTAAAGTGGATCCTAGCAAGATTGAATCCATTGTGAAATGAGAAGCACTTAAGAATGTTACAGAAATCTGAAGTTTCTTAGGTTTAGTTGGTTGCTATCGATGATTCGTGGAAGATTACTCTAGAATCACCGTACCTCTTACCAGTCTGACAAAGAAAGGAGAAAGTTTGTTTGGATCGATAAATGTGAAGAGTGTTTTCAAACATTGAATGCTAGATTGATATCAGCTCCCATCTTGACTATTCTGATCCCAGGACAACCATTTACCTTGTACACTGATGTGTGTGGGTTAGGTTTAGGATGTGTGCTTATGCAAGGAGAACAAGTTGTTGCGTATGCCTCAAGACAACTGAAGACACATAAGAAAAACTATCCCACTCATGACTTGGAATTAGCAGGCGTAGTATATGCTGTTAAGATATGGAGACATTATTTGTATGGAGAGAAATTTCAGATTAAATCAGATCATAAGAGTCTCACTCATCTTTTTAATCAGAAGGAGTTGAACATGAGACAAAGAAGATGGCTAGAATTATTAAAGGATTATGATTGTGATATCTAGTATCATCCAGGAAAAGCTAATGTAGTTGCTGACGCACTAAGCAAAAAAGCTATGACAGATCCCAAGAAGAAGTTAGTGCAAATGCTATGGCATGTGTCACCAGGAGAGTATTTAATTACGATAAAGAGCAGTTCGTGATTGATATTCTAAATGAATCAACTGACCAAGGGTTTATTCATCTATTCTCAAACATGTTTACTACATTGAAGATTGTACCTGATCTATTAGATGAAGTGAAAGCCACGATTAAATCAGACCCTTATCTGAGAACGATGCAAGAAGACCTTAAAAAAAGTAGGAATGCTCCTGAGTTCACCTTGGACATTGAGAAGGTACTAAGATACAATGGAAGGGCATGTGTTCTTGAAAATGAAGACTTGGATATTAGACATAGACTAATGAAGGAAGCTTACACCACCACTTATTCGATACATCCTAGAAGTACGAAGATGTATCATGATCTGAAAAAATTATATTGGTGGAGAGGAATGAAAGCAGATGTAGCTAAATTTATGTCTCAATGCTTGAATTGTTAGCAAGTAAAGGCTGAAAGGCAAAGACCTGCAGAATTGTTGCAACTACTGCCAGAACCAGCATGGAAATGTGACTGCATCACTATGGACTTCATCACCGAGTTACCATTGACTCCCCGAGTTATTGACGTGGTCTGGGTGATTGTGGATCGTTTGACCAAGACAGCTCGTTTCATAGCTATACGACATCAGTATACCCTAGAGAGGTTAGCTAAGCTTTATGTAGATAATATTGTCCGATTACATGGTGTACCTGAAAGCATTGTATCCGATTGAGACCCACGCTTTACCTTAAAGTTTTAGAAAGGATTACAGAAGGCTATGGGTACAATATTGAAGTTTAGTACTGCATTCCATTCTTAGACAGACGGACAGTCGGAGCGTACTATTCAGATTTTAGAAGACATGCTCCGAGCTTGTGTCATTGATTTCAAAGGATCATGGGATGAGAAATTATCATTGATTGAGTTCGCTTATAACAATAGCTATCAAGCAATTATACATATGTTACCCTATGAAGCACTGTATGGTAGAAAATGTCAAACTCCTTTGTTTTGGAATGAAGTTGGAGAATGAAATATTGTTGGACCCGAGTTTGTTGAAGATACTTGTCGAGTAGTCGACATTATCAAGGAAAGAGTCCGAACTCAGAACCGTTAGAAGAAATATGTAGATAATCGATGCAGAGATCTCGAATTCACTATAGGTGATAAGGTATTTTTCAAAATATCTCCTATGCGTGGTTTGAAAAGGTTTGGACAAAAGGGAAAGTTGTGTCCCAGATATATTGGACCTTATGAAGTTCTAGATAGAAGTGGAAAAGTACCATATCAGTTAACACTATCACCATCCATGTTAAGTATGCATGATGTATTTCATATCTCATTACTGAAGAAGTACGTCAAAGATCCAATACACGTGTTAACAACGGATCCACCGGATTTGACTGAAGATTTGACGTTCGAAGTAGTACCTTTTGAAATCACTACCCGGAAGGTGCAACATCTATACAATCGCGACATTTACTACGTTAAGGTTACTTGGAAAAGCCAAAATGTAGAAGAAGTTACATGGGAAAAAGAGAATGCTATGCTGAAGCAATATCCTTACCTATTCGACTTGGAAGGTATGTGTAAATTTTGAGGACGAAATTTATATATGAGGGGGGAGTTGTAAGACCCACACTCCACTAACTTGGTCTAATCGTGTCGTGCCAGGTTTTTCCATCATTCCTGGACCAAGTGGACCGAGCCTGTGAAGATAGATCACAAACTAGGTATGAAAATCGAGTTAAAAACACTAAAAACATACCTAAGGTCACATGCCTAGGTAGGTATGGTCGACCATAAGGAAGAGAACCAAAAATATCAAATCCAGAACCCCACGATCAATGATTTTGACCCTACAGTTAACGATTTATGCGGCCGTATGATCGATCGTGAGAACCCAGATCAGACTCCGAGTTTTGGAAACTTTCCTAAACTTAGGGATTGCTTTCCTAATTGAAAGAGGATTCTATATGGAGAGTTTTTCTATATATAAAGGACGTCCCTCAGCCCTTTTTCACTCTTTTAGAACATTAAAAAACCCTAGAGAAAGAGAAAGAAGAGAAGGAAGAGAAGGAGAAGAAGAAAAACTAAGGAGAAGAGTTTGTTGAGAAGAGATTGACTCAAAATCATATGCAAAGGTATGAAACAAATCTCTGGAGATGTAAAATCTAAGGAATTAAACTTCTATGGAAGATAGGCTATATCAACCTATTAAGATCTATGTGATTTCCTTGAGAAAATCCCAAGGAGAACCTTGAGAAGTAAATTTGATGATTAGGGTTGATAAGAAATTACTAATGATGGCCATAGGATGACCTTAAAATAAACCCCATTGGAGAACAGAAGAATTGACCTAGGAAGAACTCGAATTTCATGTAGAATGTGACCAGAAATCTCAAGGTCACTGCTACGGTCGACCATAGCATGACCAGTATGACCAGAAGATCGACCATAGGCATTCGGGAAGATTTCAGAAATCATATGGTCGCAGCTACGGTCGCACCATATGCGACTGTAGGGTATCGATCGTAGACAGTTAGGTCGATACAGGATGAGACCATAAGACTAATCAGACACCTATCAGTGTTCTGTTTCGATTTCTGACTACTGTAACATGTCACATATGAACCCTAACTTAAATTCATAAAACTTTTAGGTTGTTAAATCAATTCAATGAGAATTTCAAGGCTTGGAAGGACATCAAAAATTGCTAACAGGTGAGGGAACAAGACCTAAACTAAGTGGTTAGTAACAAACTTTTATTTTTATTGAGTCTAATGTCATGATTGGTTCTATGCTTGTATGCTTGTAATGTGCATCTTACATGTCATCCAAAATTCCTGCTATTACTGTTCATGCATATTTAGTGTCGTTGTAGCCTAACCTTACCATAATACTTTGCAAGTTATACCAGACTCAATGTTGAATGTTATCTCATGCATATTGCTTGTTGCATTGTTTGTTTTTCTTACTGAGCTAAGTTGTGAGCTTACCCTTGTATATATACATGTTTTAGATGTTGATGTAGATTACACTGTGGAGGATTACCTGGATGCTCTAGTGCACGGTGGTGTTGCAGCTCTGGATGTGCAAGCAGGAAGCAACGAGCATGACAAGTTATGTGAGTGTCACTTTTGCGTGTACCTCTAGCATTTAGTATTTATTTCTTTCAATTGACTAAAAGATGATGTAATAGCTTATAAGTTTATGTTTTGGCATTTAAATAATTTGGATAATTTATTCTATGTATCAATAATTACTCAGTTCATTTATTAAGTCTTTCGCTATATTTATTATTATTCTGATTATAGTTAGTGTGCAATGGTTTGTGTGTCGACACAATCTTATTGAGATCCTAGTGTGAACCGATGGTTTGATAGCGGTTTACTCACACTTCTGGTTCAGTTAGAATTGGGGTGTGATAACTTGGTATCAGAGCTCCAATGCTTTGTCCAATAGATCATACATGCACCTAATAGGGTCAATGAACTGAGATAGAAAAATTTAAAAGCCTTAATATAAACACACCATAAGCACTTGTTCGATACGTGAGACTAAATTAAGAAGAGCATAATATACTATAAGAAATGAATAACTTTACAGACAGGTAATGCTATAAAAATAGAAAACCATATAAACAAGTAATATTCTGAAAAGAGAATTTAAATTGTATGACAGGGTACAGTCTACAAGTCGAACAGTTACCCTGTTATCAAAATACTATACTGATAATGAGGAAAGAAAAGCTATATGTTGGTCCATCAAGGGATCGGGGGAATCGGAGGAATCGGCTCAGTAATGTTGTAGTCTCGCTCATACACTATCCTACGTCAGTGCACCTGCTCCTGCGTAACTCAGAGACTGTGGGCAAAGTGCTCCACTAGACGATCACTAGCACGCTAAGCCACCTTAATCTCTAGGAGCATTGCCATCACCGGATCTGAAGGGTGCCGAGAAGGTCCTGCTACTGGGATAGGCTGTGGTGTAGGGGTAAGGATATCCACCATGGGTACGTCCTCATCACCCCTTACCTCTCCAACAAGTGCTGTTGCTGCCGCTATTGCTGCCCTCCTAGGTGGACCCGAACGAGCCTCCAACTCCTCGTTGCTGATCTATAGGTTGTCCATCTTCATCTTGAGGATGGCATCCCAGTCAATTCTGATGACATGATATCCTCAATAGCAATCTCATCTCCCTTGTCCACGTGCAGGCAGGATCGTAGTAATGAGATGACCGTAAAAAGGTTGCCTGTCAAATTTGGCATGGTAACGTGTGCCATAGTCCTGATAATGATGCATGGCAAATAGACGTAATCCCAAGTGGTTAGGCAATGGGTAAGGTACGAGGTAAGCTGGGATACTTCACTATAGTAACCACTCTAAGGAACAAGATTATGCTGAATGATGTGATAGTGTATCCTAGGCACAGGTTGAAGGTTCTCTGTTAGCAGGGGCAAAGCAAGAGTGAGAATCTGGGTAGCAATCTCCCTACACATCTCCTTAGTAAGATACCCCTTCTCCTTAGGTGCTGCAGTATACGAGGTCACCATAATTGGGAATCCCCAACAAGTCAGCCAACTGATGAGTGTTGAAGGAGATCGGGGCACCTTTGACTAAACTAGTAATATGGAGGGGTTCCCCTCAAGTTTAAAGTTGGCATAGAAATATTTCACTAGGTTGGGCTGTGTGGTCACATTATACGATATAACGGGTAACCACCCAAGTCCATCGAACGCCAACTCGACATTGAACCTCTGAAGCTGTCCCAAGTTCACAAAGCAACCAGATCCAATCTTCTTGTCGTCGAACCATGGGAATCTAGCTTGTGCCTCTGTCGAACGAAACCATCTACCGTCAAATAGATGGGTAAGTGGGTGTGGCTCTCGAAACCTGGAGCATAAGCATGCTTGGTAGCAGCGCGATATCTAGACATGTTTAAACTGCATAAATAAAGCCAAATAACAGTGGATTAGTCGAAATTCTTAGAAATGTCGACAGCATAACTGTAGTAATCCAAGTTAAGGCCTCAAACTCACCCAAAATTGGGTAGGAGGACTACGTAAACCATACAATGCCATTACAAGATCAAACAATTTCCGATCAAAGCAAGAATTTCCAGAAAATTTCAAAATTTCAAAATAATGGCAAACCTAGGTCAAAAATAAAAAATTTTGGGATTTTCGACAAACCACACGGTGAAACCCCAAATGAGTTGAGGGCTTTTGTCCATAGAGGTCCCAAAATCATTTCTAAGCCTAGGAAATAAGTTTTCTACGGTTGGAATATCTCTAAACAAGAAAAATCTAGAAATTAGGCATAAACCATGGAGAAAACAATATTAAAGAGAGAAGAAAGAGATGGAAACTCACCTAGGAATGTGGTTGAGCACTCTTGATAGAAGAAGAATCGCTCCTAAAAGCACAGGTTAAACTATAGAGACTCGCTTTGGTAGAGAGGAATCGTCACCGGAGAGGAGAGAAGGGAGTGAGTTATGGAAATGACTCCAAAGATCGGGTTTTAAAAGTGATTTTTAACATACCGGTCGACTGGTTGCGTGCCCAGAGTCGATCGGTACCCCAGGGGGTATGTCGACCGGTATCTCTCGATCAGAAATTTTTTTTTTGTCTGCCTAACATATCAGTCGAGCCATATGCTACAATGGTGCTATCGGTACCTCGATTGGTACCTTTCGAGAAGCTTGGGGAACTTGTCCGCCTGGACGTACCGGTCAAGCATTATGCCATAGTGGTGTGACCGGTATATTGCGACCGGGCAAAAACACTGTATCTTGTGAGTTTGGAAAATTTTTCACTCAATATTGCTTGTTTCCATTGGAGTTTTTTCTCCTAGTGCATGTTGTTGGGACTAACGCTACGATATTTAGATGTACTTTCTTAGATATGTCTCATGTGTGGTGTCTTGTCTCAGATCCAATCAAAGAACAATATTTTGAGATGGCAGGTGGAAACGGTCTCAGAACTTCAAGAAGACGTCGCCACTCAAGGGGACCTCCCATTGGGAGTAATTTGGAAACGTAGAATGGGTATGAGCACAACCCAAACACTGAAGAAGGGAATCAGGTGGGGGGTGCTGAAGAAAGGACTCCAGTGAGGAACAATGAAAATGTTCAGGCCCACGAGGCACAAACCAACTTGCCAGGCCCTCCCCATACGAATTCGGAGACTATAGTGACAAACTTGGTTTACCAGATGGAAGTGCAACAAAAGGCATTCTTGATAGAGATGCTAAAGTTGTTCAGGCCACTGGGACACACTCCTACAGAGGGTACGCCTGAGTCTGGAGGAAATAACACTTCACTGCCAGTGGATGGTAGCAATGTGCCAATGGGGCAAGATCTGAATCTGCTGCCACCACAGTAGATTTTGACATCGTTTGCACCCGGTCAGTACCACGGTGCTTATCGAGGGGGATATCTGTACCCACCACCATGGTACAGAATGGCTGCGCCAGGGCAAAACGACCTCTCTAGAGCAGTGGACAGGTTTTTGAAGTTGAAACCCCCTACCTTTATAGGGAAGTTAGGGAAACTATTGTGGCCAGCACAGTGGATAGCCGAGATAGAGAAGACCTTCCATTTGATGACATGTACAGAATATGAGAAGGTGTTGTTTGCTACGCACATGCTGAGGGAAGACACAAATGCCTGGTGGAATTCCACACGATCGTACTTGGAAGTGCTTTCAAACTCTGAAGTCGAGATTAGTCTCTGCACCTATCTTGACTATTCCAGCACCAGGGCTATCATTCACTCTATATACAGATGCCTCGGGATTGGGACTTGGATGTGTTTTGATGTAAGGGAAATAGGTGATAGCCTACACTTCAAGACAACTGAAGGAGCATGAAAACAACTACCCTATGCATGACTTGGAGTTAGCGGTGGTAATTCACGCAATCAAGACTTAGAGGCATTATCTGTACGGTGAGAAGTTCCAAATCAAGTCAAATCACATAAGTCTCACCTACCTTTTTACTCAGAAGGACCTTAATATGCGGCAGAGAAGGTGGTTGGAACTACTAAAAGACTATGACTGTGACATTCAGTACCATCTGGGTAAGACAAATATTGTGGCGGATGCCTTGAGTAGGAAGTGGGTGTTGAAACTTGAGGTAGGGCCTAGTACAAATGTAGTACTATGTTCTGCAGCGTATGACTCATCAAAGAAACAAGAGCAGTACGTAATCAAGTCAGCAGAGGATCCATTAGAGCAAGGCTTGATTCACCAGTTCACGCTCATGTTCGTAACTTTGAAGATTCTACCTGATTTGAGAGTCAAGGTGAAAATAGCCATTCTGCAAGATCCACACCTCAGGATTGTACAAGAGGATTTAGAGAAAGGTAATATAAATCCTGACTTTACTTTGGATGCAGACAAGGTACTCAGGTACCATGGGAGGCTATGCATTCCTGAGAATAAGGATTTGGACATCAGAGACAAAATAATGAGAGAAGCTCACGGTACACCCTATTCTGTACATCCTAGCAGCACTAAGATGTACCATGACTTAAAGAGGTTGTACTGGTGGAGGGGTATGAAAGCGGATGTGGCCCGGTTTGTATTCCAATACTTGAATTGCCAGTAGATTAAAGTAGAGAAGCAGAGACCCATTGGATTATTATAGCTATTGCCTGAACCAGCATGGAAGAGGGACTGTATTACCATGGACTTCATCACTAGACTGCCAATGACACCCAGATCAGTGGACACCGTTTGGGTGATAGTTAACCGCCTTACCAAGATAACCAGATTCATTGCCATTCGACTTTAGTACACTATGGATTGACTGGCAAAGTTATATGTGGACAATATTGTCAGACTTCATGGCATGCCATAGAGCATTGTATCTGACAGAAATTCTCGTTTCACATCCAAATTTTGGGAAGGGCTACAGAAGGCTATGGGGACCAAGCTGAAGTTCAGTACAGCTTTTCACCCTCAGACGGATGGGCAATCAAAGAAAACCATTCAGATCTTAGAAGACATGCTCCAAGCTTGTGCCATAGATTTTAAGGGAGCTTAGGATGAGAAGCTATCATTCATCAAGTTCGCCTATAATAATGGCTATCAGGCTACGATCCAAATGGCTTCGTATGAAGCTCTATATGGAAGGAAATGTAGGATACCTCTATTATGGAACAAAGTGGGAGAAAGGAGGATCATAGGGCCAGAGTTTGTAAAAGAAACCTGTAGAGCAATTGATCAGATCAAGAAAAGAGTCAAGATAGCTCAAGTCGGGCAAAAGCAATATGCAGATGTTAGACATCAAGATCTGGAGTTTGCAGTGGGTAAAAAGGTGCTTCTGAAGATATCACTTATGCGAGGACTAAAGCAATTTAGTAAAAAGGGAAAGCTGTCACACCCCAATTTCGCACTATTCAGAATGGTGTGATGAACCGCTAATAAACCAACAGTTCAACCAGGATCTCAAATTGGCTGTGTCCGTTTGCTTAAACCATACACATCCACAACCATAATCAGAGTAAATAAACAATAGCGGAAGACTTATATATTAAATGAACTGAGGATTCTAAGAGTGTTAACATAAATAAAATATCTAATTATCTTCATTTGATTAAGACATAAGTAAGTAAAATAATCCTTTACATTTTCTATATAATCTAAACAAAATCTAATAAAAAACGCATGAGTTGCATTCGCATGACGAATCATGCGACTCCATCATAACTTCAGCGTCCATCGCCGCAGCATGTCCGTATATCGGAGCATTGATATAATCTTCTACAGTCGTATCTGCATCATCAACTAAAAACATTCGACGTTGAAAGGGTGAGCACACATTACGGCTCAGTGAGCAAACAAAACAATGCAACAAATATATGCATGCATTCAATTCATATCTTTGGTCTGGTTCATAAGTTTGCAATGTGCTATAGAAAGGTTTGGTGGCCGCCTCACCTCTATACATAGGGTGTGTAAGCCCATCCAACGGATCAAACACCATTTTCGTCCACATCCACCCCACCATGGAATAGAAATAGAGCTAAAGTGTCCGGATCAAACACCGCATAACACTTCCCCTGATGCCCGACCCATACCAACACGTAAGCCCCTGCTGGCGAGGGCTTGCAAACTGGGCTCACAACTAACCAATCCTAATGTTAAACAGTGTCTCCAAGGCCTCACCCGAGCATTCCTCAATACGTCCATAGAGATAGAGCTAAGGCCCCCCGACAGAGTCAAAGACTACACGGTCCGAGACCACCTTCCTTGATGCCCTACGACATAATAGTTTTGCTAAGGTAATAGCGATACGAAGAGGTTAGTGGACAAGATTTGAGTAGAGATAGAGCTAAAGTGCCCAGATCAAACACCGCATAACACTTCCCCTAATGCCCCACTCGCATCAAGTACACTAACCACACATAAACATTCACATGTCTATTCCTAGCATCATCATCATCATCATCATGTTGTAAATAAATAGAATTAATTATGCATGAACAACATTAGCAGGAATATTGGATAACATGTGATATGCACATTACAATCATACAAACATGGAATCATTCATGGTGTTGGACTCAATAAACAAAAACAGTTATTATTAGCCAATTAGTTTAGGTCTTGTTCCCTCACCTTTGATTGAGTGTAGATCCTCGTTCAAGCTTTATGAATCACCTTTAAATCACTAGAAAGGCCTAACAAGTTGATAGATTTTAATTAGAACTAATTCAAATAAATTTAGACTAACTGAAATCGTAGGGTCGCAGGTAGGGTAGCACCTAGGGTAGCAGTTTTCTGCGACCCTAGGGTATAGGGTCGGATGTGGGGTCGGATACCATTCGACCTTACATGCGACCACACCCTCCCTGGGACTTCCTGCGGTTATGTGGTCGATCCTGTGGTCTCATAGGATCGGATATCATTCGTCCCTACGTGCGACCACACGTATCCTGAGTCGACCTTTCATTCTAAAGTCCATTCCTTCATGTTTTAATTCTTTGGCTTACTTTCATGGTCCATTCTATGATTGTTCTATGACTCAAACTATGATTTTTACACACTTTCCATTGCCTATGATGATTACATCCATGGATTCCTTTGGAACTCGTCCATAGATAGATGATTTGGGTTTCTCTTAATCCTAACTTCTTCAAAATCTATTCTAGGCTCTTAATTTTTGAAGGGAATTAGGTTCATACTTGTAGTTGACTGTGATTCCGAGGTTTCTCTGAACTTCCTCCTCTTCCTTAGTCTTTTCTTCAATTTTCCTTCTCTTCTTCTTTTCCTTCTCTTTCTCTTTCTCTCACTTTCAATTAGGGTTCTAAAAGGAGTGAAAGAGGCTAAGGGACGTCCTATTTATGGAGGAAAACCCTCCAAAATAAGTCCCATCGAGTTTAGGAAAGAACCCCTTTTGAGTTAGGAAGGTTTCCTAATTTACGGCTTCTGTCTGTCATCGTAGGGTCGGACGTAGGGTCACAGAATCCGTCGACCCTACAGTCCTTAGTCATCTGACCCTATGACTAAACAATCATGGGTTGGACTTCTGTTGAGGTGGGGTCGACCCTACCTATTTAGGCATGTGACCCTACCCTCACATTTACTATTTTTGGGTTAGACTCATACCTGGTCTCGTGATTTTTTCACGCACTTGGTCCACTTGGCTCGACCATGATAGGTAGACCTGGTACAAGGTGGTAAGACCGGTTAGTTCGATACAAGCCTTACAACTCCCCCCTTATTAAAAATTTCATCCTCGAAATTTGTACATACCTTCCGAGTAAAAAAGGTGGGGATATTGCTTCCGCATAGCATTCTCTTCTTCCCATGTGATCTCTTCTATATCTCGGCTTCTCTAGGTAACCTTAACATAGTATATGTCACGGTTGCATAGACGTTGAACCTTTCGACTAGTGATTTCAGTTGGTGCTACTTCGAATGTCAAATCATCAGTTAGATCTGGTGGATCCGCTGTTAAAACGTGCATTGAATCTCTGACGTACTTCTTTAATAATGAGATATGAAATACATCATGCACACTTAACATGGATGGTGGTAGTGCTAACTGATAAGCCACCTTTCCACGTTTGGCTAAAATCTCATATGGCCCAAAATATTTCGAACTTAGTTTCCCTTTCTGTCCGAATCATTTTCAACCTCGCATAGGTGATACTTTCAAGAATACCTTATCACCTATGGAAAATTCAAGGTCTCGGCGTCGAGTATCTGCATACTGTTTCTGACGATTCTGAGATATTCTAACTCTTTCCTTGATAATGTTGACTACTCGACAAGTCTCTTCAACAAATTCTGGTCCAACGATGCTACGTTCTCCAACTTCATTCCAAAACAAAGGAGTTCGACACTTCCTTTCATACAGTGCTTCATAGGGTGACATCTGTATAGTAGCCTGATAGCTGTTGTTATAAGCGAACTCGATCAATGGTAGCTTCTCATCTCATGATCCTTTGAAATCAATAACACAGGCTCGAAACATGTCTTCTAAAATCTGAATGGTATGCTCTGACAGTCTGTAAGACCCGTGTCAATCTAACCCGGTCTTACCACCTTGAACCAGGTTCACCCATCATGGTCGAGTCAAATGGACCAAGGGCGTGAAGGAGATCGAGATCCCAGGTATCAAATCGACCCAAAAACACTTAAATTAGGAGAAGGGTCGCATACCCAGCTAAGCAGGGTCGGACCTCGCAAAACAAAGAGTCAGACCCTCAGTTTTGAAGGGAGGGTCGGACAGCTTAAGACCCTAGGGTCGACGGGATCATCGACCCTCCCATCGACCCTCGGATCCTGCCGAAAATAGAAACTAAGAAACTTTGAGATTTTCGATTGGATTCCTTCCTAATCTCAAAGGGACTTATTTTAGGATGTTTATAGCCTATTTAAAGGACGTCCCTAAGCCACTTTCACTCCTTTCACAACCCTAATTGAATTGAGAGAAAGAGAGGAGAAGGAAAAGAGGAAGAAGAGAGGCAAGAAAGAGAACCTAGCAAAAAGGAGAAGAGTTGCAGAGAAAGATTAATTTTCTCAGATATGGATACTAATTCCATAAGTTTCTACAGACCTTAGGATAGTTATTGGAGAGAGAGTGATCTCGGAGAAACCCAAACCATCCATCCATGGTTAGGTTTTCATGGAAAACCCTAGGAGAATGCATGAAAGCCATCTAGGAGGATGATTCATGGTTTCAGACCATGGAATGAGTGTTGAATGGAATGTAGAAGCAAGACATAGGACCCCAAACACGAAGGATGGATTAAAAGTGGAAATTGGACCAAAGTGCACCGAGGGTCGCACCCAGGGTCGATAGGCCATCCGACCCTAGGTGTTTCTGACTATCGACCCTCAGCATTCGGGAAGTCCAGAAGGAAGGGAGGGTCAATAGACCCATCGACCCTAGCATCGACCCTCAATTAACAGAATGGTTTTTAAATCTGGAATTAATTCTAATTAAATTCTATCGACTTTGTTAGGTCTTTTAGCAATATAATAACATTATAAAGGTGATTCTAAGGCTTGGAAAAGTATCTTATAGCAAGCTAAGGTGAGGAACCTTAACTCCAAACTAAATTGGTTAATAATAAAATGTTTTCTATTTCTTGAGTCCTATGCCATGCTTGATTCTATGCGAATATGTTTGTAATGTGCATACAACATGCCATCCAATATTTCTATTATTTGTTCATGCATATTAACTTTATCGTTTATAACATGATGATGATGATGATGATAGGAATAGGCATGTGCTTGTATGTGTATGGTTGATGTGCTTGATGCAAGCGAGTATCAGGGGAGGTGTGATGAGAACGTCAATAAACGTTAACCTTTGGCGGGTCTCAACACTTTAGCTCTATCTCTAACTCAAGTCTTGTGCATTGGTATCATCGTATCGCCATTACTTTAGCAGAACTATTATGTCGTAGAGTATCAGGGGAGGTGGTCTCGGTCCTTGTAGTCTCTGACTCTACCGGGGGGCCTTAGCTCTATCTCTATGGGCATTCTGAGGGATGCTGGGGTGAGGCCTTGGATACACTGTTTGGCATTAGGATTGGTTGGTTGCGAGCCCAGTTTGCAGCCCTCGCCAACAGGGGCTTACGTGTTGGTATGGCACTATATAGCAATAAACGTAACCTTTGTTATATAATGTTCATGATTGGGTGCATGAGAGTTAACGATAAACGTGATCTTCGGGTAACGTCACACACTCGTGTATAGAGGCGGAGTCAATAAACGCGACCTTTGGCTACCTCAACCTTTCTATAGCATACTGTAAACTTTAAATCGGATAAAAGATATAAATTGATGTGCATGCATATGTATTATTGAATTATTTTGGCTACTCACTGAGCCGTGATGTGTGCTCACCCCTCGACGTCGAATATTTTTAGTTGATGATGCAGGTTATACGGTTGAAGATTATATAAATGCTTCTGCGTATGGGACGGTAGCGGCGATGGAAGTTGGAGCTGAAGCGGATACACACGACTCCTCATGTGAGTGCAACTCGTGTGTATTTGATTAGATATTTTATAGGTTTCCTTATTGGATTTATTCAGACATGTATTTGATATTTAATATTTATGTCTCAGTTGAATACAGAATAATTTGTTATTAAATTATTAATATCATCTTAGTTTCTCAGTTCATCTTATTATAAGACTTCCGCTATTGTGTATTTACTCTGATTATGATTATGGATGTGTGTAGGTTTAGATAACGCGGGGATAGCCTATTTGAGATCCTGGTTGAACCGTTGGTTTATTAGCGGTTCATCACACCATTCTGGTTAGACCAAAATTAGGGTATGACACTGTCCATCTGTCTGAGGATGGAATGCAGTACTGAACTTTAACGTTGTACCCATAGCCTTTTGCAATCTTTTCCAAAACTTTGAAGTAAAACGTGGGTCTCTATCGGACACAATGCTTTCAGGTACACCATGTAATCTGACAATTTTATCCACATATAACTTGGCTAACCTCTCCAGGGTATACTATGGTCGTATAGCTATAAAGCGAGCTGTCTTAGTTAGACGATCTACAATCACCCAGACCGCGTCAACTACTCGAGGAGTCAATGGTAATCCGGTGACAAAGTCCATAGTGATACAGTCCCATTTCCATGCTGGTTCTGGAAATGGCTGCAACAGTCCTGCAGGTCTTTGGCGTTCAGCCTTCACCCACTGAAAATTTAGGCATTAAGACATGAATTTAGATACATATGCTTTCATTCCCCTCCACTAATATAATTTCTTCAAATCATGATACATCTTTGTACTTCCAGGATGTACCGAATAAGTGGTGGTGTGAGCTTCCTTCATTAGTCGGTGTCTAATATCCAAATTTTCTGTTTCAGGAATACATACTCTTACTTTGTACTTCAGTACCTTTTCATTGTCTAAGGTGAACTCAGGAATGGTCTTACCTTTTTCAATGTCTTCTTGTACCGTTCTCAGATAAGGGTCTGATTTAATAGCTGCTTTCACTTCATCAATTATATCAGGTACAATCTTCAACGTTGCGAACATATTTTAAAATCGATGAATAAACCCTTGGTTGGTTGATTCACCCGGTGCATCTATCACAAACTGCTCATTACCGTAATTGAACACTTTTCCTGTAGTATACATTGCTGCAGTCATGTTAACCTCTCCTTGAGATTTTATCATTGCTTTTCTACTTAACGCATCAGCAACTACATTAGCCTTTCCTGGATGATACTGGATATCACAATCATAATCCTTCAATAATTCCAGCCATCTTCTTTGTCTCATTTTAACTCCTTCTGATTAAAAAGATAAATGAGACTCTTATGATCTGATTTAATTTTAAATTTCTCTCCGTACAAGTAATGTCTCCATATCTTGACAGCATGTACTACTGCCGCCAATTCCAAGTCATGAGTGGGATAGTTCTTCTCATGTGTCTTCAGTTGTCTTAAAGCATATGCAATTACTTGTTCTCCTTACATAAATACACATCCTAAACCCAGTCCAGACGCATCAGTGTATAAGATGAATGACTGTCCTGGAATAGGAATAGTCAAGATCATAGCAGATATCAATCTAGCCTTCAATGTTTGGAAACTTTTCTCACATTTATCAGTCCAAACAAACTTTTCTCCTTTCTTAGTCAAACTGGTGAGAGGTACGACAATTCTGGAATAGTCTTCCACGAATCGTCGGTAATACCCAGCTAGACCTAGGAAACTTCTAATTTCTGCAACGCTCTTCGGTGCTTCCCACTTCACAATGGCTTCAATCTTGCTAGGATCCACTTTAATTCCTTCAGCGGATACAACATGGCCTAAGAAAGCGACCTCATTTAACCAAAACTCACACTTTGTAAATTTGGCGTAAAGCTTCTCTTTCCTTAGTCGCTGCAGAGCGGCTCTTAAATTCATGTCCTTTGGAATATCACCGTCCTTAATCTTCAACTGATGGTATCCTGACCGAAGATTGATCTTAGAGAACACCTTGGCACCTTGCAACTGATCGAACAAGTTATCGATCCGAGGCAATGGGTATCGATTCTTGATTGTTAGCTTATTCAGTTCCCGATAGTCTATACACAGCCGTACACTACCATCCTTCTTCTTTACAAATAATACTAGTGCTCTCCATGGTGATATGCTAGGTCTGATGTATCCCTTGTCCAGTAATTCCTGTAACTGTACTTTTAATTCTTTCAATTCAGTAGGAGTCATTCTATAGGGTGCTTTAGATACTGGTGTGGCTCTGGGTATCAGATCTATAACGAACTCTGTCACTCAGTCGGGTGGTAGTCCTGGTAGTTCTTCAAGAAATACATCTGAAAAGTCACACACTACATCAATATCTTCCATTCGTGGTGCTTCCTTCGTGAGGTCGACCATTGATACTAGATACCGAACTCCTCCTTTCTCGAGACATTTCCTAGCCTTTAATGCAGAGAGGATGAGTTTCGTTTATGGGGAAGTTTGGTTCTCGTAAAACTAAACTCTGCTCCTTCCTTGTCTTTAAATGTCAGCTTCTTTTCTGCAGATAATAGGTTTGCAGAATGCCGAGCTAACCAGTCCATTCCCAAGATGACGTCAAAGTCTGCCATCTCAAGTTGAATCAAGGTTGCATCCAAAGTCTTCTCGTCAATAAGAACTGGACATGGTCCATAACCCTTTTCTAATTCCACTTCTAATCCCATCGGCGATCGTACTAGCAGTTTGTAGTCTAACGATCTAAGGGGTTGATTCAGTTTCTTTCCAAATGACACAGATATAAAAGAATGAGTAGCTCCAGAATCAAAGAGTACTCTAGCGGGTATGCCATTAATAGGTACAATACCTGTGATTTGTATTAGTTTTTTGTAGATCACACAATGTAATACAAATGAAAGGTTCAGGTCATACCTGTGACCACATCAGGCGATGCAGCAGCATCCTCAGATGTAACAGCATAAACCTTTCCTTGCTGTAGCTGCTTCTTGGGTTTAGGACACTCCCGAAAATAATGTCCCACTTGATTGCTGTTATAGCATTTTACTCCTTCATTATTTTGCTTTTGTTGCGGTTGAGCTGCTGGAGTAGTCTTGGCTGCAGCATTGAATCCTTGAGTACGGAAGGGTTTGAATGTCCTTGTATTCCCTCCGTTATAAGAATTCCCATTTGGCTTTTTAATACCCCTGTTTTGAGCAAAGTAGCTCTCCTTCTGGCTCGACTCTATTACTCGATCAATTTGTACTGCTTCATTGTAGACCTTCTTTTCCAATCCCAGAACATGCTCACGGATGCTTCCCCTAAGTCCCATGACAAACCTTCAGGTCTTTGTGTTTTCTTCCTGCATGCTGGCAGGTGCAAAGAAAAACAGCTCCTCATAACGCTGTTGGTATGCATCCATGATCATTTGCCCCTGATATAAACTCAGGAACTCTCTCTCCATAAAATCTCTAAAACTTCTAGGGAAATACTTCTCAAAGAATGCCTCTTTATATATAACCCAGGTCAATTGGGCATGCTTTGTTAATAGATAAGTCCGTGTGGACTTCCACCAGTGGTGTGCATCGCCTTTCAGCATGAAGGTTGCACACAACACCTTTTCCTCTTCATTCACTGTCATCATCATAAAATTTCTTTCCGATTCATCAATCCAGTGTGCTGGCCACAAAGGATCTGTCGGCTTACCATTATATTCTTTGGGCTTCATCTTCAAAAAATGCTCATTAGTCGGGACTGGTCCAACTGATACAGAGCATAGGCCCCATACATAGGTGGTTGATACTGGTAACTACCTTAAGCTACCTCAGGATTCTATACTTGAGCCGGCATGAGTACTGTGCTAGCTTGTCCTACTGGCATAGGTGTTGTATGTGTAGCTGGAAAAGCCATGCCTATAGCAGTCTCCATATTGGCTTGCACCTGCTGTATTTGCTACAGCTGTTGAGGCAAGTTCATTAATGCTGTAGCCAGATATGTAGGTGGGGCTGGCAAGTTTGTAGGATTTGCCTGGTCACTAGCCACTGGAGGTGCCGTATTCAGATTCTCATGTGCTTCATGATTTACATGGCTGTCTTCCTCCACAGGTGGTGGTGGAATTGGGTTACGGCCTCGTCTGGTCACCCTTCGCCCTGCCATTTCTTGTTCTGGTGGTGGTAGTGTTTGAAAACAATCATAGCACATGTGAGGCAATCAATATAAGTTGTTCTCAAGTAAAAATCCATCTAATTAATATAAATTTCCAATTTTTCAGATCATTCTGACAAAATACTGTATTTTCCATCGTAGGGTCGATGGTAGGGTCGGTCCTTATGCAACCCTAATAAACCCTGTTAGCTTACCGAGAGCCTAGGGTCGATTGTAGGGTCAGTATATGTCCAACCCTAGGTCCGACCCATGGTTCTCTATCAGATCACCGAGAGCTTAGGGTCGATGGTAGGGTCTGACGTAGGGTCGCATATTTTGGTCGAATTCTGCGACCCTACGATCCAGAATCAGGTTTTTTAAACCCGATTTTGGATTCATTCCTCATTCTTTCTCCTTTCTCCCAACTCAACTCGCTTCCCGAGTTGCTACAGTATCGACCACTAGTGTTTGGTGATCTTTCCTTCCGTTTGCGACTTCCGCTCCTTCTCTAAAGGTATGCTCTCTACTGTTTCCCATTTTTTAAGCTTTCTAAACTAGGTTTTTTGCCCATTACATCGTTTTCTTCAAATTAAACTTTTTTCAACTGTAAAAATTTAATTTTTATTGGGGGCTTTTGCTATTGGTCACCCAATGGACGAAAGCCCTCAAAAATATTTGAGTTTCTTCGGTTGGTTATCGAGAAACTTGAAATTTTCCATTTTTGACCTAATTTTTGAGATTTTTTGAATTTATTGAAATTTCTTCAAATTCGATCTTTCTAGATTAAATTTCCAACTGTATGAGCCTTGCAGGATGGTTTGGAACTTATGTAAGTCCTCCTGCCCAGTTGTTTGGGTGAAAAGTGAGGCTTTTGACCAATTCATGACGTTATAATGTCGAAATTTTCAGTTTTTCACCATTACTAATATCTTGTTTGTTTTTCTGTGTCTTGATAGATAGTATGGCTCGTACCAAGGTGCCTAGGGCTCATGACCCAGTTTGTTTCCGCTCTAATGAGGCCAAAGCTCGGTATGCTCGCTATGAGCGTAAGAAAGTAGAAGGGGGTCGCTGTGTGCACTTGGCTAGTCTAGCCTTATTTAACGTGGAGGGTGCTTTTGGTGACATGGGTTGGCTTCCTGTGATCACCTATGAGGCTTATACCCGCCCTGATTTAGTGAGACAGTTCTATTGCAATCTTCAGGTAGTGGGGGATCGCAATGACACCGAGAGAGGTAGGGAGCTCAGGATCACGAGCTACGTCAAAGGGTTAGAGGTTTCATTTGACTGCCAGCAGTTGGCTGATCTTTTGGGCATATCAAATGATGGCCCTTTGGTGTACTGTGCTCCCAAGGAGCCTTAGTTCCTATCCTTGGAGACGCGTGCTGAGATTGACAGTCAGCTTATTAGAGATGATCGCTGGGAGATGAAAGCGATCAACCTACGTCCAGAGCCTCGGGTGTACTGCAAGATCATCCAGTACAACCTGATACCCTAGAGTGGACATTATGAGAGGATCTCCCAGTTGACTCAGTATGTCCTCTACTGCATTTGCACTAGGTAGCCTGTTTGCCTACCTTACATTATCATGAGGACGATGATCCATGCTACGCTGCCTGGTCAGCTAGGCAACCTGCCCTATGGACGTTTGATCACTACATTGCTCACCCGCCTAGGCGTTGATTTAGTAGATGAGAGGATTCAGGAGAAGACCTTCTCATTGGATCTTGACTGGGAGGCCATCTGTAGGATGGGTATGCGGGATGCTCAGGTCAGTGATGATGAGAGAAACGCTCTGGTGTGTCCTCGTACTCGAGTAGAGACAGCAGACGCTGAGGCAGTAGCAGCAGCAGCAACCGGAGCAGGGGTCCATGGGGGTGATGCCGAGGATGATGATCGTATGTCTATGGATGTAGATGCCATACCTCCTCCATCACCTCTATATTCTACTGGAGCTGGTCCATCTCGGGCTCCTTCACACATGGCTGGTCCTTCACACCCACCATCTGATGATATGATGAGATTACTGCGTGAGATCAGAGAGGCTTAGCGCGCGACAAAATTAAAAGTGGGAGAGCTTCTAGATGCTCAGTGCATGACAGATAGGAGAGTAGGCGAACTTCTAGATGCTCAGCGTGCGTCTGATCAGTGGATGGCCGAGTTGACAGCTAGTCTCCAGACGACCCAGACTCAGGTAGCCTGGTTGACTAGAGTGTATGCTGAGGACTACGATAGAGATCGCAAGGCACCTCCTCCTCCATCACCTCCAGCTCCATGATGTATATTTTTTTTATCCTTCTTTGTACTACAGAGTAACTGTCTGAGTTCTGGACTGTACTCTGCTTTGGATATGTAAAAACGTGCTTTTTATTTTATGTATATGAAACATGTTTCTCCTTTTATACATGCATTATTCTCTTTCATAATTTTATCTCAAACAACACAGGTGCTTACAATGTGTTCTTATTAAAGCTTTTAAATTTTTATCCTAACTCAATTCATGAACTTTTGTGGAAGTATTATGGTTTAATAAATAGGGCCTGAGAACTCTGATACCAAGTTGTCACACCCCAGTGTGATGAACTGCTAATAAACCAAGGGTTCAACTAGGATCTCAAATAGGTTGTGTCTGTTTGCTTAAACCATACACATCCACAACCATAATCAGAGTAAATAAACAATAGCGGAAGACTTATATATTAAATGAACTGAGGATTCTAAGAGTGTTAACATAAATAAAATATCCAATTATCTTCATTTGACTAAGGCATAAGTAAGTAAAATAATCAATTACATTTTCTGTATAATCTAAACAAAATCTAATAAAAAAATGCATGAGTTGCATTCGCATGACGAATCAAGCGACTCCATCATAACTTCAGCGTCCATCGCCGCAGCATGTCTGTATATAGGAGCATTGATATAATATTCTACAGTAGTACCTGCATCATCAACTAAAAACATTCGACGTTGAAAGGGTGAGCACACATCACGGCTCAGTGAGCAAACAAAATAATGCAACAAACATATGTATGCATTCAATTCATATCTTTGGTCTGGTTCATAAGTTTGCAATGTGCTATAGAAAGGTTCGGTGGCCGCCTCACCTCTATACACAGGGTGTGTAAGCCCACCCAACGGATCAAACACCATTGTCGCCCACATCCACCCCACCATGGAATAGATATAGAGCTAAAGTGTCCGGATCAAACACCGCATAACACTTCCCCTGATGCCCTATCCATACCAACACGTAAGCCCCTGCTTGCGAGGGCTTGCAAATTGGGCTCGCAACTAACCAATCCTAATGTCAAACAGTGTATCCCAAGGCCTCACCCCAGCATCCCTCAATTCATCCATAGAGACAGAGTTAAGGCCCCCCAGCAGAGTCAAAGACTACACAGTTTGAGACCACCTCCCCTGTACCCTACGACGTAATAGTTATGCTAAGGTAATGGCGATACGACGATGTTAGTGGACAAGATTTAAGTAGAAATAGAGCTAAAGTGCCCAAATCAAACACCGCATAACACTTCCCCTGATGCCCCACTCGCATCAAGTACACTAACCACACACAAACATTCACATGCCTATTCCTAGCATCATCATCATCATCATGTTATAAATAAATTGAATTAAATACGCATGAACAATATTAGCAGGAATATTGGATAACATGTGATATGCACATTACAATCATACAAACATGGAATCATTCATGGTGTTAGACTCAATAAACAAAAACAGTTATTATTAGCCGATTAGTTTAGGTCTTGTTCCCTCACCTTTGATTGAGTGTAGATCCTCGTTCAAGCCTTATGAATCACCTTTAAATCACTAGAAATGCCTAACAAGTTGATAGATTTTAATTAGAATTAATTCTAATAAATTTAGACTAACTGAAATCGTAGAGTCGCAGGTAGGGTAGCACATAGGGTAGCAGTTTTCTACGACCCTAGGGTGTAGGGTCGGATATGGGGTCGGATACCATTCGACCCTACGTGTGACCACACTCTCCCTGAGACTTCTTGAGGGCATGTGGTCGATCCTGTGGTCTCGTAGGGTCGGATATCATTCGACCCTACATGCGACCACACGTATCCTGAGTCGACCTTTCATTCTAAAGTCCATTCCTTCATGTTTTGATTCTTTGGCTTACTTTCATGGTCCATTCTATGATTGTTTTATGACTCAAACTATGATTTTTACACACTTTCCATTGCCTATGATGATTACTTCCATGGATTCCTTTGGAACTCGTCCATGGATGGATGATTTGGGTTTCTCTTAATCCTAACTTCTTCATAATCTATTCTAGGCTCTTAATTTATGAAGAGAATTAGGTTCATACCTGAAGTTGGCTGAGATTCAAAGCCTTCTCTGAACTTTCTCCTCTTCCTTAGTCTTTTTCTTGAATTTTCCTTCTCTTCTTCTTTTCCTTCTCTTTCTCTTTCTCTCACTTTCAATTAAGGTTCTAAACGGAGTGAAAGAGGCTAAGGGATGTCCTATTTATAGAGAAAAACCCTCCAAAATAAGTTCCATCGAGTTTAGGAAAGAACCCCTTTTGAATTAGGAAGGTTTCCTAATTTACGATTTATGTATGTCATCGTAGGGTCGGACGTAGGGTCGTAGAATCCGTCGACCCTACACTCCTTACTCATCCGACCCTACGACTAAAAATTTATGGGTTGGACTTCTATTGAGGTGGGGTCGACCTACCTATTTAGGCATGCGACCCTACCCTCACATTTACTATTTTTGGGTTAGACTCAAACCTGGTCTTGTGATTTCTACACGCACTTGGTCCACTTGGCTCGACCATGATAGGTAGACCTGGTACAAGGTGGTAAGACCGGTTAGTTCGATATGGGTCTTATAAAAGCTATGCCCTAGGTATGTGGGACCGTACGAGATACTGGCTAGATGTAGCAACATGGCGTATCAGCTCGCATTGCCACTGTCACACCCCAATTCCGCACACTTCAGAATGGTGTGATGAACCGCTAAATAACCAACGGTTCAACCAGGATCTCTAATAGGCTATCCCCGCGTTATCAAAACTTTACACGCATCCACAATCATAATCAGAGTAATACACAATAGCGAAAAATTTATAAATAATATGAACTGAGAACTAAAATGATACCCATAAATAATAGCAAATTATTCTGTGTTTAACTAAGACATAAATATTTAAATACCAAATACATGTCTTATAAATCCAATAAAGAAACCTATAAAAATATCTAATCGAATACACACGAGTTGCACTCGCAAGAGGGATCGTGTGTATCGTCATCAGCTCCAACTTCCATAGCTGCTACAGTTCCGTACGCCGACGCATTCATGTAATCTTCAACTGTATAACCTGCATCATCAACTAAAAATATTCGACGTCGAGGGGTGAGCACACAACACGGCTCAGTGAGTAGCCAAAACAATGCATGCAAAAATCAATTTATATCTTTGGTCTTAGTTTATAGTTTGCAATGTGCAATAGAAAGGTTGGGTGGTCAAAGGTTAACGTTTATTGACACCGCCTCTATACACAGGGTGTGGAAGCCCGCCCGAAGGTTAACGTTTATCGTCGTCCCCATCCACCCTACCATAACATTATACAACAAAGGTTAACGTTTATTGCTATATAATGCTATACCAACACGTAAGCCCCTGTTAATGAGGGCTTGCAAACTGGGCTCGCTGATAACCAATCCTAATGCCAAACAGTGTATCCAAGGCCTCACCCCACATCCCTCAGAACGCCCATAGAGATAGAGCTAAGGCCCCCCGGTAGAGTCAGAGACTACAAGGACCGAGACCACCTCCCCTGATACTCTACGACATAATAGTTCTGCTAAGGTAATGGCGATACGACGATGCCAATGCACAAGACTTGAGTTAGAGATAGAGCTAAAGTGCTGAGACCCGCCAAAGGTTAACGTTTATTGACGTTCTCATCACACCTCCCGATACTCGCTCGCATCAAGCACATCAACCACACACATACAAGCACATCCCTATTCCTATCATCATCATCATCATCATGTTATAAACAATAAAGTAAATATGCATGAACAAGTAATAGAAATATTGGATGGCATGCTGTATGCACATTACAAACATATTCGCATAGAATCAAACATGGCATAGGACTCAAGAAATAGAAAATAGTTTATTATTAACCAATTTAGTTTGGGGTTAAGGTTCCTCACCTTAGCTTGCTAATAGATACTTTTCCAAGCTTTAAAATCACCTTTATAATGTTACTATACTGCTAGCAAACCTAACAAAGTCGATACAATTTATTTAGAATTAATTCAGAATTTAAAAACCATTCTGTCAACTGAGGGTCGATGCTAGGGTCGATGCTAGGGTCGATGGGTCTATCGACCCTCCCTCCATTCTGAACTTCCCGAATGCTGAGGGTCAATGGTCAGAAACACCTAGGGTCGGATGGTCTATCGACCCTCGGTGCGACCCTTGGTGCACTCTGGTCCAATTTCCACTTTTTAATCCATTCTTCGTGTTTGGGGTTCTATGACTTGTTTCCTACATGCATTCAACAGTCAATCCATGGTCTAGAACCATGTATAATCCATCTTTCTCCTTTTTGTGCATCCTTCTATGGTTTTCCATGAAAACCTAACCATGGATGGATGGTTTGGGTTTCTCCGAAATCCTACACTCAACCATAACTAACCTAAGGTCTGTAGAAACTCATGGAATTAAGATCCATACCTGAGAAGATTACTTTTCTCTGCAATTTCTTCTCCTCTGCAATTTCTTCTCCTTTTTGCTAGATTCTCTTCCTTGCCTCCTTTCTTCCTCTTTTCCTTCTTCTCTCTTTCTCTCAATTTAATTAGGGTTGTGAAAGGAGTGAAAGTGGCTTAGGTACGTCCTTTAAATAGACTAGGAATGTCCCATAATAATCCCATTGAGATTGGAAAGAATCCCAACCGAAAATTAGGAAATTTCCTAATTTCAGTTTCGTCAGAAATCGAGGGTCGATGGGAGGGTCGATGATCCCGTCGACCCTAGGGTCTTAAGCTGTCCGACCCTCCCTTCAAAACTGAGGGTCTAACTTTCTGTTTTGGGAGGTCCGACCCTGCTTCACTGGGTGTGCAACCCTTCCCTAAAATTAAGTATTTTTGGGTCGATTTTATATCTGGGATCTCGATCTCCTTCATGCCCTTGGTCCATTTGACTCGACCATGATGGGTAAACCTGGTTCAAGATGGTAAGACCGGGTTAGTTTGACACGGGTCTTACAACTCCCCCAACTTATAAAAATTTTGTCCTCAAAATTGTACGTACCTTCTGAATCAAACAAGTCAGGGTATTGCTTTCTCATAGCATTTTCTTCTTCCCATGTAATCTCTTCCATGTCTCTACTTTTCCATGTGACCTTAACATAGTAGATATCTCTGTTGCGTAGACGTTGAACCTTTCGACTAGTGATTTCTGTTGGTGTTACTTCAAATGTCAAATCATCAGTCAGTTCCGGCAAATCTACTGTCAAAACATGTGTTGGGTCTTTGACATACTTCTTCAATAAGGATATGTGAAATACGTCATGCACACTTGACATAGACGGTGGTAGTGCTAACTGATAAGCTACTTTCCCACGCTTAGCCAGAATCTCATATGGTCCGACATATCTTGGACTTAGTTTTCCTTTCTGTCCGAACCTCTTCAATCCTCGCATAGGCGATACTTTCAAAAATACTTTTTCGCCTACGGCGAACTCTAGATCTCTTTGTCGAGTATCTACGTATTGCTTCTGACGGTTCTGAGCTACTCTTACTCTTTCCTTGATGATGTCGACCACTCGAAAAGTCTCTTCAACAAATTCTGGTCCAACAATACTACGTTCTCCAACTTCATTCCAAAACAAGGGAGTTCGACACTTCCTGCCATACAGTGCTTCATAAGGTGACATCTGTATAGTAGCCTGATAGCTGTTATTGTAAGCGAACTCGATCAATGGTAACTTTTCGTCCCATGATCCCTTGAAATCAATCACACATGCTCGTAGCATATCTTCTAAAATCTGAATTGTACGCTCCGACTGTCCGTCTGTCTGTGGGTGGAATGCAGTGCTGAACTTCAATGTTGTGCCCATGGCCTTTTGCAGTCCTTTCCAAAATTTGGAAGTAAATCATGGATCTCTATCGGACACAATGCTTTCTGGAACACCATGTAGCCGAACAATATTATCCACATACAGCTTTGCTAACCTTTCGAGTGTATATTGGGGTCATATCGGTATGAAGCGAGCTGTTTTAGTCAGACGGTCTACAATCACCCAAACTGCGTCAACTACTCGAGGAGTCAATGGTAGTCCTGTGACGAAGTCCATAGTGATGCAGTCCCATTTCCATGCTGGTTCCGGTAATGGTTGTAACAGTCCTGCGGGTCTTTGTCGTTCCACCTTTACCTTCTGACAATTTAAGCATTGAGACACGAACTTGGCTACATCTGCCTTCATTCCTCTCCACCAATACAGTTTCTTAAGATCATGATACATTTTTGTGCTTCCAGGATGTATCGAGTAGATGGTGGTATGGGATTCCTTCATCAGTCGGTGTCTAATGTCCATACTTTCTGTTTCAGGTACACATATTCTCCCTTTATATTTCAGTACCTTCTCGGTATCTAAGGTGAACTCAGGGTTGGTCCTACCTTTCTCAATATCTTCTTGTATTGTTCTTAGATAAGGATCTGCTTTGATAGCTGTCTTCACTTCATCCACTATATCCGGTATAATCTTCAATGCCGCGAACATATTCGAAAACCGATGAATAAACCCTTGGCTAGCTGATTCATCCGTTGAATCGATCACATACTGCTCGTTACCGTGATTGAATACCATCCCAGTAGTACACATTGCGGCAGTTGTGCTAGTTTCTCCTTGAGATTTTATCATTGCTTTTCTGCTCAATGCATCTGCTACTACGTTCGCTTTGCCCGGATGATACTGGATATCACAATCATAGTCTTTCAATAGTTCCAGCCATCTTCTTTGTCTCATATTTAACTCCTTCTGATTAAATAGATACGTAAGGCTTTTATGGTCCGACTTAATCTGAAATTTCTCTCCGTATAGGTAGTGTCTCCATATCTTGACAGCATGTACTACTGCCGCTAACTCTAAATCGTGAGTGGGGTAATTCTTCTCATGTACCTTCAACTGTCTCGATGCATACGCAACTACTTGTTCTCCTTGCATAAGCACACATCCTAATCCCAATCCCGATGCATCAGTGTATAAGGTAAATGTCTGTCCTGGAACGGGAATGGTTAAAATTGGAGCGGATATCAATCTGGTCTTCAGTGTTTGAAAGCTCTTTTCACACTTATCCGTCCATACGAACTTTTCTCCTTTCTTGGTCAAACTGGTGAGAGGTACAGCAATCCGAGAATAGTCTTTTACGAATCTCCGATAATATCCAGCTAGACCCAGGAAACTTCTAATTTCTGAGACGCTCTTTGGTGCTTCCCACTTCACAATAGCTTCGATCTTACTGGGGTCCACTTTGATTCCTTCCGCGGATACTACATGGCCTAGAAAGGCGACTTCACTTAGCCAAAACTCACACTTTGAAAATTTGGCGTATAACTTCTCTTTCCTTAAACGCTGTAGGGCTGCATTTAGGTTCTTGACATGGGTTTCCTTGTCCTTGGAGTATACCAATATGTCATCAATAAATACTATCACCGACGTGTCCAACATATCGTGGAAAACTCGGTTCATAAGTTCCATGAACGTTACCGGTGCATTAGTTAGTCTGAAGGACATCACTAGGAACTCATAATGTTCGTACCTTGTCCTGAAAGCTGTCTTCGGAATGTCACCTTCTTTAATCTTCAGTTGGTGATAGCCTGATCGAAGATCGATCTTTGAAAATATCTTCGCTCCTTGTAACTGATCGAACAAGTCATCGATCCTGGGTAGTGGGTATCGATTCTTGATGGTCAGTTTATTCAACTCTCACTAGTCGATGCATAATCGAACACTACCATCCTTCTTCTTTACGAACAACACCGGTGCTCCCCATGGAGATATACTGGGTCTAATATAACCCTTATCTAGCAGTTCTTGTAGTTGCACTTTTAATTCCTTCAGTTCCGTAGGAGCCATTCTATAAGGTGCTTTTGATACTGGTGCGGCTCCAGGTATAAGGTCTATTACAAACTCCGTGGCTCGGTCGGGTGGTAATCCGGGTAGTTCCTCCAGAAATACATCAGGAAAATCTTGCACGACCTCAATATCTTCCATTTGTGGCACGTCCTTGGTTAGGTCGACCACTGATACTAGATATCCGACCGCTCCTTTCTCAATGCACTTCTTAGCCTTTAATGCTGAGAGTATGAGCTTGCGTTTCCTGGGAAGTTTGGTTCCCGAGAAACTGAATTCTGCTCCTTCTTTGTCTTTGAACGTTAGCTTCTTCTCGGCGCATAACAGATTTGCAAAGTGCCGAGCTAACCAGTCCATTCCTAAGATGACATCAAAGTCTGCCATCTCAAGTTGTATTAAGGTTGCATCTAAGGTCTGCTCTCCAATGAGAACTGGACATGGTCCATAACCTTTCTCCAATTCCACTTCTAATCCCATCGGTGATCGTACAAGTAGTTTGTAGTCTAATGTTTTGATGGGCAGATTGGTCTTCGTTCCAAATGATACAGATATAAATGAATGAGTAGCTCCTGAATCAAAGAGTACTCTGGTGGGTACGCCATTGATAGGTACGATACCTGTGATCCGTTTTTACTTAGTCTACATACTCAATCAGTGTAATTATAATCTTAAAAGTTTCGGTCATACCTGTGACCACATCGAGCGATGCGGCTGCATCCTCTGATGTAACAGCATATACCCGTCCTTGATGTAACTGCTTCTTGGGTTTTGGACATTCTCTTGCCATGTGCCTTGGTTGGTTGCAGTTATAACACTTCGGGGCTTCAGCATTTGGCTTTGGCTGTGGTTGAGCTGCTGCAGTAGACTTTGGTGCAGTTGCAAAATTCTGAGGACGGAAAGGTTTATACGTCCTGTTATTGCCTCCGTTATAAGAATTCCTAGCTGGTCTCTTGATTCCTTTGTTTTGAGCGAAATAACTCTCTTTCTGGCTCGATTCAATCACTCGAGCGATCTGGACGGCTTCATTATATATGGTCTTTTCTAATCCCAGAACATGTTCCCTGATACTTCCTCTTAGTCCCGCGATGAATCTACGGGTTTTTGTATCTTCTTCTTGCATGCTAGCCGGTGCGAAGAAAAACAGCTCTTCATAGCGCTGTTGATATGAGTCTACGGACATCTGCCCCTGATACAGACTCAGAAATTCCTTCTTCATTGAATCTCTGAAGCTTCTTGGGAAATACTTCTCGAAGAATGCTTCCTTATATATAGCCCATGTCAGTAGGGCGTGCTTGGTCAATAAGTATGTCTTTGTAGATTTCCACCAATGGTGTGCGTCGCCTTTGAGCATGAAGGTGGCGCATAGAAATTTTTCTTCCTCAGTAATAGTCATCATAAAGAAGTTCCTTTCCATCTCGTTTATCCAGTGTGCTGGCCACAGTGGATCAGACGGCTTGCCATTGAATTCTCTTGGCTTCATTTTCAAAAATCTCTCCACTAGTCGGGAGTGATCCAGTTGATTTTGGTATGCCCCAAACATAGGGGGTGGATACTGATAGTTCCCTTGGGCTGCTTCTGGGACTTGCACTGGAATTGGTGCAGGCGGTTGTTGAGGTGTCTGTTGCGCTGGGTGGTTACCCACTGGTGCTGCACTAGCTTGCCCAGTGTGCATGGCTGCAGCCTGAGTGGCTTGAAACATAACTCCCATCCCAACCTGCATTTGAGCTTGTGCATGTTGCATTTGTTGTAGCTGTTGTGCCAAATTCATCACTACTGTTGTTAGCTCTGGTGGTGGTGGTGGCAAATTTGTAGGGTTTGCCGGCTCGGGATTACCCTGTGCGTAATTGTTCTCTTGACTAGTCTCATCCGCCGGTGGTGGTGGTGGGACTGTGTTTCGGGTCTGTCGGGTAACTCTACGGCCAGACATATTTACTTTTGAGATGGGTGATGCCTGAAAATCATCAAAATCAGTGAGAAATCATTTATGCTTCATGTAGGCATGCTAACCGATATAAAATTCAAAATCTTCAATTCATTCTGAAAAAAATACTATCTTTTCTATGTAGGGTCGATAGTGAGGGTCGCTGGTGTGTCCGACCCTTGGTATCCGACCCTGGGAATGACCTGTTCTTCCCGAGAGCTGAGGGTCAATGCGAGGGTCGATGGGTATCCGACCCTCAGTCCGACCCTTGAATTTCTGTCAGATTCCCGAGAGCCGAGGGTCAATTGGAGGGTCGATCCGAGGGTCGATGGTGTCAGTCGAATTGTCCGACCCTCGGACCAAAAATCAGATTTTTAAGATCCGATTCTAGGTCAATTCTCACTATTCCTCCTCCGTTTCGACTCGTCTCTACTCTCCGAGTTGCTACAGTGCTACTTCGCTATTGTGGATTGTTCTTAGTCCGAGTTTCGACATCTACATCATCTCTACAGGTAAAATTTCCCAACTTTTCCTGTTTTTAGGTTTTTATTTCGAGGTTTTGGCTCATCTAGCTCGTATTTTCCAAATTAAACTTTTTCCAACCTTAAAAATTGGATTTTTATTGGGGGCTTTTGTTATTGGGGTCTTGAGGAATGAAAGCCCTCAAAAATTTTTCAGTTTCATCGGTTGGTTATCGAGAAACTTAAACTTTTCTCTTTTTGCCCTAATTTATCGAAATTTTTGATTTTTCTTGAATTTCTTCAAATTGGACATCGTCAGTTAAAATTTCCTACTGCATGTGGGTTGTAGGATATGTTTAAACCTTCGTAAGTCCTTATGCCCACTTGTATGGCAAGTAATGGGGCTTTATGGTCAACTTACGTCGTTATTACTCAAATTTCGGATTTTTATCCTACTAACTCCTTATTTATTTTCTCTTTCTTACTTTGCAGATACTATGCCCCGTACCAAAGTGCCAAGATTGCGTGATCCACTCCGCTTCCGTTCGAATGAAGCTGAGGCACAGTATGCTGACTATGCCCGTAAGAAAGTGGAAGGGGGTAGCATGGTGAACTTGGCTGAGCTGGCCTTGTTCAATATGGAGGGAGCATTCGGTGACATGGGGTGGCTCCCTGTCATCACATACGACGCGTGCACATGTCCAGACTTGGTGTGCCAGTTCTATTGTAATCTCCAGGTGGTGGGGGATTACAATGATGTCGAGCGTGGTCAGGAGTTGCGCATCACTAGCTACGTCAAAGGGGTGCACATCTCCTTTGATTATCGGCAACTGGCCGATCTGTTGGGCATTGCCTATGATGGCCCTATGGTGTACTGTGCGCCGGGAGAGCCACAGTTTGTTGAGATGGAGATGAGAGCTGAGATCGACAATCAGTTGCTCCGTCCCGATAGATGGCAGATGAGAGTTTGCTACTTGCGTCCATCACCACGAGTCTTCTGCAAGATTATCCAGCATAATCTGATTCCGCAGAGTGGGCACTATGAGAGGGTGTCTCAGCTGACCCAGTTCTTGATCTACAGCATATGCACTCGACAGTCGGTCTGCCTTCCTTACATCATCATGCGGACGATGATCAGTGCCACATTGTCCGGTCATAGGGGTAATCTACCCTATGGACGCATGATTACAGTGCTACTGACCCGTTTGGGGGTGGATGTAGTAGATGAGAAGATCCAGGAGAAGACCTTCTCGTCGCCTCTAGATTGGGAGGCTATCTGCAAGATGGGGCTGCGAGATGCAGAGGTTAGTGATGAGGAGAGGAACGCGATGGTGCGGCCTCACACTCGGGTTGAGATGGCTGATGCTGAGGCTGCTGCTAGGGCTCGTGGGGATCCGGTCGATGATGATCGCCTATATATGGATGTCGATGCGATACCACCGCCATCACCCACGCATGCGGCTGGAGTTGGTACATCTTCTGCGGCGGCTCCTGCACCTGAGGCTGGTCCTTCTCACTCGGCTGATACTTCACTTCCACCTTCAGCCATGATGGAGATGCTGCAGGAGATCAGGGATGCTCAGCGCAGATCTGATCTGAGGATGGATGAGCTGTTGGCTGCTCAGCACGCATCAGACGCGCGGATGGGAGAGCTCCTAGAGGTGTAGTGTGCGACTGATCAGAGGATAGCCGGTCTCACAGCTAGTCTCCAGACGACCCAGACCCAGGTGGCCTGGTTGACTAGGGTCTATGCTGAGGACTACGACAGAGATCGTAAGGCACCGCCTCCTCCTTCGCCTCTAGCTTCCTGATTGTACTTTACTTTTCTTGTACTACAGAGTAATTGTCCGGGTTGTGGACTGTACTCTGCTTTAGCGATGTATATACGTTTTGTTTTTCTTACTCATTGTATGTAACTGCTTTTCCCTTTAATAGATGCATTATTCTCTTTTTAATTCGGTTTCAGTCATCACTTGTGCTTACAATGTGTTTGTATTAAAGCTTTTAATTTATCCTATCTCAGTTCACAATGGTCTGGAATGAGTGTCAGTTCGGCGGGCAAGGCCTGAGACGCTCTGATACCAAGTTGTCACACCCCAATTCCGCACACTTCAGAATGGTGTGATGAACCGCTAAATAACCAACGGTTCAACCAGGATCTCTAATAGGCTATCCCCGCGTTATCCAAACTTTACACGCATCCACAATCATAATCAGAGTAATACATAATAGCGGAAAATTTATAAATAATATGAATTGAGAACTAAAATGATACCCATAAATAATAGCAAATTATTCTGTGTTTAACTAAGACATAAATATTTAAATACCAAATACATGTCTTATAAATCCAATAAAGAAACCTATAAAAATATCTAATCGAATACACACGAGTTGCACTCACAAGAGGGATCGTGTGTATCGTCTTCAGCTCCAACTTCCATAGCTGCTACAGTTCCGTACGCCGACGCATTCATGTAATCATCAACTGTATAACCTGCATCATCAACTAAAAATATTCGACGTCGAGGGGTGAGCACACAACACAGCTCAGTGAGTAGCCAAAACAATGCATGAAAAAATCAATTTATATCTTTGGTCTTGGTTTATAGTTTGCAATGTGCAATAGAAAGGTTGGGTGGTCAAAGGTTAACGTTTATTGACACCGCCTCTATACACAGGGTGTGGAAGCCCGCCCGAAGGTTAACGTTTATCGTCGTCCCCATCCACCCTACCATAACATTATACAACAAAGGTTAACGTTTATTGCTATATAATGCTATACCAACACGTAAGCCCCTGTTAGCGAGGGCTTGCAAACTGGGCTCGCTGCTAACCAATCCTAATGCCAAACAGTGTATCCAAGGCCTCACCCCAGCATCCCTCAGAATGCCCATAGAGATAGAGCTAAGGCCCCCCGGTAGAGTCAGAGACTACAAGGACCGAGACCACCTCCCCTGATACTCTACGACATAATAGTTCTGCTAAGGTAATGGCGATACGACGATGCCAATGCACAAGACTTGAGTTAGAGATAGAGCTAAAGTGCTGAGACCCGCCAAAGGTTAACGTTTATTGACGTTCTCATCACACCTCCCCTGATACTCGCTCGCATCAAGTACATCAACCACACACATACAAGCACATGCCTATTCCTATCATCATCATCATCATCATGTTATAAACAATAAAGTAAATATGCATGAACAAGTAATAGAAATATTGGATGGCATGCTGTATGCACATTACAAACATATTCGCATAGAATCAAACATGGCATAGGACTCAAGAAATAGAAAATAGTTTATTATTAACCAATTTAGTTTGGGGTTAAGGTTCCTCACCTTAGCTTGCTAATAGATACTTTTCCAAGCTTTAAAATCACCTTTATAATGTTACTATACTGCTAGCAAACCTAACAAAGTCGATAGAATTTATTTAGAATTAATTCAGAATTAAAAAACCATTCTGTCAACTGAGGGTCGATGCTAGGGTCGATGGGTCTATCGACCCTCCCTCCATTCTGAACTTCCCGAATGCTGAGGGTCGATGGTCAGAAACACCTAGGGTCGGATGGTCTATCGACCCTCGGTGCGACCCTTGGTGCACTCTGGTCCAATTTCCACTTTTTAATCCATTCTTCGTGTTTGGGGTTCTATGACTTGTTTCCTACATTCATTCAACAGTCAATCCATGGTCTAGAACCATGTATAATCCATCTTTCTCCTTTTTGTGCATCCTCCTATGGTTTTCCATGAAAACCTAACCATGGATGGATGGTTTGGGTTTCTCCGAAATCCTACACTCAACCATAACTAACCTAAGGTCTGTAGAAACTCATGGAATTAGTATCCATACCTGAGAAGATTACTTTTCTCTGCAATTTCTTCTCCTTTTTGCTAGATTCTCTTCCTTGCCTCCTTTCTTCCTCTTTTCCTTCTTCTCTCTTTCTCTCAATTCAATTAGGGTTGTGAAAGGAGTGAAAGTGGCTTAGGGACGTCCTTTAAATAGACTAGGAATGTCCTATAATAATCCCATTGAGATTTGGAAAGAATCCCAACCGAAAATTAGGAAATTTCCTAATTTCAGTTTCGTCAGAAATCGAGGGTCGATGGGAGGGTCGATGATCCCGTCGACCCTAGGGTCTTAAGCTGTCCGACCCTCCCTTCAAAACTGAAGGTCTGACTTTCTATTTTGGGAGGTCCGACCCTGCTTCACTGGGTGTGCGACCCTTCCCTAAAATTAAGTGTTTTTGGGTCGATTTTATACCTGGGATCTCGGTCTCCTTCATGCCCTTGGTCCATTTGACTCGACCATGATGGGTAAACCTGGTTGAAGGTGGTAAGACCGGGTTAGTTTGACACGGGTCTTACAGCCACCATCTATGTCAGGTGTTCATGACGTATTCCACGTCTCACTACTGAAGAAGTACATCAGGGACCCATCGCATATCTTCACAGCAGACCCTCCAGACTTGGCGGAGGACTTGATGTTTGAGGTTGTACTAGTTATGTTCACCAGCTGAAAGGTACAATATCTACGAAACGGAGACATCTATTATGTCAAGGTGACTTGGAGAAGCCATGATTAGAAGAGATTACTTGGGAGGAGGTGAATGCAATGCAGAAGGAATACCCTCATCATTTCGACTCCGAAGGTATGTGTAAATTTCGAGGCTAGAATTTTTTTTAAGGGTAGGGGAGTTGTGAGACCTTTATGCAAATTTCAAGACAAAATTTCTTTTAAGGGTGGGGGAGTTGTAAGACCTGTACTCTACGAACCCGATTTAAACCTATGTTTTCGAGTCATGACAGATCTCCCAATCATAATGAACCAGACGGGACTAGCGGATGATAAACCACAAGTCTAGTTACGAAAATAGTCGAAAAGTACAAAATAAGAGGTGTCATGAGATATACCGGTCTCATGAACTGGTTTACATACCGGTGGCAGAAATAATCAACCAGTATGTTTATACTGACAAATTGTTTGAATTAGAAACAAGTCCCAGTGGGTCCCATCTTTTAAATTTTAGTTGTGGAGACCTTCCTTATGTAGGAAACTCTCCTAAAGACCTATCCTACTCTATATATGGACTCTTAAGTCTCCTTAGATCCTCTTGTTGACTCTCATAAACCCTAGAGCCTGAGAAAGAGATCTGAAGAGGAGCAGTAGAGGCAAGGAAGGTCTGCGGAGGAGGAAACCTTTGGAAGGGGAGCACTATCGCTTTGAAGGTCAGTGGTAAGTGCTCCATCCTTGTACATTAGCTAGGTCGATGCCTGGTTGAGAATCAATACTAGGAAGGACTAGGTATTGATTCGAAACCCTAGTTCGTCTGATGAACCCTAGATTTGATTTCTAAACTAAGTTTCATCAGAACGTAGGACTTAATGGAAGATAAAACAATCCATAATATGTTGCTTAGGCCTAGAATGGTTAGGAGAAACCTTAGAAGTCAAGTTAAAAACTTATGGGAAAAAGAATGTCAGATTGGTGGACTTAAAAAGTATGTTCAGTCAAAATATTGATGGAACCTATATGAGACAGATACTGCCACTGGTACCTCTCTAAAAGTTAGCCAAAACTGTCTGCTTGGACATACCGGTCAACCCATCTACCACAGTGATGCAACCTGTATAATGCGACCAATATGTACAATTTTGGATAGTTTTCAATCCAGACTTGGTTCCGACCAATGTAAACCCTATGAACCTAACTCTAATCAATCTCTAATGTTATGTAGGACTGGTTGATAGCAAGGTTGGAGTTCGTGACACAGAGAGGCTTGCTATCAAGCATCAAGTAAGGGAACCAAACCTAAATCCTAATTAATTAATAACAGTAAAACATGGTTATCTATTCCTATTGCATGATGTGTGTGCATTTAACATGTCATTTTTATTTTATTGATTTTACTTGTCTATGCATACTCACTATGCTAGGTTGTGATTGTTAGACATGTAATTGTTATTGTTGGTGTGTAGAATGGAAAGGGCCTGGGGTCTTATATCATTCCTCACATTAGCACCTTTTTGTATTGTCACTATCTTTGCATGCTTGCTACGGGTAGGGTATCAGGGGGAGGATGCGGTATTTTGGTTCAACCTGATTGCCAGACTCGATACCTACCTCTATTCTGTAGGGAGCTGTGCTGGGATAGGGCCTTGGATACTGTGATGATATTTAAGATTGGTCAGTGACGAACCCACTTGTAAGCCTTTGCCAATAGGGGTATAGATATTGGTACAGTGTAGGGTATCAGGGGAAAGACGTGGTACTATGGTTCAGCCTGGCTACTAGTGTCACACCCCAATTCTGGTCTATTCAGAATGATGTGATGAACCGCTAAATAACCAACGGTTCAACCAGGATCTCTAATAGGCTATCCCCGCGTTATCTAAACTTACACACATCCATAATCATAATCAGAGTAAATACACAATAGCGGAAGTCTTATAATAAAATGAACTGAGAAACTAAGATGACATCATTAATTTAATAGCAAATTATTCTGTTTTCAACTAAGACATAAATATTTAAATACCAAATACATGTCTTTATAAATCCAATGAAAGAAACCTATAAAAATATCTAATCAAATACACACGAGTTGCACTCGCAAGAGGAGTCGTGCGTGTCACCTTCAGCTCCAATTTCCATAGCTGCCATGTTCCCGTACGCAGACGCATTCATATAGTCTTCAATGGTATAACCTGCATCATCAACTAAAAATATTCGACATCGAGGGGTGAGCACACATCACGGCTCAATGAGTAGCCAAAACAATGCAACAATACATATGCATGCAAAAAAAATCAATTTATATCTTTGGTCCGGTTTAAAGTTTACAGTATACAATAGAAAGGTTTAGGTAGCCAAAGGTCGCGTTTATTGACTCCGCCTCTATATACGAGTGTGTGACGTTATCCGAAGATCACGTTTATCGTCAACTCACATGCACCCAACCACGAACATTATATAACAAAGGTTACGTTTATTGCTATATAGTGCCATACCAACACGTAAGCCCCTGTTGGCGAGGGCTGCAAACTGGGCTCGCAACTAACCAATCCTAATGCCAAATAGTGTATCCAATGCCTCACCCCAGCATCCCTCAGAATGTCCATAGAGATAGAGCTAAGGCCCCCCGGTAGAGTCAAAGACTACAAGGACCGAGACCACCTCCCCAGATACTCTACGACATAATAGTTCTGCTAAAGTAATGGCGATACGACGATGCCAATGCACAAGACTTGAGTTAGAGATAGAGCTAAAGTGCTGAGACCCGCCAAAGGTTAACGTTTATTAACGTTCTCATCACACCTTCCCTGATACTCACTCGCATCAAGCACATCAACCACACACATACAAGCACATGCCTATTCCTATCATCATCATCATCATCATGTTATAAACAATAAAATAAATATGCATGAACAAATAATAGAAATATTGGATGGCATGCTGTATGCACATTACAAACATATTCGCATAGAATCATGCATGGCATAGGACTCAAGAAATAGAAAATAATTTATTATTAACCAATTTAATTTGGGGTTAAGGTTCCTCACTTTAGCTTGCTAATAGATACTTTTCCAAGCTTTAGAATCACCGTAATAATGTTATTATATTGCTAGCAAACCTAACAAAGTCGATAGAACTAATTAGAATTAATTCTGAATTTAAAAACCATTCTGTTAATTGAGGGTCGATGCTAGGGTCGATGCTAGGGTTGACGGGTCTATCGACCCTCCCCTCTTTCTGGAGTTCCCGAATGCTGAGTGTCGATGGTCAAAAACACCTAGGGTCGGATGGTCATCGACCCTCGGTGCGACCCTTGGTGCACTTTGGTCTAATTTCCACTTTTTAATCCTTTATTCGTGTTTGGGGTCCTATGGCTTGCTCCTACATTCCATTCTACATCCATTCCATGGTCTGAAACCATGTATAATCCATCTAAATAGTTTTCATGCATCCACCTATGGTTTTCCATGAAAACCTAACCATGGATGGATGCTTTGGGTTTCTCTGAGATCACTCTCTGTCTAATAACTATCCTAAGGTCTATAGAAACTCATGGAATTAGTATCCATACCTGAGAAGATTACTCTTTCTCTGAAATTCTTCTCCTTTTTGCTAAGTTCTCTTCCTTGCCTCTCTTCTTCCTCTTTTCCTTCTCCTCTCTTTCTCTCAATTCAATTAGAGTTGGGAAAGGAGTGAAAGTGGCTTAGGGACATCCTTTAAATAGACTAGGAACATCCTAAATAAGTCCCATTGAGATTTGAAAAGAATCCCAATCGAAAAATATAGAAATTTCCTAATTTCTATATTCGGCAGGAACCGAGGGTCGATGGGAGGGTCGATGATCCCGTCGACCCTAGGGTCTTAAGGTGTCCGACCCTCCCTCCAAAACTGAGGGTCTGACTTTCTGTTTTGGGAGGTCCGACCCTGCTTAGCTGGGTGTGCGACCCTTCCCCTATTTTAAGTGTTTTTGGGTCGATTTGATACCTGTGATCTCGATCTCCTTCACGCCCTTGGTCCATTTGACTCGACCATGATGGGTGAACCTGGTTCAAGGTGGTAAGACCGGGTTAGATTGACACGGGTCTTACAACTTGATTCAAGCCTTATCTCTATACTGGAGTGAGTGATGTGGGGCAATAGCAGTATGTGATCCGATGGGCATGCTTACACTCTCATGCATGGGGGTAATGTGGTTGTATCCTGACTTTACCATAACACTTTTCAAGTTATACCAGACTCAATGTTGAATGTTATCTCATGCATATTGCTTGTTGCATTGTTTGTTTTCCTTACTGAGCTAAGTTGTGAGCTCACCCTTGTATATATATATCTTTTAGATGTTGATGCAAATTACACTGTAGAAGATTACGTGGACACTCCAGTGTATGGTGGTGTTGCAGCTCTAGATGTGCAAGCAGGAAGCAGCGAGCATGACGAGTTATCTGAGTGTCACTTTCGCGTATACCTCTAGGATTTAGTATTTATTTCTTTCAGTTGACTATAGGACGTTGTAATAGCTTATAAGTTTATGTTTTGATATTTAAATAATTTAGATAATTAATTATAAGTATCAATAGTTATTTAGTTCATTTATTAAATCTTTCATTGTGTATATTATTATTCTGATTATGGTTATCGTGCAATGGTTTGTGTGTTGACATGGTCTTATTGAGATCCTGGCGTGAACCATCAGTTTAGTAGCGGTTTACTCACACTTTTGGTTCAACCAGAATTGGGGTGTGACAATGATGACAAGGATGCGGATGATGCAGGGGCTACTCAGCAGTAGGGACACCTGTCACTGAGGGTCATGATTTACCACCAGCATCGGTGGTTGTTCATAGTCCTATGCCTACTGTACGTAAGCCATCAGTTCGGAATCTGTATGCCATCATCCAGGGACTTGGGGATGACGTGCATTAGATGCGGCAGGCCATGAGAGTTGCAGGCTTTGTTTTCCCTTGAGTAGGCGGGAGTTGATAGTTTTATTTTCCTCTGATAGTCGGCTCATATACTTTTTGGTTCATAGTTTATTTTCCTTTGTATGTATCTTTCTTTTCTTTTGGTTTGTCGAGTAACAGTTCAAGTTGTGAGTTGTACTCTATTTTGTATCAAACATCATTTTGTAATGAGAATCGAGATATCTGAAAAACTTAGTATATTATGTTATTGTTACAGTTTATGCTATTGTCTCAACCAATAAGTGCTTATTATTGTTTTCTAATAAGCTTTTATTTAATCCTAACTGATTTTTAGTTTGATTTACTCTGATTGCAGTTGTGTGTGTATGCAATGTGAACTGCTTTGATACCACCTTTCGTCGCACCCCAAAACCCTGGCATTTTGGTATGACCATGGTTTCCTCACTGTGCAAGTACTTTCATACCAAGATCCATTCACAGTCCATAACATAAGTTACATAACACAACTCTTCCATTAATCACAGCACAAATTACATTAAATTTAGAGTATAAATCAAATAATAGCAAAATCAATAACTAGGAACCATCAAACCAAGTCTATTTGAATTAAATAACTGTAATAAATGTTTATTTGTCTTCAAACCAAGACCTAACTAACATAATACCAAGTACTGAGTAATTAAATAAAACTCACGGGTCAAACAATGCCCGAAATAAACAAATAAGCAAACTGTAACTTATCCTAAGTAAATACTACTAATATAATCATCTCTCTCAGACAGAGAGGTCTTTTATCCTTCAAAGCATTGTCTTCTAACCATAAAGACAATCATTATATTTACATGAGGAATCATGCGAATCATTTTCAAGTTCTTTACCTTCAATCATATCATTATCAACTAAATAATCTGCACAAGAATCTGAAAAAAAAGTGTACGTACAAGGGGTGAGAAAACCACACGCTTAGTGAGAAATTAATATACTCAAGCACACAATGCATGATAAATTATTAAGGTTATAATGGTTTGTGAATAAGCATGTGCAAGTCATGTCACACCTAAATCCTAGTATTGAACATGCAAGCATGGATGAGGCGAATGCAACACACTTGGCTCCATACCTCATGTGATACATTACCCAAAGAATGAAGAATACAACCCAAGTATACCAACTTGGCATTGTACCAGCATTCCCCCATCATAGGTTTTCTCTTGGCATCTTATTCTATCCCTATACCACTTCATTGGGTACTCTTTGCCCAATCTTTGATGGGTAAGCACATAGAACAGACTCATTCCTAGCTCTCACCTAAGACACTAGAGGCTGGCTCCTAATCCTATCTGTTTCCTGCTTTAGCTACGAAAGGGGTGTACCCAAAGTTGGTCTACAATAAGCCTATGTCAATATCTAAATCCCTATTGGCAAGGGTTGCCTATCACGGGATATTGAAACCTAAACCAAGAAATATTACTAATGTAGGTACCTGTATCCTAGCTTAATAGACCAAGATAAACCGTCCCATTTCAGCTTTCCGGATCCACTAGGACACAAGCGAATGGCAACCAATCATATTATCAAATATCCATATGTTATCAAACAATTCCATAATCAACCAATCTAATATAGAGTTATAATATGCAAATGCATGAACATATATCATAGGTATTGGATGGCATGTTATCACACAATAATCAAAAAAATTAGCAAATACATACGCACAGAAACAAGAAAATAAAACATTTACTAATCCCTCACTGATATTTAGTGAGCTAATCCTTACTTTGTTGCAGACAGAGTTCCTTTCCTTGTTTTCCTATGTCGTCTTCCCTATTACAATTGAGGTATGAATGTTACTTATGATTATTTATTCTCGCTTCCGTTAGGTCTAGGATGTAAGACCCGCACTCCGTAAACCCAGTCTAAACCTTGGTTTTGTGTCGTGACAGGTCTTCCGATCATCACCGGGCCAGACGGGACGAGCGGATGACAATCAGGTACGAAATCGGACCAAAGACGACCAATTAAACCTGATTTCAGGTTGACCGGTCGATGGTACCGGTTTTGGTACCGATCGACCGGTATAGTCTGCGTAGCAAAGTGCGGAAAGCCAGAAATTAACTTCTGAGGGTCCCACTTTCCTGATTTCGAATCCTAGAAGTTTCCTAATCCTAGTAGGGTTACTAAATCCTACATCTAGCCTATAAATACACCCTTAAGCCTCCTCAAATCCTTTCCATTGTCTCTTGCAAACCCTAGAGAAGAGGAAGAGGTTGGAAAGGAGAAGGAGCTAGGAGGAAGAAGAAGGTGCCGCCATTACCGTTCGACGAAGCTCACGCTACGCCAGTCAACGGTAAGTGTTTTAACTATTCTTCTTATCCTATGTTAGTTGTGTGGGTGGATCAATACCATGAAAAGTAGGTATTGATCTAAAACCCTAAATTGGCCAATAAACCCTAAGTTTCCGTCAAACCCTAGATTTGAGTTTCAAGATGATATTCATCGAAACGAGACTCGAATGAGTTGGGGATTACTCTAACTCCAAGTTTAGACTTAGAATGGATAGGAGAAACCCTGAAAATCCATGTAGAGTGATCGACGGAAGTCGACAAATCAAGTGTATGGTATTCCGGAGACATACCGGTCGACTATATCGGTTGACAGTCTGTTCACAGTGTTGCGACCGGTATGGTGAGACCGGTCAGCTCTGAAAGACTGGTTTTGGATTTTTGTTGGTTTCCGACCAACATGAAACCCCAAGGAAAATATTCTAATGAAACCCTAATAATGTTGTAGGACTTTGTGACATATCGTTTGGATCTTGCGACGTGGAGCAAGCTAACAAACAAGCGTCAGGTAAGGGAATCTGACCTAAACCTAATAATTAAGGGACAGGAAATCTTTGTTAATCACTTGAATAAATATGATGTGATGTTTGTGCATATTCACATGCCATCCTTTACTTTCAGTTATTATTACTGTTCATGCATTGTTAGGATGTGATTGTTAGGCATGTGATTGTTTTCGTTAGTGTGTGGAGTGGGGCATGGGCCTGGGATCGCTCTTCACATTAGCACCTTTTGTAGTATTCTGTCTTAACATGCTTGGTACGGGTGGGGCATTAGGGGAAGGTCGTGGTACGGTGGTCTCCGATATTGATGTTGGCCTGGCCATGGTTATGTGGCACTGTGGTCTCCGAGTCGACGCTGGCTTGTCCACGATGCTTTAGCTCCATCTCTATGCCGTAGGGAGTTATGTTGGGATAGGGTCTACCTGCGTTATGTATCTATCCTAGTGGGTTAGTTGCGGATAGGGCATCAGGGGAGGTGTGGGAATGCCTTAGCTCTATCTCTATGCCGTAGACGGCTGTGCTGGGATAGCGCATACATTGATGACATATAGGATTGGTTAGTTGCGAGCCCAGTTTGCGAGTCCTGGCCAGTAGGGGCTTAGGTATTGGTATGGGTAGAGTATCAGGGGAGGTACGGGGGTATCTTAGCTCTATCTCTATTCCATGATGGGTGCATGTGGGCCAATGGGGGTGTGATCCATGAGGTGCCACACACTCGTGTATAGAGGTGCGGGGGCCACCATACCTTTCTATAGCACATTGCAAACTTAAAACTAGACCACCGCATAAAATTGATTGTTACTCATGCATAATATTGTGAAACTGTCTGATTGTCTTACTGAGCTGTGTTGTGAGCTCACCCTTTGTGTACACATTGTTTTTAGATGTTGATGCAGGTTATACTGTTGATGACTACGTGAACGCTCTGGCGTATGGAGGTGTTGCTGCTCTGGATGTGCAAGCAGGAGAGGATGAGCATGACGCTTCATGCGAGTGCCCTTTCTGCATGTACCTTTGATCGGATTTTATTTGTTTCTTTTATTTATTTTTGGTTGGATTAAATGGATGTATGAATATTATTTTATGTGTTTGAATTTGGATAATGGGATATTTATTTAAATTATCAATAGATACTCAGTTCATTCTATTTAAAGTCTTCCGCTGTACTATTTATATTCTGATTGTGGTTGTGTAATGGTTTGTGTGAACGGACACGGCCTATTCGAGATCCTGGTGTGAACCGTTGGTTCAATGGCGGTTCACTCACACCATTCTGGTTGGATCAGAATTGGGGTGTGACAACTTGGTATCAGAGCTCTCGGGCTCTGTCTACAGACTATATTACACTTAACTGGGTCGATGAACTGAGTTAGGAAATATTAAAAAATTTAATACAAACACACCCTAAGCATTGTTTGATACCTGAGATGGACTAAGAAAGAGAATAATGTACTATATTAAATCTGGAACTTAACATTTACACATGCACTAGTTAGGAAAAACCATGAAAATTTCCATTAATTAAGAAAATTGTAGCAAATGATATAGTGCTACAGGGTACAGTCCACAAACCGGACAGTTACCCTGTATTATAAACACTCATAAGTGAAAGAAATAAAAAGGGATAATCATGGGGTAGGGGGCCTGGGAGGAATAGGGTCTACTATGTCATAGTCTCGCTCGTAAGCAACCCTGAGCCAATGCACCTGATCCTGTATGACCCTGAGACTGCGAGCCAACTGCGCCAAGTCGCGGCTCATCTCGCGCTGTGTGTCCCTGATCTCCATCATCATACCCATCATGGTGTTGGAGGGAGGCTGAGATGGTCCAACGGTAGAGGTAGATGGTAGTGCTGTTGGTGTAGGCTGTGGAGCTGGCACTGGTACATCCTTCGCCCTACCATCGCTATCCCCATCATCACCCCCTACATTCACAGGTAAGACAGGGAAACCATTGTGGCCAGCACAGTGGGTTGCAGAAATGGAGACGAACTTTCGTCTGATGACTTGTACAGAGGAGGAAAAAGTTCTATTTGCTACTCACATGCTGAAAGAAGATGCAAATGCTTGGTGGAATTCTACACGAGCATACCTGGAGAATAAGTATACACTGGTGGATTGGGAAGTGTTTAAAACTGCCTTCTTCGATAAATATTTTCCGAAGAGTTTCAGAGATCAAATGGAGAAGGAGTTCATCAACCTACAACAATCTTAGTCGACCGTGGATGCTTATCAGCAGAGGTACGAAGAGCTATTCTTCTTCGCACCGGTAAGTATGCAAGAGGAAGAGACCAAGACACGTAGGTTCACTATGGGACTATGTGGAAGCATCAGAGAGCACATCTTGGGTCTGGACAAGAAGATCTATAACGAGGCTGTGCAGGTTGCTAGAGTGATAGAGTCCAGTCAGAGGGACAGCTTCTTTGCTCAGAACAGGGGAGTGAAGTGACCTGCTAGTGAGAGTTCGGGTGGCGGTAATACTAGACCATTCCGCCCGTACAGGGCTCAGACCGCTACAGTGCCTGCAAGGAACAATGTGGCACCACCTGTGCCACAGAATGTTGGATTCAACCCGAATATAAAGTGTTTCAATTGCCAGCAAGTGGGTCATATTGCAAGGACCTGCACTCTACCTAAGAAGCAACCTCCCCAGCAAGGAAAAGTTTATGCGGTCACCATTAAAGAGGCAGTTGCATCACCGGATGTGGTCACGGGTACGACTCTATCCCTTACTATTTGGCTTATCTTTCTCATTTGTGTGTATGCGCATATAGAACTAAGGGATGATAGAAAATTCCAGGAATTGTAAATGTAGCTGGTATACCCGCCAGAGTATTATTTGACTCTGGGGCCACGCACTCCTTTGTTTCTATTTCTTTTGGGAAGCGAATGGAGTTATCAATCAAGCATTTGAACCCAAGCTTGATAGTTTGCTCTCCACTAGGAGTCGAAGTGGCTTGACCGAATATTATGGACCATGTACTGTATGTATTGAGGGCCGAACTTAGAAGCAAGCCTAGTAATACTCGAGATGGCAGACTTTGATGTCATCCTGGGAATGGATTGGCTAGGCCGTCATTCAGCCATCCTATTATGTGGTGAAAGGAAGCTTGTGCTTACTGATAAGGAGGGAAGGGAGTATAGCTTCGCTGGGATCAAGCTATCAAGGAAGCGGAAGCTGATTCTCTCCGCCCTAAAAGCTAAGAGATGCTTAGAGAAAGGAGGAGTGGGTTATCTAGTATCTGTAGTCGACACCACTACGGAGGTGCCAAAGATGGAAGATCTAGAGGTGGTACGAGAGTTTCCAGATGTATTTCCAGAAGATCTTCCAGGTTTACCACCAGACAGGGCTACAGAATTTGTCATAGACCTTATGCCAGGTTCGGCGCCGGTGTCTAAAGCACCATACAGGATGGCCCCTTCCGAGTTAAAGGAGTTGAAGACCCAGTTACAAGAATTGTTGGATAAGGGCTTCATACGACCTAGTATATCGCCTTGGGGAGCACCTGTTTTATTTGTTAAGAAGAAAGATGGAAGTGTACGGCTATGTATTGACTACCGTGAGCTGAACAAGTTGACGATCAAGAATCAGTACCCTTTGCCTAGGATCGATGATTTGTTCGATCAGTTACAGGGTGCAAAGGTTTTCTCGAAGATTGATCTCCGATCAGGGTACCACCAATTGAAGATCAAGGCCGGAGATATTCCGAAGACAGCTTTCAGGACAAGGTATGGGCATTATGAGTTTCTAGTTATGTCTTTCGGGTTGACCAATGCCCCAACATCATTCATGGAACTGATGAACCGAGTGTTCCATGATATGTTGGACACTTCGGTCATCGTATTCATCGATGACATATTGATCTACTCTAAGGACATGGAGACTCATACAGCACATTTGAGGGCAGCCCTACAACGCCTGAGACAAGAAAAGCTTTATGCTAAGTTCAAGAAGTGTGAGTTTTGGCTGAAGGAAGTGGCTTTCTTGGGCCATGTAGTATCTGAAGACGGTATCAAGGTTGATCCAAGTAAGATAGCTGCTATAGTAGGATGGGAAGCACCAAAATCTATTGCGGAAATTCGTAGTTTCCTTGGGTTGGCTGGTTATTATAGAAGATTCGTGGAAGATTACTCCAGGATCGCTGTTCCACTCACCAGATTGACCAAGAAGGGAGAGAAATTCGTATGGATAGATGAGTGTGAGAAGTGCTTTCAGACTTTGAAGTCAAGACTAGTCTCTGCACCTATCTTGACCATCCCAGAACCCAGCGTACCGTTTACTTTATATACGGATGCTTCAGGGTTGGGTATTGGGTGTGTATTGATGCAAGGAGAACAGGTGATTGCTTACGCATCAAGACAGTTAAAGGAGCATGAGAAGAACTATGCTACGCATGATTTGGAGTTAGCAGCGGTTATACATGCAATCAAGACTTGGAGACACTACTTGTACGGTGAGAAGTTTCAGATCAAGTCAGATCACAAGAGCTTAACTTATCTTTTCACTCAGAAGGATCTGAATATGAGACAGAGGAGATGGCTGGAGTTATTAAAAGATTATGATTGTGACATCCAGTACCATCTGGGTAAGGCAAATGTTGTGGCTGACGCCTTAAGTAGAAAGTGGGCATCGAAACCTGAGGCAGGACCAAGTACAAATGCTGCATTATGTGCCGCAGCTTCAAGTTCAATCGAAGGTGATGAAGAGTATATAATTGAGACTGCAGAAGATCCAGTTGAGCAAGGCTTAATTCATAAGTTCACTATGATGTTCGCAGCTTTGAAGATCTCGCCGGATCTAGTTGATGAAGTCAAGGTAGCAATTTTACAGGATCCTCATCTCAAGACAGTGCAAGAAGACATAGAGAAGGGTACAAGCAATCTTGACTTTACCTTGGATTCAGACAAGGTACTCAGGTATCGTGGACGGTTATGTATATCTGAGAGCGAAGACTGCGATATCAGAGACCGAGTTATGACTGAAGCTCATTACACTCCATATTCGGTACATCCAGGAAGTACCAAAATGTACCATGACTTGAGAAGATTATATTGGTGGAGGGGTATGAAAGCTGATATAGCTCGCTTCGTGTTCCAGTGTTTGAATTGCCAACAAGTTAAAGCAGAAAGGCAGAGACCCGCAGGTTTACTACAGCCATTACCGGAACCTGCATGGAAGTGGGATTGCATCACCATGGATTTTGTTACTAGCCTACCTTTGACACCAAGGTCAGTGGATGCAGTCTGGGTTATAGTGGATCGACTCACGAAGACAGCTCGATTTATTACGATCAGACCTCAGTATACCATGGAGAAACTGGCCAAGTTATATGTTGATAATATAGTCAGACTTCATGGCGTTCCAGAGAGTATAGTATATGACAGAGATCCCCGTTTTACATCAAAGTTCTGGAAAGGATTACAGAAAGCTATGGGAACGAAGTTGAAGTTCAGTACAGCTTTTCACCCTCAGAGGGACGGACAGTCAGAGCGAACTATTCAAATTTTAGAAGATATGCTTCGAGCTTGTGCATTAGATTTCAAGGGAGCTTGGGATGAGAAGCTATCACTTATCGAGTTCGCTTACAACAACAGTTATCAGGCTACAATTCAGATGGCCCCATATGAAGCACTCTATGGGAAGAAGTGTCGTACACCCCTGTTATAAAAACGAGGTGGGGGAAAGAATAATTGTAGGACCGGAGTTTGTTGAAGAAACTTGCCGAGTAATTGATCAGATCAAGGAGAGAGTAAAGACAACTCAAGTTCGACAGAAGCACTATGCGGATAATCGACGTCGAGATCTGGAGTTTGCAGTGGGTGACAAAGTATTCTTGAAGGTATCACCGGTGTGAGGCCTGAAACGGTTTGGTAAGAAGGGGAAGTTATGCCCCAGGTATGTAGGACCGTATGAGATATTGATCCGACGTGGTAATGTAGCTTATCAATTGGCTCTACCACCATCTATGTCCAGTGTTCATAATGTATTCCATGTATCATTACTGAAGAAGTATGTCAGAAATCCATCGCACATCTTGACCGCTGATCCCCCAGACTTGACTGAAGACTTAGCTTTCGAAGTGGTGCCTGTAATGCTCTCAAGTCGAAAAGTTCAGCAACTTCGAACCAAGGATATCCATTATGTGAAGGTGCATTGGAGAAGCCAAAATGTGGAGGAAATTACTTGGGAAGAAGAGAGCGCGATGAGGAAAGAGTACCCTAACCTTTTCGGGGATCAAGGTACGTTCAAATTTTGAGGCCGAAATTTCTTTTAAGGGTGGGGGAGTTGTAGAACCTACATGCAAATTTCGGGATAAAATTTCTTTTAAGGGTGGTGGAGTTGTAAGACCCGCACTCCGTAAACCCAGTCTAAACCTTGGTTTTGTGTCGTGACAGGTCTTCCGATCATCACCGGGCCAGACGGGACGAGCGGATGACAATCAGGTACGAAATCAGACCAAAGACGACCAATTAAACCTGATTTCAGGTTGACCGGTCGATGGTACCGGTCTTGGTACCGGTCGACCGGTATAGTCTGCGCAGCAAAGTGCGGAAAGCCAGAAATTAACTTCTGAGGGTCCCACTTTCCTGATTTCGAATCCTAGAAGTTTCCTAATCCTAGTAGGTTTACTAAACCCTACATCTAGCCTATAAATACACCCTTAAGCCTCCTCAAATCCTTTCCATTGTCTCTTGCAAACCCTAGAGAAGAGGAAGAGGTTGGAAAGGAGAAGGAGCTAGGAGGAAGAAGAAGGTGCCGCCATTACCGTTCGACGAAGCTCACGCTACGCCAGTCAACGGTAAGTGTTTTAACTATTCTTCTTATCCTATGTTAGTTGTGTGGGTGGATCAATACCATGAAAAGTAGGTATTGATCTAAAACCCTAAATTGGCCAATAAACCCTAAGTTGCCGTCAAACCCTAGATTTGAGTTTCGAGATGATATTCATCGAAACGAGACTCGAATGAGTTGGGGATAACTCTAACTCCAAGTTTAGACTTAGAATGGATAGGAGAAACCCTGAAAATCCATGTAGAGTGATCGACGGAAGTCGACAAATCAAGTGTATGGTATTCCGGAGACATACCGGTCGACTATACCGGTTGACAGTCTGTTCACAGTGCTGCGACCGGTATGGTGAGACCGGTCAGCTCTGAAAGACTGGTTTTGGATTTTTGTTGGTTTCCGACCAACATGAAACCCCAAGGAAAATATTCTAATGAAACCCTAATAATGTTGTAGGACTTTGTGACATATCGTTTGGATTTTGCGACGTGGAGCAAGCTAACAAACGAGCGTCAGGTAAGGGAATTTGACCTAAACCTAATAATTAAGGGACAGTAAATCTTTGTTAATCACTTGAATAAATATGATGTGATGTTTGTGCATATTCACATGCCATCCTTTACTTTCAGTTATTATTACTGTTCATGCATTGTTAGGATGTGATTGTTAGGCATGTGATTGTTTTCGTTAGTGTGTGGAGTGGGGCATGGGCCTGGGATTGCTCTTCACATTAGCACCTTTTGTAGTATTCTGTCTTAACATGCTTGGTACTGGTGGGGCATCAGGGGAAGGTCGTGGTACGGTGGTCTCCGATATTGATGTTGGCCTGGCCATGGTTATGTGGCACTGTGGTCTCCGAGTCGACGCTGGCTTGTCCACGATGCTTTAGCTCTATCTCTATGCCGTAGGGAGTTATGTTGGGATAGGGTCTACCTGCGTTATGTATCTATCCTAGTGGGTTAGTTGCGGATAGGGCATCAGGGGAGGTGTGGGAATGCCTTAGCTCTATCTCTATGCCGTAGACGGCTATGCTGGGATAGCGCATACATTGATGACATATAGAATTGGTTAGTTGCGAGCCCAGTTTGCGAGTCCTGGCCAGTAGGGGCTTAGGTATTGGTATGGGTAGAGTATCAGGGGAGGTACGGGGGTATCTTAGCTCTATCTCTATTCCATGATGGGTGCATGTGGGCCAATGGGGGTGTGATCCATGAGGTGCCACACACTCGTGTATAGAGGTGCGGGGGCCACCAAAACTTTCTATAGCACATTGCAAACTTAAAACCAGACCACCGCATAAAATTGATTGTTACTCATGCATAATATTGTGAAACTGTCTGATTGTCTTACTGAGCTGTGTTGTGAGCTCCCCCTTTGTGTACACATTGTTTTTAGATGTTGATGCAGGTTATACTGTTGATGACTACGTGAACGCTCCGGCGTATGGAGGTGTTGCTGCTCTGGATGTGCAAGCAGGAGAGGACGAGCATGATGCTTCATGCGAGTGCCCTTTCTGCGTGTACCTTTGATCAGATTTTATTTGTTTCTTTTATTTATTTTTGGTTGGATTAAATGGATGTATGGATATTATTTTATGTGTTTGAATTTGGATAATGGGATATTTATTTAAATTATCAATAGATACTCAGTTCATTCTATTTAAAGTCTTCCGTTGTACTATTTATATTCTGATTGTGGTTATGTGTAATGGTTTGTGTGAACGGACACGACCTATTCGAGATCCTAGTGTGAACCGTTGGTTCAATGGCGGTTCACTCACACCATTTTGGTTGGATCAGAATTGGGGTGTGACATAGGATATCCTCATTAGTCTTAGGAACATGTCCTAGGGTCACTTGGTTAAATCTCAAAGTCCATGGTTGAAAATACAACCAAAATAGGCTTGCTGTAATGAGGTGGTCGATGGAGGTGGTTGATTAACTATGGTGGTCGATCATTACTGTTTTGTTAACCGCCTAGGTATTTTTAGCATAGATGAGTTTCAGAGGCTTGCACCTCTATAAGGTCACTTCTACAGATGTTTTATGATGGGTTTAAGTCATTGTTTAAGATATAATCTTATTCCCATATGTTATATGCATGTATGGTTTATGACATAAAGTATCATCTTTGCAACCACACGTACCTATACACTTGGGAGTACATTCTACTCAATCTAATCCTTTCAACATATTTATTACATCATTATTGAGGTGTGGGATGATTAACATAGTCCAAATAGGCAATTGGGGTGAAAAATACCTAAGATACACCTCACTAGAAGTCATGCGGTCGATCACAGCAGAGGCGGTCAATCAACTCATTTTAGTCGACCACTTTGGTCGATCGCCTCGTACCAGAGAGCTCAAACTGATTCAATTTCAGTCTTTTCTCCCAAGCATGGGGTCCAAGGCTTCTCCAGAGGGTTTCTAAGTATTAGAACAACATTAATGGACATATTCTAATCAAGATTGAATGTTTTAACTCATCCTAAAGCCCTATACTAAATACTTACATCAGTTTATTCTACATTAACCTTTTTGATTAATTTTGTCAAATATTCATTGATGGTCTTTTGGAATCTTGTCCCACTATGATCAGAGATTGGGATTACCTCATAAGATCATCAAGGGCTCAGTCCAAATCAAATAAGAATAGTTTTTAGGCTTACCTTAATGCTTATGCCAAAGCTATTGTAGAGAGAAGCTTAAGGGAGGACCTTCAATGGTTATTCTTCCTCTTCTTCTTCCTTCAACTTGCTCTAATTCACTCTCTCTCTATCAAAATGTGTCAGAGGTTATAATATTCTCAATTAGGGTTCTTAAAGAGTTTTTATTAAGGAGTTGATACAAGAGTTAGAGTTGCACTGCAATTCTTCTCTTAAGAGTCCTAGTCCTAATGTAAGTGTATTGGAGGAGGTTTGGTGGTTGTTAATTAACACTCCCACTTATTTAAAAATAAGTCCCATATGATTTGGGATGATCATGGGTGGTTAGGAACCAATTGGAACCAAGCCCAACTAAATTGGACTTGGACTGGCCCAATTATGGGTTCATGCGGTTGATTGAACAGAGGCGGTCGATCATCTTAATTTGGTCGACCGCCTACTCTAAATTGACTTAGAATGGCCAGGCCCTGGTTGGTTTAACTAATTCATTCCACACAGAGCTTCTACACTAATAGAAAGAAGGTTTTAACTCTTACCTAGAGTTCCATACACTTCATAGATGATATGGATGCTAGGCTAGTGTCGGCAAGAGAACCTATTATGTGAGAAAAATTCAAATTAGCTTGTATTTTTGGGTGCGGGTTTCACATCTTGTCCCTTTGAGCTTGAGTCAAATCAGAAGGCAGCACGTTAGTGACCAAAAAATTAACAATATCTACATACCAAGATGGTGCTATGTTAAGGTTAAACAATTGTTCATCAGGAAAAGTTTCATTTAAAGGAAGTTCATATTCTTCAAGAACCAAACGGCTAAGGTGATCTCCAACTACATTGTCAGCTCCTTTCTTATCTTTAATTTCTAAGTTGAATTCCTGAAGAAAGAGGATCCACCTTATCAGCTTTGGTTTTGCTTCTTTCTTTGTGAGTAGGTGCTTAAGAGCTACATGATCAGAAAAAACAATAACTTTAGCACTTAACAAATAGGATTGAATTTTTTTTTAAAGCATAAACAACTAACAAGAGTTCTTTCAGTTGTGGAGTAATTTAGTTGGGCTTTAATCAATGTTCTGGAGGCATAGCAAATGGCATGGGTTGCTTTGCCAACTTGTTAACCCAAGACAGCTCCTACTGCATAGTTGCTGGCGTCACACATGATTTCAAATGGTAAGTTCTAGTTAGGTGGTTGTATCACTGGAGCAGTTGTCAAAAGTTCCTTTAATTTGTCAAATGCTACTTTGCACTCTTCACCAAATTTAAAATCCACCTCTTTCTGAAATAATTTTCATAGAGGTAATGTTATCTTTGAAAAATCCTTGATGAATCTTCAATAAGAACCTACAAGGCCAAGAAAAGATCAAACTTCTCACACACTACCGAGGTAAGGTAAAAGTGAAATCAGATCAATCTTAGGCTCGTCAACTTCGATTCCTTTGGATGAAATTATATACACTAAAACAATTCCTTATTCAACCATGAAATGACATTTTTTCCAGTTAAGCATAAGATTAGTTTCTTTGCATCTATTCAATAATCAGAGTAAGGTTATCTAAAAGTTATCAAATGACTCCCCATAGACACTGAAATCATTCATAAATACCTCTATGCTTGACTCAATATAATCTGAAAAGTTACTTACCATATACATCACTGAAATGTGACTGGAGCATTGCAAAGACCAAAAGGCATTCTTCGGTATGCAAAGGTACCAAATGGATAGGTGAAAGTAGTCTTTTTTTAATCTTCCAGTGCTATCACAATATGGTTATAACCTGAAAATCCATCTAGAAAACAATAATAAGCATGACCAACTAATCGTTCAAGCATTTGATCAATAAAAGGGAGTGGAAAGTGGTCTTTTCGAGTTGTTGAATTCAACTTCCTATAATCAATACAAACACGTCATCCAGTTTGAACCGTGTGGAAACCAATCATTGTCCTGATTTTTCACTACTGTAACACCGAATTTCTTAGGAACCACTTGCACTGGACTTACCCACTTATTGTCTGAGATAGGATAAATTACCCTTGCATCTAAAAGTTCTAGAATTTCTTTACGAAACAACTTCTCTTTTTGAACATGTGTCATATTCTTTGCAATGATTACTGGAAATGTTTCATTTGTTCCTAGGTACCTGTACTTTAAATGGGCTGACAGTGGCTTTAATTAGTAGGAGATTACAAAACAGAGGGTAATAATTTTTTATAAGAATCAGGTAGCTTTATAAAAGTAACACCATATTTTTTTAGAATTAGTTTCAACAAATTTAAATCTGCCACTGTTTCCTTCAATTCACTGATTTTTATCTTATCGTTCTCCTCCAACTGCAAATTTATGGTCATTGCAACCTCCAGTTCAGTCCTATTATTTAACTCAAACACTTCCTGCACTATGGAATCAACAGTATTAATAGCAAAGATCCATGAAGATCATTAGGGTATTTGGTGGCTTCAAAAATATTAAAATGAATTACTTCACCATCAACTTCCATTGTGAGGGTACCATCATGAACGTCTATCTTTGTTTGAGTTGTATTCAAGAACAGTCTTCCCAATAATATAGGTGTAGAATTAGGGGAAACATCATCTTCCATGTCCAGAATGTAGAAATCAGTTGGAAATACTAACTCATTTGCCTGCATAAGAACACCCTTAAGTACCCCTTCAGGGTATGCTTTAGTACGATCAGCCAGTTGGATAATAACACTGATTTGTTTCAAGGGGCCTAAATTTAATGATGCATAAATGGATTATGGCATTCCACTAATAGATGCTCCTAAATCTAGCATAGTTCTCTCAATTCTAGTGTTACCTATTTTACAAGGAATGGTGAACATCCTTGGGTCTTTGCACTTAGGAGGAAATTTTCTTTAGAGGATTGCTGAGACATTCTCTCTCATACTTAATATTTCATTATCGTTCTGCTTCCTTTTGTTAGTGAATAACTCTTTAAGAAATTTTTCATACCTAGGCACCTATTTGATTGTCTCCAACATGGGTATATTTACCTCCACTTTACGAAACAAATCCAGAATTTCCTTATCCTTGCCCTTTTTTTTGGATTTTGCAAATCTGCTAGGAAAGGGAGGAGGATTAGTCTTAGACAAAATAGAAGGTTTGGGCGTTACCTTAGGTTGAGCTGTTGTTTCATCTTTCTTTATTTATTTCTCAATTTTCTCTTCATTTGGTATAGCAAGACTTTCCCTTTTTGGTTCCTCAAGTTCCTTACCACTTCGGAGTGTTATTGCATTCACACTCTCTTTTGGATTTATAACGTTTTGTGATGGCAATTTTTCTCCAACCTGAGCTTCTAAATGACTCAAAACAGTTGCCATTTGATTCACCTGACTCTCTAGAGTTTGAATGCTAGATTTCATCTCTTGCTGAAATTGTTTGGTATTGTGAGCATTTGACTATGTTTTCCAAAGACGAGTTTGAATTCTAAGCAGCAAGTTGCCTTGGTTGGAATGTAGGTTGTCTATTTTGATGGAAATTTTGCCTTGGTGGTCTGTTTCCTCCATAGCTCAGGTTTGGATGATCTCTTCAACCTGGAATGTATGTGTTAGAGAAGGGATCATATTGCCTTGGTGGTCTTGAAAAATTACCAGTGGCATTGGCTTTTTTCTATAGGTCCTTCTTGAAGTGTTGGGCAGATATTAGTTGAGTGTCTTGGCATTGGACATAACCCATAATTTTTTGCCTGCTGCATATTCCTTATAGCTATCTATCTGAAAAGAGATGTAAGGTCAGATAATTGTTGTTCAATGGAAGAATAATTTACCTCCTTCACCTTTTTGACCAATGCATCATTCCTTGTACCAAACTATTGGGAATTTGCAGCCACATTTGAGATTAATCTTCTGGTAGCTTCAAATGTCTTATCCACCAAAGTTCCTCCACTTGCTGCATCTATCATATTCCTTTCCATGGGCAATAGACCTTCATAAAAATATTAAATTAATAACTGATCGCTTATCTGTTGGTACGGATAGTCGGCACAGAGTTTCTTGAACTGCTCCCAGTATTCGTGAAGCGTTTCTCTAGTGTACTGTTGTATGCCACAGATTTTCTTTCTGATGGTGGTGGCTCTAGAAGCGGGGAAGTATTTTCTCAAAAATAATCTTTTAATTTCATTCCATGTAGTGATCGTCCCAGATGGTAGATAGTAGAGCCAATCTTTTGCGTCATCTGATAACTAAAAGGGAAAGGCTCTTAGTTTAATCTGTTCTTCCGACATTCCTATCGGTTTCATGCTTGAACACACTACATGGAATTCCTTCAGATGTTTATTTGGATCTTCACCTACAAAACCATGAAATTTAGGCAACAAATAAATTAAACCGAATTTAAGTTCAAAAGCTACATCTAAATCAGGATATTGAATACACAAAAGTTGTTGGTTAAAATTAGGAGTAGCTAACTCTTTTAATGTCCTGCTATTTTCAGCCATGACTTCTTCTTTTTCTGAATCACTAGAAGAACTTTTAAAAATAAATCCTGTAAGAGGGATTGATTCTCTTTCAGTCGTAATCTGCATAGCTTTTTTCCTTAATCGACACATGGTCCGTTCAAGTTCTTGCTCAAAATTCAAATCACCTGTTTGAGTAAATCGTGTCAGAATCATAAATTCACACTATTAGCTAAGATAATTGAAAAAAAAAAAAGAAGAAGAAAAGGAAACAATACTAAATTGAAAGAATTTAAGTGAAGAAAGATATAAAACTAATCAAATTCACACGAAAAATTTGGCAACGTATTGAATGCACCAATTTTAATTAAGTATTTCTTTACTGACCTAATTAATAAATTGTAGCCTAGGTAAGTCAAGATCGATCCTACAGAGAATGATTTGATTAGAATTTGTATTCCATTCAAACTAAATAAGCTAAATAATGCTAAACAATCACAGTAACAAAGGGGGTTTTGGTTGGTTAAATCAAACTGAAAATAAATAGACATAATTAAATGGGAAAAGTAATTAGATGAAAAGATTTGGTTCTTGGTTTAATCTCCACCCACACATGTAATGAGTAAAATTAATTGCAATGTTAATCTCTTTTTCACAATCAAAGTAAAGACCTAGATAACAATAAGCTCTGTTATCCGAGTTTTTCCTTGAATATCTCTACAGAAATAAACTCTTCAGAGAGATTTAGCCATTGAACAACACTGAATAAGCTCTTAATATTTAACTCAACGACATCATTAAGAAAGAGGAGAACAGGTCAATCGAAGCAACAATCTCTCACAAGTGGGGATTATTTAACTTAGGTTATTTCATTCATAGTGATGAGATGAAAACTTAGACAAAATCATTTACCATTGTTTGCTACTTGTGATTACAAATAGGACAATTATGGATCATAGTTTCTAGATCTAGCAATTAATATCAGTTTAATCGATTCAAGAGGTCATTACTGAATTATTCAAACAAACATCATAGATAAAGAGAGAAGAATAAAATAAATAATTTTATTAAAAGAGAACAGAAGAACAACGTTACTCAAAAGCCATTACACTATTGACATGAGTTTGGGCTTCAAAATCCCCTTGAACCGAATGAGAAAAACTAGCTAAACATTACAATCTTTTCAGAAAGAGAAAGAAGAAAAATCATTCAAAGAGAGAGAGAGATCAAAATTTCTAGCTAAAGAGAGAGACCCCCACCTTCAACTCCAGTGCTCTATATATAGAGAATTGGCAATCCTTTGTAGTTTGGAATTCCTTCTTTGTTTAGAATTCTAAAATTGTAAAGTTTCCTTCCTCAAAGTCTTTTAGAATGGTAGTTTTTCTATTTGACACAAAAACCAAATCAATTCAACATCTTCTATTCTAGGTTTCTTAACTTGAGTAGGAAACTCTTTATGAAAATTTCATCCACCGTTAAATGCTTTAATCAGATCGTGCGGCTACTCCGTTTTGGATTCAGATCAACTTCCTAGACCAGATTTCGAGATAACATTTGGGGGCCCAAACAAACTCAAATTTTTATCCATAAATACCCTTCTGAAAAGCTTGAGAAGTCCTCTACAACTTTACTAAATGCCACTTTTAAATTTTGGAACTCTTTCTAAGTCAAAATCTAACATGAATCTCAGAACGTCAATATTAAAAATGTTGAAATTTTCTTATCTTTTAGCAATTAATTCATAAAGTCTCTAAAATATATCAAACTTATAAAATAAATTCTAATCAGCTCAATAAGGCATAAAACTTATCACAATGGCAAAGGTTCTGTTAGCCACTAGCGATGGATGACGAAGACGATAAAGCCTCGCAAATCGTAAGGGGGTTCAATGTAAAAATAATATCTTAACATGGGTACAAGGGCAAGGTTTGGCATTAATAAATTGTAAATGAGGCCACATCATCAGTTAACAAACCTGTCATAACGGACAAAGTTTGTATAAATCTTATTTTAAAAAGTAAAGGAGCTTAGTGTAATTAACGCGAAAGTTTATGAGTGGGTGTGATTAAAGAAACTATAGGGGACGTATATTAAATTTTCCAAAAAAAGAAGAAAAAAACATAGAGGGTAGTTTGGTAAAATGAAACCCACTGAGGGTAGTCTGGTAGTTTTCGCTTTTTATTAAACTTAAGACTTTCTTTTACCGTCGGATTACACCATCAAACGACGTCCGACGACTTCCAAGGAAAAGCAGGGAAAGATCACTGTCCGATATCTCTCCATTGTCCACCCGCCTATATAATCCTTTGTAGGGTTTTTTTAACCAACTCAGCGATACAGCTCTGATTCTTCGTTTGATCGCTTGAATCTTTCTGAATCCTACATTTTCAGGTTCTTCACTCTTCACCGGTAAATCTACCCACTCGATTGTTAAATTTAGTGTAGATTTCATTCTCGCAAGTGTCTGCAGAATTCATATTCTGATTTTGGTTCACTGTCTCTGATTTCAGTGAAAATGAGAGAAATCCTTCACGTTCAAGGTGGGCAATGCGGTAACCAGATCGGATCGAAGTTCTGGGAGGTTGTTTGTGATGAGCATGGCATAGATCCGACTGGAAGGTACACCGGTACCTCAGATCTGCAACTAGAACGCGTCAATGTCTACTACAATGAGGCTTCATGCGGGAGATTTGTTCCTCGTGCAGTGCTCATGGATCTGGAGCCTGGTACCATGGACAGTGTACGCACGGGTCCGTACGGCCAGATCTTCCGTCCAGATAACTTTGTTTTTGGGCAGTCTGGTGCCGGGAATAATTGGGCCAAGGGGCATTACACGGAGGGAGCAGAGTTGATTGACTCAGTTCTTGATGTTGTGCGCAAGGAGGCTGAGAACTGTGACTGTCTTCAAGGTATAACTTTTAGCTCACTTTTCTCATGTTTCTTGCATGCGACTGTGCTGGTGAAGTGTTTCTTCTATTGGTTTCTTGTTTTGGTTTCAGTACTTACGGAAAAAATGATGTGCAGGTTTATGAATCTGTCTTACTCTTTTATAAATGTCTTATGGATCTATCTTACTGCTTCTACTGTGAATTCTGATAGTACTTCTAGTCTTTCAATCTCTGATCCATTTTTCCTTGTTTATTTGATTCTTCGTGAAAGTAGTGGCCCCTAGGGATTTGTTGTTCATTATGTGCATTTTTCCTTTATTCATTGACAAAGATGCGGGACATTTTTTGGGACGACTTTGGGTTTTTTTTTAGATATCTACCAAGAATGGAAGGTTGAACTGGGAATTTCTTGCATAATTTGACAATTTATGTTTGCGAAGTCAAGTTGAGACTTTAATTTTTGCTTGATCTATGTTCTAATTTTCTTTTCCTAAAAATTCGTGCAGGTTTCCAAGTATGCCACTCTCTCGGTGGGGGGACTGGCTCTGGAATGGGTACTTTGCTGATCTCAAAGATCAGGGAGGAATACCCTGACCGCATGATGCTTACATTCTCTGTCTTTCCATCCCCGAAGGTATCGGATACAGTTGTTGAACCATACAATGCTACTCTCTCTGTTCATCAGTTGGTTGAAAACGCAGATGAGTGTATGGTCCTTGATAATGAGGCCTTGTACGATATATGCTTCAGGACGCTGAAGCTAACTACTCCTAGCTGTAAGTATATCTTGCCCCAGAATCTTGCATCTTGACTGATATTAAAAAAGTTGTTCATGGTTTTATGATTATTTGGTTGTAAAGTGTTTCTTAATTTACTCAATTCATACATGCCTTTTAATTTTACTTAGTGATTGGTTTATTGTTGAGTTAACAGTTACTTATGTTTGGTCAAAATCTCTGCTTCTTCTGGTATTGAATATGCTAACAGCAACCCATATTTTGACCAACTTGTATTTCAACTTTCAAGTTCGTGTGAACTTGACAGCATGCTGTCTAGGATCTATATAATTTAGGTGTTTTAGATTATGATCGAAGAAAATAATGATTTGGGTCTAGGAAACAGTGATGGCCCAGCGTAGCACAATACGATCCCTGGTCCTTACTCCTTAGCATGATCATTTAAATTAGTTTGTTTGTATTTGATTCAGGTTACAGCCAATCTGTGAAGCCAAATGGCTTGTATTGTTACCAGTGGGAAATTAAAAATTGAAATTTGTTACAAGTGGTTGATATTGGAACTTCAATTGAATTTGCACATGAAGAAAACTTGTTGAGGCTAGTCTTCCTGGACTACCCATAGGTGGAACCACAGAGGGCATTGCAATTTCTATTTCGGGTTACTTGGAATTAAAATGGTTATTGGGTGCCAACCTGAACACTTACATACTAGTTCCATGGCTGATGGGGATTTAAGTTTCTCTGCATCAATTTTGTCTATACTAATCATTATTTATCTCATCAGAAATTCTGTTATGACAGTGAATTCGTTTGGAAAATTAATGTTTTGTTGAGCCCAGTGAGTGTTTTCACGTTGAGCATTAGTTTTCCTGTGTTGGTCACTGAATTAACTCAACGTCTTGGTCAACTAGGCTAGATCCATGTAGACTCTGCTGATAATTTGTTGTCCTGTATTAATTCTAGGCTCTATTGTTATATTTCATAGTGAGACCATGTTGTAGCGTCCTTACAATTCTTCTGAATTACTTGATCTCTGATGTGGCTGTTAGCTCCTTGCCATTGCTGATTTTACATTCCATATTTTTATGTGGCTGTATTCTTGTAATGTACAGAATTTTTATTTTCTTTTATGTTGCCTGGTTATCTCCCATTTCTGTCTCAGTTGGAGATTTGAACCACTTGATCTCTGCAACCATGAGTGGTGTCACCTGCTGCCTCAGGTTCCCTGGTCAGCTTAACTCAGACCTCAGGAAGCTTGCAGTGAATCTGATCCCATTCCCCCGCCTCCACTTTTTCATGGTGGGATTTGCCCCTCTGACCTCACGTGGTTCACAACAGTACCGTGCTCTGACTGTCCCGGAGCTGACCCAGCAGATGTGGGATTCTAAGAACATGATGTGTGCTGCTGACCCACGACACGGTCGCTACCTGACTGCCTCAGCCATGTTCAGGGGCAAGATGAGCACCAAAGAAGTTGATGAGCAGATGATTAATGTGCAGAACAAAAACTCTTCCTACTTTGTAGAATGGATCCCCAACAATGTGAAATCGAGTGTCTGTGACATACCACCCAAGGGCCTATCAATGGCATCAACATTCATTGGGAACTCGACCTCAATCCAAGAGATGTTCAGGAGGGTGAGCGAGCAGTTCACAGCCATGTTTAGGAGGAAAGCTTTCTTGCACTGGTATACTGGGGAAGGTATGGATGAGATGGAGTTCACTGAAGCAGAAAGCAATATGAATGACCTTGTCTCCGAGTATCAGCAGTACCAGGATGCAACTGCGGATGAGGAAGGTGACTATGAAGATGAGGAGGAAGATATCCAGGAGATGTGAAGTTGAACAAAGTGTGAAACCCCAGCTTTGCATCTCAGCATCTCAGCATCTCAGCATCTCAGCATCTCAGTGGATTAGGCACATAAAAAATCTGCTATATCTGCATGTGCTTTGGCAAGTTTTTGGTTAGTATGTTAAAGGATATGGTTAGTACTATACATACGTGAGCATGAAAAATCCCTGTCTCGCTCATTTTTCTAGCTACAGGTGACCGAGAGAAGGAAAATGAGGAGAATATCGTGAGATCTATGGTTTTGTTCCCATTTTCTTGTTTTGCCCTTGGATGTACTATTAATTTTTTTGTTGTCATTCTTGCCTTAAAGTGCTCCTGTACTGTTGGTTTCCATCATGGATTTGATCTCTATTCCTAGTCTTCATTTTTTCTGATCTCGTTCTCTGGCAAGTTACCAGTCCATGAAAGAAGTTTTTGGTAACTTAAGGGAAAATTCGGCGAACCTATCTTGACGTTTACCCTTCGTCATCGTTAATGACAACCACAATACATACTGTTAAGATAATGAAAAATATGAAATGATAATTTTATCATCTTATTATTAACACCACTATTTTCCGTTTTAAACTCATCTACCTCTTTTAGATGTTGAGGTCGGTCTGGTCAAAGGTCATAAACTTTTTGCTTTGAGAATATATGATTCTGTCCCTCGCAATGTCGGGCTGTAGTCAAGGAAGCGTGGTCTAGCCTGACATTGCGACATGCCCCTTAAACTCTGTTGGGTGGAACACATAAGGCAAGTTTAATATAGATATCTATAGAAGTCTTATAAACTATTGGTTTTGTTAAAATATTAGCCACTAGTTGCTAAGAACAAACTCTGTGGTAGATGGTCCTAGAGCCAATTTCTCATGCACAAAATGAAAATCCAGTTATATATGCTTTGTACGAGCAAGGAGAACTGGGTTAACAGTGAGGTGTAAAGCACTGATGTTATCACAATACGGGCTAGTAGGATTAGGTTGACCAATCCCTATATCTCAAAGTAAGAAGGAAATCCATGTGAGTTCTATAGTAGTAGATGTCATGGCACGATACTCGGCTTCTGGACTGGACTATAGTTAGTTAAAATGGGAATGACAAAAAAAGAAAAAAAAGGGACGGAATGAGTTTTAAACGGAGCAAAACAAGAATGGTACGGTAAAAAAAGGGGTCAAACATTCCGAGAAAGGCAAAAAAACAAAAATGGACACTATGAGTTTTCAATGGATTAGATATAATACAGTACGGTGAAAAAAAAGGTCAATATACTCCCTTAAATTGAAGAATTATACCTAAATCAATGGGAACATATGACATTTATGATGTGTCTAGCCATAAAATGGTGAAAATTATCATCTTCAATCAAGTAGTTAATTGATGTTTTATGTTTGTCCAAGACTCCAAGCATGAATCCATATGGAAAGAGAATGCTCTATGGTGGCCTATAATATACATTTGTTATGACCTACAACCCATCCTAACGAGTAATAAAGTAATGAGTTTAGAAACAATTATGAAGAAGTGGCAGCCTTTAATCCTACATTAGTTACATGTAGAAGGCAATAAGAATATTAAACGATATGAGATTAATCAACTCATTACTCATTGAAGATGCATGTTAAAATACGGATACAGTACGGTACGCATATTAAATGCGTTTTAAACGGAAATGTGGAGTATTTTAAAGTATTTTTGAGGTCAATACGACAATATACGTACTAACGGTTGAGTACGGTACAATTGTACGGCACACGTTTAAAATGAGTTTTAACTAACAAAGTACTAGACCGAGCCACTATAGACTGTTTATTAGCACTAACACAAAAAAGGGAAGTTCAAAAGAAAGGGAAAAAAATCTTGAGGCCATCGACTTTGTTTACCCTACATATGGAAGAGATACCCTCTCGCTCTCAAGCGAATCTCCATTTGAGTAGATAATTCAAAGCAACATTTGCTGATAAAGCATTTTTCTCTTTAACCTCTTGATATCATTGCTGACTTCATGTCAATAAGACTCAGTTGCTCTCGTGATCAAGGTGAAATTCATTCAACGCTTTCTGGAGAATTCGAAGCATGCCTAGTTTGCCCTCCATAGAAAATCCCCTCTCACCTTAGAGCAAGTCATACCTAGCAGTGTTAATTAAATCATTGTCTCTTGCTTCTTGGGTACCAAAGCAGCATCGCCCTTGCAAAAATGCCATTTTCAAACCGATTGGTAGGGACAAACTCATCAAGATCACTACCGTCATCCTTGGTGGATTGAGTAAATCATCTCCCATCATTTTCAAGATTCAAAGTAAAAATTCATTTAAGAAGACACTTTCTGTCAACCCTTCTTGATCTAGGGTCAAGCTCGGTCAAATCCTATTTGCAATCTAGGTTTCACTTGCCTTCAACTCTAAGGCAAAATGCCAATATCCGTTTATTTGCCCTTCCATGCAGTGGTCTGTCGCTATATACAGTGGGGTATAGATACATTCTCGTCTTGATAATCAAGTTCAATCATGAATATCACCTCTGTATGCAATTGGCAAATTTATTCAGGCTCCAGTGTTCAATCTAGAAGTCACTGACTTTCCTGTTTGGTAGAGTAGGCTTGTCCAGTCGTTTGTTACATGCTTCTTATTTCCCTTAATCCTATTAAGGAAGGAAATCTAGATGTAGGATTGCACCTGCTAGGGTTAGATCGTTAAATCCTTCGGCTTATACATGGGAGATCAATTAAGTCACCTTTCTCGTTCTCTAAATCCTGTCTCAAAAAATTCAAATCCTGTGAGGGAAGAATTGATATCCTTTACCCCTCGCCGACTTTGGGCCGGTTTGGTCCAATTCCATCAATTTGGGCCGGTTTGGTAATATCCCACTTTTGCGGGCCGGTTTGGTAAAATTCCATCGATTTGGGACTTCTGGGCTAAATGTCGTATTTGAGTTCCGTCTAAATGTATAGGCTCATCTAATTCTTTCTACTATATATTATGGAGCTGACCCAAGTCATAGGTTGGATCCTGGTATACCTTATGCCATGGCTTCGGGTTTAGTGGATGACCTTTCGGTTCGGTTTGTTATACTTTCACATGCTTATTGCACCTCCTTCAATCATAAGAACAAACACACTTTGGTCTACTGTATCATAGAGCATAGATAACAAACTTGTCTGAATTGGAGTGGATTATTTTTCCTGTTGAGGCTTTGAACGTTTCCTTTCCATCTTTGGAGCGGGTCATTTTTCCTGTTGAGGCTCTGAACGTTCCCTTTCCATCTGTAGAGCGGGTCATTTTTCCTGTTGAGGCTTTGAATGTTTCTATTCCATCTTTGGAGCCGATCATTTTGCATGTTGAGGCTTTGAACGTTTCCTTTCCATCTTTAGAGCGGGTCGTTTCACCTGTTGAGGTTTGAATGTTTCCTTCCCATCTTTGGAGTAGGTCATTTTCCTGTTGAGGCTTTTAACGTTTCTTTCCTTTTGAGTGTGGGTCATAGCTTTTTGAGGCTTTGAGCACCTCTCCTCCATTTAAATAAGCCAAACTATGTGGAGACCTGATTTTTTGGGAAAATATGCATCTCAAGATACATAGGCAATTTGGAGAAATCTCCAAATTCGGTCCATGTTCAAAGCCCTTGACTTGGCTTCAAAGTTACAAGGCCTAAACGGCTACTACTTAAGTGAGTTCTAATTTGTCTTAAGGGTTACAAAACCCAATGGGGTTTCTATTCAAGAGAAGTCATTCCAAGGAAGGCCAAAAGAGTTGAATGTAATTTATGCTCATTTACAAATGATGGAAAAAAAGTTTTGTTCTTTTTGTCTTTATCGTCAATTGGTACAATTTCAGCTAAAGAGAAGTATCTATAAGCACCCATTTTTGCCATCTCTCTCCAGTCCAAATTCAGCCTAGGAAGGAGCAAAAAGTAGAAAAAAGGTAGGGAAAGTGTAGTGGCTAACCCCAGCCAGCACCTAGTCAGTACCCTAGTCAATACCCAGTAATTCTTTGTAGACACCCTGTCATCCCATGTCAATCCAGTCAGCCCAATCAATACCTTGTCAATACCCGGTCATCCCCTGTCATCCCCTATCAATATCTAGTCATCCCCTATCATCCTAGCCAACACCTAGCCAATACCCTAGTTGTAAGCACCCCATTTTTGCCACCTCTGACCGAGCTGAGTTCTACTGATGCATAGACAGTCAGGGAGAGGAGATGAGAGTGAAGCTTTGAAGAAAGAAAGGGGAGTGTGCGGCACATTCGAAAAAATTGCAGGTCCCAATTCAAGGTCTGTATTTTTTTTTTGATGCCTTCGAGGCTGATTTTGGGTAGGTCCCAAAAGCAAGATCATGGGCTATGACCTACATGGATGCGTAGGTCATGGAATTATCTTCGAAATGAGACCAGAATCACTCAATTTTGTTGTCAGATGGAGAAGAGATCATGATTTTAGTTGATTTGAAAGTATAGAGGGCTTTCGTGCAAATTATCATGAGTTAAGGACTTTTGGGCGAATTATCATAAACTTGATTGATTGGATTTCATTCGGCCATATCTTGATCATCCGAAGTCCAAATTAGGCGGTTCAAGTGCCAGTGTGCTCCATTGTCAGTCCTCTTCAAAGTGGACGTAAAGAATTTTGGGTAGAAACCATCGAAGAGTCCCATACAAAGTTTTCAACTGAATTGTTGACGAAGCTTCGATCCTTCATAATTTTATTATTTAACATCCAAATTCAATGATTCAAGCTCCAATATTCTTCATTTTTAGTGTTCTTCAAAGTGGACGTGGAAAATTTGGGGCAGAGGTTGCCGAAGGGTCCCATGCAGAGTTGGCAGCCGAATTATTGCATGTTAGGCTGTTTAAACTTCAGAAATTCACAATTTGGTCATCTCACATCCAAATCAGATGATTCAAGTCCTAGTATGTTACATTTTTGATACTCTTCAAAGTGGACGTAGAAAATAGGGGATAGAGGCCGTCGAAACATTCCATGCAGAGGTGAGCCAAAATTGTTAATTAGACAACAAAGAAGAGAGAGAGAAGCCAGTCTAACCTAGTCCAGCCTGACCCGGTTCAACCTCAGTTAGTCCAACCCAATCAACCTCGACCAGTCTTGCTTGACCTAGCCTAGACCGGTCCGGACCAATTCGTCCATGTGCATTGTATCTTTGTATATACTTTGTAATATACGTATATATGTATATATTATTTTATTTATTTATATATATAGATTTATATATTTTATATATGTGTGTATGTATGTATTTTTATTTATATATATATATATATATATGGGAAGCCGGGTCGGTTTTTTTTTATGGGTTCCGACAAGAGAGAGGATGAGAGAGAGAGAGAGAGAGAGAGAGCAAGTAAGTGAGAAAGAGTGAGAAAGAGAGAAAGTGAGAGAGAGAGTGAGAAAGAGTGAGAAAGAGTGAGAAAGTGAGAGAGAGAGTGAGAAAGAGTGGGAAAGAGAGAGAACAGAGAGAGACGAAGAGAGAAGGAGAGTGAGAAAGAGCGGGAATAGAGAGAACAGAGAGAGACGAAGAGAGAGAACAGAGAGAGACAAAGAGAGAAAGTGAGAGGGAGGTACTGCCACCTCCCTTTGTCCGGCGACCAAACCATACCCCCAAATCACTCCACCTCTTCTCCCTAAAACCCAGCCACCTCCCATACTCCATTAAACCCAGCCTCCATCATTGAGCCCCATTCCACCTCTTCTCCCTAAAACCCAACCGACCAGCTCCAGTGCCCCATCCCTCTTTGAATGCACCCACCTTCTCCCATCAACACCTTAGGTTACCCAGCCGAACAGCCCATGCCACCCAGCCATGCTACCTCCTCCACTGATCTGCAACACTCCACCTCCCATAATTTGTACAGTGCACCACCACCGTGTAGACACCAGTAGTCACCATCGAGTCCCTCACTAGTCGACACCTCACAGCAGCACCTCATAGCAGCCATCCCCCATAACTCCAGTCTCCATCATTGAGCCCCACTCTACCTCTCTTCATCCAACCTCCTGCTTCTATAAATACCCCACCGATGTCACAAGGAGGAAGAGTTTTTTTTTAGGGGGAAGGCCGGCCCTTCTATTTCCTTTCGAAATCCCCATTGCCCCCATCACCTGCAGTAACCATACTCACCTTCCTGTTGTTCATCACCTTTCGCCTCCTGCCCATCTCTCCCAACCAGCAATTAAGCACGACCATCCCTACACCTGTCCACGACACACACCTAGCAGCACCTCGCGCACCATCCCTCATAACTGTCCGTAAATCACACCCAGCAGAAAATCACACACCATCCCACATCTGTCAGCAACACACACACAGCAGCACCTTTCAGGAGCCATCCCTCATAACTGTACGCAACTTGTACCCAGCAGCCAAGCACGACCATCCCCCACACTTGTCCACAACTCACACCCAGCCGAGCATAAGATCCTCGCAATATCTTGCGAGGACCTTCGTCGTCAACCCAAAGGTCCTCGCGACGTCCTGCGATGATCATCATCGTTAACCCGACGATCCTCGCGACATCCTGCGACGATCATCATCCTCAACCCGGCGATCCTTGCGAGATCCAGCGAAGACCTTCCTCGTCAACCTGAAGATCCTCGAGACACCTTGCAATGATCATCATCAACGATCCTTGCGAGATCCAGCGAAGACCTTCGTCGTCAACCCAAGGATCCTCGCGACATCTTGCAATGATCATCATCGTCGATCCTCGCGACATCCTGCTGTTCAATCTCGCCTACGCACATCAAGTTGGTTTCTTTTCCAGTGTACCATACTTGTATGTCGTATTGTGGTTGTTTGCTTCATTTTATTATTGTATCTTCGCATACATGATGATTCTTTGATCATATGCGTTGGCTTCCACATGTGCATGTTGGGTTTTGGCTCAGCCTTTCTTGTTATAAATGTAATGAAATGAAATATGGCCATTGATCTTGCATTTTGGAGGATGAAATTGATCCGATGTGCTTGGAAATTTTAACGTGATTGGTCCGATCATGTGAATAGAATTTTAATGCGGGTGATCTAACCACATGATCTGAATTTTATGAGAATTGATCATGACCATATAATTGGAATTTTCATGAGTTGATCATGGTCTTTGATTTTGAATTTTGATGTGATTTTAAGTAATTGGAACCATTGCATTGTCTTGATAAGTGACTTTATCGAATATGAATGGTTGGAATATCATGATGAACGATCTAAACCATTGGACTATCTTTGGAACTGATTTTAATCAATCTGAATGGATGGATTGTGATCTTAAGTAATTTGAACCATTGGATTGTCTTGATAAGTGACTTTATCGAATCTGAGCTGTTAGATTATCATGATGAGTGATCTGGGCCACTAGATTATCTTTGGGAATGGTTTAAATGAATCGAATGGTTGGATTATGATCTTGAGGGATTTGAACCGTTGGATTTTTATTGTGAGTGATTTTGAGTGATTTGAACCATTGGATCTTGATCATGGGTGTTTTTTTGATCGAATCTGAGCTGTTGGACTATCATGATGACTAATCTGAACAGCTAGATTATCTTTTGTGACATCTAAGCCATTGAGCCTAGTTTTTTTTATGAGATATGAATCATTGATCATGATTATAACTTGATGTGAGATTTGAGTTGTTGATTTTGGCTATTTTGATGAAATCTAAGTATTGATCATGATTATCAATGTTTTGAAGAGATCTAACCATTAAATTGAGGATCTGATATTGTCTACATTGTTATATTCATGTGTCTACCATGTTCACTTGATGACACTGTCATATTGTGCATGCCATGTGTGGAATGCTTACACTGTTAGCTTTGAGAACATTATCATGTTTGATATGCTTGCTAATGCCATGCTTGAATGATATCTATTGCTTTGGCAAGAATTTACTTTCCTACTACACACTAGTCAAACTACCATGCATATACACTGCTAGAGGACATTTCTAGGTGTAGGGATGTGCATTTAGGCACCCACATTTATGGGGTGGTAAAAGTGGAAATGATAAAAAAGAAACCTTTAACTAAGAATCCTTAAGCCAAGCCCAACAATTCCAAAATTAGTGTTTTCAGTTCAAGGGTAGCTTTAGGACAATCCCTACCCCTTAGTTCATCTCCCTTAAGGTGTAGAAACCTAGACAGGTGTGATTTGAATCCAACTGTTAGATCTCTTAGGATTTTCTCTTGGTCCTATAGGACTACTGTATTCCGACCCGTGTAGATCACCTTTTTGGACTGTGTCGGTCCTATGCGACATCACCTTTTTTGGACTATGTCGGTCCTATGCGACATCACCTATTTGGACTGTGTCGGTCCTATGCGACATCACCTATTTGGACTGTGTTGGTCCTATGTGACATCACCTATTTGGACTGTGTCGGTCCTATGCGACATCACCCTTTTGGAGTGTGTCGGTTCTATGCGACATCACCTTATTGGACTATGTCGGTCCTATGCGACATCACCCTATTGGACTATGTCGGTCCTATGCGACATCACCTTTTTTTGGACTGTGTCGGTCCTATACGACATCACCCTATTGGACTGTGTCGGTCCTATACGACATCACCCTATTGGACTGTGTCGGTCCTATGCGACATCACCTTTTTTGGAAGGTGTCGGTCATATGCGACATCACCCTTTTGGACTGTGTCGGTCCTACGCGACATCACCTATTTGGACTATGTCGATCCCATGCGACATCACCCTTTTGGACTATGTTGGTTTTATTCGACATCTTCCTTTTTCAGACTGAGCTAGTCTTATTCGGTGTCATCAAACCATAATAAATGAACTACGTTGTACCTGATTTCCAGGACCTCTGGAATACGTAGGCAATTTGGAGGATTCTCCAAGTACGGTACTCTTAGTCCATAAGGACTATCCAGATTTAATCTCAACCTTTCATCAAGCATTAATCTCAACTTGAACAATTGAATCTAATGAAGCTCAAGCATAAATCACATCCATAAGCTTTAATAATAATTTGTTATGAACTATGTTTTGGACTTGATTTCCATGATTGAAATACGTAGGAAATTTGAGATGTTTCGAACATCTCAGATTCAATCCATCACCGAACCATCTTTGGTTCGGTTCATAGTATATTATTTTGTTTGTTTTTCTTACCTTGAGAACATGTTTGGCTGAACTTAGGCTAGAAGAATTTAGCAACTTGGCATAGGATCCCCCATGAGCCCTAGTCATCATCTATTGACCATGAACAGTCAGAACCATAGAGTCTAAGGAAAGTAGAATCACATAGGAGGTCGATTTTTGATTGGGCAGTTTTGGGTGCCTAACACCTTGCCAAGCTGTACCTTGAACACTTATCCGTTCTCTGATAGACCAAATCCAATATGTTGGGTCATGAGTCAATAGAAGTCTTATCTCAGAATGAGACTACATTTTAGGTCCTAGACCTCAATCTAGGTGGTGATTCCAAATCATTCACCGTTCATTCCAGCGTGGGTGGACATTTGTCCTCACACTAGTCAATACCCAGTCATCCCCTGTTGACACCCTATTATCCCTTGACAACACCCAGTCAACACCTAATCGTCACCCAATCAACACCCAGTCGTCACCTAGTTTCCACCAAGTCATCACCCAGTCTCCACCTAGGCCAGTAGGGTCATCCCCAATTTCCTAGAGTCAATACCCAATCATCCCTTGTCAATACCTAGTCGACACCCAATCATTACCCAGTCGGTACCAAGTTGCCATTTACTTGTCACCTAGGGCTGCCCTTACATCACCGAGTCATTACATGCCCCTCATTTGGTCTATAAGTGGATGGGAGAAAGGGAAAATGGTAAATTGTAAAAAAAATTGTACTGTCAACCCCCCCCCCCCTCGGCCTTTTCTTGGGAAAAGAAAAGAAAGGAAAGGAAAAAAAAAGAAAGAACGGGAAAAGGAAGATAATAATAAAAATAATTCAAGTGGGCCCCCCATCGACAATTTGATCCATTCCCCTTTCCCAAATTAGTGGATGAGTAGTTGAGTGAGAGTTTTACAAAAGGAAAAAAAAGGAGGAAAAGAGAGATAGTCTCTCATAAGAAGTAGGCGACTATCTACTAGTTAGCTAGTCAAAAGAGGAGTCAAGGAGCCAAAAGAGGGGACCCCATCCATGATTTGGAGGCTCAGAGAAACCCTAAAATCTTGGCTACAGGTGATAGTGAGAGAAAAGAAAATAAAAATAAGAATAATGTCCTACAAGGAAAAGGAACCTATCTAGCTAATTAGGGAAAGAGAGGGAGTCAAAGACTCTTTAGGAGGGAGTTGGTTACGATTTTTTGGAGGCTCCCTAACCCTAAAATCATGAAGAGAGAGAGAGAGAGAGAGAGAGAGAGAGAGAGAGAGAGAGAGAGAGAGAGAGAGAGAGAGAGAGAAGAAAGAAGTAAGGAAGAAGCAGAAAGGAAAAGAGGAAGAAGAAGAGAGGGAGATTTGTGCATATCTCTTTACCTCCATTGATCAACACCTTTATCCAAAGTGTCTTCCATCATAGCAGCTTAAACAAGGTATGTTCCTCAACCTAAAATCCCTCATCTCATCTCCCATGTTGCTAGATAAGAACATGAATGTCTAGATTTCCATGATAGGTTAAACCTATGTTCTTATGTGTGATTTGATCACCTGTGTAATTTTTATTGAGAATCTGTCATGATAGATATTTTTACATCATTGTATGCATCATAATGAATGCCTGGTCCAAATTTGGGCTCCATCGATGGAGATTTGCTCATGTAAATAAACTATTAATGAAGCACTGGAAAAGCCAATCTTAGAGGCAGAATTAGGGTTTGAATTAAAGGCCATCAAAAAATGTCATATGACCTTAGAAAAATTATGGGAGACTCTTCTGTGAGTCAGGAATCTACCTAAAAAACCCGACCACATTTGGATCTAGGAAGACCATTTTAAAATTCAGGGAAGCCTCTGTATACATAATTTGTGACAAAAAACTAGTCCCCTAAAAATCGATATAGATCTACGCCTTCTACTCATTGTTTGGACATGGTCCTTTGAGAAAAAAGTTAGCCCCATATGTTTTCTTGATTCTTGTGCTGATAGATATTTATTTTCGTATTGGATGAATTTATTGCATATTTTTTAGTACAATCAGGCAGAATCTGAGCAGGTTCTGGCTTGGGTTTTAGTACCCTATACATCGATGTAGATCTATATGTCAGAGCCCCTATTAGTGTATGGTGTTTTGAGATAAAAGGTAGATCTTTGAGTCTTCTTGAATCCTAGGCAAGTAGATACTAATTTTCATGCATGGATTATTTGTTCTATATTTTCTACCAACATTCAATAGAGTCCGGAATAGACTTTGTATATTGCTGTGACCTAAGATTGTGGAGGGTTTTTTTATCCGGATGCACTCTTTGTTTGGCTTTAGTGACTTGAGAGAAAAGGAGCCTCTTTAGTTTACTCTAGTTCTATACAAGATGGGCCCCATTTTTCTAGAAGAACTATTTCCAGAAGTCTTTGTGCAACTTGACAGAGTATGGAACAGACTCTGTACATCGCTGTGACCTTTAGTTGTGGAGGGTTTTCGACCTAGAAACACTCTCTGTTAAGCACTAATGTCTTGAGAGAAAAGGTAGCCCTCTCTGTTTACTTTAATTCTGTACAAGTTGAGCCCAATTTGGATTCTAGAAGCACTGTTTCCAGAGAATTTGGTGCAACTCGATAGAGTTTAGAATAGACTATAGACAGTGTTGTGACCCTGAGATTGGGCATGATTTTCGACCGAAATAGAGTCACTGTTTGGCTCTAAGGCCTTGAGAAAAAAAATTTAAGTCCATTCAATCTAGTTTAATTACATGTGTTTTTTTTCCCTCATTCAGATGTTTGGAAGTATGTTTCTCATTTGATTTACTAACTATGAACAGAATGCACCTTCGCTGTTTTGCTTATGTGTTAGCATGCTATGTTTAAATACAAATTTGTTATGTTGGAATGCTCATTGCTATATTCACATACTTCTTGCTATGTTGAATGCTCATGTTATGCTCATATGCCTATTGCTATATTTGACATGCTCACATACTCATGTGCTATATTTAGATGATCACATACCTATTGCCATATTTGATGATATATGAGTTTCTTGCTAATTTTAGAACTTTCCATGATTTGCAATAATTGCCATATCTAGATGAAATTTCATTTTTGACAATTACTTAACTCTTGCAACACCCTAGTTGAACTACCCTATTTGAACACCTAGAAGACATTTTAGCTGTGGGGACGTGCTCCTAGACAACCACATTCATGGGCAAGGGTAAGGGAAAAAAACCCTAAAAAACCTTAATCAAGAAAAAAAAACACACATATTTTAAATCCTTAGATTAAAGTTTAGGTCAAGGGTAGTCTAGGACAATCTTTACTCCTTTGCACACTCTCTAGGTTATAGTGACCCAGATTAGGTTCACTTGTTTGAATGGTTTGAGACTCTCAAGAGTCAGATTTTAGGAGGGACCCCATCCCTTAACAATATCTATATCCTAGCTAGTCTACTTGTTCTACCCACCAGACCCATTAGGGTTTCCCATCTTAGATCCTCTCGGATCATTCTTGACTCACTAGGGTTATCCACCCATACAATTTGCTTGTTTAAGCTGTACACCCCTTGTTCTATTTAAATTACCCGTACAATTTGCTTGTTTATGTACACCCCTTGGTCTATTTAGACTACCCATATAATTCACTTGTTTAAGTTTTACACCCCTTAGTCCATTTAGACCACCCGTATAATTCGTTTGTTTAAGCTGTACATCCTTGGTCTGTTTAGAATACCTATATAAGTCGCTTGTTTAAGTTGTACACCCCTTGGTCTGTTTAGACTACCCGTACAATTCACTTGTTTAAGCTGTACACTCCTTGGTCTGTTTAGAATACCCTATAATTCGCTTGTTTAAGCTGTATACCCCTTGGTCTATTTTGACTACCCACATCCATTATCCATATCCATGTCCACATCCATTTTTCCAATCCAGATGGGTCATCCGACTTTCAAATTATGTGGTACTTGATTTTCAGGACCACAGGAATTCGTAGGCAATTTGGAAAAATTCCCAAATATGGTACAATACCTTAGTCCTCTTAGACTAATCCATATCTATATCAATCACAACCAATCATCTGAACTACGTTGTACCTGATTTCTAGGACTACTAGAATACATAGGCAATTTAGGAAAGTTTCCTAGTACAGTACTAGAGTCCACATGGACTATTTATATTCAATCTCAGCTATACATTAAGCATAAATCTCAACTGGAATCTTGAATCTAATGAAGCTTAAGCATAAATCACATCCATAAGCTTTAATTAATCATCTCGAACTACGTTATTTTAATTAATCATCTCGAACTACGTTATGGACTTGATTTCTACGATGGAATACCTAGGCAGTTTGAAATGGACGTCTCAGATTTAGTCCATCACCGAACCATCATTTGGTTTGATTTACTATATATTATTGGCTTGTTTCTTTCAAAAACATGTTTACTTAACCTTAGGTTAGAAGAACTTAGCAATTTGGTATAGGATCCCCCATGAGCCTAGTCATCCATTGACCATGCATTGTTTTGGTAAGTAAAACAATAGATTGGATAGGTGGCCGATTTTCAGATCGGGTAGTTTTGGGTCCTAATACCTTTCCAAACTGTATCATGAATGCTTACCCTTCTCTAATAAACCAAAGTTAATATATTGGGTTTTGAGTCAGTATTATTTTTATGATGAGACTACATTTGAGGTCCTAGACCTTAATCTAGGTGACGAATCCAGATCTTCATCGTCCATCAGTGTGGGTGGACAAAATCAAAGGCAAAAGTCGATGATCTTTATTTTTTCTAGGAAACCCGAAGGTGAATTTCCTCCTATGTCCTCACACCTAGCAACTGATAGGCCTAGCAAGGAAGAGTGTAAAGCGTACATGTACGCTCACACCATCTCAGTAACCACTCCTCCACCACTACCTGAGGCTACTTTTTCGGACTGCATTTAAAAGAATAGGTGATAGCTACAATAGCTACACTTGGTGCCCTGATTATACAACTGACATTGCTAGAAAAAATCAAAATGAAAATATTGAAAGACCTCTATTTCTGCACACTTGTACATGATCTGAAAGAGCAGAAGACAAGATCTAGATTTCATTCTTAATGACAAAGGAATCCTCTGCTACCGCGAAAGACTATGTGTACCAGAATCTGCCAAGGAATTAAAGGAGATAATTTTAATAGAAGCCCACTCGTTTCCATACTTTATGCATCTTGACAGCATCAAAATGTACTATGACCTGAAGAAGGAATTCTGATAGAGAAGAAAGAAAGTCGAAGTGGCTAGATTTGTGTACAAATGCTTGACCTGCCAGTAAGTCAAAGCAGAACAACAAAGATCGATTGACAAATTACAGTTGTTGCCTATACCTGAATGGAAATGGGATCACATCACCATGGACTTTATCATAGGGTTGCCGTTAACTTCACGCTTTGAAGACATAGTTTGGGTAATCGTGGATAGATTCACCAAAGCAATAAGATTCATCGCTATTCGACCTCAATACTCCATGGATAAGTTGGATTGATTATATATAGACAATATCATACGCCTGCATGGTGTCCCAGCTACCATAGTGTTTGACCAAGATCTAAGATTTACATCAAAATTTTGGAAAGGATTACAGAATGCCATGGATACCCAATTAAAGTTTAGCACGGTATTCCAACCTTAAACAAACAGGCAGTGTGAAAGAACCATACAAATACTTGAGGATATGCTCAAAGCATGTGCATTAGATTTCAAATGTAATTGGGATTATAACCTCTACTTAATAGAGTTCTCCTATAACAATAGTTCAATCCACCATTAAGATGGTTCCAAATGAAGCACTATACGAGAGGAAGTGTTGAACCCCGTTGTACTGGAATGAAGTCGGGGAAAGAAGAATCCTTGGACCAAAAATCATCTAGGAAACTTGCAAGAAAGTTGATCTGATTAGAGAAAGGATCAAGACAGCTCAAACCGAACAAAAGAGTTACAAAGATGTACGACGCAAGAACCTTGGTTTCCAAGTAGGCAACAATGTATTCATGAAATTATCACCTCTCAAGGGAATAAGGAGATTAGGCAAGATAGGAAAATTAAGTCCAAGATACATGGAACTGGATGAGATACTTGAGAGAAGTGGGTCACTAGCTATTCAACTTGCTCTACCCCCAGTATTGGCAGGAGTTCACAATGTGTTTCATGTATCAATGCTGAAAAAGTATGTCAGTGATCCTACACATGTTTTGAACCGAGCTGCTAATGATGGACACAAGCTTGACTTATCAAGTGGAACCATTGGTGATATTGGACAAGAAGATGCATGAACTCAGGAACCTCACCATTACCTATATCAAGGTGCAATGGAAGAACCACACCAAAGAGGAAGCATCGTGGGAAAAGGAAGATGACATGCTGGAGAAATATCTGCAGTTGTTTAAAGAATCATATATGTCAATTTAAGGGACAAAATTGCTTTAAGGGGAAGGGATTTGTAAGATCCACAACCAAAATTCAGGCATAATCTGAATTTTTGACAGGTAGTAGGTCTTCCTATCGACACGATAAAAGGACCCATACACTTTTAGACACATATCTTGAATATGGTATGACATCCAAATTGTTTTACTATAATTAGAAACCATGTAGGAACTATGAGGAGATGTACTAAGGACAAACACAACCAAACAACACTTAGTTTGGGTGTGTGGGCTTATACGTGCAGGTGACAATGTCACACCCCAATTCCGACATAACCAGAAGTGTGAGTGAACCGTCACAGAACCAACCGTTCACACCAGGATCTCGAATAGACCGTGTCCACTCATACAAACCATTGCACATAACCATAATCAGAATATAAATAGATACAGCGGAAGTCTTTAAATAAAATGAAATGAGTATCTATTGATAAATTTAAATAAAGTATCTAATTATTCAAATCCCAAGCATAACTAAATATCCTTACATCTTTTAATATCAACTGAAAATAATTGAAAATAAATAATAGTCAATCAAAGCTACACGCAGAAAGGGCACTCGCATGAAGCGTCATGCTCGTCCTCTCCTGCCTGTACATCCAAAGAAGCAACACCACCATACGCCGGAGCGTTCATATAGTCGTCGACCGTGTAACCTGCATCAACATCTAAAAACAATGTATATACAAAGGGTGAGCTCACAACTTAGCTCAGTAAGACAATTAGACAGTTTCACAATATTATGCATGAGTGACAATCATTTTATGCTGTGGTCTGGTTTAAGTTTGCAATGTGCTATAAAAAGGTTTGGTGGCCCCCGCACCTCTATACATGAGTGTGTGACACCGCACAGTAGATCACACCACCCACCATCGACCCACATGCACCCATCATGGAATAGAGGTAGAGCTAAGGTATACCTGCACCTCCCCTAATACTCCACCCATATCTGTAAGACCCGTGTCAATCTAACCCGGTCTTACCATCTTGAACTAGGTTTACCCATCATGGTCGAGTCAAATGGACCAAGGGCATGAAGGAGACCGAGATCCCAGGTATCAAATCGACCCAAAAACACTTTATTTTAAGGGAGGGTCGCACACCCAGCTAAGCAGGGTCGGACCTCCCAAAACAAAAAGTCAGACCCTCAGTTTTGAAGGGAGGGTCGGACAGCTTAAGACCCTAGGGTCGACGGGATCATCGACCCTCCCATCGACCCTCGGATCCTGCCGAAAATAGAAAATAGGAAACTTTGAGATTTTCGATTGGATTCCTTCCTAATCTCAAAGGGGCTTATTTTAGGATGTTTATAGCCTATTTAAAGGACGTCCCTAAGCCACTTTTACTCCTTTCACAACCCTAATTGAATTGAGAGAAAGAGAGGAGAAGGAAAAGAGGAAGAAGAGAGGCAAGGAAGAGAACCTAGCAAAAAGGAAGAGAATTTCAGAGGAAAAGTAATCTTCTCAGGTATGGATACTAATTCCATGAGTTTCTACAGACCTTAGGATAATTATTGAAGAGAGAGTAATCTCGGAGAAACCCAAACCATTAAGCTATGGTTAGGTTTTCATGGAAAACCATAGGAGGATGCACGAAAACTATTTAGATGGTTTATACATGGTTCTAGACCATGGAATGAATGTTGAGTGAATGTAGGAAGCAAGCCATAGGACCCCAAACACGAAGAATGGATTAAAAGTGGAAATTGGACCAGAGTACACCGAGGGTCGCACCGAGGGTCGCACCGAGGGTCGATAGACCATCCGACCCTAGGTGTTTATGACCATCGACCCTCAGCATTCGGGAAGTCCAGAAAGAGGGGAGGGTCGATAGACCCATCGACCATAGCATCGACCCTAGCATCGACCCTGTGACAAAATGGTTTTTAAATTCTGAATTAATTCTAATTAAATTCTATCGACTTTGTTAGGTCTTCTAGCAATATAATAACAATATAAAGGTGATTTTAAAGCTTGGAAAAGTATCTTTTAGCAAGCTAAGGTGAGGAACCTTAACCCCAAACTAAATTGGTTAATAATAAACTGTTTTCTCTTTTCTTGAGTCCAATGCCATGTTTGATTCTATGCGAATATGTTTGTAATGTGCATACAACATGCCATCCAATATTTCTATTACTTGTTCATGCATATTTATTTTATTGTTTATAACATGATGATGATGATGATGATAGGAATAGGCATGTGCTTGTATGTGTGTGGTTGATGTGCTTGATGCGAGCGAGTATCAAGGGAGGTGTGATGAGGACGTCAATAAACGTTAACCTTTGGCGGGTCTCAGCACTTTAGCTCTATCTCTAACTCAAGTCTTGCGCATTGACATCGTCGTATCGCCATTACCTTAGCAGAACTATTGTGTCGTAGGGTATCAGGGGAGGTGGTCTCGGTCCTTGTAGTCTCTGACTCTACCGGGGGGCCTTAGCTCTATCTCTATGGACATTCTGAGGGATGCTGGGGTGAGGCCTTGGATACATTGTTTGGCATTAGGATTGGTTAGTAGCGAGCCCAGTTTGCAAGCCCTCGCTAACAGGGGCTTACGTGTTGGTATAGCATTATATAGCAATAAACGTTAACCTTTGTTGTATAATGTTATGGTAGGGTGGATGGGGACGACGATAAACGTTAACCTTCGGGCGGACTTCCACACCCTGTGTATAGAGGCGGTGTCAATAAACGTTAACCTTTGACCACCCAACCTTTCTATTGCGCATTGCAAACTATAAACCAGACCAAAGAGATAAATGAATGTGCATGCATATGTAATGTTGCATTGTTTTGGCTACTCACTGAGCCGTGTTGTGTGCTCACCCCTCGACGTCGAATATTTTTAGTTGATGATGCAGGTTACACAGTTGAAGATTACATGAATGCGCCTATGTACGGGAACGTAGCAGCAATGGACGCTGGAGCTGAAGATGATACACACGACTCCTCTTGCGAGTGCAACTCGTGTGTATTTGATTAGATATTTTATAGGTTTCTTTCATTGGATTTATTAAGACATGTATTTGGTATTTTAATATTTATGTCTCAGTTGAATACAGAATAATTTGCTATTAAATTACTGATATCATCTTAGTTCTCAGTTCATTTATTTATAAGATTTCCGCTATTGTGTATTTACTCTGATTATGATTGTGGATGCGTGTAAGTTTGGATAACGCGGGGATAGCCTATTAGAGATCCTGGTTGAACCGTTGGTTATTTAGCGGTTCATCACACCATTCTGAATAGTGCGGAATTGGGGTGTGACAACTTGGTATCAGAGCGTCTCAGGCCTTGCCCGCCGAACTGACACACATTCAAGACCATTGTGAACTGAGATAGGATAAATTAAAAGCTTTAATACAAACACACTGTAAGCACAAGTGATGATTGAAACCAAATTAAAAAGAGAATAATGCATCTATTAAAGGGAAAACCAGGTTACATACAATGAGTGAGAGAAACAAAACGTATATACATCGCTAAAGCAGAGTACAGTCCACAACCCGGACAGTTACTCTGTAGTACAAGAAAAGTAAAGTACAAATCAGGAAGCTGGAGGCGAAGGAGGAGGCGGGGCCTCACGATCTCGGTCATAGTCCTCAGCATAGACCCTAGTCAACCAGGCCACCTGGGTCTGGGTCGTCTGGAGACTAGCCGTGAGACCGACTATCCTCTGATCAGTCGCACGCTGCACCTCTAGGAGCTCTCCCATCCGCGCGTCTGATGCGTGCTGAGCAGCCAACAGCTCATCCATCCTCATATCAGATCTGCGCTGAGCATCCCTGATCTCCTGCAACATCTCCATCATGGCTGAAGGTGGAAGTGAAGGATCAGCCGAGTGAGAAGGACCAGCCTCAGGTGCAGGAGCCGCCGCAGAAGATGTACCAACTCCAGCCGCATGTGTGGGTGATGGCGGTGGTATCGCATCGACGTCCATATACATGCGATCGTCATCGTCGACCGGATCCCCACGAGCTCTAGCAGCAGCAGCAGCAGCCTCAGCATCAGCCATCTCGACCCGAGTGTGAGGGCGCACCATCGCGTTCCTCTCCTCATCGCTAACCTCTGCATCTCGCAGCCCCATCTTGCAGATAGCCTCCCAATCTAGAGGCGACGAGAAGGTCTTCTCCTGGATCTTCTCATCTACCAGATCCACCCCCCGACGGGTCGAGAACAACGCTGTAATCATGCGTCCATAGGGTAGATTACCCCTATGACCGGACAATGTTGCGCTAATCATCGTCCGCATGATGATGTAAGGAAGGCAGACCGGTTGACGAGTGCAGATGCTGTAGATCAAGAACTGGGTCCGCTGAGGCACCCTCTCGTAGTGCCCACTCTGCGGGATCAGATTATGTTGGATAATCTTGCAGAAGACCAGTGGAGCTGGACGCAAGTAGCAAGCTCTCATCTGCCATCTATCGGGACGGAGCAACTGGTTGTCGATCTCTGCCCTCATCTCCATCTCAACAAACCGTGGCTCTCCCGGCGCAGTAGTACACCATAGGGCCATCATAGGGAATGCCCAACAGATCGGCCGTTGCCGATAATCAAAAGAAATGTGCACCCCCTTGACGTAGCTGGTGATGCGCAACTCCTGACCGTGTTCAACATCAATGTAATTCCCCACCACTTGGAGATTACAATAGAACTGGCGCACCAAGTCTGGACATGTGCACGCGTCGTATGTGATGACAGGGAGCCACCCCATATCACCAAACGCTCCCTCTACATTGAACAAGGCTAGCTCAGCCAAGTTCACCATGCGACCCCCTTCCACTTTCTTACGGGCATAGTCAGCATACTGGGCCTCGGCTTCATTCGAACGGAAGCGAAGTGGATCACGCAATCTTGGCACTTTGGTACGGGCCATAGTATCTGCAAAATAAGAAAGAGAAAAGAAACAAGGAGTTAGCAGGATAAAAATCCGAAATTTGATTTAATAACGACGTAAGTTGACCATAAAGTCCCATTTCTCACCATACAAGTGGGCACAAGAACTTACGTAGGTTAAAACATATCCTACAACCCACATGCAGTAGGAAATTTTAACTGGCGATGTCCAATTTGAAGAAATTCAAGAAAAATAAAAAATGTCGACAAATTAGGGCAAAAAGAGAAAATTTCAAGTTTCTCGATGACCAACCGATGAAACTCAGAAATTTTTGAGGGCTTTTGTTCCTCGAGACACCAATAATAAAAGCCCCCAACAAAAATCAAATTTTTACGGTTGGAGAATGTATAATTTGAAAAATAGGAGTTAAACAGGCAAAAACCTAGAAAAGAAAACCTAAAAACAGGTAAAGTTGGGAAAGTATACCTGTAGGGATGACGTGGACATCGAAACCCGGAGTTAAACCGACCAAAAATAGTAGAGTGGCACTGTAGCAACTCAGAGAGTAGAGACGAGTCAAAATGGAGGAGGACTAGTGAGAAATGACCCAAAATCGGATCTTAAAAATCTGATTTTTGGTCCGAGGGTCGGACAATTCGACTGACACCATCGACCCTCGGATCGACCCTCCAATCGACCCTCGGCTCTCGGGAATCTGACAGAAAATCAAGGGTCGGACTGAGGGTCGGATACCCATCGACCCTCGCATCGACCCTCAGCTCTCGGGAAGAACAGGTCATTCCCAGGGTCGGATACCAAGGGTCGGACATACCATCGACCCTCACCATCGACCCTACATAGAAAAGACAGTATTTTTTTCAGAATGAATTGGGGATTTTGAATTTTATATCGGTTAGCGTGCCTACATGAAGTATAAATGATTTCTCACTGATTTTGATGATTTTCAGGCACCACCCATCTCAGAAGGAAATATGTCAGGACGTAGAGTGACCCGACAGACCCGAAACACAGTCCCACCACCACCACCCGTGGAGGAGACTAGTCAAGAGAATAACCATGTACCGGAAAATCCAGAAACGTTAAACCCTACAAACTTGCCACCTCCACCACCAGAGCTAGCAACAGTGGTGATGAATCTGGCACAGCAGCTGCAACAGATGCAACACGCACAAGCTCAAATGCAGGTTGCAATGGGAGTTATGTTTCAAGCCACTCAGGTCTGCAACCATGCACACTGGGCAAGCTAGTGCAGCACCGGTGGGTAACCACCCAGCTCAACAGACACCTCAACAACCGGCTGCACCAATTCCAGTGCAGGTCCCGGAAGCAGCACCGGCTAACTATCAGTACCCACCCCATATGTTTGGGGCATACCAAAATCAACTGGATCACTCCCGGCTAGTGGAGAGATTTTTAAAGATGAAACCCAGAGAATTCAACGGCAAACCGTCTGATCCACTATGGCCAGCACACTGGATAGACGAGATGGAAAGGAACTTCCTTATGATGACTATCACCGAGGAAGAGAAAGTACTATGCGCCACCTTCATGCTCAAAGGCGACGCACACCATTGGTGGAAATCTACAAAGACGTACTTATTGACCAAGCACGCCCTACTGACATGGGCTATATATAAAGAAGCGTTCTTCGAGAAGTATTTCCCAAGAAGCTTCAGAGATTCAATGGAGAAAGAGTTCTTGAGTCTGTACCAGGGGCAGATGTCCGTAGACTCGTATCAACAGCGCTATGAAGAGCTGTTTTTCTTCGCACCGGCTAGTATGCAGGAAGAAGATACCAAAACCCGTAGGTTTGTCGCGGGACTAAGAGGAAGCATAAGAGAAAATGTTCTGGGCTTAGAGAAGAAAATCTACAACGAAGCTGTCCAGATTGCTCGAGTGATCGAATCGAGCCAGAAGGAGAGTTATTTCTCCCAGAACAGAGGCATCAAGAGACCAGCCGGAAACTCCTACAACGGAGGCAATAATAGGACGTATAAACCTTTTCGTCCTCAAAATTTTGCTACTGCACCAAAGTCTACTTCCGCAGCTCAACCACAGCCAAAGCCAAATTCTGAAGCCCCGAAGTGCTATAACTGCAACCAACCAGGGCATATGGCAAGAGAGTGCCCAAAGCCCAAGAAGCAATTCCATCAGGGACGGGTATATGCTGTTACGTCCGAAGATGCGGCCGCATCACCCGATGTGGTCACAGGTATGACTGAAACTTTTAAAGTTATAATTACATTGAATGAGCATGTAGACTAAGTAAAGATAAATCACAGGTATTGTACCTATAAATGGCGTACCCGCCAGAGTACTCTTCGATTCCGGAGCTACTCATTCATTTATATCTGTGTCATTTGGAAAGAAGATAAACTTACCCATCAAGACATTAGACTACAAATTACTTGTACGGTCACCGATGGGGTTAGAAGTGGAACTAGAGAAAGGTTATGGACCATGTCCAGTTCTCATAGGGAAACAGACTTTAGATGCAACCTTGATACAACTTGAGATGGCAGACTTTGATGTCATCTTGGGAATGGACTGGTTAGCTCGGCATTCTGCAAATTTGTTATGCGCCGAAAAGAAGCTAACATTCAAAGACAAAGAAGGGGCAGAATTCAGTTTCTCGGGAACCAAACTTCCCCGGAGACGCAAGCTCATACTTTCAGCATTAAAGGCTAAGAAGTGCCTTGAGAAGGGAGCAGTCGGGTATCTAGTATCAGTGGTCGACCTAACCAAGGAAGCACCACGAATGGAAGATATCGATGTCGTACGGGATTACCCTGACGTATTTCCGGAGGAACTACCCGGATTACCACCCGACCGTGCCACAGAGTTTGTAATAGACCTGATACCTGGAGCCGCACCAGTATCAAAGGCACCTTATAGAATGGCTCCTACTGAACTGAAGGAATTAAAAGTGCAACTACAAGAACTGCTAGACAAGGGTTATATTCGACCCAGTATATCTCCATGGGGAGCACCGGTACTGTTCGTGAAAAAGAAGGATGGTAGCGTTCGATTATGTATCGACTATCGAGAGTTGAATAAACTGACCATCAAGAATCGATACCCCCTACCCAGGATCGATGACTTGTTCGATCAGTTACAAGGAGCAAAAGTATTTTCTAAGATCGATCTTCGATCGGGCTATCATCAGCTGAAGATCAAAGAAGGTGATATTCCGAAGACAGCATTCAGGACCAGATATGGACATTATGAATTTTTGGTGATGTCTTTCGGATTAACTAATGCACCGGCAACGTTCATGGAACTTATGAACCGAGTTTTCCACGATATGTTGGATACGTCGGTGATAGTATTTATTGATGATATATTGGTATACTCCAAGGACAAGGAAACCCATATCAAGAACCTAAACGCAGCCTTACAGCGGTTAAGGAAAGAGAAGCTATATGCCAAATTTTCTAAGTGTGAGTTTTGGCTAAGTGAAGTCACATTCCTAGGCCACGTGGTATCCGCAGAAGGAATCAAAGTGGACCCCAGCAAAATCGAGGCTATTGTGAAGTGGGAAGCACCAAAGAGCGTTTCAGAAATTAGAAGCTTTCTGGGTCTAGCTGGTTATTATCGGAGATTCGTAGAAGACTATTCTCGGATTGCCGTACCTCTCACCAGTTTGACCAAGAAAGGTGAAAAATTTGTATGGACGGATAAGTGTGAAAAGAGTTTTCAAACACTGAAGACCAGATTGATATCCGCTCCGATTTTGACCATTCCCGTTCCAGGACAGACATTTACCTTATACACTGATGCATCGGGATTGGGATTAGGATGTGTGCTTATGCAAGGAGAGCAAGTGATTGCTTATGCTTCAAGACAGTTAAAGGTACATGAGAAAAATTATCCCACTCATGATTTGGAGTTAGCGGCAGTAGTACATGCGGTCAAGATATGGAGACATTACCTATACGGGGAGAAATTTCAGATTAAGTCGGACCATAAAAGTCTTACTTATCTATTTAATCAGAAGGAGTTGAATATGAGACAAAGAAGATGGCTGGAACTATTGAAAGACTATGATTGTGATATCCAGTATCATCCGGGAAAAGCGAACGTGGTAGCGGATGCATTGAGCAGAAAAGCAATGATAAAATCTCAAGGAGAAGTTAGCACGACTGCAGCAATGTGTACCAACGGAATGGTGTTCAATCACGGCAACGAGCAGTATGTGATAGATACAGCAGATGAATCAGCCAACCAAGGGTTTATTCATCGGTTCTCGAATATGTTCGCGGCATTGAAGATTATACCGGATATAGTGGACGAAGTGAAGACAGTTATCAAATCAGATCCTTATCTGAGAACAGTACAAGAAGATATTGAGAAAGGTAGGACCAACCCCGAGTTTACCTTGGATCACGAGAAGGTACTGAAATATAAAGGGAGAATATGTGTACCTGAAACAGATAGTAGGGACATTAGACACCGACTGATGAAAAAAGCCCATACCACCATCTATTCAATACATCCTGGAAGTACAAAAATGTATCATGATCTGAAGAAATTATATTGGTGGAGGGGAATGAAAGCAGATGTAGCTAAGTTCGTGTCTCAATGCCTAAATTTTCAGAAAGTAAAAGCCGAACGACAAAGACCCGCGGGGCTAGCATAGCCATTACCGGAACCAGCATGGAAATGGGACTGCATCACTATGGACTTCGTCACAGGACTACCATTGACTCCTCGAGTAGTTGACGCAGTTTGGGTGATTGTGGACCGTCTGACTAAAACAGCTCGCTTCATACCGATACGACCCCAATATACACTAGAAAGGTTAGCAAAGCTGTATGTGGATAATATTGTTCGGTTACATGGTGTTCCAGAAAGCATTGTGTCCGATAGAGATCCACGATTTACTTCTAAATTTTGGGAAGGACTGCAAAAGGCTATGGGTACGACATTAAAGTTTAGTACTGCATTCCACCCACATCATCAAGGAAAGAGTAAGAACAGCTCAGAACCGTCGGAAGCAATATGCGGATACTCGACGAAGGGATCTAGAGTTCGCCGTAGGTGATAAAGTATTTCTGAAGGTATCGCCTATGCGAGGATTGAAGAGGTTCGGGCAGAAAGGAAAACTAAGTCCAAGATATGTCGGACCATATGAAATTCTAGCTAAGCGTGGAAAAGTGGCTTATCAGTTAGCACTACCACCATCTATGTCAAGTGTGCATGACGTATTTCACATTTCCCTATTGAAGAAGTATGTCAAAGACCCAACGCATGTCTTGACAGTAGATTTGCCGGAATTGACTGATGATTTGACATTCGAAGTAACACCAACGGAAATCACCAGCCGAAAGGTTCAACGTCTACGCAATAGAGATATCTACTATGTTAAGGTCATATGGAAAAGTAGAGACATGGAAGAAATTACATGGGAAGAAGAAAATGCTATGCGGAAACAATACCCACACTTATTTGATTCAGAAGGTACGTACAATTTCGAGGACGAAATTTTTATAAGTTGGGGGGAGTTGTAAGACCCGTGTCAATCTAACCCGGTCTTACCACCTTGAACCAGGTTTACCCATCATGGTCGAGTCAAATGGACCAAGGGCATGAAGGAGATCGAGATCCCAGGTATCAAATCGACCCAAAAACACTTTATTTTAAGGGAGGGTCGCACACCCAGCTAAGCAGGGTCGGACCTCCCAAAACAGAAAGTCAGACCCTCAGTTTTGAAGGGAGGGTCGGACAGCTTAAGACCCTAGGGTCGACGGGATCATCGACCCTCCCATCGACCCTCGGATCCTGCCGAAAATAGAAAATAGGAAACTTTGAGATTTTCGATTGGATTCCTTCCTAATCTCAAAGGGGCTTATTTTAGGATGTTTATAGCCTATTTAAAGGACGTCCCTAAGCCACTTTCACTCCTTTCACAACCCTAATTGAATTGAGAGAAAGAGAGGAGAAGGAAAAGAGGAAGAAGAGAGGCAAGGAAGAGAACCTAGCAAAAAGGAAGAGAATTTCAGAGGAAAAGTAATCTTCTCAGGTATGGATACTAATTCCATGAGTTTCTACAGACCTTAGGATAATTATTGAAGAGAGAGTAATCTCGGAGAAACCCAAACCATTAAGCTATGGTTAGGTTTTCATGGAAAACCATAGGAGGATGCACGAAAACTATTTAGATGGTTTATACATGGTTCTAGACCATGGAATGAATGTTGAGTGAATGTAGGAAGCAAGCCATAGGACCCCAAACACGAAGAATGGATTAAAAGTGGAAATTGGACCAGAGTGCACCGAGGGTCGCACCGAGGGTCGATAGACCATCCGACCCTAGGTGTTTATGACCATCGACCCTCAGCATTCGGGAAGTCCAGAAAGAGGGGAGGGTCGATAGACCCATCGACCCTAGCATCGACCCTAGCATCGACCCTCAGTTGACAGAATGGTTTTTAAATTCTGAATTAATTCTAATTAAATTCTATCGACTTTGTTAGGTCTTCTAGCAATATAATAACAGTATAAAGGTGATTTTAAAGCTTGGAAAAGTATCTTTTAGCAAGCTAAGGTGAGGAACCTTAACCCCAAACTAAATTGGTTAATAATAAACTGTTTTCTCTTTTCTTGAGTCCAATGCCATGTTTGATTCTATGCGAATATGTTTGTAATGTGCATACAGCATGCCATCCAATATTTCTATTACTTGTTCATGCATATTTATTTTATTGTTTATAACATGATGATGATGATGATGATGATAGGAATAGGCATGTGCTTGTATGTGTGTGGTTGATGTGCTTGATGCGAGCGAGTATCAGGGGAGGTGTGATGAGGACGTCAATAAACGTTAACCTTTGGCGGGTCTCAGCACTTTAGCTCTATCTCTAACTCAAGTCTTGTGCATTGACATCGTCGTATCGCCATTACCTTAGCAGAACTATTGTGTCGTAGGGTATCAGGGGAGGTGGTCTCGGTCCTTGTAGTCTCTGACTCTACCGGGGGGCCTTAGCTCTATCTCTATGGACATTCTGAGGGATGCTGGGGTGAGGCCTTGGATACACGTTTGGCATTAGGATTGGTTAGTAGCGAGCCCAGTTTGCAAGCCCTCGCTAACAGGGGCTTACGTGTTGGTATAGCATTATATAGCAATAAACGTTAACCTTTGTTGTATAATGTTATGGTAGGGTGGATGGGGACGACGATAAACGTTAACCTTCGGGCGGACTTCCACACCCTGTGTATAGAGGCGGTGTCAATAAACGTTAACCTTTGACCACCCAACCTTTCTATTGCGCATTGCAAACTATAAACCAGACCAAAGAGATAAATGAATGTGCATGCATATGTAATGTTGCATTGTTTTGGCTACTCACTGAGCCGTGTTGTGTGCTCACCCCTCGACGTCGAATATTTTTAGTTGATGATGCAGGTTACACAGTTGAAGATTACATGAATGCGCCTATGTACGGGAACGTAGCAGCAATGGACGCTGGAGCTGAAGATGATACACACGACTCCTCTTGCGAGTGCAACTCGTGTGTATTTGATTAGATATTTTATAGGTTTCTTTCATTGGATTTATTAAGACATGTATTTGGTATTTTAATATTTATGTCTCAGTTGAATACAGAATAATTTGCTATTAAATTACTGATATCATCTTAGTTCTCAGTTCATTTATTTATAAGATTTCCACTATTGTGTATTTACTCTGATTATGATTGTGGATGCGTATAAGTTTGGATTATGCGGGGATAGCCTATTAGAGATCCTGGTTGAACCGTTGGTTATTTAGTGGTTCATCACACCATTCTGAATAGTGCGGAATTGGGGTGTGACAATATCAGTACCTAAGCCCCTACTGGCCAGGGCTTGCAAACTGGGCTCGCAACTAACCAATCCTATATGTCATTAATGTAGGCTCTATCCCAGTACAGCTGTCTACGACATAGAGATAGAGCTAGAGCGTGCAGGCCGGGCTGGAGACCACAATATCTCACCTCCCCTGATACCCTTTCCGCAACAAGCACACTAGGATAGAACAATACGCAGGTAGACCCTATTCCAACATAACTCCCTACGGCATAGAGATAAAGCTAAAGCATCGTGGACAAGCTAGCGTCGGCATCGGAGACCACAGTGCCACATCACCATGGCCAGGCCAACATCAACATCGGAGACCACCGTACCACGACCTTCTCCCGATACCCCCCCCGTCAGCAAGCATGTTAAAATAGAATACTACAAAAGTGCCAGTGTGAGGAATGATCCCAGGCCCCATGCCCCACTCCACACACCAACAAAAAAAATCACATGCCTAACAATCACATCCTATTATGCATGAACAATAATAATAACTGAAAGTAAAGGATGGCATGTGAATATGCACAAACATCACATCATATATATTCAGGGTTATTAACAACAATTTAATGTCCATTAATTATTAGGGTTTAGGTCAGATTCCCTTACCTGACGCTCGTTTGATAGCTTGCTCCACGTCGCAAGATCCAAACGTGCTATCACAAAGTCCTACAAAATATTGGGGTTTCATTAGAATAGTCTTCTTAGGATTTCACGTTGGTCGGAAACCAACAAAGTCCAAAACCAGCCTTTCAGAGCTGATCGGTCGCAACATACCGGGACCAGAAAACTAGCGTATGGTCGACCGGTATGTCTCCGGAAGACCATACACTTGGTTTTTCGACTGCCGTCGATTATTCACTATTGATTCCAGGGTTTCTCCTATCCATTCTAAGTCTGAGCTTTGAGTTAGAGTTATCTCCAACTCATTCAAGTTTAGTTTTGATGATAATCATCCTAGAACTCAAATCTAGGGTTTGACGACAAAGTAGGGTTTTAGATCAATACCTGCTTTGCATGGTATTGATCCAACCATATAACTATCCTAAAGTCATAGAGTAAGAAGAATGATTGAAACACTTACCATCGACTGACGTAAGGTGAGCATCGTCGAACGACAATGGCGGCACTTCCTTCTTCTTCCTAACTCCTTCTCCTTCTCCAACCTCCTTCTCCTCTCTAGGGTTTGTGAGAGATAATGGAAAGGATTTGAGGAGGTTTAGAGGTGTTTATATAGGCTAGGTTTAGGGTTTAGTAACCCTATTAGGATTAGGAAGGTTCAGATATTAGGGTTTAGGAAAGTGGGACCCATAGAGATCCAATTCTGGATCTCCGTAGTCAACTGCGCAGAGTATACCGGTCGACTGGTACAAAGACCGGTACCATCGACCGGTCAACATAAAATGACACTTATTTGACCGTCTTTGATCCAATTTCATACCTGTTTATCATCCGCTCATCCCATCTGGCCCAGTGATGATCGAAAGACCTGCTACGACATGAAATCAATGTTTAGACCGGGTTCACGGAGTGCGGGTCTTACAACTCCCCCACCCTTAAAAGAAATTTCATCCCCAAAATTTGCATGTAGGTTTCACAACTCCCCCATCCTTAAAAGAAATTTTGGCCCCAAAATTTGAACGTACCTTGATCGTCGAAAAGGTTAGGGTACTCCTTCCTCATCGCGTTCTCCTCTTCCCAAGTAATCTCTTCGACATCTTGATTTTTCCAATGCACTTTCACATAATGGATATCCTTGGTTCGAAGTTGCTGTACCTTTCGGCTTGAGAGCATCACAGGCACCACTTCAAATGTTAAGTCTTTAGTCAAGTCTGGGGGGTCTGCTGTCAAGATGTGCGATGGATCCCTGACATACTTATTTAATAATGATACATGGAACACATCATGTACGCTTGACATAGATGGTGGTAGATCCAATTGATATGCTACATTACCACATCTGGTCAATATCTCGTATGGTCCCACATACCTGGGGCATAGCTTTCCCTTCTTACCAAACCTTTTCAGACCTCGCACCGGTGATATCTTCAAGAATACTTTGTCACCCACTAAAAACTCCAGATCTCGATGTCGATTATCCGCATAGTGCTTCTGTCGAACTTGAGCTGTCTTTACTCTCTCCTTGATTTGATCAATCACTCGACAAATTTCTTCAACAAACTTCGGTCCTACAATTCTTCTTTCTCCCACCTCGTTCCATAACAGAGGTGTTCGATACTTTTTCCCATAGAGTGCTTCATATGGAGCCATCTGAATTGTACCCTGATAGATATTGTTATAAGCAAACTCAATAAGTGATAACTTCTCGTCCCAAGCTCCCTTGAAATCTAATGCACAAGCTCGGAGCATATCTTCTAAAATTTGAATAGTCCTTTCTGACTGCCCATCTGTCTGAGGGTGGAAAGCTGTACTAAACTTTAACTTGGTTCCCATAGCTTTCTGTAATCCTCCCCAGAACTTTGATGTAAAACGAGGGTCTCTGTCACATACTATGCTTTCTGGGAAGCCATGAAGTTTGACTATATTATCTACATATAACTTGGCCAGCTTCTCCATGGTATACTGAGGTCTGACCGCAATGAATCGAGCTATCTTGGTGAGTCGATCGACTATAACCCAAATTGCGTCTACTGACCTTGGTGTCAAAGGTATTCCAGTGACGAAATCCATAGTAATGCAATCCCACTTCCATGCAGGCTCCGATAATGGTTGTAGCAAACCTGCGGGTCTCTGCCTTTCTGCTTTAACTTGTTGACAATTCAGACATTGGAATACAAAATGAGCTATATCCGCTTTCATACCCCTCTACCAATACAGTCTTCTTAAATCATGGTACATTTTGGTACTTCTTGGATGTACCGAATATGGAGTGTAATGAGCTTCAGTCATAACTCGATCTCTGATATTGCAGTCTTCACTCTCAGGTATACATAACCGTCCATGATACCTGAGCACCTTGTCTGAATCCAAGGTAAAGTCAGGATTGCTCGTACCCTTCTCTAGGTCTTCTTGTACTGTCTTGAGATGTGGATCCTGTAGGATTGCTACCTTAACTTCATCAACTAGATCCGGTGAGATCTTCAAAGCTACGAACATTATGGTGAACTTATGAATTAAGCCTTGCCCGACTGGATCTTCTGCAGTCTCTATTATATACTCTTCATTGCCTTCAATTGAACTTAAGGCTGCAGCACATAATGCGGCATTTGTACTTGGTCCTGCCTCAGGTTTCGATGCCCACTTTCTGCTTAAGGCGTCAGCCACAACATTTGCTTTACCCGGATAATACTGGATGTCATAGTCATAATCTTTTAATAATTCCAGCCATCCCCGCTGTCTCATATTCAGGTCTTTCTGAGTGAACATATAGGTTAAGCTCTTGTGATCTAACTTAATCTGAAACTTTTCACCGTACAAGTAGTGTCTCCAAGTCTTGATTGTGTGTATAACCGCTGCTAGCTCCAAATCATGCGTAGGATAGTTCTTCTCATGCTCTTTTAACTGTCTTGATGCGTAAGCAATCACCTGTTCTCCTTGCATCAATACACACCCGATACCCAACCCTGAAGCATCCGTATATAAGGTAAACAGTACGTTTGGCTCTGGGATGGTCAAGATAGGTGCAGAGACTAGTCTTGACTTCAAAGTCTGAAAGCACTTCTCGCACTCATCTATCCATATGAATTTCTCTCCTTTCTTGGTCAATCTGGTGAGTGGAACAGCGATTCTGCAGTAATCCTCCACGAATCTTCTATAATAACCAGCCAACCCAAGAAAACTACGAATCTCCACAATAGATTTTGGTGCTTTCCATCCTACTATAGCAGCTATTTTACTTGGATCAACCTTGATACCGTCTTCAGATACTACATGGCCTAAGAAAGCCACTTCCTTCAGCCAAAACTCACACTTCTTGAACTTAGCATAAAGCTTCTCCTTTCTCAGCCGTTGTAGGGCTGCTTTCAAGTGTGTTGCATGAGTCTCCCTGTCCTTTGAGTAGACCAATATGTCGTCGATGAATACGATGATCGAAGCGTCCAACATGTCATGAAACACTTGGTTCATCAGTTCCATGAACGATGCTGGTGCATTAGTCAACCCGAACGACATAACTAGGAACTCATAATGCCCATACCTTGTCTGAAAGCAGTCTTCGGAATATCTCTGGCTTTGATCTCCAATTGGTGATACCCTGATCGGAGATCAATCTTCGAGAAAACCCTTGCACCCTGTAACTGATTGAACAGATCGTCGATCCTAGGCAAAGGATATCGATTCTTGATAGTCAACTTGTTCAGCTCACGGTAGTCAATGCATAGCCTTACACTTCCGTCCTTCTTCTTGACAAATAATACAGGTGCTCCCCAAGGTGATATGCTAGGTCGTATGAAACCCTTATCTAACAATTCTTGTAATTGGGTCTTCAACTCCTTTAACTCGGTAGGGGCCATCCTGTATGGTGCTTTAGACACCGGCGCCGAACCTGGCATAAGGTCTATCACAAACTCTATAGCCCTGTTCGATGGTAGACATGGGAGATCCTCTGGAAATACATCTGGGAACTCTCGTACCACATTTATATCTTCCATCTTTTGTGAATCCACAGTGATGTCGACTACAAATACTAGATACCCCACTCTCCCCTTCTCTAAGCATCTCTTAGCTTTTAGGGTGGAGAGGATCAGCTTCCGCTTCCTAGGTAACTTGGTCCCAGTGAAGCTATACTCCTTTCCCTTTTTGTCTGTAAGCACAAGCTTCCTTTCACCACATAATAGGATAGCTGAATGATGGCCTAGCCAATCCATCCCCAAGATGACATCAAAGTCTGCCATCTCGAGTAGTACCAGACTTGCTTCTAAGTCTCGGCCCTCAATACAAACTGTACACGGCCCGTAATATTTAGTCAAAGCCACCTCGACTCCTAACGGGGAGCAAACTATCAAGCTTGGGTTCAGGTGCTTGATCGGTAACTCCATCCGCTTCCCAAAGGAAATAGAAACAAAGGAGTGCGTGGCCCCAGAGTCAAAGAGTACTCTGACAGATATACCAGCTATATTTAAAATTCCTAGAATTTTATTGTCCCTTAGTTCTACATGCTCACATACATAATGAAATAGTCAGCCAAATAGTAAGGGGTAGAATCATATCAGTGACCACATCAGCTGATGCGGCTGCCTCTTCGGTGGTGACAGCAAATACTTTTCCTTATTGTGGAGGTTGTTTCCTAGGTAGAGTGCAGGTCCTTGCAACATGACCCAGTTGCTGACAGTTAAAACATTTAATGTTCGGGTTGTGTCCAGCGAACTGTGGCACAGGTGGTGCCGTATTGTTTTTTGCAGACACTGTAGCAGACTGAGCCCTGTATGGGCAGAATGGTCTATTGTTACTGCCACCTGAAATCTCAGTAGCGGGTCTCTTTACTCCCCTGTTCTGTGCGGAGAAGCTGTCCCTCTGACTGGATTCTATCACTCTCACAACCTGTACAGCCTCATTATAAATTTTGTTGTCCAGACCCAATATATGCTCTCTGATGCTTCCATGCAGTCCCATGGTGAACCTACGTGTCTTGGTTTCTTCCTCTTGCATACTTGCCGGTGCAAAGAAAAATAACTCCTCATACCTCTGTTGATAGGCATCCACAGTCGACTGAGACTACTGCAGATTAAGGAATTCCTTCTCCATCTGATCTCTGAAGCTCTTCGGAAAATATTTATCAAAGAAGGCTACAGTGTATGCTTTGTCTCCAGATATGCCCGTGTAGAATTCCACCAAGCATTCGCATCTTCCTTCAGCATATGAGTGGCAAACAGAACCTTCTCATCCTCTGTACAAGTCATTAGGCAGAAATTCTTTTCCATTTCTGCAACCCACTGTGCTGGCCACAATGGTTTCCCTGTCTTACCTGTGAATGAAGAAGGCTTCAACTTTAGGAATCTGTCCACCGCCCGACTCAGATCGTGCTGTCCCTGTGTATTCATCCCGTACCATGGTGATGGGTATGGATAGGCTCCCAGATAAGCAGAGGACGACGGAAACTGGTGCGGTGGTTGTACATTCTGTGCTTGGCCCATCGGCCCTGGACTACCATGCATCGGCAGTGTAGTATTATTCTTCCCAGACTCAGGCGTAGCTTCAGTGGGAACATGACCCGGTGGCCTGAACATCTTTAACATCTCACTCAGGAATGCTTTATGCTGAGCCTCCATTTGATATACCATATTGGTCACAATTGTCTCAGAGTTTGTGTGAGGAGGTCTAGGCAAATTTATCGGTACCCTTGGAACCTGTTCTTCCTCAACTACCGGGCTTGGCTCTCTAACAAAGCCTGGTTCTACATGTTCTTCTTCATCGTGGCGCACCCTAGACTGGTGACGCTTTCGGCCCCTATGACCGTTTTCGCCTACCATCTCAGACTATTCTGTTTGGATCTGAGAAGAAGACATAACACATGAGAACAATAATAGTGGTGTTAGCCTTGAACAATATATGGCGAAACAGTCAAAAAGTAGAAATTTAATTTGCAAAATTTTTAAAATTTTTCATAAATTTTCTGGCCTTTCTATAGCTGACCGGTCGCAACATACCGCTCGCACCACTGTAGAAGGTTGTGCGACCGGTATAATCGACCGGTCAAAATTTACATTCTGACCGAGACATAGCGGTCGCAGCCCCTATGGGGTACCAGTCGACCAGTATGTCGACCGGTATGCCCAAAAACTCTTTTAAAATTACGAAAAGTGAGATTTTTTTCACTTTTCTCTTCTTCTTTCTCTCCGGTGGTGATTTCTCTCTGGCTCCTGAGTTGCTACAGTCCGACCGGTGATCTTAGAAGCCATTGTCTTCCGTTCAAGACTTAGAACATCGCCTCCAGGTAAGTTTCTTCCCTCTCTATCAAATTTTTACCAAATTTCCATATCGTCTTTACCTAAATTTATTAATTTTTCTTCGATTGGAAGATTCTAACCGTAGGAACTTCTTTCCTTTGGCTTAGAAAGGGTTTAGAGACCCCCAAGAGCAAAAGCCCTCAACCAATTTGGACTTCTACTGAATGGTTTTAGCAAAAATTGGATTTTTCTAGTTTTAACCTAGGTTGTTTTTTTTAAATTTTGAAATTTTCTTGAAATTTTCTTGAATTTTTCCAATTTCTTAAATTTCTTGTTGAAATTGCATGTGATTAGTTTGCTTGAAGAGTGCGGGGGTTACGTAAGTCCTCCTCCTCAAGTTTTGGGTGAGTTCGAGGCTTTTTCCCAATTTACTGGCGTTATGCTGCCGAATTTTTGATAATTTTAACATTTTTCTTCTTGTTTTCATTTGTTTTGCAGGTTAAATGGCTCCGCGATGCGGTCTTGGCAAGCGTTCCTATGGCTTGGGCATGCGCTCTCCTCATCCACCAGTTCCACAGGTCGATGAGCAGTGGTTCCGTTCTGAGGCGGCACAAACCCGCTTCCCTTGGTTCGATAGTGAGAACATAGAGTTTGGCCGAAGGGTCAACTTGGAGCAGTTGCACAGGTTTAATGTGCAAGCGGCTTTCGATAGGCTTGGGTGGGTGCCTGTCATCACCTACACTGAGACCACTCGCCCCAACCTGGTCAAGCACTTCTATGCTAACCTGGAGCTTCATGGGGATGTCAATGATCCCAATCAGGGTAGGGACTTGCGCATCTCCAGCTTTGTCAAGGGCGTCCATATTTCTTTTGATACTCACCAGCTGGCTGACTTACTGGGGGTCCCCAATGATGGAGATCTAGTATACTGCCCTCCAAAAGTGAAGGGCTATCTGAGCGAGGATCTACGCTGAGAGATAACGGAGCAGATACTCAATCCCGGGGCTCCTATGAAGGCGGCTAGCTTGAGACCTGCACCTCGGGTATATAGTCACATCATTCAGCACAACATCGTGCCCCAGAGCGGTCACTACAGTGAGTTATCCCAGCTCACTCAGTATATTACCTACTGTGTCTGCACAGGGGAGCGGGTTTCTCTCCCTTACCTTATCATTCGAACTATACATCAGGCGACTCTAGCCGATCAGGCCAGTAACATCCCATATGGCCGTCTCATCACCACTCTTCTGTGGCACCTACGAGTGAGCATGAGAGGCGAGGTGGCTGTTGAGGATACCATGACCTCCGACATCGACTGGGATGCCATCCTTAGGATGCAGATGGATAATCTGCCAGTTAGTGATGATGAGATGGAGGCTCGCCCTCGCCCACTCAGGAGGGTAGCAGCCGCAGCAGCAGCAGTAGAGCAGCCAATGTGGCACATGCGACAGAGGCTGAGAGTGATGATGGGGATGACGATGATAGGGCAGAGGATGTACCAGTGCTAGCTCCACAGCCTATACCTACAACACCACAGCCTACACCTACAGCTGGACCTTCTCATCCCCCTTCGGACCCATTGTTGAGCATGTTTAAGGAGATCAGGGACACCTAGAGAGGCATCCTAGATTCCCAGAGAGAGATGGGTCAGGAGTTGGGGCGTCTTGCTCGTATCCTACGGGTCACGCAGGACCAGGTGCACTGGCTTAGGGTTGCTTACGAGAGAGATTATGACATAGCAGACCCTATTCCTCCTAAGCCCCCTACCCCATGATTGTCCCTTTATTTTCTCTCTTTTCTTTCTTGATATGTTTATATATCAGGGTAACTGTCTGACTTGTGGACTGTACCCTGTAGCACTATTAAATTCGATATTCTATTTTCTGTTTAATGACAGTTTTTGTTTTTCCTAACTAGTGCATGAGTATCATTAAATTCCATATTTAACATAGTATATTATGCTCTTTCTTAATCAGTCTCAGGTATCAAACAATGCTTAGGGTGTGTTTGTATTAAGACTTTAAATTTTCCTAACTCAGTTCATCGACATAGTTAAGTGCAATATGGTCTGTTGGACAGAGCCCGAGAGCTCTGATACCAAGTTGTCACACCCCAATTCTGGCTGAACCAGAAGTGTGAGTGAACCGTCACTGAACCAACGGTTCACACCAGGATCTCGAATAGACCGTGTCCACTCATACAAACCATTGCATATAACCACAATAAGAATATAAATAGATACAATGAAAGTCTTTAAATAAAATGAACTGAGTATCTATTGATAAATTTAAATAAAGTATCCAATTATTCAAATCCCAAGCATAACTAAATATCCTTACATCTTTTAATATCAACTGAAAATAACTGAAAATAAATAATAGTCAATCAAAGGTACACGCAGAAAGGGCACTCGCATGAAGCGTCATGCTCGTCCTCTCCTGCCTGTATATCCAAAGCAGCAACACCACCATACGCCAGAGCGTTTCATATAGTCGTCCACCGTGTAACTTGCGTCAACATCTAAAAACAATGTATATAGAAAGGGTGAGCTCACAACTTAGCTCAGTAAGACAATCAGACAGTTTCACAATATTATGCATGAGTAACAATCATTTTATGCTATGGTCTGGTTTAAGTTTACAATGTGCTATAGAAAGGTTTGGTGACCTCCACACCTCTATACATGAGTGTGTGGCACTGCACAGTAGATCACACCACCACCGACCCACATGCACCCATCATGGAATAGAGATAGAGCTAATGTCACACCCCAATTCTGCACTATTCAGAATGGTGTGATGAACCGCTAGCAAACCAATGGTTCAACCAGGATCTCGTACAGATGGCATTCGGCTGACCTAAACCTCATACATCCACATTCATAATCAAAGTAAATACACAATAGCAGAAGTCTTATAGTAAAATGAACTGAGAATCTACTGTGATATTAATATTTAAATAGAAAATTATTCTGTATCAACTGAGACATAAATAAATATCAAATACATGTCCTTAATAAATCCAAATAAAGAAATCTAGAAAAAAACATCTAATCGAATACACATGAGTTGCACTCGCAAGAGGAGTCATGTGTATCCACTTCATCTTCAACTTCCATCGCCGCCACGTGACCATACACTGGAGCACTTACATAATCTTTGACGGTAGTACCTGCATCATCAACTAAAAATATTCGACGTTGAGGGGTGAGCACACATCATGGCTCAGTGAGCAAACAAAACAATGCAACAATACATATGCATGCAGTCAAATCATATCTTTGGTTTGGCTTATAGTTTGCAATGTGCTATAGAAAGGATAGGTGGCCGCCGCACCTCTATACACGAGTGTGAGGAAACGCCCAATGAAAACGGCACCGTCGCCCCACATGCACCCAGAATGGCATAATATACATCCCATGAAAAACGGTCATGGCTGTACCGGTTGATACCATAACAACAAATAAACCCCTGCTGGCTAGGGTTGCAAACTGGACTCGCAATTAACCAATCCTAATCCCAAACAGTGTAACCAAGGCCTCACCCCAGCATCCCTCAGAACATCCATAGAGATAGAGCTATGGCCCCCCGATAGAGTTAGAGACTACAAGAACCGAGACCACCTCCCCTGATTGTCACACCCCAATTCCACACGGTTCAGAATGGTGTGATGAACCGCTAAATAACCAACGGTTCAACCAGGATCTCTAATAGGCTATCCCCGCGTTATCCAAACTTTACACGCATCCACAATCATAATCAGAGTAATACATAATAGCGGAAAATTTATAAATAAGATGAACTGAGAACTAAAATGATACCCATAAATAATAGCAAATTATTCTGTGTTTAACTAAGACATAAATATTTAAATACCAAATACATGTCTTATAAATCCAATAAAAAAACCTACAAAAATATCTAATCGAATACACACGAGTTGCACTCGCAAAAGGAGTCGTGTGTATCGTCTTCAGCTCCAACTTCCATAGCTGCTACATTTCCGTACACCGATGCGTTCATATAGTCTTCAACTGTATAACCTGCATCATCAACTAAAAATATTCGACGTCGAGGGGTGAGCACACAACACGGCTCAGTGAGTAGCCAAAACGATGCAACATTACATATGCATGCAAAAAGTTAATTCATATCTTTGGTCTTGGTTTATAGTTTGCAATGTGCAATAGAAAGGTTGGGTGGTCAAAGGTTAACGTTTATTGACACCGCCTCAATGCACAGGGTGTGGAAGCCCGCCCGAAGGTTAACGTTTATCGCCGTCCCCATCCACCCTACCATAACATTATACAACAAAGGTTAACATTTATTGCTATATAATGCTATACCAACACGTAAGCCCCTGTTAGCGAGGGCTTGCAAACTGGGCTCGCTGCTAACCAATCCTAATGCCAAACAGTGTAACCAAGGCCTCACCACAGCATCCCTCAGAACATCCATAGAGATAGAGCTAAGGCCCCCCGGTAGAGTCAGAGACTACAAGGACCGAGACCACCTCCCCTGATACTCTACGACATAATAGTTCTGCTAAGGTAATGGCAATACGACGATGCCAATGCACATGACTTGAGTTAGAGATAGAGCTAAAGTGCTGAGACCCGCCAAAGGTTAACGTTTATTGACGTTTTCATCACACCTCCCCTGATACTCGCTCGCATCAAGCACATCAACCACACACATACAAGCACATCCCTATTCCTATCATCATCATCATCATCATGTTATAAACAATAAAGTAAATATGCATGAACAAGTAATAGAAATATTGGATGGCATGCTGTACGCACATTACAAACATATTCGCATAGAATCAAACATGGCAAATGACTCAAGAAATAGAAAACAGTTTATTATTAACCAATTTAGTTTGGGGTTAAGGTTCCTCACCTTAGCTTGCTAATAGATACTTTTCCAAGCTTTAAAATCACCTTTATAATGTTATTATATTGCTAGCAAACCTAACAAAGTCGATAGAATTTAATTAGAATTAATTCAGAATTTAAAAACCATTCTGTCAACTGAGGGTTGATGCTAGGGTCGATGCTAGGGTCGATGGGTCTATCGACCCTCCCTCCATTCTGAACTTCCCGAATGCTGAGGGTCGATGGTCAGAAACACCTAGGGTCGGATGGTCTATCGACCCTCGGTGCACTCTGGTCTAATTTCCACTTTTTTATTCACTCTTCGTGTTTGGGGTCCTATGGCTTGCTTCCTACATTTACTCAACATTCATTCCATGGTCTAGAACCATGTATAATCCATCTAGATAGCTTTCGTGCATCCTCCTATGGTTTTCCATGAAAACCTAACCATGGATGGTTGGTTTGGGTTCCTCTGAGATCACTTTCTCTTCCATTATTAACCTAAGGTCTGTAGAAACTCATGGAATTTGTATCCATACCTGAGAAGATTACTTTTCTCTGCAATTTCTCCTCCTCTTTGCTAAGCCTTCTTCCTAGCCTCCTTTCTTCCTCTTTTCCTTCGTCTCTCTTTCTCTCAATTCAATTAGGGTTGTGAAAGGAGTGAAAGTGGCATAGGAACGTCCTTTAAATAGACTAGGAATGTCCTATAATAATCCCATTGAGATTTGGAAAGAATTCCAACCGAAAATTAGGAAATTTCCTAATTTCAGTTTTCGCCAGAAACCGAGGGTCGATGGGAGGGTCGATGATCCCGTCGACCCTAGGGTCTTAAGCTGTCCGACCCTCCCTTCAAAACTGAGGGTCTGACTTTCTGTTTTGGGAGGTCTGACCCTGCTTAGCAGGGTGTGCGACCCTTCCTTAAAATTAAGTGTTTTTGGGTCGATTTTATACCTGGGATCTCGATCTCCTTCATGCCCTTGGTCCATTTGACTCGACCATGATGGGTAAACCTGGTTCAAGATGGTAAGACCGGGTTAGTTTGACACGGGTCTTACAACTCCCCCAACTTATAAAAATTTCGTCCTCGAAATTGTACGTACCTTCTGAATCAAACAAGTCAGGGTATTGCTTTCTCATAGCATTTTCTTCTTCCCATGTAATCTGTTCCATGTCTCTACTTTTCCATGTGACCTTAACATAGTAGATATCTCTGTTGCGTAGACGTTGAACCTTTCGACTAGTGATTTCCGTTGGTATTACTTCAAATGTCAAATCATCAGTCAGTTCCGGCAAATCTACTGTCAACACATGTGTTGGGTCTTTGACATACTTCTTCAATATGGATATGTGAAATACGTCATGCACACTTGACATAGATGGTGGTAGTGCTAACTGATAAGCTACTTTCCCACGCTTAGCCAGAATCTCATATGGTCCGACATATCTTGGACTTAGTTTTCCTTTCTGTCCGAACCTCTTCAATCCTCGCATAGGCGATACTTTCAGAAATACTTTATCACCTACGGCGAACTCTAGATCTCTTCGTCGAGTTTCTGCGTATTGCTTTTGACGGTTCTGAGCTACTCTTACTCTTTCCTTGATGATGTCGACCACTCGACAAGTCTCTTCAACAAATTCTGGTCCAACAATACTACGTTCTCCAACTTCATTCCAAAACAAAGGAGTTCGACACTTCCTACCATACAGTGCTTTATAAGGTGACCTCTGTATAGTAGCCTGATAGCTGTTATTGTAAGCGAACTCGATCAATGGTAACTTTTCGTCCCATGATCCCTTGAAATCAGTCACACATGCTCGTAGCATATCTTCTAAAATCTAAAATTGTACGCTCCGACTGTCCGTCTGTCTGTGGGTGGAATGCAGTGCTGAACTTCAATGTTATGCCCATGGCCTTTTGCAGTCCTTCCCAAAATTTGGAAGTAAATCGTGGATCTCTATCGGACACAATGCTTTCTCGAACACCATGTAGCCGAACAATATTATCCACATACAGCTTTGCCAACCTTTCGAGTGTATATTGGGGTCGTATCGGTATGAAGCGAGCTATTTTGGTCAGACGGTCTACAATCACCCAAACTGCGTCAACTACTCGAGGAGTCAGTGCTAGTCCTGTGACGAAGTCCATAGTGATGCAGTCCCATTTCCATGCTGGTTCCGGTAATGGTTGTAACAGTCCTGCGGGTCTTTGTCGTTCCGCCTTTACCTTCTGACAATTTAGGCATTGAGACACGAACTTGGCTACATCTGCCTTCATTCCCCTCCACCAGTATAATTTCTTTAGGTCATGATACATCTTTGTACTTCCAGGATGTACCGAGTAGATGGTGGTGTGGGCTTCTTTCATGAGTCGGTGTCTAATGTCCACACTTTCTGTTTCGGGTACACATATTCTTCCTTTGTATTTCAGTACCTTCTCGTCATCCAAGGTGAACTCAGGGTTAGTCCTACCTTTCTCAATATCTTCTTGTACCGTTCTCAGATAAGGATCTGCTTTGATAGCTGTCTTCACTTCATCCACTATATCCGGTATTATCTTCAATGCTGCGAACATATTTGAAAACCGATGAATGAATCCTTGGTTGGTTGGTCCATCCGGTGTATCGATCACATACTGCTCGTCACCGTGATTGAATACCATCCCGGTAGTACACATTGCTGCAGTTGTGCTAGTTTCTCCTTGAGATTTTATCATTGCTTTTCAGCTCAATGCATCTGCTACTACGTTCGCTTTGCCCGGATAATACTGGATATCACAATCATAGTCTTTCAATAGTTCCAACCATCTTCTTTGTCTCATATTTAACTCCTTCTGATTAAATAGATACGTAAGGCTTTTATGGTCCGACTTAATCTGAAATTTCTCTCTGTATAGGTAGTGTCTCCATATCTTGACAGCATGTACTACTGCCGCTAACTCTAACTCGTGAGTGGGGTAATTCTTCTCATGTACCTTCAACTGTCTCGATGCATACGCAACTACTTGTTCTCCTTGCATAAGCACACATCCTAATCCCAATCCCGATGCATCAGTGTATAAGGTAAATGTCTGTCCTGGAACGGGAATGGTTAAAATTGGAGCGGATATCAATCTGGTCTTCAGTGTTTGAAAGCTCTTTTCACACTTATCCGTCCATACGAACCTTTCTCCTTTCTTGGTCAAACTGGTGAGAGGTACGGAAATCCGAGAACAGTCTTCTACAAATCTCCGATAATATCCAGCTAGACCCAGGAAACTTCTAATTTCTGAGACGCTCTTTGGTGCTTCCCACTTCACAATAGCTTCGATCTTACTGGGGTCCACTTTGATTCCTTCCGCGGATACTACATGGCCTAGAAAGGCGACTTCACTTAGCCAAAACTCACACTTTAAAAATTTGGCGTATAACTTCTCTTTCCTTAAACGCTGTAGGGCTGCGTTTAGGTTCTTGACATGGGTTTCCTTTTCCTTGGAGTATACCAATATATCATCAATAAATACTATCACCGACGTGTCCAACATATCGTGGAAAACTCGGTTCATAAGTTCAATGAACGTTGCCGGTGCATTAGTTAGTCCGAAGGACATCACTAGGAACTCATAATGTCCGTATCTTGTCCTAAAAGCTGTCTTCGGAATGTCACCTTCTTTAATCTTCAGTTGATGATAGCCTGATCGAAGATCGATCTTTGAAAATACCTTCGCTCCTTGTAACTGATCGAACAAGTCATCGATCCTGGGTAGTGGGTATCGATTCTTGATGGTCAGTTTATTCAACTCTCGATAGTCGATGCATAATCGAACACTACCATCCTTCTTCTTTACGAACAACACCGGTGCTCCCCATGGGGATATACTGGGTCTAATATAACCCTTATCCAGCAGTTCTTGTAATTGCACTTTTAATTCCTTCAGTTCAGTAGGAGCCATTCTATAAGGTGCTTTTGATACTGGTGCGGCTCCAGGTATAAGGTCTATTACAAACTCCGTGGCTCGGTCGGGTGGTAATCCGGGTAATTCCTCTGGAAATACATCAGGAAAATCCCACACGACATCAATATCTTCCATTTGTGGCACGTCCTTGGTTAGGTCGACCACTGATACTAGATGTAACAGGATATACCCGTCCTTGATGTAACTGCTTCTTGGGTTTTGGACATTCTCTTGCCATGTGCCCTGGTTGGTTGCAGTTATAACACTTTGGGGCTTCAGAATTTGGCTTTGGCTATGGTTGAGCTGCTGCAGTAGACTTTGGTACAGTTGCAAAATTCTGAGGTCGGAAAGGTTTATACGTCCTGTTATTGTCTCCGTTATAAGAATTTCCAGCTAGCCTTTTTATGCCTTTGTTTTGAGTGAAATAACTCTCTTTCTGGCTCGATTCAATCACTCGAGCAATCTGAACAGCTTCATTGTATATGTTCTTCTCTAATCCCAAAACATGTTCTCTTATACTTCCTCTTAATCCCGCGACGAATCTACGGGTTTTTGTATCTTCTTCTTGCATACTCAGTGGTGCGAAGAAAAACAGCTCTTCATAACGCTGTTGGTACGCATCCACCGACATCTGTCCCTGATAAAAACTCAGGAACTCCTTCTCCATCGAATCTCTGAAGCTTCGTGGAAAATATTTCTCAAAGAAAGCTTCTTTATATATAGCCCAAGTCAGTAGGGCATGCTTAGTCAATAGATAGGCCCTGGTCGATTTCCACCAATGATGTGCGTCGCCTTTGAGCATGAAGGTGGCACAAAATACTTTCTCCTCTTCAGTAATAGTCATCATAATAAAATTTCTTTCCATCTCGTCTATCCAGTGTGCTGGCCACAGTGGATCAGACGGCTTGCCATTGAATTCTCTTGGCTTCATTTTCAAAAATCTCTTTACTAACCGGGAGTGATCTAGTTGATTTTGGTATGCCCCAAACATAGGGGGTGGATACTGATAGTTCCCTGGGGCTGCTTCTGGGACTTGCACTGGAATTGGTGCAGCCGGTTGTTGAGGTATCTATTGAGCTGGGTGGTTACCCACTGGTGCTGCACTAGCTTGCCCAGTGTGCATAGCTGCAGCCTGAGTGGCTTGAAACATAACTCCCATCGCAACCTGCATTTGAGCTTGTGCATGTTGCATTTGTTGTAGCTGTTGTGCCAAATTCATCACCACTGTTGTTAGCTCTGGTGGTGGTGGTGGCAAATTTGTAGGGTTCGCCGGCTTGGGATTACCCTGTGCGTAATTGTTCTCTGGACTAGTCTCATCCACCGGTGGTGGTGGTGGGACTGTGTTTCGGGTCTGTCGGGTAACTCTACGGCCAGACATATTTACTTTTGAGATGGGTGGTGCCTGAAAATCATCAAAATCAGTGAGAAATCATTTATACTTCATGTAGGTACGCTAACTGATATAAAATTTGAATCTTCAATTCATTCTGAAAAAAAATACTGTCTTTTCTATGTAGGGTCGATGGTGAGGGTCAATGGTATGTCCGACCCTTAGTATCCGACCCTGGGAATGTCCTGTTCTTCCCGAGAGCTGAGGGTCGATGCGAGGGTTGATGGGTGTCCGACCCTCAATCCGACCCTTGAATTTCTGTCAGATTCCCGAGAGCCGAGGGTCGATTGGAGGGTCGATGGTGTCAGTCGAATTGTCCGACCCTCGGACCAAAAATCAGATTTTTAAGATCCGATTCTGGGTCAATTCTCACTATTCCTCCTCCGTTTCGACTCGTCTCTACTCTCCGAGTTGCTACAGTGCTACTTCACTATTATGGATCATTCTTAGTCCGAGTTTCGACATCCACATCACCTCTACAGGTATAATTTCCCAACTTTCCCTGTTTTTAGGTTTTTATTTCTAGGTTTTGACTCATTTAGCTCGTCTTTTCCAAATTAAACTTTTTCCGACCGTAAAAATTCTATTTTTATTGGGGGCTTTTGTTATTGGGGTCTTGAGGAACGAAAGCCCTCAAAAATTTTTCAGTTTCATCGGTTGGTTATCGAGAAACTTAAATTTTTCTCTTTTTGCCCTAATTTATCGAAATTTTTAATTCTTCTTCAATTTCTTCAAATTGGACATCGTCACTTAAAATTTCCTTCTGCATGTGGGTTGTAGGATATGTCTAAACCTACGTAAGTCCTTATGCCTACTTGTATGGCTAGAAATGGGACTTTATGGTCAACTTACGTCGTTATTTACTCAAATTTTGGATTTTTATCCTACTAACTCCTTATTTTTTTTCTCTTTCTTATTTTGCAGATACTATGGCCCGTACCAAAGTGCCAAGATTGCGTGATCCACTTCGCTTCCGTTCGAATGAAGCTGAGGCACAGTATGCTGACTATGCCTGTAAGAAAGTGGAAGGGGGTCGCATGGTGAACTTGGCTGAGCTAGCCTTGTTCAATGTAGAGGGAGCATTCGGTGACATGGGGTGGCTCCCTGTCATCACATACGACGCGTGCACATGTCCAGACTTGGTGCGCCAGTTCTATTGTAATCTCCAGGTGGTGGGGGATTACAATGATGTCGAGCGTGGTCAGGAGTTGCGCATCACTAGCTACGTCAAAGGGGTGCACATCTCCTTTGATTATCGGCAACTGGCCGATCTGTTGGGCATTGCCTATGATGGCCCTATGGTGTACTGTGCGCCGGGAGAGCCACAGTTTGTTGAGATGGAGATGAGAGCTGAGATCGACAATCAGTTGCTCCGTCCCGATAGATGGCAGATGAGAGCTTGCTACTTGCGTCCATCTCCACGAGTCTTCTGTAAGATTATCCAGCATAATTTGATTCCGCAGAGTGGGCACTATGAGAGGGTGTCTCAGCTGACCCAGTTCTTGATCTACAGCATATGCACTCGATAGCCGGTCTGCCTTCCTTACATCATCATGCGGACGATGATCAGTGCCACATTGTCTGGTCATAGGGGTAATCTACCCTATGGCGCATGATTACAATGCTACTGACCCGTTTGGGGGTGGATCTGGTTGATGAGAAGATCCAGGAGAAGACCTTCTCGTCGCCTCTAGATTAGGAGGCTATCTGCAAGATGGGGCTACGAGATGCGGAGGATAGTGATGAGGAGAGGAACGCGATGGTGCGCCCTCACACTCGGGTTGAGATGGCTGATGCTGAGGCTGCTGCTAGGGCTCGTGGGGATCCAGTCGATGATGATCGCTTATATATGGATGTCGATGCGATACCACCGCCATCACCTACGCATGCGGGTCGGGTTGGTACTTCTACTGCGGTGGCTTCGGTACCCGAGACCAGTCCTTCTCATGATGCTGGTCCTTCACGCCCACCTTCTGATATGATGGAGATGTTGCGCGAGATCAGAGAGACTCAGCGCAGATCGGACCTGAGGATGGAGGATTTGCTAGATGCTCAGCGCATGAGAGTGGATGAGCTGTTGGCTGCTCAGCACACATCTGACGCGCGGATAGGTGAGCTCATGGAGATCCAGCGTGCGACTGACAGGAGAGTAGTCGATCTCACAGCTAGTCTATTGACAACCCAGACTCAGATAGCCTGGTTGACTAGAGTCTATGCTGAGGACTACGACAGAGATCGTGAGGCACCGCCTCCTCCTTCACCTCCAGCTTCCTGATTGTACTTTACTTTTCTTGTAATACAGAGTAACTGTCCGGGTTGTGGACTGTACTCTACTTTAGTGATGTATATACGTTTTGTTTCTCCTACTCATTGTATATAACTGGTTTTTCCTTTAATAGATACATTATTCTCTTTTTAATTCGGTTTCAATCATCACTTGTGCTTACAATGCGTTTGTATTAAAGCTTTTAATTTATCCTATCTCAGTTCACAATGGTCTTGAATGTGTGTCAGTTCGGCGGGCAAGGCCTGAGATGCTCTGATACCAAGTTGTCACACCCCAATTCCACACTGTTCAGAATGGTGTGATGAACTGCCAAATAACCAACGGTTCAACCAGGATCTCTAATAGGCTATCCCCGCGTTATCCAAACTTTACACGCATCCACAATCATAATCAGAGTAATACACAATAGCGGAAAATTTATAAATAAGATGATCTGAGAACTAAAATGATACCCATAAATAATAGCAAATTATTCTGTGTTTAACTAAGACATAAATATTTAAATACCAAATACATGTCTTATAAATCCAATAAAGAAACCTACAAAAATATCGAATCGAATACACACGAGTTGCACTCGCAAAAGGAGTCGTGTGTATTGTCTTCAGCTCCAACTTCCATAGCTGCTACATTTCTGTACGTCGACGCGTTCATATAGTCTTCAACTGTATAACCTGCATCATCAACTAAAAATATTCGACGTCGAGGGGTGAGCACACAACACGGCTTAGTGAGTAGCCAAAACGATGCAACAATACATATGCATGCAAAAGTCAATTCATATCTTTGGTCTTGGTTTATAGTTTGCAATGTGCAATAGAAAGGTTGGGTGGTCAAAGGTTAACGTTTACTGACACCGCCTCTATACACAGGGTGTGGAAGCCCGCCCGAAGGTTAACGTTTATCGTCGTCCCCATCCACCCTACCATAACATTATACAACAAAGGTTAACGTTTATTGCTATATAATGCTATACCAACACGTAAGCCCCTGTTAGCGAGGGCTTGCAAACTGGGCTCGCTGCTAACCAATCCTAATGCCAAACAGTGTATCCAAGGCCTCACCCCAGCATCCCTCAGAACATCCATAGAGATAGAGCTAAGGCCCCCCGGTAGAGTCAGAGACTACAAGGACCGAGACCACCTCCCCTGATACTCTACGACATAATAGTTCTGCAAAGGTAATGGCGATACGACGATGCCAATGCACATGACTTGAGTTAGAGATAGAGCTAAAGTGCTGAGACCCGCCAAAGGTTAACGTTTATTGACGTTCTCATCACACCTCCCCTGATACTCGCTCGCATCAAGCACATCAACCACACACATACAATCACATGCCTATTCCTATCATCATCATCATCATCATGTTATAAACAATAAAGTAAATATGCATGAACAAGTAATAGAAATATTGGATGGCATGCTGTATGCACATTACAAACATATTCGCATAGAATCAAACATGGCATAGGACTCAAGAAATAGAAAACAGTTTATTATTAACCAATTTAGTTTGGGGTTAAGGTTCCTCACCTTAGCTTGGTAATAGATACTTTTCCAAGCTTTAAAATCACCTTTATAATGTTATTATATTGCTAGCAAACCTAACAAAGTCGATAGAATTTAATTAGAATTAATTCAGAATTTAAAAACCATTCTGTCTACTGAGGGTCGATGCTAGGGTCGATGGGTCTATCGACCCTCCCTCCATTCTTGCGACCCTTGGTGCACTCTGGTCCAATTTCCACTTTTTAATTCACTCTTCGTGTTTGGGGTCCTACGGCTTGCTTCCTACATTTACTCAACATTCATTCCATGGTCTAGAACCATGTATAATCCATCTAGATAGCTTTCGTGCATCCTCCTATGGTTTTCCATGAAAACCTAACCATGGATGGATGGTTTGGGTTCCTCCGAGATCACTTTCTCTTCCATTATTAACCTAAGGTCTGTAGAAACTCATGGAATTAGTATCCATACCTGAGAAGATTACTTTTCTCTGCAATTTCTTCTCCTCTTTGCTAAGCCTTCTTCCTAGCCTCCTTTCTTCCTCTTTTCCTTCGTCTCTCTTTCTCTCAATTCAATTAGGGTTGTGAAAGGAGTGAAAGTGGCTTAGGAACGTCCTTTAAATAGACTAGGAATGTCCTATAATAATCCCATTGAGATTTGGAAAGAATCCCAACCGAAAATTAAGAAATTTCCTAATTTCAGTTTTCGCCAGAAACCGAGGGTCGATGATCCCGTCGACCCTAGGGTCTAAAGCTGTCCGACCCTCCCTTCAAAACTGAGGGTCTGACTTTCTGTTTTGGGAGGTCCGACCCTGCTTAGCTGGGTGTGCGACCCTTCCTTAAAATTAAGTGTTTTTGGGTCGATTTTATACCTGGGATCTCGATCTCCTTCATGCCCTTGGTCCATTTGACTCGACCATGATGGGTAAACCTGGTTCAAGATGGTAAGACCGGGTTAGTTTGACACGGGTCTTACACTGATACTCTACGACATAATAGTTCTGCTAAGGTAATGGCGATACGACGACGTCAGTGGACATGACTTGAGTAGAACCATGGCATAATATACCCCGATGAAAACGGCATCGAAGTACCGGTTGATAACATCCCTACCCGCACCATATACACTGGCCAAACACAAACATTCGCATGCCTATTCCTATCATCATCATCATCATCATGTTATAAACAGTAAAGTAAATATGCATAAACAAATAATAGAAATATTGGATGACATGAATGCACATACAAGCATACACGCATAGAATCAATATGGCATTGGACTCAAGAAATAAAACTGTTTATTATTAACCAATTAGTTTAGGTCTTGTTCCCTCACCTTAGCTTGTTAATAGATCATCTTTCAAGCTTTAGAATCGCCTTTATATTATTATTATATTTCTAGAAGACCTAACAAAGTCGATAGAATTTAATTAGAATTAATTCTGAATTTAAAAACCATATTGTTAACTGGGGGTCGGAGGTAGGGTCGGAGTAGTGATCGACCCTGGGTGCAACCACCCCCTATTCTGTACTTCTCGAGAGCTGGGGGTCGATACAGGGGTTGATGGATGTCCGACCCCCAGGTGCGACCCTTGGTTTTCTGTCAGATTCCCAAGAGCTGGGGGTCGATACGGGGGTCGATATGGGGGTCGATGGTCCAGGTCGAATTGTCCGACCCCTAGACCAAAAATCAGATTTTTAAGGTCCGATTCTAGTTTCATTTCCCATTATTCCTTTCCCGTTTTGACTCGTCTCCCACCTCTGAGTTTCTACTCACTCCCCTATATTGGTCATTTCGGTTCCGTGTTTCGACGTCCACATCATTCCTACAAGTATTTTTTCTCATTTTTACCTGTTTTTAGGTTTCCATTTCTAGGTTTTCGCCTGTTTAACTTGTATTTTTCAAATTAAACTTTTTCCAATCGTAAAAATTCAATTTTTATTGGGGGCTTTTGTTATTGGTGTCTCGAGGAACGAAAGCCCTCAAAATTTTTTGAGTTTCATCAGTTGGTTATTGAGAAACTTGGATTTTACTCTTTTTTCCCTAATTTGTCAAAATTTTTGATTTCTCGCAATTTCTTCAAATTGGATTCCATTAGTTAGGATTTCCTACTGTGTGAGTGTTGTAGGATGGTTTAGAACCTACGTAAGTCCTCCTGCCCATGTGTGTGGGTGACAAGTGAGGCTTTTGGCCAAACTTACATCGTTATAATGTCAAAATTTTGGCTTTTTCTGCCCTACTAACATACTTATCTGTTTTCTTTCTTATTTGCAGATATCATGGCCCGTACCAAAGTACCTAGATTTCGTGATCCTATTCGCTTCCGCTCTAACGAAGCTGAGGCACAGTATGCCCACTACGCTCGTAAGAAAGTAGAGGGAGGTCGTAAGGTAAACTTGGCTGAGTTAGCCCTGTTCAATGTGGGAGAGCATTTGGTGATATGGGATGGCTCCCTATAATTACTTACGATGCGTGCACCTACCCCGACTTGGTACGCCAGTTCTATTGTAACCTCTAGGTGGTGGGGGATTACAATGATGTTGAGAGGGGTCACGAGTGGCGCATCAAGAGTTACATCAAAGGGGTGAACGTCTCGTTTGACTATCGGCAGCTAGCCGACCTTCTGGGCATCCCCTATGATGGCCCCATGGTTTTCTGTGCTCCTGGAGAGCCCCAGTTCTTCTCTCTACAGATGAGGGCCGAGATTGATAACCAGCTCCTTCGTCCTGATCGTTTGCAGATGAGGGCATGTTATATGCGTCCAGCTCCACGGGTATATTGCAAGATCATTCAGCATAACCCCGCCGAGTGGTCATTACGAGAGGGTTTCCCAGCTGACCCAGTATCTTCTGTACAGCATTTGCACTAGACAGCCCATCTGCCTTTCGTACATCATTATGCATACTATGATCACTGCTACGTTGCCCAGTCACACTGGTAACCTCCCTTACGGACGTATGATCACTATCTTGCTTACCCGCCTGGGGGTTGATTTAGTGGATGAGAAGATTCAGGAGAAGTCCTTCTCATCGCCTCTAGATTGGGAGGTTATTTGCAAGATGGGCATGCAGGATGCTCAGGTCAGTGATGAGGAGAGGAACGCGATGGTGCGCCCTCGCACTCGCGTAGAGATAGCTGACGCTGAGGCAGCTCCCGCTGCCGCTGGAGTTCATACGGAGCCTGCTGGTGATGATGACCGTATGTACATGGATGTAGACTCTATACCACCTCCTTCACCTATGCATGCGGCTGGAGCTAGTACTTCATATGCGGCTGGTCCTTCCTACGCGGCTGGTCCTTCTCATGCGGCTGGTCCTTCTCATGCGGCTGGTCCTTTACACCCACCTCTTGATATGATGGAGATGTTGCATGAGATTAGAGAGGCTCAGCGCAGATCTGACCTGAGGATGGGAGAGTTACTAGATGCTCAGAGTGTGAGAGTGGATGAGCTCATAGAGGTTCAGCGTGCGACTGATCAGCGGGTAGCCGATCTTATCGCTAGTCTTTAGACGACCTAGACTCAGATAGCCTGGTTGACTAGAGTCTACGCTGAGGATTATGACAGAGATCGTGAGGCACCGCCCCCTCCTTCACCTCCAGCTTCATGATTGTACTTATTTTCTTTCTTTGTACTACAGAGTAACTGTCCGGGTTGTGGACTGTACTCTGTTTTAGCTATTTGTACATTTGTTTATCTCTCATTGTATTTAAAATTGTTCTTCCTTTAATAGATGCATTATTATCTTTTCAAATTTGGTCTCAAACATCACTTGTGCTTATAGTGTGTTAATATTACAGTTTTTACTTTTATCCTATCTCAGTTCACAATTCGTCGTGAAGGTATGCTAGTTTAGCGGACACGGTCTGAGACGCTTTGATACCAAGTTGTCACACCCCAATTCCACACTATTCAGAATGGTGTGATGAACCGCTAGAAAACCAATGGTTCAACCAGGATCTCGTATAGATGGTATCCGACTGACCTAAACCTCATACATCCACATTCATAATCAAAGTAAATACACAATAGCGGAAGTCTTATAGTAAAATGAACTGAGAATCTACTGTGATATTAATATTTAAATAGCAAATTATTCTGTATCGACTGAGACATAAATAAATATCAAATACATGTCCTTAATAAATCCAAATAAAGAAATCTAAAAAAAAAAACATCTAATCGAATATACATGAGTTGCACTTGCAAGAGGAGTCATGTGTATCCACTTCATCTTCAACTTCCATCGCCGCCACGTGACCATACACTGGAGCACTTCCATAATATTCGATGGTGTTACCTGCATCATCAACTAAAAATATTCGACGTCGAGGGGTGAGCACACATCATGGCTCAGTGAGCAAACAAAACAATGCGACTGTAAGACCCGTGTTAATCTAACCCGGTCTTACTACTTTGAACCAGGTTTACCCATCATGGTCGAGTCAAGTGGACGAAGGGCGTGAAGGAGATCGAGATCCCAAGTATAAAATCGACCCAAAAATACTTAAATTCAGGGGAGGGTCGCACACCCAGCTAAGCAGGGTCGGACCTCCCAAAACAGAAAGTCAGACCCTCAGTTTTGAAGGGAGGGTCGGACAGCTTAAGACCCTAGGGTCGACGGGATCATCGACCCTCCCATCGACCCTCAGTTTCTGACGAATATAGAAATTAGGAAATTTCTATATTTTTTGATTGGGATTCTTTCCAAATCTCAATGGGACTTATTTAGGATGTTCCTAGTCTATTTAAAGGACGTCCCTAAGCCACTTTCACTTCTTTCACAACCCTAATCGAATTGAGAGAAAGAGAGGACAAGGAAAGAGGAAGAAGAAAGGGAAGGAAGAGAAATTAAGACAAAAGAGAAGAGTTGCAGAGAAAGATTAATCTTCTCAGGTATGGATAATAATTCTATGAGTTTCTACAGACCTTAGGGTAGTTATTGATGAGAATGTAATCTCGGAGAAACCCAAACCATTAAGCTATGGTTAGGTTTTCATGGAAAACCATAGGATGATGCATGAAAACTATTTAGATGGATTATACATGGTTCTAGACCATGGAATGAATGTTGAATGAATGTAGGAAGCAAGCCATAGGACCCCAAACACGAAGAATGGATTAAAAAGTGAAAATTGGACCAGAGTGCACCGAGGGTCGCACCCAGGGTCGATAGGCCATCCGACCCTAGGTGTTTCTGACCATCGACCCTCAGCATTCGGGAAGTCCAGAAAGAGGGGAGGGTCGACAGACCCATCGACCCTAGCATCGACCCTAGCATTGACCCTCAGTTGACAGAATGGTTTTAAATTCTGAATTAATTTTAATTAAATTCTATCGACTTTGTTAGGTCTTCTAGCAATATAATAACAATATAAAGGTGATTCTAAAGCTTGGGAAAATATCTATTAGCAAGCTAAGGTGAGGAACCTTAACTCCAAACTAAATTGGTTAATAATAAACTGTTTTCTATTTCTTGAGTCCTATGCTATGCTTGATTCTATGCGAATATGTTGTAATGTGCATACAGCATGCCATCCAATATTTCTATTACTTGTTCATGCATATTTACTTTGTTGTTTATAACATGATGATGATGATGATGATAGGAATAGGCATGTGCTTGTATGTGTGTGGTTGATGTGCTTGATGCGAGCGAGTATCAGGGGAGGTGTGATGAAAACGTCAATAAACGTTAACCTTTGGCGGGTCTCAGGACTTTAGCTCTTTCTCTAACTCAAGTCTTGTGCATTGGCATCATCGTATCGCCATTACTTTAGCAGAACTATTATGTCGTCGAGTATCAGGGGTGGTGGTCTCGGTCCTTGTAGTCTCTGACTCTACCGGGGGGCCTTAGCTCTATCTCTATGGGCATTCTGAGGGATGCTGGGCTGAGGCCTTGGATACACTGTTTGGCATTAGGATTGGTTAGTTAAGAGCCCAGTTTGCAACCCTCGCCAACAGGGGCTTACGTGTTGGTATGGCACTATATAGCAATAAACGTAACCTTTGTTATATAATGTTCATGATGTTATATAATGTTCATGATTGGGTGCATGTGAGTTGACAATAAACGTGATCTTCGGGTAACGTCACACACTCGTGTATAGAGGCGGAGTCAATAAACGCGACCTTTGGCTTCCTCAACCTTTCCATAGCATACTGTAAACTTTAAACCAGACCAAAGATATAAATTGATGTGCATGCATATGTATTGTTGCATTGTTTTGGCTACTCTTTGAGCCGTGTTGTGTACTCACCCCTCGACGTTGAATATTTTTAGTTGATGATGCAGATTATACAGTTGAAGACTATGTGAATGCATCTGCGTACGGGAACGGGGCATCGATGGACACTGAAGCTGAAGTAGATACACATGACTCCTCTTGTGAGTGCAACTCGTGTGTATTTGATTAGATATTTTATAGGTTTCTTCCATTGGATTTATAAAGACATGTATTTGGTATTTAAATATTTATGTCTAAGTTGAAAACAGAATAATTTGCTATTAAATTAATGATATCATCTTAGTTGCTCAGTTCGTTTTAATATAAATTTTCTGCTATTGTGTATTACTCTGATTATGATTATGGATGTGTAAAAGTTTGGATAAAACAGGGATAGCCTATTCGAGATCCTAGTTGAACCGTTGGTTTATTAGCTGTTCATCACACCATTCTGGTTAGACCAAAAATTAGGGTGTGAGAACTTGGTATCAGAGCATCTCAGGCCTTGTCCGCTGAACTAGCATACATTCGAAACAGTTATGAACTGAGATAGGATAAATTAAAAGCTTTAATATAAACACACTGTAAGCACAAGTGATGATTGAGACCAAATTTAAAGAGAATAATATATCTATTAAAGGGGAAACAAGCTACATACAATGAGTGAGAGAAACAAAATGTAGATACATAACTAAAGCAGAGTACAGTCCACAACCTGGACAGTTACTCTGTAGTACAAGGAAAAATAAAAGTACACTCAGGAAGCTGGAGGCGAAGGAGGAGGCGGTGCCTCACGGTCTCTGTCGTAGTCCTCAGCATAGACTCTAGTCAACCAGGCTATCTGAGTCTGGGTCGTCTGTAGACTAGCCGTGAGACTGGCTATCCTCTGATCAGTCGCACGCTGCACCTCTAGGAGCTCTCCCATCCGAGCGTCTGATGCGTGCTGAGCAGCCAACAGTTCATCCATCCTCAAATTAGACCTGCGCTGAGCATCCCTGAGCTCACGTAATATCTCCATCATATCAGAAGGTGGATGCGAAGGACCAGCCTCATGAGAAGGACCGGTCTCCAGTGCAGGAGCCGCCGCAGTAGAAGTACCAACTCCATCCGCCTGTGTGGGTGATGGCGGGGGTATCGCGTTGACATCCATATACATGCGATCGTCATCGTCGATCGGATCCACACGAGCTCTAGCAGCAGCAGCAGCAGCCTCAGCATCAGCCATCTCGACACGAGTGTGAGGGCGCACCATCGCGTTCCTCTCCTCATCGCTAACCTCAGCATCTCGCAGTCACATCTGGCAAATAGCCTCCCAATCTAGAGGTGATGAGAAGGTCTTCTCCTGGATCTTCTCATCTACCAGATCCACCCCCAGACGGGTCAGTAACACTGTAATCATGCGTCCATAGGGTAGATTACCCCTATGACCGGACAAGGTGGCACTAATCATCGTCCGCATGATGATGTAAGGAAGGCAGACCGGTTGACGAGTGCAGATGCTGTAGATCAAGAACTGGGTCAGCTGAGACACCCTCTCATAGTGCCCATTCTGCGGGATCAGATTATGCTAGATAATCTTGCAGAAGACCCGTGGAGCTGGACGCAAGTAGCAAGCTCTCATCTGCCATCTATCGGGACGGAGCAACTGGTTGTCGATCTCTGCCCTCATCTCCATCTCAACAAACTGTGGCTCTCCCGGCGCACAGTACACCATAGGGCCATCATAGGGAATGCCCAATAGATCGGCCAGTTGCCGATAATCAAAAGAGATGTGCACCCCCTTGACGTAACTGGTGATGCGCAACTCCTGACCGTGCTCAACGTCGTTGTAATTCCCCACCACCTGGAGATTACAATAGAACTGGCGCACCAAGTCTGGACATGTGCACGCGTCGTATGTGATGACAGGGAGCCACCCCATATCACCAAACGCTCCCTCTACATTGAACAAGGCTAACTCAGCCAAGTTCACCATGCGACCCCCTTCAACCTTCTTACGGGCATAGTCAGCATACTGTGCCTCGGCTTCATTCGAACGGAAGCGAAGTGGATCACGCACCCTGGGTACTTTGGTATGAGCCATACTATCTGCAAAATAAGAAAGAGAAAGGAAACAAGGAGTTAATAGGATAAAAATATGAAATTTGATTTAATAACGACGTAAGTTGACCATAAAGCCCCATTTCTCACCATACAAGTGGGCATAAGGACTTACGAAGGTAAACATATCCTACAACCCACATGCAGTAGAAAATTTTAACTGACGATGTCCAATTTGAAGAAATTCAAGAAAAATCGAAAATGTCGACAAATTAGGGCAAAAAGAGAAAATTTCAAGTTTCTCGATGACCAACCGATGAAACTCAAAAATTTTTGAGGGCTTTCGTTCCTCAAGACACCAATAACAAAAGCCCCCAACAAAAATCGATTTTTTACGGTTGGAAAAAGTTTAATTTGAAAAATAGGAGTTAAACGGGCAAAAACCTAGAAAAGAAAACCTAAAAACAGGTAAAAACGGGAAGACATACCTGTAGGGATGACGTGGACGTCGAAACCCGGAGTTAAACCGACCAAAAATAGTAGAGTGGCACTGTAGCAACTCAGAGAGTAGAGACGAGTCAAAACGGAGGAGGAATAGTGAGAAATGACCCAAAATCGAATCTTAAAAATTTGATTTTTGGTCCGAGGGTCGGACAATTCGACTGACACCATCGACCCTCGGATCGACCCTCCAATCGACCCTCGGCTCTGGAGAATCTGATAGAAAATCGAGGGTCGGACTGAGGGTCGGATACCCATCGACCCTCGCATCGACCCTCAGCTCTCGGGAAGAACAGGTCATTCCCAGGGTCGGATACCAAGGGTCGGATATACCAACGACCCTCACCATCGACCCTAAATAGAAAAGACAGTATTTTTCACAGAATGAATTGAGGATTTTAAATTTTATATCGGTTACATGCCTACATGAAATACAAATGACTTCTCACCTATTTTGATTATTTTTAGGCACCACCCATCTCAGAAGGAAATATGTCTGGACGTAGAGTGACTCGACAGACCCGAAACACAGTCCCACCACCACCACCAGTGGAGGAGACTAGTCAAGAGAATAACCATGCACCGGGAAATCCAGAACCGGTAAACCCTACAAATTTGCCACCTCCACCACCGGAGCTAGCAACCGTGGTTATGAACCTAGCTCAGCAGCTACAACATATGCAACACGCACAGGCCCATATGCAAGTTGCCATGGGCATTATGTTTCAAACTACGCAGGCTGCACCCATGCACACAGGACAAGCCAGTGCGGCACCGGTGGGTAACCACCCATCTCAATAGACACCTCAACAAACGGCTGCACAGATTCCAGTGCAGGTCCCGGAAGCAGCACAGGCTAATTATCAGTACCCACCCCATATGTTTGGGGCATATCAAAATCAGATGGATCACTCTCGACTGGTCGAGTGGTTTTTGAAGATGAAGCCCAGGGAATTTAATGGAAAACCGTCTGATCCATTATGGCCAGCACACTGGATAGACGAGATGGAAAGAAATTTTCTTATGATGACTATTATTGAAGAGGAGAAAGTATTGTGTGCCACCTTCATGCTCAAAGGCGACGCACATCATTGGTGGAAATCGACCAGGGCCTATCTATTGACCAAGCATGCCCAACTGACTTGGGCTATATATAAAGAAGCTTTCTTCGAGAAATATTTTCCACAAAGCTTTAGAGATTCGATGGAGAAGGAGTTCCTGAGTCTTTATCAGGGACAAATGTCGGTGGATGCGTACCAACAGCGTTATGAAGAGCTGTTTTTCTTCGCACCACTGAGTATGCAAGAAGAAGAAACCAAAACCCATAGGTTTGTCACGGAACTGAGAGGAAGCATCAGGGAACATGTTCTGGGATTAGAAAAGACAATATATAATGAAGCTGTCCAGATTGCTCGAGTGATTGAATCGAGCCAGAAGGAGAGTTATCTGAACCAGAACAAAGGCATCAAGAGATCAGCCGGAAACTCCTACAACGGAGGAAATGCTAGGACGTATAAGCCTTTCCGTCCTCAGAACTTTACTACTGCACCCAAGACCACTTCAGCAGTACAACCTCAGTCAAAGCCAAATTCTGAAGTTCTGAAGTGTTTTAACTGCAACCAACCCGGACATATGGCAAGGGAGTGCCCAAAGCCCAGGAAGCAGTTACATCAGGGACGGGTATATGCTGTTACATCCGAAGATGCGGCCGCATCACCCGATGTGGTCACAGGTATTACTGAAACTTTTAAAGTTATAATTACATTGAATGAGCATGTAGACTAAGTAAAGATAAATCACAGGTATTGTACCTATAAATGGCGTACCCGCCAGAGTACTCTTCGATTCCGGAGCTACTTATTCATTTATATCTGTGTCATTTGGAAAGAAGACAAAATTACCCATCAAAACATTGGACTACAAATTACTTGTACGGTCACCGATGGGGTTAGAAGTGGAACTAGAAAAGGGTTATGGACCATGTCCAGTTCTCATTGGAGAGCAGACCTTAGATGCAACCTTGATACAACTTGAGATGACAGACTTTGATGTCATCTTGGGAATGGACTAGTTAGCTCGGAATTCTGCAAATTTATTATGCGCCGAAAAGAAGCTAACATTCAAAGACAAAGAAGGGGCAGAATTCAGTTTCTCGGGAACCAAACTTCCCCGGAGATGCAAGCTCATACTTTTAGCATTAAAGGCTAAGAAGTGTCTTGAGAAGGGAGCAGTCGGGTATCTAGTATCAGTGGTCGACCTAGCCAAGGTAGTACCACGAATGGAAGACATTGACGTCGTTCGGGATTACCCTGACGTATTTCCAGAGGAACTACCCGGATTACCACCCGACCGTGCTACAGAGTTTGTAATAGACCTGATACCTAGAGCCGCACCCGTATCAAAAGCACCTTATAGAATGGCTCCTACTGAACTGAAGGAATTAAAAGTGCAACTACAAGAACTGCTAGACAAGGGTTATATTCGACCCAGTATATATCCATGGGGGGCACCGGTACTGTTCGTGAAAAAGAAGGATGGTAGCGTTCGATTATGTATCGACTATCGGGAGTTGAACAAACTGACAATCAAGAATCGATATCCCCTACCCAAGATTGATGACTTTTTCGATCAGTTACAAGGAGCAAAATTATTTTCTAAGATCGATCTTCGATCGAGCTATCATCAGCTGAAGATTAAAGAATGTGATATTCCGAAGATAGCATTCAGGACCAGATATGGACATTATGAATTTTTGGTTATGTCATTCGGATTAACTAATGCACCGGCAACGTTCATGGAACTTATGAACCGAGTTTTCCATGATATGTTGGATACATCGGTTATAGTATTTATCGATGATATATTGGTATACTCCAAGGACAAAGAAACCCATGTCAAGAACCTAAACGCAGCCCTACAGCGTTTAAGGAAAGAGAAACTATATGCCAAATTTTCTAAGTGTGAGTTTTGGCTAAGTGATGTAAGACCCGCATTCTGAAAACCCGGTCTAAACCTTGGTTTTGTGTCGTGACAGGTCTTCCGATCATCACCGAGCCAGACGGGGCAAGCGGATAACAAACAGGTACGAAATCGGACCAAAGTCGACCAATTATACCTGATTTTAGGTATACCGGTCGATGGTACCGGATGATGGTACCGGTCGACCGGTATGGCCTGCACAGCTATGTGCGGGAATTTGGAAATTGGTCTCTGTGGGTCCCACTTTCCTGATTTCGAATCCTAGAAGTTTCCTAATCCTAGTAGGGTTACTAAACCCTATTTCTAACCTATAAATACACCCTTAAACCCCTCAAATCCTTTCCATTGTCTTTCCCAAACCCTAGAGAAGAGAAAGAGCTTGGAGAGGAGAAGGAGCTAGGAAGAAGAAGGAGGTGCCGCCATTACCGTTTGACGAAGCTCTCGCTACGCCTGTCAACGGTAAGTGTTTGATACCATCTTCTTACCCTATGTTAGTTGTGTGGGTGGGTCAATACCATGCAAAGTAGGTATTGATCTAAAACCCTAATTTGGCCAATAAACCCTAAGTTGCCGTCAAACCCTAGATTCGAGTTTCGAGATGATATTCATCGAAACGAGACTTGAATGAGTTGGGAACAGCTCTAACTCAAAGCCTAGACTTAGGATGGATAGGAGAAACCCTGAAAATCCATGGAGGATGATCGACGGCAATAAGAACCCATGTATGGTCTTCCGGAGACATACCGGCCGACTATACCGGTTGCACATAGTGCGACCGGTATGTTGCGACCGCTACCTCTCGGGAGGTTGGTTGTGGGGACCGGCTGACCATACCGGTCGCCAGCTTTCCCCAGAGCCGCGACCGTACATGCCACCGGTCAGCTCTGTGAGGGCAGTTGTGATCCATGTTGGTTTCCGACCAACATGAAACCCTAAATAATATATTCTAATGGAACCCTAATATTATGTAGGACTTTGTGACATATCGTTTGGATCTTGTGACGTGGAGCAAGTGATCGAACGAGCGCCGTAAGGGGAATCGACCTAAACCTAATAATTAATGGACAGTAAATCGTTGTTAATCATTGAGTATCTGTGATGTGATGTTTGTGCATATTCACATGCCATCCTTTACTTTCAGTTATTATTATTGTTCATGCATTCATAGGATGTGATTGTTAGGCATGTGATTGTTTTCGTTGGTGTGTGGAGTGGGGCATGGGCACCGGATCGCTCTTCACACCGGCACCTTTGTAGTATTCTATCTTAACATGCTTGGTACGGATAGGGTATCGGGGAAGATCGTGGTACGTTGGTCTCCGATATTGATGTTGTCCCGACCATCGTTGGGTGGTACTGAGGATTCCGAGTCGACGCTGCCTTGTCCACGATGCTTTAGCTCTATCTCTATGCCGTAGGGTGTCGTGTTGGGATAGGGTCTACCTGCGTATTGTTTCTATCCTAGTGGGTTAGTTGCGGATAGGGTATCGGGGGAGGTGAGGTCTGGGAGGTCTCCGACCCGGCCGCACGCCTAGCTCTATCTCTATGCCGTGGACGGCTGTGCGGGATAGAGCATACATTGTTGACATATAGGATTGGTTAGTTGCGAGCCCGGTTTGCAGCCCGGCCGAGGGGCTTAGGTACTGGTATGGGTAGAGTATCGGGGAGGTGCGGGTATACCTTAGCTCTATCTCTATTCCATGATGGGTGCATGTGGGTTGGTGGTAGTGTGATTACTGTGGCGACGCCACACACTCGTGTATAGAGGTGCGGGGGCCACCAAACCTTTCTATAGCACATTGCAAACTTAAAACCGGACCACAACATAAAATGATTGTTACTCATGCATAATCTTGTGAAACCGTCGATTGCCTTACCGAGCGTGTTGTGTGCTCACCCTTTGTATATACATTGTTTTAGATCCGGATGCGGGTTATACTGTGGATGATTACGAACGCTCCGGCGTATGGTGGTGTGCGACGTTAGACGAGAGGCGGGACGGGCGAGCATGACGCTTCATGCGAGTGCCCTTTGCGTGTACCGTGATGGATTTTATTTATTGGTTTCAGTTATTTTTGGTTTGTTATTAAGAGATGTAATAGATTATTATTATATGATTGAATTTGAATAATGGGATATTTATTTAAATTATCAATAGATGCTCGGCTCATTCTATTTAAAGTCTTCCATTGTACATTTATATTCCGATTGTGGTTATGTGAATTGGTTTGTATGGGTGGACACGGCCTATTCGAGATCCTGGTGTGAACCGTTGGTTCAATGACGGTTCACTCACACCATTCTGGTTGGATCAGAATTTGGGGTGTGACAACTTGGTATTAGAGTCCAGTCAGAGGGACAGCTTCTTCGCTCAAAACAAGGGAGTGAAGAGACCTGCTGGAGAGAACTCGAGTGGCAGTAATACTAGACCATTCCGCCCATACAGGGGGCAGACTGCTACAGCACTGCGAGAAACAACCGGCACCACCCGTGCCACAATTAACCAGACCCAACCCGAATATTAAGTGTTATAACCGCGACAATCGGGACATGTTGCAAGGAACTGCAGCTACCTAGGAAGCAAGCTCCCCGAAAAGCCGGAGTTTATGCAAATCACCATGGAAGAGGCAGCCGCATCACCCGATGTGGTAATCGGGTACGACTTTATCCCTTACTATTTGATTTACTCTTTCGGTTGCATGAGCATATAGAACTAAGGGACAATATATTCCAGGAATTGTAAATGTAGCCGGTTACCCGCCGAGTATTATTTGACTCTAGGGCCACGCACTCCTTTGTTTTTTTCGTTTGGGAAGCGAATGGAGTTACCAATCAAGCAATTGAACCCAAGCTTGATAGTTCGCCTCCACTAGGAGTCGAGTGGCTTTGACCAAGTATTATGGACCATGTCCCGTAAGTATCGAGGGCGAGACTTAGAAGCAAGCCTAGTAATACTTGAGATGGCAGATTTTGATGTCATTTTAGGAATGGATTGGCTAGGCCATCATTCGGCCGTCCTTTTATGTGGTGAAAGGAAGCTTATGCTTACTGACAGAGAGGGAAAGGAATATAGTTTCGCTGGAATTAAGCTATCTAGGAAGCGAAAGTTGATCCTCTCCGCCCTAAAGACTAAGAGATGCTTGGAGAAAGGGGGAGTGGGTTATCTCGTATCTGTAGTCGACCTCACAGCAGAGTCACTCAAGATGGAGGATATAGAGGTGGTTCGGGAGTTTCCGGATGTATTTCCGGAGGATCTTCCGGGCTTACCACCGACAGGGCTACGGAATTTGTGATAGACCTTATACCGGGTTCGGCTCCGGTGTCTAAAGCGCCATACAGGATGGCCCCAACCGAGTTAAAGGAGTTGAAGACCCAATTACAAGAATTGCTGGATAAGGGCTTCATACGACCTAGTATTTCGCCTTGGGGAGCACCTGTGTTGTTCGTCAAGAAGAAAGATGGAAGTGTACGGCTATGTATTGACTATCGTGAGCTGAACAAGTTGACGATCAAGAATCGGTATCCCTTGCCTAGGATCGATGATCTGTTCGATCAGCTGCAGGGTGCAAAGGTTTTTTCAAAGATCGATCTCCGATCGGGTATCACCAATTGAAGATCAAGGCGGGAGATATTCCAAGACCTTTCGGGACGAGGTATGGACACTATGAGTTTCCGGTTATGTCTTTCGGGTTGACCAATGCTCCAGCCGTTTATGGAACCGATGAACCGAGTGTTCCATGACATGTTGGACACTTCGGTCATCGTATTCATCGACGACATATTGGTTTACTCTAAGGACATGGAGACTCATACAACGCATTTGAGAGCAGCCCTACAACGGCCGAGGGATGTAGGCTTTATGCAAAATTCCGAAGTGCGAGTTTTGGCCGAAGGAAGTGGCTTTCTTGGGCCATGTTGTATCCGGAGACGGTATCAAGGTTGATCCAAGCAAGATAGCTGCTATAGTAGGATGGGAAGCACCAAAATCTGTTGCGAAGATTCGTAGTTTCCTTGGGTTGGCTGGTTATTATAGAAGATTCGTGGAAGATTACTCCGGGATCGCGGTTCCACTCACCGGATTGACCAAGAAGGGAGAGAAATTTATATGGACAGATGAGTGTGAGAAGTGCTTCCGGACTTTGAAGTCAAGACTTGTCTCCGCACCTATCCCGACCATCCCCGAACCAAGCGTACCGTTTACTCTATATACGGATGCTTCGGGGTTGGGTATCGGGTGTGTTCGATGCAAGGAGAACGTGATCGCTACGCATCAAGACGCTTAAAAGAGCATGAGAAGAACTATCCTACGCATGACTTGGAGCTAGCAGCGGTTATTCATGCAATCAAGACTTGGAGACACTATTTGTACGGTGAAAAGTTTCGGATCAAGTCAGATCACAAAAGCTTAACGTATCTCTTCACTCGGAAGGATCCGAATATGAGACGGAGAAGATGGCTGGAATTGTTAAAAGATTATGATTGCGACATCCGACCACCCCGTAAAGCAAATGTGGTGGCTGACGCCTTAAGTAGAAAGTGGGCATCGAAACCCGAGCCAGACCGAGTACAAATGCTGCATTGTGTGCTGCAGCCTCGAGTTCGATGGAAATTGATGAAGAACATATTATCGAAACTGCAGAAGATCCCGTTGAGCAAGGCTTGATTCATAAGTTCACTATGATGTTCGCCGCATTGAAGATCTCACCGATTCTAATTGATGAAGTCAAGGTAGCAATCCTACATGATCCATATCTCAGGACAGTGCAGGAAGACTTAGAGAAGGGTACGTGTAATCCCGACTTTACCTTGGAATCGGACAAAGTACTCAAGTATCGCGGACGGTTATGTATACCCGAGAGCGAAGATCGCGATATCGAGAGGCCGAAGTTATGACCGAAGCTCATTACACTCCATATTCGGTACATCCGGGGAAGTACCAAGATGTACCATGATCTAAGAAGACTCTATTGGTGGAGGGGTATGAAAGCCGATATAGCTCGTTTCGTGTTTCAATGTCCGAATTGTCAACAAGTTAAAGCGGAGAGACAAAGACCCGCGGGTTTACTACAGCCATTACCGGAACCTGCATGGAAGTGGGATTGTATCACCATGGATTTTGTCACCGGCTTACCTTTGACACCAAGGTCGTGGATGCGGTTTGGGTTATAGTAGATCGCTCACCAAGACAGCTCGATTTATTGCGGTCGACCTCGGTATACCATGGAGAAACGGCCAAGTTATATGTTGATAATATAGTCCGACTTCATGGTGTTCCACGAGTATAGTATCCGACAGAGATCCCCGCTTTACATCGAAATTCGGGAAGGATTACGAAAAGCTATGGGAACAAAGTTGAAGTTCGATACAACTTTCCATCCTCGGACGGACGGACAGTCGGAGCGAACCATTCAAATTTTGGAAGATATGCTTCGAGCTTGTGCATTAGATTTCAAAGGAGCTTGGGATGAGAAGCTATCACTTATCGAGTTTGCTTACAACAATAGTTATCGGGCTACAATTCGGATGGCCCCATATGAAGCTCTCTATGGGAGAAAATGTCGTACACCTCTGTTATGGAATGAAGTGGGGGAAAGAAGAATTGTAGGACCGGAGTTTGTTGAAGAAACTTGCCGAGTGATTGATCGATCAAAGAGAGAGTAAAGACAGCTCAAGTTCGACGAAGCACTATGCGGATAATCGACGTCGAGATCCGGAGTTTGCAAAGTGGGTGACAAAGTGTTCTTGAAGGTGTCACCGGTGCGAGGTCCGAAACGGTTTGGTAAGAAGGGGAAGCTATGCCCCGGTATGTGGGACCATATGAGATATTGAATCGACGTGGTAATGTAGCATATCAACCGGCTCTACCACCATCTATGTCTAGCGTCCATAATGTGTTCCATGTATCATTATCGAAGAAGTATGTCGGAGGATCCATCGCATATCTTGAGCGCTGATCCTCCGGACTTGACCGAAGACTTAACTTTCGGAGTGGTGCCCGTAATGCTCTCCAGCCGAAAAGTTCAGCAACTTCGAACCAAGGATATCCACTATGTAAAGGTGCATTGGAAAAGCCAAAATGTGGAGGAAATTACTTGGGAAGAAGAGAGCGCGATGAGGAAGGAGTACCCTAACCTTTTTGACGATCAAGGTACGTTCAAATTTCGAGGCCGAAATTTCTTTTAAGGGTGGGGGAGTTGTAGTACCTACATGTAAATTTCGGGACGAAATTTCTTTTAAGGGTGGTGGAGTTGTAAGACCCGCACTCTGAAAACCCGGTCTAAACCTTGGTTTTGTGTCGTGACAGGTCTTCCGATCATCACCGAGCCAGACGGGGCAAGCGGATAACAAACAGGTACGAAATCGGACCAAAGTCGACCAATTATACCTGATTTTAGGTATACCGGTCGATGGTACCGGATGATGGTACCGGTCGACCGGTATGGCCTGCACAGCTATGTGCGGGAATTTGGAAATTGGTCTCTGCGGGTCCCACTTTCCTGATTTCGAATCCTAGAAGTTTCCTAATCCTAGTAGGGTTACTAAACCCTATTTCTAACCTATAAATACACCCTTAAACCCCTCAAATCCTTTCCATTGTCTTTCCCAAACCCTAGAGAAGAGAAAGAGCTTGGAGAGGAGAAGGAGCTAGGAAGAAGAAGGAGGTGCCGCCATTACCGTTTGACGAAGCTCTCGCACGCCCCGTCAACGGTAAGTGTTTGATACCATCTTCTTACCCTATGTTAGTTGTGTGGGTGGGTCAATACCATGCAAAGTAGGTATTGATCTAAAACCCTAATTTGGCCAATAAACCCTAAGTTGCCGTCAAACCCTAGATTCGAGTTTCGAGATGATATTCATCGAAACGAGACTTGAATGAGTTGGGAACAGCTCTAACTCAAAGCCTAGACTTAGGATGGATAGGAGAAACCCTGAAAATCCATGGAGGATGATCGACGTCAAGAACCCATGTATGGTCTTCCGGAGACATACCGGTCGACTATACCGGTTGCACATAGTGCGACCGGTATGTTGCGACCGCCACCTCTCGGGAGGTTGGTTGTGGGGGACCGGCTGACCATACCGGTCGCCGGTCTTTCCCTACAGGGCCGCGACCGGTACATGCCACCGGTCAGCTCTGTGAGGGCAGTTGTGATCCATGTTGGTTTCCGACCAACATGAAACCCTAAATAATATATTCTAATGGAACCCTAATATTATGTAGGACTTTGTGACATATCGTTTGGATCTTGTGACGTGGAGCAAGTGATCGAACGAGCGGTGGGGCATGGGCCCGATCGCTCTTCACACCGGCACCTTTTGTAGTATTCTATCTTAACATGCTTGGTACGGATAGGGTATCGGGAAGATCGTGGTACGTTGGTCTCCGATATTGATGTTGTCCCACCATCGTTGGGTGGTACCGAGGGATTCCGAGTCGACGCTGCCTTGTCCACGATGCTTTAGCTCTATCTCTATGCCGTAGGGTGTCGTGTTGGGATAGGGTCTACCCGCGTATTGTTTCTATCCTAGTGGGTTAGTTGCGGATAGGGTATCGGGGGAGGTGAGGTCTAGGAGGTCTCCGACCCGGCCGCACGCCTAGCTCTATCTCTATGCCGTAGACGGCCGGCGGATAGAGCATACATTGTTGACATATAGGATTGGTTAGTTGCGAGCCCGGTTTGCAGCCCCGGCCGAGGGGCTTAGGTACCGGTATGGGTAGAGTATCGGGAGGTGCGGGTATACCTTAGCTCTATCTCTATTCCATGATGGGTGCATGTGGGTTGGTGGTAGTGTGATTATCGTGGCGACGCCACACACTCGTGTATAGAGGTGCGGGGGGCCACCAAACCTTTCTATAGCACATTGCAAACTTAAAACCGGACCACAAAGCATAAAATGATTGTTACTCATGCATAATCTTGTGAAACTGTCGATTGCCTTATTGAGCCGTGTTGTGTGCTCACCCTTTGTATATACATTGTTTTAGATCCGATGCAAAGTTATACCGTGGATGATTACGTAAACGCCCGGCGTATGGTGGTGCTGCGACGTTAGACGTACGGGCGGGACGGACGAGCATGACGCTCATGCGAGTGCCCTTCTCGCGTACGTGATGGATTTTATTTATTGGTTTCAGTTATTTTTGGTTTGTTATTAAGAGATGTAATAGATTATTATTTTATGATTGAATTTGAATAATGGGATATTTATTTAAATTATCAATAGATGCTCAGTTCATTCTATTTAAAGTCTTCCGCTGTACATTTATATTCTGATTGTGGTTATGTGTAATTGGTTTGTATGGGTGGACACGGCCTATTCGAGATCCTGGTGTGAACCGTTGGTTCAATGACGGTTCACTCACACCATTCTGGTTGGATCAGAATTTGGGGTGTGACAAGTGAAGTCGCATTCCTAGGCCACGTGGTATCCGCAGAAGGAATCAAAGTGGACCCCAGCAAAATCGAGGCTATTGTGAAGTGGGAAGCACCAAAGAGCGTTTCAAAAATTAGAAGTTTTCTGGGTCTAGCTGGTTATTATCGGAGATTCGTAGAAGACTATTCTCGGATTATCGTACCTCTCACCAGTTTGACTAAGAAAGGTGAAAAGTTTGTATGGACCGACAAATGTGAGAAGAGCTTCCAGATATTGAAGGCCAGATTGATATCCGCCCCAATTTTGACCATTCCCGCTCCAGGACAGACATTTACTTTATACACCGATGCATCGGGACTGGGATTAGGATGTGTGCTTATGCAAGGAGAGCAAGTAATTGCTTATGCGTCAAGACAGTTGAAGGTACATGAGAAAAATTATCCCACTCATGATTTGGAGCTAGCGGCAGTAGTACATGGTGTCAAGATATGGAGACATTACTTATACGGGGAGAAATTCCAGATTAAATCGGACTATAAAAATCTTACTTATTTATTTAATCAGAAGGAGTTGAATATGAGACAAAGAAGATGGCTGGAACTATTGAAAGACTATGATTGTGATATCCAGTATCATCCGGGAAAAGCGAACGTAGTAGCGGATGCATTAAGCAGAAAAGCAATGATTAAATCTCAAGGAGAAGTTAGCACGACTGCAGCAATGTGTACTAACGGAATAGTGTTCAATCACGGCAACGAGCAGTATGTGATAGATACAGTGGATGGATCAGCCAACCAAGGGTTTATTCATCGGTTCTCGAATATGTTCGCGGCATTGAAGATTATACCGGATATAGTGGACGAAGTGAAAACAGCTATCAAATCAGATCCTTATCTGATAACGGTACAAGAAGATATTGAGAAAGATAGGACCAACCCTGAGTTCACCTTGGATGACGAGAAGGTACTGAAATATAAAGGGAGAATATGTGTACCTGAAATAGAAAGTATGGACATTAGACACCGACTGATGAAGGAAGCCCATACCACCATCTATTCGATACATCCTGGAAGCACAAAAATATATCATGATCTAAAGAAGCTATATTGGTGGAGGGGAATGAAAGCAGATGTGGCTAAGTTCGTGTCTCAATGCCTAAATTGTCAGAAAGTAAAGGCTGAACGACAAAGACCCGTAGGACTATTACAGCCATTACCAGAACCAGCATGGAAATGGGACTACATCACTATGGACTTCGTCACAGGACTACCATTGACTCCTCGAGTAGTTGACGCAGTTTGGGTGATTGTGGACCATCTAACTAAAACAACTCGCTTCATATCGATACGACCCCAATATACACTAGAAAGGTTAGCAAAGCTGTATGTGGATAATATTGTTCGGTTACATGGTGTTCTAGAAAGCATTGTGTCCGATAGAGATCCACGATTTACTTCCAAATTTTGGGAAGGACTGTAAAAGGCTATGGGTACGACATTGAAGTTTAGTACTGCATTCCGCCCCTAGACAGACGGATAGTCAGAGCGTACAATCCAGATTCTAGAAGATATGCTACGAGCATGTGTGATTGATTTCAAAGGATCATGGGACAAAAAGTTACCATTGATTGAGTTCGCCTATAACAACAGCTATCAGGCTACTATACAGATGTCACCTTATGAAGCACTGTATGGCAGAAAGTGTCGAACTCCCTTGTTTTGGATTGAAGTTGGAGAACGTAGTATTGTTGGACCGGAATTTGTTGAAGAGACTTGTCGAGTGGTTGACATCATCAAGGAAAGAGTGAGAACAACTCAGAACCGTCAGAAGCAATATGCAGATACTCGACGAAGAGATCTAGAGTTCGCCGTAGGTGATAAAGTATTTTTGAAGGTATCGCCTATGCGAGGATTGAAGAGGTTCGGACAGAAAGGGAAGCTAAGTCCAAGATATGTCGGGCCATATGAAATTCTAACTAAGCGTGGAAAAGTAGCTTATCAGTTAGCACTACCACCATCTATGTCAAGTATGCACGACGTATTTCACATTTCCCTATTGAAGAAGTATGTCAAAGATCCAACGCATGTCTTGACAGTAGATTTGTCGGAATTGACTGATGATTTGACATTCGAAGTAACACCAACATAAATCACCAACCGAAAGGTTCAACGTCTACGCAATAAAGATATCTACTATGTTAAGGTCATATGGAAAAGTAGAGACATGGAAGAAATTACATGGGAAGAAGAAAATGCTATGCGGAAACAATACCCACACTTATTTGATTCAGAAGGTACGTACAATTTCGAGGACAAAATTTTTATAAGTTGGGGGGAGTTGTAAGACCCGTGTTAGTCTAACCCGGTCTTACCACTTTGAACCAGGTTTACCCATCATGGTCGAGTCAAGTGGACCAAGGGCGTGAAGGAGATCGAGATCCCAGGTATAAAATCGACCCAAAAACACTTAAATTCAGGGGAGGGTCGCACACCCAGCTAAGCAGGGTCAGACCTCCCAAAACATAAAGTCAGACCCTCAGTTTTGAAGGGAGGGTCGGACAGCTTAAGACCCTAGGGTCGACGGGTTCATCGACCCTCCCATCGACCCTCGGTTTCTGAAGAATATAGAAATTAGGAAATTTCTATATTTTTCGATTGGGATTCTTTCCAAATCTCAATGGGACTTATTTAGGATGTTCTTAGTCTATTTAAAGGACGTCCCTAGGCCACTTTCACTCCTTTCACAACCCTAATCGAATTGAGAGAAAGAGAGGAGAAGGAAAGAGGAAGAAGAAAGGGAAGGAAGAGAAATTAAGCCAAAAGAGAAGAGTTGCAGAGAAAGATTAATCTTCTCAGGTATGGATACTAATTCTATGAGTTTCTACAGACCTTAGGGCAGTTATTGATGAGAATGTGATCTCGGAGAAACCCAAACCATTAAGCTATGGTTAGGTTTTCATGGAAAACCATAGGAGGATGCATGAAAACTATTTAGATGGATTATACATGGTTCTAGACCATGGAATGAATGTTGAATGAATGTAGGAAGCAAGCCATAGGACCCCAAACACGAAGAATGGATTAAAAAGTGGAAATTGGACCAGAGTGCACCGAGGGTCGCACCTAGGGTCGATAGGCCATCCGACCCTAGGTGTTTCTGACCATCGACCCTCAGCATTCGGGAAGTCCAGAAAGAGGGGAGGGTCGACAGGCCCATCGACCCTAGCATCGACCCTCAGTTGACAGAATGGTTTTAAATTCTGAATTAATTCTAATTAAATTCTATCGACTTTGTTAGGTCTTCTAGCAATATAATAACAATATAAAGGTGATTCTAAAGCTTGGGAAAATATCTATTAGCAAGCTAAGGTGAGGAACCTTAACTCCAAACTAAATTGGTTAATAATAAACTGTTTTCTATTTCTTGAGTCCTATGCTATGCTTGATTCTATGTGAATATGTTGTAATGTGCATACAACATGCCATCCAATATTTCTATTACTTGTTCATGCATATTTACTTTCTTGTTTATAACATGATGATGATGATGATGATAGGAATAGGCATGTGCTTGTATGTGTGTGGTTGATGTGCTTGATGCGAGCGAGTATCAGGGGAGGTGTGATGAGAACGTCAATAAACATTAACCTTTGGCGGGTCTCAGCACTTTAGCTCTATCTCTAACTCAAGTCTTGTGCATTGGCATCGTCGTATCGCCATTACTTTAGCAGAACTATTATGTCGTAGAGTATCAGGGGAGGTGGTCTCGGTCCTTGTAGTCTCTGACTCTACCGGGGGGCCTTAGCTCTATCTCTATGGGAATTTTGAGGGATGCTGGGGTGAGGCCTTGGATACACTGTTTGGCATTAGGATTGGTTAGTTGCGAGCCCAGTTTACAGCCCTCGCCAACAGGGGCTTACGTGTTGGTATGACACTATATAGCAATAAACGTTGACCTTAGTTATATAATGTTCATGATTGGGTGCATGTTAGTGACGATAAACGTGATCTTCGGGTAACGTCACACACTCGTGTATAGAGGCGGAGTCAATAAACGCGACCTTTGGCTACCTCAACCTTTCTATAGCATACTGCAAACTTTAAACCAGACCAAAGATGTAAATTGATGTGCATGCATATGTATTATTGCATTATTTTGGCTACTCACTGAGCCGTGTTGTGTGCTCACCCCTCGACGTCGAATATTTTTAGTTGATGATGCAGGTTATACAGTTGAAGACTATGTGAATGCGTCTGCGTACGGGAACGTGGCATCGATGGACGCTGAAGCTGAAGTAGATACACACGACTCCTCTTGCGAGTGCAACTCGTGTGTATTTGATTAGATATTTTATAGGTTTCTTCCATTGGATTTATAAAGACATGTATTTGGTATTTAAATATTAATGTCTCAGTTGAAAACAGAATAATTTGCTATTAAATTAATGATATCATCTTAGTTGCTCAGTTCATTTTATTATAAATTTTCCGCTATTGTGTATTACTCTGATTATGATTATGGATGTGTGAAAGTTTGGATAAAACGGGGATAGCCTATTCGAGATCCTGGTTGAACCGTTGGTTTATTAGCGGTTCATCTCACCATTCTGGTTTGACCAAAAATTGGGGTGTAACAGCAACAATACATATGCATGCAGTTAAATCATATCTTTGGTCTGGTTTATAGTTTGCAATGTGCTATAGAAAGGATAGGTAGCTGCCGCACCTCTATACACGAGTGTGTGGAAATGCCCAATGAAAACAGCACTGTCGCCCCACATGCACCCAGAATGGCACAATATACATCCCATGAAAAACGGTCATGGCTGTACCGGTTGATACCATACCAACAAATAAACCCCTGCTGGCTAGGGTTGCAAACTGGACTCGCAACTAACCAATCCTAATGCCAAACAAGGTATCCAAGGCCTCACCCCAAAGATCCCTCAGAACATCCATAGAGATAGAGCTAAGGCCCCCCGGTAGAGTCAGAGACTACAAGGACCGAGACCACCTCCCCTGATACTCTACGACATAATAGTTCTGCTAAGGTAATGGTGATACGACGAGTGGACATGACTTGAGTAGAACCATGGCATAATATACCCCGATGAAAACGGTATCGAAGTACCGGTTGATACCATTCCTACGCGCACCATATACACTGGCCAAACACAAACATTCACATGCCTATTCCTATCATCATCATCATCATCATGTTATAAATTGTAAAGTAAATATGCATGAACAAATAATAGAAATATTGGATGACATGTTGAATGCACATACAAGCATACACGCATAGAATCAATATGGCATTGGACTCAAGAATATTATTAACCAATTAGTTTAGGTCTTGTCCCTCACCTTAACTTGTTAATAGATTCTCTTTCAAGCTTTAGAATCACCTTTATATTGTTATTATATTGCTAGAATACCTAACAAAGTCGATAGAATTTAATTATAATTAATTCTGAATTTAAAAACCATACTGTTAACTGGGGGTCGGAGGTAGGGTCGGAGTAGTGATCGACCCTGGGTGCGACCACCCCTATTCTGGACTTCCCGAACACTGGGGGTCGTTGCTCTGGGTCTGGTAGGGTCGATTGGCCATCGACCCCCTATGCGACTCCCTGTGGGTTTTGGTCGATTTTCCTTCCTTTCAGTCCAATCTTCATGTTTGGGGTCCTATGGCTTGCTCCTACAGTCCATTCTACACACATTCCATGGTCTAAAATCATGAATCATTCATCTACATAACTTTCATGAGTACCTCCATGGTTTTCCATGAAGACCTAACCATGGGTTGATGGTTTGGGTTTCTCCGAGATCATACTCTCTTCATTATCTAACCTAAGGTCTGTAGAAACTCATGGAATTAGTGTCCATACCTGAAAAGAATACTCCTTCTCTGCAACTCTTCTCCTTTTTGCTTTCTTCTCTTCTTTGCTTCTCTTCTTCTTCTCTTCCTTCTCTTCTTCTTTCTCTCAATTCAATTAGGGTTGTAAAAGAGGCTTAAGGATGTCCTTTTTATAGATTAGAAACTCCTAAAATAAGTCCCATTGAGATTTGGAAAGAGTCCAACCGAAATTAAGAAACTTTCCTAATTTCTGTTTCTGTCGGCAACTGGGGGTCGATGAGGGGGTCGATGATCCCGTCGACCCCTGGTTCCTAAAGTATCCGACCCCCTGTAAAACTGGGGGTCTAACTGCCACACCCCAATTCCACACACTTCAGAATGGTGTGATGAACCGCTAAATAGCCAACGGTTCAACCAGGATCTATAATAGGCTATCCCCGCGTTATCGAAACTTTACACGCATCCACAATCATAATCAGAGTAAATACATATTAGCGGAAATCTTATAAATAAATGAACTGAGAACTAAAATGATATTAATAATTTAATAGAAAATTATTCTGTATCAAACCGAGACATAAATAATCAAGTATCAAATACATGTCTATAAATCCAATAAAGAAACCTACAAAAATATCTAATCGAATACACACGAGTTGCACTCGCAAAAGGAGTCGTGTGTATCGTCTTCAGCTCCAACTTCCATAGCTGCTACAGTTCCGTACGTCGACGCGTTCATGTAATCTTTAACTGTATAACCTGCATCATCAACTAAAAATATTCGACGTCGAGGGGTGAGCACACAACACGGCTCAGTGAGTAGCCAAAACAATGCAACATTACATATGCATGCAAAAAGTCAATTCATATCTTTGGTCTTGGTTTATAGTTTGCAATGTGCAATAGAAAAGTTGGGTGGTCAAAGGTTAACGTTTATTGACACCGCCTCTATACACAGGGTGTGGAAGCCCGCCCGAAGGTTAACGTTTATCGTCGTCCCCATCCACCCTACCATAACATTATACAACAAAGGTTAACGTTTATTGCTATATAATGCTATACCAACACGTAAGCCCCCCGTTAGCGAGGGCTTGCAAACCGGGCTCGCTACTAACCAATCCTAATGCCAAACAAGGTATCCAAGGCCTCACCCCAAAGATCCCTCGGAACATCCATAGAGATAGAGCTAAGGCCCCCGGTAGAGTCAGAGACTACAAGGACCGAGACCACTTCCCCTGATACTCTATGACATAATAGTTCTGCTAAGGTAATGACGATACGACGATGCCAATGCACAAGACTTGAGTTAGAGATAGAGCTAAAGTGCTGAGACCCGCCAAAGGTTAACGTTTATTGACGTTCTCATCACACCTCCCCTGATACTCGCTCGCATCAAGAACATCAACCACACACATACAAGCACATGCCTATTCCTATCATCATCATCATCATCATGTTATAAACAATAAAGTAAATATGCATGAACAAGTAATAGAAATATTGGATGGCATACTGTATGCACATTACAAACATATTCGCATAGAATCAAACATGGCATAGGACTCAAGAAATAGAAAACAGTTTATTATTAACCAATTTAATTTGGGGTTAAGGTTCCTCACCTTAGCTTGCTAATAGATATTTTTCCAAGCTTTAGAATCACCTTTATACTGTTATTATATTGATAGCAAACCTAACAAAGTCGATAGAATTTAATTAGAATTAATTCGGAATTTAAAAACCACTCTGTCAACTGAGGGTCGATGCTAGGGTCGATGGCTCTATCGACCCTCCCTCCATTCTGAACTTCCCGAATGCTGAGGGTCGATGGTCAGAAACACCTAGGGTCGGAAGGTCTATCGACCCTCGGTGCGACCCTTGGTGCACTCTGGTCCAATTTCCACCTTTAATCCATTCTTCGTGTTTGGGGTTCTATGGCTTGCTTCCTACATTCATTCAACAGTCAATCCATGGTCTAGAACCATGTATAATCCATCTAGATAGCTTTCGTGCATCCTCCTATGGTTTTCTATGAAAACCTAACCATGGATGGATGGTTTGGGTTTCTCCGAAATCCTACACTCAACCATATCTAACCTAAGGTCTGTAGAAACTCATGGAGTTAATATCCATACCTGAGAAGATTACTTTTCTCTGCAAATTCTTCTCCTTTTTGCCAAGCCTTCTTCCTAGCCTCCTTTCTTCCTCTTTTCCTTCTTCTCTCTTCTCTCAATTCAATTATGGTTGTGAAAGGAGTGAATGTGGCTTAGGGACGTCTTTTAAATAGACTAGGAATGTCCTATAATAGTCCCATTGAGATTTGGAAAGAATCCCAACCGAAAATTAGGAAATTTCCTAATTTCAGTTTTGTCAGAAATCGAGGGTCGATAGGAGGGTCGATGATCCCGTCGACCCTAGGGTCTTAAGCTGTCCGACCCTCCCTTCAAAACTGAGGGTCTGACTTTCTGTTTTGGGAGGTCCGACCCTGCTTAGCTGCGTATGCGACCCTTCCCTAAAATTAAGTGTTTTTGAGTCGATTTTATACCTGGGATCTCGATCTCCATCATGCCCTTGGTCCATTTGACTCGACCATAATGGGTAAACCTGGTTCAAGGTGGTAAGACCGGGTTAGTTTGACACGGGTCTTACAACTCCCCCCAACTTATAAAAATTTCGTCCTCGAAATTGTACGTACCTTCTGAATCAAACAAGTCAGGGTATTGCTTTCTCATAGCCTTTTGTTCTTCCCATGTAATCTCTTCCATGTCTCTACTTTTCCATGTGACCTTAACTTAGTAGATATCTCTGTTGCGTAGACGTTGAACCTTTCGACTAGTGATTTCCGTTGGTGTTACTTCAAATGTCAAATCATCAGTCAATCCTGGCAAATCCACTGTCAAAACATGTGTTGGGACTTTGACATACTTCTTCAATAAGGATATGTGGAATACGTCATGCACACTTGACATAGATGGTGGTAGTGCTAACTGATAAGCTACTTTTCCATGCTTAGCAGGAATTTCATATGGCCCGACGTATCTTGGACTTAGTTTTCCTTTCTGTTCGAACCTCTTCAATCCTCGCATAGGCGATACTTTCAAAAATACTTTATCACCCACGGCGAACTCTAGATCTCTTCGTCGAGTATCTGCGTATTGCTTCTGACGGTTCTGAGCTACTCTTACTCTTTCTTTGATGATGTCGACCACTCGACAAGTCTCTTTAACAAATTCCGGTCCAACAATACTACGTTCTCCAACTTCATTCCAAAACAGGGGAGTTTGACACTTCCTACCATACAGTGCTTCATAAGGTGACATCTGTATAGTAGCCTGATAACTGTTATTATAAGCGAACTCGATCAATGGTAACTTCTCGTCCCATGATCCCTTGAAATCAATCACACAAGCTCGTAGCATATCTTCTAAAATCTGGATTGTACGCTCCGACTGTCCGTCCGTCCGTGGATGGAATGCGATGACGAACTTCAATGTTGTACCCATGGCCTTTTGCAGTCTTTTCCAAAATTTGGAAGTAAATCGTGGGTCTCTATCGGACACAATGCTTTCTGGAACACCATGTAACCGAACAATATTATCCACATACAGCTTTGCTAACCTTTCCAGTGTATACTGGGGTCGTATCGGTATGAAGCGAGCTGTTTTAGTCAGACGGTCTACTATCACCCAAACTGCGTCAACTACTCGAGGAGTCAATGGTAGTCCTATGACGAAGTCCATAGTGATGCAGTCCCATTTCCATGCGGGTTCCGGTAACGGCTGTAACAATCCTGCGGGTCTTTATCGTTCAGCCTTTACTTTCGGACAATTTAGGCATTGAGACACGAACTTGGCTATATCTGCCTTCATTCCCCTCTACCAATACAGTTTCTTTAGATCATGATACATTTTTGTGCTTCCAGGATGTATCGAGTAAATGGTGGTATGGGCTTCCTTCATCAGTCGGTGTCTAATGTCCATATTTTCTGTTTCGGGTACACATATTCTTCCTTTGTATTTCAGTACCTTCTCATCATCCAAGGTGAACTCAGGGTTAGTCCTACCTTTCTCAATATCTTCTTGTACTGTTCTTAGATAAGGATCTGCTGTGATAGCTGTCTTCACTTCGCCCACTATATCCGGTATAATCTTTAATGCCGCGAACATGTTCAAAAATCGATGAATAAATCCTTGGCTAGCTATTCATCCGTGGTATTTATCACATATTGTTCATTGCCGTGATTAAACACCATTCCGTTGGTATACATTGCTGCAGTCGTGCTAACTTCTCCTTGAGATTTTATCATTGCTTTTCTGCTCAATGCATCTTCTACTACGTTCGCTTTTCCCGGATGATACTGGATATCACAATCATAGTCCTTCAATAGTACCAACCATCTTCTTTGTCTCATATTCAACTCCTTCTGATTAAATAGGTAAGTAAGACTTTTATGGTCCGACTTAATATGAAATTTCTCTCCGTATAGGTAGTGTCTCCATATCTTGACAGCATGTACTACTGCCGCTAACTCCAAATCATGAGTGGGGTAATTTTTCTCATGTACCTTCAACTGTCTCGAGGCATACGCAACTACTTGCTCTCCTTGCATAAGCACACATCCTAATCCCAATCCCGATGCATCAGTGTATAAGGTAAATGTCTATCCCAGAATGGGAATGGTCAAAATTGGAGCGGATATCAATCTGGTCTTCAATGTTTGAAAACTCTTTTCACACTTATCCGTCCATACGAACTTTTCTCCTTTTTTGGTCAAACTGGTGAGAGGTACGGCAATCCGAGAATAGTCTTCTACAAATCTTCGATAATAACCAGCTAGACCCAGAAAACTTTTAATTTCTGAAACACTCTTTGGTGCTTCCCACTTCACTATAGCCTCGATCTTACTGGGGTCCACTTTGATTCCTTCCGCGGATACTACATGGCCTAGAAAGGTGACTTCAGTTAGCCAAAACTCACACTTCAAAAATTTGGCGTATAACTTCTCTTTCCTTAAACGCTGTAGGGCTGCGTTTAGGTTCTTGACATGGGTTTCCTTGTCCTTGGAGTATACCAATATGTCATCAATAAATACTATGACCGACGTATCCAACATATCGTGGAAAACCCGGTTCACAAGTTCCATGAATGTTGCCGGTGCATTAGTTAGTCCGAAGGACATCACTAGGAACTCATAATGTTCGTATCTTGTCCTGAAAGTTGTCTTCGGAATGTCACCTTCTTTAATCTTCAGTTGATGATAGCCTGATCGAAGATCGATCTTTGAAAATACCTTCGCTCCTTGTAACTGATCGAACAAGTCATCGATCCGGGGTAGTGGATATCGATTCTTGATTGTCAGCTTATTCAACTCTCGATAGTCGATGCATAATCGAACGCTACCATCCTTCTTCTTTACGAACAACACCGATGCTCCCCATGGAGATATACTGGGTCTAATATAACCCTTATCCAGCAGTTCTTGTAATTGCACTTTTAATTCCTTCAGTTCAGTAGGAGCCATTCTATAAGGTGCTTTTGATACTGGTGCGGCTCCAGGTATAAGGTCTATTATAAACTCCGTGGCTCGGTCGGGTGGTAGTCCGGGTAGTTCCTCCGGAAATACATTAGGAAAATCCCGCACGACATCAATATCTTCCATTCGTGGCACGTCCTTGGTTAGGTCGACCACTGATACTAGATATCCGACCGCTCCTTTCTCAAGGCACTTCTTAGCCTTTAATGCCGAGAGTATGAGCTTGCGTCTCCTGGGAAGTTTGGTTCCCGAGAAACTGAATTCTGCTCCTTCTTTGTCTTTGAACGTTAGCTTCTTCTCGGCGCATAACAGATTTGCAGAGTGCTGAGCTAACCAGTCCATTCCCAAGATGATGTCGAAGTCTGCCATCTCAAGTTGTATTAAGGTTGCATCCAAGGTCTGCTCTCCAATGAGAATTGGACATGGTCCATAACCTTTCTCTAATTCCACTTCTAGTCCCATCGGTGACCGTACAAGTAATTTGTAGTCTAATGTTTTGATGGGCAGATTGGTCTTCTTTCCAAACGACACAGATATAAATGAATGAGTAGCCCCTGAATCAAAGAGTACTCTGGCGGGTACGCCATTGATAGGTACGATACCTGTGATTCGTTTTTACTTAGTCTACATGCTCAATCAATTCTAATTATAGCCTTACAAGTTTCGGTCATACCTGTGACCACATCGGGCGATGCGGCAGCATCCTCTGATGTAACGGCATATACCCGTCCTTGATGGAGTTGCTTCTTGGGTTTTGGGCACTCTCTTGCCATATGCCCTGGTTGGTTGCAGTTATAGCACTTCGGGGCTTCAACATTTGACTTGGGCAGAGGTTGAGCTGCGGGGATAGTCTTGGTTGCAGCGTTAAAATTCTGAGGACGGAAAGGTTTATACGTCCTGTTATTGCCTCCATTGTAAGAGTTTCCGGCTGGTCTCTTGATTCCTCTGCTCTGGGAGAAATAACTCTCCTTTTGGCTCGATTCGATCACTCGAGCAATCTGAACAGCTTCGTTGTATATGTTCTTCTCTAGTCCCAAAACATGTTCTCTTATACTTCCTCTTAGTTCCGCGACAAATCTACGGGTTTTTGTATCTTCTTCTTGCATACTAGCCGGTGCAAAGAAAAACAGCTCTTTGTAGCGCTGTTGATATGCATCTACGGTCATCTGTCCCTGGTACAAACTCAGGAACTCTTTTTCCATTGAATCTCTGAAGCTTCTTGGGAAATACTTCTCGAAGAATGCTTCTTTGTATATAGCCCATGTCAGTAGGGCGTGCTTGGTCAATAAGTATGTCTTTGTAGATTTCCACCAATGGTGTGCGTCTCCTTTGAGCATGAACGTGGCGCATAACACTTTCTCTTCCTCAGTGATAGTCATCATAAGGAAGTTCCTTTCCATTTCGTCTATCCAGTGTGCTGGCCACAGTGGATCAGACGGCTTACCGTTGAATTCTCTCGGTTTCATTTTCAAAAATCTCTCCACTAGCTGGGAGTGATCCAGTTGATTTTGGTATGCCCCAAACATAGGGGGTGGATACTGATAGTTCCCTTGGGCTGCTTCTGGGACTTGCACTGGAATTGGTGCAGCCGGTTGTTGAGGTGTCTGTTGAGCTGGGTGGTTACCCACTGGTGCTGCACTAGCTTGCCCAGTGTGCATGGCTGCAGCCTGAGTGGCTTGAAACATAACTCCCATTGCAACCTGCATTTGAGCTTGTGCGTGTTGCATCTGCTGTAGTTGTTGGGCCAGATTCATAACCACATTTGCTAGCTCCGGTGGTGGAGGTGGCAAATTTGTAGGGCCCGCTGGTTCTGGATTACCCTGTGCATGGTTATTCTCTTGACTAGTCTCCTCCACTGGTGGTGGTGGTGGGATTGTATTTTGGGTTTGTCGGGTAACTCTACGTCCAGACATATTTGCTTTCGAGATGGATGGTGCCTGAAAATCATCAAAATCAGTGAGAAATTATTTATACTTCATGTAGGCACGTTAACCGATATAAAATTCAAAATCTCCAATTGATTCTGAAATAAATACTGTCTTTTCTATGTAGGGTCGATGGTGAGGGTCGCTGGTGTGTCCGACCCTTAGTATCCGACCCTGGGAATGACCTGTTCTTCCCGAGAGCTGAGGGTCGATGCGAGGGTCGATGGGTATCCGACCCTCAGTCCGACCCTCGATTTTCTGTCAGATTCCCGAGAGCCGAGGGTCGATTGGAGGGTCGATCCGAGGGTCGATGGTGTCAGTCGAATTGTCCGACCCTCGGACCAAAAATCAAATTTTTAAGATCTGATTCTGGGTCAATTCTCACTATTCCTCCTCCGTTTCGACTCGTCTCTACTCTCCGAGTTGCTACAGTGCTACTTCACTATTGTGGATCGTTCTTAGTCCGAGTTTCGACATCCACATCACCTCTACAGGTAAAATTTCCCAACTTTCCCTGTTTTAGGTTTTTATTTCTAGGTTTTTGCTCATTTAGCTCGTATTTTCCAAATTAAACTTTTTCCAACCGTAAAAATTCTATTTTTATTGGGGGCTTTTGTTATTGGGGTCTTGAGAAATGAAAGCCCTCAAAAAATTTTCAGTTTCATCGGTTGGTTATCGAGAAACTTAAATTTTTCTCTTTTTGCCCTAATTTATCGAAATTTTTGATTTTTCTTGAATTTCTTCAAATTGGACATCGTCAGTTAAAATTTCCTACTGCATGTGGGTTGTAGGATATGTTTAAACCTTCGTAAGTCCTTATGCCCACTTGTATGGCAAGAAATGGGGCTTTATGGTCAACTTACGTCGTTATTAAATCAAATTTCGGATTTTTATTCTGCTAGCTCCTTGTTTATTTTCTCCTTCTTATTTTGCAGATACTATGGCCCATACCAAAGTGCCAAGATTGTGTGATCCACTCCGCTTCCGTTTGAATGAAGCTGAGGCACAGTATGCTGACTATGCCCGTAAGAAAGTGGAAGGGGGTCGCATGGTGAACTTGGCTGAGCTAGCCTTGTTCAATGTGGAGGGAGCATTCGGTGATATGGGGTGGCTCCCTGTCATCACATACGACGCGTGCACCTGTCTAGACTTGGTGCGCCAGTTCTATTGTAATCTCCAGGTGGTGGGGAATTACAATGATGCTGAGCACGGCCAGGAGTTACGCATCACTAGCTACGTCAAGGGGGTGCACATCTCCTTTGATTATCGACAGCTGGCCGATCTGTTGGGCATTGCCTATGATGGCCCTATGGTGTACTGTGCGCCGGGAGAGCCACAGTTTGATGAGATGGAGATGAGAGCTGAGATCGACAACCAGTTGCTCCGTCCCGATAGATGGCAGATGAGAGCTTGTTACTTGCGTCCAGCTCCACGGGTCTTCTGCAAGATTATCCAGCATAATCTGATCCCGCATAGTGGGCATTATGAGAGGGTCTCTCAGCTGACTCAGTTCTTGATCTCATCATGACTCGTCGGCCCGGTCTCGCCTTCCTTACATCATCATGCAGACGATGATTAGTGCCACATTGTCCGGTCATAGGGGTAATCTACCCTATGGATGCATGATTACAGTGCTGCGACCCGTCTGGGGGTGGATCTAGTAGATGAGATGATCCAGGAGAAGACCTTTTCGTCGCCTCTAGATTGGGAGGCTATCTGCAAGATGGGGCTGTGAGATGCGGAGGTTAGTGATGAGGAGAGGAACGCGATGGTGCGCCCTCACACTCGGGTTGAGATGGCTGATGCTGAGGCTGCGCGCTAGGGCTCGTGGGGATCCGGTCGGCGATGATCGCTTATATATGGATGTCGATGCGATACCACCGCCATCACCCACGCATGCGGATAGGGCTGGTACCTGGCTGCGGCGGCTTCGGTACCCGAGACCAGTCCTTCTCATGACGCTGGTCCTTCACGCCCACCTTCCGATATGATGGAGATGCTGCAGGAGATCAGGGATGCTCAGCGTAGATCTGATCTGAGGATGGATGAGCTGTTGGCTGCTCAGCACGCATCAGATGCGCGGATGGGAGAGCTCCTAGAGGTGCAGCATACGACTGACCAGAGGATAGCCGGTCTCACAGCTAGTCTCCAGACGACCCAGACCCAGGTGGCCTGGTTGACTAGGGTCTATGCTGAGGACTATGACAGAGATCGTGAGGCACCGCCTCCTCCTTCGCCTCCAGCTTCTTGATTTGTACTTTACTTTTCTTGTACTACAGAGTAACTGTCCGGGTTGTGAACTGTACTCTGCTTTAGCGATGTATATACGTTTTGTTTCTCTTACTCATTGTATGTAACTGGTTTTCTCTTTAATAGATGCATTATTCTCTTTTTAATTCGGTTTCAATCATCACTTGTGCTTACAATGTGTTTGTATTAAAGCTTTTAATTTATCCTATCTCAGTTCACAATGGTCTTGAATGTGTGTCAGTTCGGCGGGCAAAACCTGAGATGCTCTGATACCAAGTTGTCACACCCCAATTCCGCACACTTCAGAATGGTGTGATGGACCGCTAAATAGCCAACGGTTCAACCAGGATCTCTAATAGGCTATCCCCGCGTTATCCAAACTTTACACGCATCCACAATCATAATCAGAGTAAATACACATTAGCAGAAATCTTATAAATAAATGAACTGAGAACTAAAATGATATTAATAATTTAATATAAAATTATTCTGTATCAAACCAAAAAATAAATAATCAAGTATCAAATACATGTCTATAAATCCAATAAAGAAACCTACAAAAATATCTAATCGAATACACACGAGTTGCACTCGCAAAAGGAGTCGTGTGTATCGTCTTCAGCTCCAACTTCCATAGCTGCTACAATTCCGTACGCCGACGTGTTCATGTAATCTTCAACTGTATAACCTGCATTATCAACTAAAAATATTCGACGTCGAGCGGTGAGCACACAACACGGCTCAGTGAGTAGCCAAAACAATGCAACATTACATATGCATGCAAAAAGTCAATTCATATCTTTGGTCTTGGTTTATAGTTTGCAATGTGCAATAGAAAGGTTGGGTGGTCAAAGGTTAACGTTTATTGACACCGCCTCTATACACAGGGTGTGGAAGCCCGCCCGAAGGTTAACGTTTATCGTCGTCCCCATCCACCCTACCATAACATTATACAACAAAGGTTAACGTTTATTGCTATATAATGCTATACCAACACGTAAGCCCCTGTTAGCGAGGGCTTGCAAACTGGGCTCGCTACTAACCAATCCTAATGCCAAATAGTGTATCCAAGGCCTCACCCCAGCATCCCTCAGAACATCCATAGAGATAGAGCTAAGGCCCCCCGGTAGAGTCAGAGACTACAAGGACCGAGACCACCTCCCCTGATACTCTACGACATAATAGTTCTGCTAAGGTAATGGCGATACGACGATGCCAATGCACAAGACTTGAGTTAGAGATAGAGCTAAAGTACTGAGACCCGCCAAAGGTTAACGTTTATTGACGTTCTCATCACACCTCCCCTGATACTCGCTCGCATCAAGCACATCAACCACACACATACAAGCACATGCCTATTCCTATCATCATCATCATCATCATCATGTTATAAACAATAAAGTAAATATGCATGAACAAGTAATAGAAATATTGGATGGCATGATGTATGCACATTACAAACATATTCGCATAGAATCAAACATGGCATAGGACTCAAGAAATAGAAAACAGTTTATTATTAACCAATTTAATTTGGGGTTAAGGTTCCTCACCTTAGCTTGCTAATAGATATTTTTCCAAGCTTTAGAATCACCTTTATACTGTTATTATATTGATAGCAAACCTAACAAAGTCGATAGAATTTAATTAGTATTAATTCAGAATTTAAAAACCACTCTGTCAACTGAGGGTCGATGCTAGGGTCGATGGCTCTATCGACCCTCCCTCCATTATGAACTTCCCGAATGCTGAGGGTCGATGGTCTGAAACACCTAGGGTCGGATGGTCTATCGACCCTCGGTGCGACCCTTGGTGCACTCTGGTCCAATTTCCACTTTTAATCCATTCTTCGTGTTTGGGGTTCTATGGCTTGCTTCCTACATTCATTCAACAGTCAATCCATGGTCTAGAACCATGTATAATCCATCTAGATAGCTTTCGTGCATCCTCCTATGGTTTTCTATGAAAACCTAACCATGGATGGATGGTTTGGGTTTCTCCGAAATCCTACACTCAACCATATCTTACCTAAGGTCTGTAGAAACTCATGGAGTTAATATCCATACCTGAGAAGATTACTTTTCTCTGCAAATTCTTCTCCTTTTTGCCAAGCCTTCTTCCTAGCCTCCTTTTTTCCTCTTTTCCTTCTTCTCTCTTCTCTCAATTCAATTAAGGTTGTGAAAGGAGTGAATGTGGCTTAGGGACGTCCTTTAAATAGACTAGGAATGTCCTATAATAGTCCCATTGGGATTTGGAAAGAATCCCAACCGAAAATTAGGAAATTTCCGAATTTCAGTTTCGTCGACCGGGTCGATGGGAGGTCGATGATCCCGTCGACCCTGGGGTCTTAAGCTGTCCGACCCTCCCTTCAAAACTGAGGGTCTGACTTTCCGTTTTTGGGAGGTCCGACCCTGCTTAGCTGGGTGTGCGACCCTTCCCTAAAATTAAGTGTTTTTGGGTCGATTTTATACCTGGGATCTCGATCTCCTTCATGCCCTTGGTCCATTTGACTCGACCATAATGGTAAACCTGGTTCAAGATGGTAAGACCGGGTTAGTTTGACACGGGTCTTACACTAACTTTCTGTCTTGGGGGGTCCGACCCTCGCTTGCTGGGTATGCGATCCTCCCCTTAATCTAAGTGTTTTTGGGTCAGTTTAATACCTAGGATCACGATCTCCTTCACGCCCTTGGTCCATTTTGCTCAACCATGATGGGTAGACCTGGTTCAAGGTGGTAAGACCGGGTTAGTTTGATATGGGTCTTACAGCTAAGGTATACCCGCACCTCCCTTAATACTCCACCCATACTAGTACCTAAGCCCCTACTGGCCAGGGCTTGCAAACTGGTCTCGCAACTAACCAATCCTATATGTCATCAATGTAGGCTCTATCCCAGCATAGCCGTCTACGGCATAGAGATAGAGCTAGAGCGTGCAGGTCGGGCTAGAGACTACAATACCTCACCTCCCCCTGATACCCTATCCGCAACAAGCACACAAGGATAGAACAATACGCAGGTAGACCCTATTCCAACATAACTCCCTACGACATAGAGATAGAGCTAAAGCATCGTAGACAAGCCAGCGTCGGCATCGGAGACCACAGTGCCACATCACCATGGCCAGGCCAACATCAACATCAGAGACCATCGTACCACGACCTTCCCCTGATACCCCACCCGTACCAAGCATGTTAAAATAGAATACTACAAAAGTGCCAGTGTGAGGAATGATCCCAGGCCCCATGCCCCACTCCACACACCAACGAAAAAAATAACATGCCTAACAATCACATCCTATTATGCATGAACAATAATAATAACTGAAAGTAAAGGATGGCATGTGAATATGCAGAAACATCACATCATATATATTCAGGGTTATTAACAATGATTTACTGTCCATTAATTATTAGGGTTTAGGTCAGATTCCCTTATCTGACGCTCGTTTGATAGCTTGCTCCACGTCGCAAGATCCAAATGTGCTATCATAAAGTCCTACAAAATATTGGGGTTTCATTAGAATAGTCTTCTTAGGGTTTCACGTTGGTTGGAAACCAACAAAGTCCAAAACTAGCCTTTCAGAGCTGACCGATCGCAACATACCGGTTGCAACTCTGTGAGAAAACTAGCAACCGGTATGGTCGACCGGTATGTCTCTGGAAGACCATACACTTGGTTTTTCGACTGTCATCGATTATTCACTACTGATTCCAGGGTTTCTCCTATCCATTCTAAGTCTGAGCTTTGAGTTAGAGTTATCTCCAACTCATTCAAGTTTAGTTTTGACGATAATCATCCTAGAACTCAAATCTAGGGTTTGACGACAAAGTAGGGTTTTAGATCAATACCTGCTTTGCATGGTATTGATCCAACCATACAACTATCCTAGAGTCATAGAGTAAGAAGAATGATTAAAACACTTACCGTCGAATGGCGTAAGGTGAGCGTCGTCGAACGGCAATGGCGGCACTTCCTTCTTCTTCCTAGCTCCTTCTCCTTCTCTAACCTCCTTCTCCTCTCTTGGGTTTGTGAGAGATAATAGAAAGGATTTGAGGAGGTTTAGAGGTGTTTATATAGGCTAGGTTTAGGGTTTAATAACCCTATTAGGATTAGGAAGGTTCAGATATTAGGGTTTAGGAAAGTGGGACCCGCAGAGATCTAATTCTGGATCTCCGTAGTCAACTACGCAGAGTATACCGGTCGACCGGTACCAAGACTGGTACCGTCGATGGGTCAACATAAAATGACACTTATTTGACCGTCTTTGATCCGATTTTGTACCTGTTTGTCATCCACTCGTCCCGTCTGGCCCGGTGATGATTGGAAGACCTGCTACGACATGAAATCAAGGTTTAGACCGGGTTCACGGAGTGCGGGTCTTACAGACAAACCCGAGCTCCCATCGTCTGCACGTTCCTGTAGTGATAGTCTTCTAGCCATAGGCATTGGGCTTGAACCCAATGGTTGTTTAATCACCCTTGGACATCCCCAAGGATGTGGAACCCATTATGGAACACGTGGAATATATTTTAGTTAGGATAAACAATCCTAGATTATGAAAGAAGGCCAATTCTTCCCTCCTTCTTGCACACAAAGAATTGGAGTCCAACTCCCATTGGAAAAGGATCTTCCCAAGAACTAGGAAAAATCTTCCAACTCCCCTCAAGCATAGGAGCTTCCCATGTAGCAAGAGTAGGACCCCCAAATCTCCTAGTTCGTTGGCAACAAGGAAGGGGAGAGAGGAGTTACACTCAAGACAAAACTCTTCCTCTCCCCCTTCTTATAAATAGCAAACCTAAGTGTTGGACCCCTCTTTGGTTGACGCATGTTTTGGAGAGGGGAGAATAGAGGAGAGGTTTGGAGGAAAAAGAAGGGCTACACCTAAGAGAAGACCTTCCTACAGCAGTCCAACCAAAGCAAGGAAAGACATCTCTAAGGTAACCTCTGGACATCCTTCTATGTTAATCCTCAGACTTGGAAATACCATAGGAGGGTGAAACCATCCTCTAGAAGTAGGGAGACAAGCTCTCCAATAGATATTAATAGCAAAAAAAGCAATCCCTGGAATGCTACCCAAATTTACTTACATCTTGTATTGACAACCTTATGACTAGGAAAGCTTGGTTTGAACCTAAAACCCACGGTGGAAATGACCCACTATTGATTCCAGACCTTGGAATAAGTCTTAGTAGACCGTGGCAAGGAAACCAGGTCATAGAAACCAAGAAGAAAATGTTTAAATGAAACAAAGATCGTCCAGGCTATGCGTGTGGGTGCAGAACCCATCGCCCACACACCATCATTCGCATGATCCTAGAAGGCTTTTTGGTTGGATATATGTTGATCTAAGGTATTGTACGGGCCATGCATACGGAGCACTTTTACCTCCGGACATCATCACCCATATAATCCTTAATTGTGTCAGCACTTATAGATGCAATATTTTTGTGCGGGCTTACACATATGGGTGCATACCATTGCCCACACATCTTCACCCGTACAGTCTATCAATGATAGAATTGAATAATATTAGAACCAGTGACTCATCGACCCAAACCATTGACTAGACCCAAACCATTGATCCTAGGGTACAAACCCAAGGATAATGAGGATACCTAAAATGATTGGACATAAGTCCAAATGATAATAACTACTAATCAAAGCATAATTAACTATTAGGTAAAACTACATGAGAAATCAATGGAAAGCACTCTATCTGCAACAGAGTACTAATGCAGCTTACCACCTAAGGTGAAGGAATTAGCTTGATTTATTTTACTGTTTCTCACATGTATGCTTGCTTGTGGTTGTGCCATTGTGCGATAACATGTCATTCCATATTTTGGTTATATATATATCTTGTTTGTTTGGAACATGGTGTTTGTTTAGCCTATGTGAAAGGACGAAAAGGAGGGGGTTAGCATCCGGACCATGCCATCCATGTGGGCACCGCTTTGCATATTCTAGTATCCTAGTGGGATCCTGACACCTGGAATGGGACAGGAGTCTTAGTCTAAGATGGGGTATGGCCCCTGCATTAGTAGTTATTGATGGTCTAGGATTATCATATCCCGTGGATTGCAATCCTTACTAATAGGGGTTTAGGTATTGGCATATGCTTAATACAAGAAGCCCAATCATTGGCTACGGTGTTCCCCTTTCGAGTATTAGCAGGGTGGGCAACCTGGACATGGATTGGTGGCCCTCCTCTAGTCCCATGTGATTGGTTCTAGAGATGATGTTAGGGTTCTAGGTGTTTTTCCTTAGGCATTGGGTGTACACCCAATAAAGGGTTGAGGCTTAGGGCTTTGATGCCAGGATGAAGCCTGTTACACTCTGTTCTAGACGTATCGGTACTATAAAATTCAACAGGATCTCTCCATCCTATTAGGGCAGAAGAAATTCCCATTCAGGAACGCATGTCACGGTATTCCACATATTAATCCCAGCCATTACTTACAAGATTATCAGAGTAACATAAACATCTCCAAACTTTCATTCCCAATTAAAACATTTATCATAAGCTAAGAGAATCATTATGTAGCGAAAGTCTTATAATTAAAACCAATTATTCAGCTAACTTATTAAGGGTTCAAATTTAAATCCCAAATTATCCAAAAAAATAAAATAAAACTTATCCAAATCCAAAGTAAATAGAACATTGTTTAAAGTTTATTCTCCCATATGAATACGAAGTAAAATAAAATCCCAATCTAATAAAAGAAAACATGGGCACAACCTACGCCAATGAACAACACTAAGAATCGCTCATGGATCACGAACATCTTCCTCAGGCTTGTTGTTCTCATCCTCTACACTGGATGGAAAGCTACTCAAAGCATCGAGCGAAGAACCTAAAAGATCTAAAATAGTTTGTGCGTACAAGGTAAGCTCAACCACCGAGCTTAATAAGAAAACTAAATGTGCAACAAACAAATGCATGCAACTATCAACTACAGTCAGGTAAGATAACTGTAAGTGTCAGCTCAAGACAACCCACGTATGGAGTCTCCAAGTTACCCGGGTCTCCTTTCCAAAATGATGCCGCCTCATTCGGTGTACAACAACATCCCCATGTATGGGTCTATCATTTTGGTACGTACATGACAGTAACTTATCCCAAGTCCACACTACGTCGGACACTTGAGGAGATGATAATCCCACTAGTCGACTCGAACACCCATCTGTATTACGTTGACCGTGGGGAGCATTGCAGCTAGGTTCATATCACCTTTTTATTAAACCCATGCCATTACATAACCCCCTAATGGTTAGGGATACAATTATATAGGTGAATAAATATTTAACTAGTCATGTCCACCTAATTAGTTATATTACTGGACCGTAACATTGCCAAACTTTCGACCCCGTTTGAGCCCCCACATAAGACATTGTGACTTGGCTAAGTTACATATGGTCAATGCAAAGCAGCGCTAGTAAGAAGTGGTGCAAGCATCCCACCCATCTTCCTCCTTACTGACTTAACCAGACATCATGAATCAAACATGGATTCGTCGCCTTCGTGGAAGGGTAGCGAGTGTTTCATTCCACTCATCCTCCAATCCATACTCGGAACTACTGATCCTAAACGCAAGGATACATATGTATGATTACACAAACCAGTATATCGGATGGCATGTTATCAATCTCACACCATCACGCAGCATAATAAATAAAGAAACATACGCAACCAAAAGTTTAGTTCCCTTACTGAAAGCTTAAGGAGTAAACTCGATCGAATAGCTTCCTATCGGAGTCTTCAATTCTCTATCAAAATCATGAGCAATAATTATCCATTAACTTATTGTCCTACAGATATATTCCAGCATTGCTTTATGCTTTTTATTCTTTTATTTACAATGTTATTACTTGTCTGATAAATCATGCATATTGTCTAATGTCTATTTATCATAGCATAGCATCTAGGGATTTATTATTAATTTTGTTTCATTACCGTTCATAGTCTAAGAGTAATTCTAACTTGGTAAATTTGCTGTCCGCACAAGATAGGTGTAGTGTGGATTAGTTCTCCATGAGACAGCTCACTTATTAGATAGAATCCACCTTTTATTAGCCTTAATTCTAAGAAGGACTTCTTTTTAACGAGGTTTAGGGTGTTCTATTCTAGCATCTTAACAGGGGTCCTAGGGTTGAGAAGTAGCTACTGGCCGAGCACTAGAATGTATAGCAGCCAAACAGGCGTGCGGTTGGGCTACGATCGCACCTCACTTGGCTGTTAGGTGTGTCACATCCCAATTCCACACTGTTCAGAATGGTGTGATGAACCTCTAAATAACCAACGGTTCAACCAGGATCTCTAATAGACCATCCCCGCCTTATCCAAACTTTACACACATCCACAATCATAATCAGAGTAAATACACAATAGCGGAAATCTTGTAAATAAATGAACTGAAAACTAAGATGATACCATTAATAATAGAAAATTATTTTGTGTTTAACTGAGACATAAATATTTAAGTACCAAATACATGTCTTATAAATCCAATAAAGAAACCTATAAAAATATCTAGTCAAATACACACGAGTTGCACTCGCAAGAGGAGTCGTGTGTATCATCTTTAGCTCCAGCGTCCATGGCTGCTATATTCCCATATGTAGACGCGTTCATATAATCTTCGACTGTATAACCTGCATCATCAATTAAAAATATTCGACGTCGAGGGGTGAGCACACAACACGGCTCAGTGAGTAGCCAAAACAATGCAACAATACATATGCATGCAAAAAGTCAATTTATATCTTTGGTCCGGTTTATAGTTTGCAATGTGCAATAGAAAGGTTGGGTGGTCAAAGGTTAACGTTTATTGACACCGCCTCTATACACAGGGTGTGGAAGCCCGCCCGAAGGTTAACGTTTATCCTCGTCCCCATCCACCCTACCATAACAATATACAACAAAGGTTAACGTTTATTGCTATATAATGCTATACCAACACGTAAGCCCCTGTTAGCGAGGGCTTGCAAACTGGGCTCGCTACTAACCAATCCTAATGCCAAACAGTGTATCCAAGACCTCACCCCAGAATCCCTGAGAATGCCCATAGAGATAGAGCTAAGGCCCCCCGGTAGAGTCAGAGACTACAAGGACCGAGACCACCTCCCCTGATACTCTACGACATAATAGATCCGCTAAGGTAATGGCGATACGACGATGTCAATGCACAAGACTTGAGTTAGAGATAGAGCTAAAGTGCTGAGACCCACCAAAGGTTAACGTTTATTGACGTCCTCATCACACCTCCCCTGATACTCGCTCGCATCAAGCACATCAACCACACACATACAAGCACATGCCTATTCCTATCATCATCATCATCATCATGTTATAAACAATTAAATAAATATGCATGAACAAGTAATAGAAATATTGGATGGCATGCTGTATGCACATTACAACATATTCGCATAGAATTAAGCATGGCATAGGACTCAAGAAATAGAAAAACAGCTTATTATTAATCAATTTAGTTTTGGGTTAAGGTTCCTCACCTTAGCTTGCTAAAAGATCAAGCTTTAGAATCACCGTTATAACGTTATTATATTGCTAACAAACCTAACAAAGTCGATAGAATTTAATTAGAATTAATTCGGAATTTGAAACCATCCTGTCAACTGAGGGTCGATGCTAGGGTCGATGCTAGGGTCTATCGGTCTATCGACCCTCCCTCCATTCTGGACTTCCCGAATGCTGAGGGTCGATGGTCAGAAACACCTAGGGTCGGATGGTCTATCGACCCTCGATGCGACCCTCGATGCACTCTGGTCCAATTTCCACTTTTAAATCCACTATTCATGTTTGAGATCCTATGGCTTGCTTCCTACATTCATTCAACAGTCATTCCATGGTCTAGAACCATGTATAATCCATCTAAATAGTTTTCGTGCATCATCCTATGGTTTTCCATGAAAACCTAACCATGGATGGATGGTTTGAGTTTCTCCGAAATCCTACACTCAACCATATCTAACCTAAGGTCTGTAGAAACTCATGGGATTAGTATCCATACCTGAGAAGATTACTTTTCTCTGGAATTTCTTCTCCTTTTTGCTAAGCCTTCCTCCTTGTCTCCTTTCTTCCTCTTTTCCTTCTTCTCTCCTTCTCTCAATTCAATTAGGGTTGTGAAAGGAGTGAAAGTGGCTTAGGGACGTCCTTTAAATAGAGTAGGAATGTCCTATAATAGTCCCATTGAGATTTGGAAAGAATCCCAACCGAAAATTAGGAAATTTCCTAATTTTTATATTCGTCAGAAACCGAGGGTCGATGGGAGGGTCGATGATCCCGTCGACCCTAGGGTCTTAAGCTGTCCGACCCTCCCTTCAAGTCTGAGGGTCTGACATTCTGTTTTGGGAGGTCCGACCCTACTTGGCTGGGTATGCGACCCTCCCCTAAAATTAAGTGTTTTTGGGTCGATTTTATACCTGGGATCTTGATCTCCATCACGCCCTTGGTCCACTTGACTCGACCATGATGGGTAAACCTGGTTCAAGGTGGTAAGACTGGGTTAATTTGACACGGGTCTTACAAGGTATGCGGCCGCACGCTTTCACTTGGCCATTTGATTGTGTTAGCACTTGAGGGTGAATCCTAGTCCCCGTAGGGTTCGGTTGAAGGTGTCAACTTGCAGTGGCAGTGAGTGGTTGGTCGTTTTAGGGTGTAAACCAAGCCCTACCTCTGATACACATGAAGCATTAGGGGTTCTCCTTCCTAGAAATGTAATTATAGGGTTCTAAGCCCTTAAACAATTCAGAATAAATTCTAAGAAGTCACTGGCCAAGATCCAACATCGGAATAATGTGCGACTGATGGCATCGACCGCACAACACCACAAGTAGGTTGTGTGGCTGGTCCCATCGACTGCACATCGAAACAGGGTCGGATGGCCACCAACCTTCTCTGACGTGTTCTCCATATTTTTCTAAGTAGGAATAAGGAGTTTGAGCTCCTAGATCCATGTTTACACTATGGTTTGGATACTATTTTGAATTAACAATTTATCGAGATACCAGATCTGGTTTTAAATCTATAGATATGATTTCCATCCTTTGGATCTGCTACTGAATCATGGTCTCAGGTCTCTATTGGTAATTCCTAAAGTTTTCAAAGTTCATTAGTGATTTACTAAGTCTATTTGAGTTATTTACATCCACTTTGGTACCATATGCACCACTGTTCATGATCTGATCCATGTGAACAATGGATCATATGATAGAACTCTCATTATTAAGAGTGGATGTCATCAAGAGTTGTGTTCTACCATATGAATCCATGGTTCCTTCTTACAATTCAATCCTGGGCTCGCGATGGAGACACCATTGATTCTTACATAATTAATCCTTTAACACAGGAATACCATTTATTGAGTATCTTCCGTATGAGTATTGCTACTTGATTTAACTGAAGTGTGAGAGATACTTACAATAGTTATTTCTTTTGATTCCTCTGACAAGCGACCTTCGTTCCAGAGGTACGTTCCATTCTTCTCTTCTTTCCTTCTTTTGGCTGGGTGGTAACCAGAGGAAGGGTTCTTCCTCTCTTCTCTTCTTTTCTTCTTCCTCCTTTCTTCTCCTCTCTCTTCTCTCCAAGCTCATGCATCAGAGTCTCTTCTTTCTCAAACCTTCTTTTGGTTTTGCTTAGATTGATTGAATGGGAGAATAGAGATCCTTTCTTCTCACAAAACTGGTATGTTGTTGCACCACCCATGTCTCCATCTGGACCTTCTTTTGGGTTGGCCAGTTTAGTGCTTTCCAGACACTTGGTGGTCGTATAGACTAGGTCCTAGACTTCTCCTAGTGTATTTTTGTGCACTCTAATGACACAAGGGGTTCAAGATAGTGGTTTTGTGTCACCACATGGGTATGTCATCGTCTTCGATTGTGTCAATCCGATACGTTCGTACGTGAGAAGACCCGACACATGCCCAAAATAGTCAAACCATAATGGGGTTTGGGCACGGGTCCTACAAAAGCCTATCATGGGGGATGCTGGTGGACACCTTGATGTGGAGTCTTGTGTAATGATTGTCATCCTTTGTGTATTAATCCAAAATTGGCAAGGAGTTGAGTGTGGTTTATTTATCTCACCCGTGCTTGAAGGGTATCCTTTGTGCTTGCGGATCTCGAGAGCTCATGCTTGTTTCCATAAATCGAAACCACTAATAATTTACTTGCATTAATCTACTTGTTTGTATGTGCTGATTCTCTCACTGAGAATGTTGGTTGCTTACCCCTATGTGTACACATCTATTTAAACTATATTGTTGGTGATGTTTCAACTATTTCTGTTGATGTTGCTGATGAACCTGAGAAAGATGTGGAACATGAGAATACTATTCATGGATTGATGTGCAAATGTGACAAGTCTGTCTATGGCTAGGAGCCCTAGCCATACCATTATACTAGGATAGTTTTTTGTTTTTTCCTTATGGATGTGTTATCTTAGTGTGTTTGGCATAATTGAGTATTGGATTTTTTGGGTTAAAAGTAATTATGACTTGATTTTTCATTCGAGATAAACTCTGTTATGATACTATTTATTACATAGAAACTTATTTTATTATTTATTAAAGACTTCTGCATTTATACTGTCACACCCCATTCCTGACATATCGGTATTATGGATTGGACAAGATCTCAACCTCCTAATTTAGGGCATTCGACATCCCCTTCCAGGATCACGAGACATGAAACATTCTCCATTAAAAATAGCATCACAAAAGAAATGATAAATAAAAACCCACCACCATAATTTTAAAAAGATCTCCACAAAGATTATAGTGGAAGTTTTACTAATAATAACTTTCATTTGCCAAAATATTCAATGATAATATTTATAATAAATTCCCAAACCATTGTATGGATAAATAGATAAATAATAAATCTTTCAAATATAAAATTATTCAAATGGGCAACATGCCCTCAAACTTCAATTAAAATTAACTGAATTTAAATGGTTCGTTAATTGTTCATATGTTTATCCGTAGACACAATGGTCACACTCGCACATCTTGTCATGAACATCATCGTTACTAACATCCATAGCATTGCTTTCCATCATACCTACGTCTAAAAGAGTTTTTGTACACAAGGGTAAGCTCAACCACAGAGCTTAGCAAGGAAATCATACGTGCACATACAAGATGCATGGATTAACAACTACGGTCTGACGTATAACTGTAAGCATCAACTCAAGACAACCCACACATGGAGTCTCCAGGCTATGCGGGTCTTCTCTCATCAGAATGATACTGTCCCATATACGGAGCACAACACATCCCCCAAGTATGGGTACGTCGTTGGAATGCAAGTCCATTTTTTGTCGGGCCTACACCCAACTCATCCCAAGTTCACAGTCTGTTGGGCACTTGAGGAGATGGTAATCCCACTAGTCAACTAGCCATCCCATCCACACTACGTCGGCATGGGGAGTATCGCAGCTATGTTCATACTACCTTTTTATTGAACCCATGCCATTACATAATCCCCCAATGGCTAGAGGTACAGTTATCAGGATAATTTATTCAACTAGCCATGTTCATCTAATTAATCATATTACTGGACCTTAATTTTACCAAGCTTCTGACCCTGTCTAAGCCCCTACATAGGACATCGTGACTTGGCTAGGTTACATATGGTCAATGCAAAGCAGAACTAGTAACAAGTGGTGCAAACATCCCATTCCACCCATCTTCCTCCTTACTAACTTAACCAAACATCAAGATACCCCAAAACCAGCTCTACCTTTCATGGAGAGGTCACGAAGCGTCCCATTCCACCTTGCTTCCAAACCACTACAGGTTTCACTGATTACATACAAAAGAATAACCTTTAGGGGGGAGTAGATAGACAGACTGGGATATCTGTTGTTGGGTATAATCATAGGAAATTGATTGGCATTTAGAAATGGCTAAATGCATGGTACCCGATGTTTGTGACCCTGGTTAATAAGGGGTTAGGTATTGTGTGAGATGGGTAATGAAGGGGAGGTCTTGATAATATTCGTCGGAGCATCATCGGGTGGGACTTAACCCTATCACCATACACATTGGGAGACATATGGCTTCACTAGGGTTGTTGGAACAAGACTGAGTGACTGCCCATTTTCTTTCATACACGGAAGTTATGACCAGCTTCAGTGAGCCTGGTCAAACCTTTCCTTAGCACATAGCAAACTATACCTGACTCTGTTTATTAACCATACTCATGCGTTTTGCCTGCTTGATTGTCTATTTCTTACTGAGCTCATGTTGGGGAGCTCACCCATGTACGTATTCTATTTTTAGATGGTGATACGGGTCCTACCGTGACAGAGTACATGAACGCTCCAATCATTGTCGGCTTTGCTCAAGCAGACGTGTAAGTATTCGAGGAAGGGGAGCATGGTGATACCTGCGAGTGTGATGCCTGTGTTTTTGACTAGTCAGAGCTACACAGGACCATTGCCATTCTCATTTCCCATTATTATTTTAGTTATTTGATGATATTATTAGTAAGTTATAGTGAATTATTTTAAGAACCTTATGAATATGGTACATTAACACAGAATGGCTATAGACTTAGAACAATTATTTTATTTAATATAATTAGAATCTTAGTTCGCTCTGTATTTATTTCTTCCGCTATTAATATGTCTCTGACTTAATTGGTATTTGGCATTGGATTGGGAATGGTTGGTAGAGATAAACACAGCTTATCGTGATTCTGGGTAGACCATGTTTGAAATCTAAACGGGTCCAGTGACATGTAAATCCACGTGAGATTTGGGATGTGACAACGTTGGTATCAGAGCTTTAAACTCTGCATTATTACGCCAACCTAACCGAATGTATACCATTTTCAGTAAACTGAGAACTAGGGAAATAAAATCTTACAAGAAAATTACCCACAGAATAATTATTTGTGTGTGTGATAAATAAGCTAAGTAAAAAGAACATAAACTACTAGTAATAGAATTTGAAAGATCAAAACATATTCACACAAAAAATTTAGTTGAGTATAGAAGTAAAGAAAAATTAGTAGCGTAACCCTGGGATTTGAACTACAAGTTAGACCATTACCAAAACAAAAATAAAGACGAAAACAATAAGTAAACTTTCATTCTTGGTTTCTTGAGTGTTGTGTTGTAGCCCCGCGAACCTGCTGGAAAGTCTACACAGAAGCCTGCACTGAAGTAACTACTACATCTAGATCACCGGCATGAAGAAGACCCACCCTCACCATATCCGCCTACTGAACCCTCAACTTAGTGTGGATGGCCTCAGAACCGGAAGTTTGGTTATACTAAAGCTGTCGAATTTGGTTTTTTATAGTAAACGCCTTCTATCGCTGGTCATTTTGGATAACCTGCACTTCTAAAAGGATCTCATTCATTCAATCATTGAGAGAGTTCAGAGTAATAGGACCCCATGGTGGATCTGCAGAAGGACCCTCCATCCCAGTATCCATGTCCACTAGTGCCTTCTGCCCTGCTCCAACCCCTACAAAATTGGCAACCTCTACCTTGGGAGGTGCTGCCCTCACTCTAGGAGGAGGCCAAGCCTCTAATTCTTCATCAGAAAGTACCTCTTGCTGCAACCTCATTTTGCTAATGGCAATCCAGTCAAAATGCCCAACCACTGTCTTCTTATAGGCATTGTCATGTGATACGTCTATACCCATGTTCACAAAAAGCTGTGTCAATAGTTTGCCATACTACAGGTTACCTGTCCAGTTGCACTCTGCTGCAATGATCATCTGACGCAACATAATATAGGGTATGTAAGACCCGTGCCCGAACCCCGAGTGCAAACAAATTGGACCGACACGACATAAGAAAATGACATATCTATGAGGTGACGTCAAAACCACTATCTTGAACCTCTTATGTCATTAGAAAGCATGAAGGGCACTACGAGAAGTCTCAAAACCCACTTAGGTGACCACCAAGAGCTTGGCACGCATGCACTTATCCTGGCTGACCCAAAAGAAGGTCCGACTGGAGACATAAGTAGTGCGACAATACACCAACCGCATGATGTGTCACACCCCAATTTTGGTCTAACCAGAATGGTGTGATGAACCACTAAGAAACCAACGGTTCAACCAGGATCTCGAATAGGCTATCCCCGTTTTATCCAAACTTTCACACATCTATAATCATAATCAAAGTAATACACCATAGCGGAAAATCTATAATATAATGAACTGAGCAACTAAGATGATATCATTAATTTAATAGCAAATTATTCTGTTTTCAACTGAGACATAAATATTTAAATATCAAATACAAGTCTTATAAATCCAATAAAGGAATCTATAAAAATATCTAATCAAATACACACGAGTTGCACTCGTAAGAGGAGTCGTGTGTATCATCTTCAGCTCCAGCGTCCATTGCTGCTATATTTCCATACGCAGACGCGTTCATATAATCTTCAACTGTGTAACCTATATCATCAACTAAAAATATTCGACGTCGAGGGGTGAGCACACAACACGGCTCAGTGAGTAGCCAAAACAATGCAACATTACATATGCATGCACATCAATTTATATCTTTGGTCTGGTTTGAAGTTTGCAATATGCAATAGAAAGGTTGAGGTAGCCAAAGGTCGCGTTTATTGACTCCGCCTATATACACGAGTGTGTGACGTTACCCAAAGATCACGTTTATCGTCAACTCACATGCACCCAACCATGAACAATATATAACAAAGGTTACGTTTATTGCTATATAGTGCCATACCAACACGTAAGCCCCTGTTGGCGAGGGCTGCAAACTGGGCTCGCAACTAACCAATCCTAATGCCAAACAGTGTATCTAAGGCCTCACCCCAGCATCCCTCAGAATGTCCATAGAGATAGAGCTAAGGCCCCCCGGTAGAGTCAGAGACTATAAGGACTGAGACCACCTCCCCTGATACTCTACGACATAATAGTTCTGCTAAAGTAATGGCGATACGACGATGCCAATGCACAAGACTTGAGTTAGAGATAGAGCTAAAGTGCTGAGACCCGCCAAAGGTTAACGTTTATTGACGTTCTCATCACACCTCCCCTGATACTCGCTCGCATCAAATACATCAACCACACACATACAAGCACATGCCTATTCCTATCATCATCATCATCATCATGTTATAGACAATAAAGTAAATATGCATGAACAAATAATAGAAATATTAGATGGCATGCTGTATGCACATTACAAACATATTCGCATAGAATCAAGCATAGTATAGGACTCAAGAAATAGAAAACAGTTTATTATTAACCAATTTAGTTTGGAGTTAAGGTTCCTCACCTTAGCTTGCTAATAGATATTTTTCCAAGCTTTAGAATCACCTCTACAGTATTATTATAATGCTAGCAAACTTAACAAAGTCGATAGAATTTAATTAAAATTAATTCCGAATTTAAAAACCATGTTGTTAACTGAGGGTCGATCAGAGGGTCGATGCTCAGAATGCATAGGGTCGATGGGTCTATCGACCCTGTCCTCTGTCTGAACTTCCCGAATGCTGAGGGTCGATGGTCAGGGTGCATAGGGTCGATGGGTCTATCGACCCTGTGTGCGACCCTCTGTGCAATCAGGTCCAATTTCCAGTTTTTAATTCATTCTTCATGTTTGGGGTCCTATGGCTTGCTTCCACATTCCATTAAACATTCGTTCCATGGCCTGAAACCATGATTCATCCTCCTAGATGGCTTTCATGCATTATCCTAGGTTTTTCCATGACAACCTAACCATGGATGGATGGTTTGGGTTTCTCCGAAATCCTACACTCAACCATATCTAACCTAAGGTCTGTAGAAACTCATGGAATTAGTATCCATACCTGAGAAGATTACTTTTCCCTGGAAATTCCTCTCCTTTTTGCTAAGTCTTCTTCCTTGCCTCTTTTCTTCCTCTTTTCCTTCTTCTCTCTTTCTCTCAATTCAATTAGGGTTGTGAAAGGAGTGAAAGTGGCTTAGGGACGTCCTTTAAATAGAGTGGGAATGTCCTATAATAGTCCCATTGAGATTTGGAAAGAATCCCAATAAAAAATTAGGAAGTTTCCTAATTTCAGTTTCGGCAGTAAGTGAGGGTCGATTAGAGGGTCGATGATCCCGTCGACCCTGTTTAGCTGGGTATGCGACCCTTGCTCTATTTTAAGTGTTTTTGGGTCGATTTGATACCTGGGATCTCGCTCTCCTTCACGCCCTTGGTCCATTGACTCGACCATGATGGGTAAACCTGGTTCAAGGTGGTAAGACCGGGTTAGTTTGACACGGGTCTTACAACTCCCCCCAACTTATAAAAATTTCATCCTCAAAATTGGACGTACCTTCTGAATCAAATAAGTGAGGGTATTGCCTCCGCATAGCATTTTCTTCTTCCCATGTAACTTCTTCCATGTGACCTTAACATAGTAGATATCTCTGTTGCGTAGACGTTGAACCTTTCGACTAGTGATTTCCGTTGGTGTTACTTCAAATGTCAAATCATCAGTCAATTCTGGAAACTCCACTGTCAAAACATGCATTGGGTCTTTGACATACTTCTTCAATAAGGAAATGTGAATTACGTCATGCACGCTTGACATAGATGGTGGTAGTGCTAACTGATAAGCTACTCTTCCACGCTTAGCCAGAATTTCATATGGCCCGACATATCTTGGACTTAGTTTTCCTTTTTGTCTGAACCTTTTCAATCCTCGCATAGGCGATACCTTCAAAAATACTTTATCACCTACGACGAACTCTAGATCTCTTCGTCGAGTATCTGCGTATTGCTTCTGACGGTTCTGAGCTGTTCTTACTCTTTCCTTGATAATGTCGACCACTCGACAAGTTTCTTCAATGAATTCCGGTCCAACAATACTACGTTCTCCAACTTCATTCCAAAACAAAAGAGTTCGACACTTTCTTCCATACAGTGCTTCATAAGGTGACATCTGTATAGTAGCCTGATAGCTATTATTATAAGCGAACTCGATCAATGGTAATTTTTCATCCCATGATCCCTTGAAATCAATTACACATGCTCATAGCATATCTTCTAGAATCTGAATTGTACGCTCCGACTGTCCATCTGTCTGTGGATGGAATTCCATACTAAACTTTAATGTTGTACCCATAGCCTTTTGTAGTCCTTCCCAAAACTTGGAAGTAAATCGGGGATCTCTATCAGACACAATGCTTTCTGGTACACCGTGTAAGCGAACAATATTATCCACATACAGCTTCGCTAACCTTTCCAGTGTATACTGAGGTCGTATAGGTATGAAACGAGCTGTTTTTGTTAGACGGTCTACAATCACCCAAACTGCGTCAACTACTCGAGGAGTCAATGATAGTCCTGTGACGAAGTCCATAGTGATGCAGTCCCATTTCCATGCTGGTTTCGGTAATGGCTGTAACAGTCATGCGGGTCTTTGTCGTTCAGCCTTTACTTTCTGACAATTTAGGCATTGAGACACGAACTTAGCTACATCTGCTTTCATTCCCCTCCACCAATATAGTTTCATTAGGTCATGATACATTTTTGTACTTCCAGGATGTATCGAATAGATGGTGGTATGAGCTTCTTTCATCAGTCGGTGTCTAATGTCCACACTTTCTGTTTCGGGTACACATATTCTTCCTTTGTATTTCAATACTTTTTCTTCATCCAAGGTGAACTCAGGGTTAGTCCTACCTTTCTCAATATCCTCTTGTACCATTCTCAGATAAGGATCTGCTTGGATAGCTGTCTTCACTTCATCCATTATATCCAGTATAATCTTCAATGCCGCCAACATATTCGAAAACCGATGAATAAACCCTTGGTTAGCTGATTCATCCGTTGTATCTATCACATATTGCTCGTTGCCGTGATTGAATACCATTCCGGTAGTGCACATTGCCGCAGTCATGCTAACTTATCCTTGAGATTTTATCATTGCTTTTCTGCTCAATGCATCTGCTACTACGTTCGCTTTTCCTGGATGATATTGGATATCACAATCATAGTCTTTCAATAGTTCCAGCCATCTTCTTTGTCTCATATTCAACTCCTTCTGATTAAATAAATAAGTAAGACTTTTATGGTCCGACTTAATCTGGAATTTCTCTCCGTATAGGTAGTGTCTCCATATCTTGACAGCATGTACTACTGCCGCTAACTCCAAATCATGAGTGGGGTAATTTTTCTCATGTACCTTCAACTGTCTTGACGCATAAGCAATTACCTGTTCTCCTTGCATAAGCACACATCCTAGTCCCAATCCCGATGCATCAGTGTATAAAGTAATTGTCTGTCCTGGAACGGGAATGGTCAAAATCGGGGCGGATATCAATCTGGTCTTCAGTGTTTGAAAACTCTTTTCACACTTATCCGTCCATACAAAATTTTCACCTTTCTTGGTCAAACTGGTGAGAGGTACGACAATCCGAGAATAGTCTTCTACGAATCTCCGATAATAACCAGCTAGACCCAGAAAACTTTTAATTTCTGAAACGCTCTTTGGTGCTTCCCACTTCACAATAGCCTCGATTTTGCTGGGGTTCACTTTGATTCCTTCAGCGGATACTACATGGCCTAGAAAGGCGACTTCACTTAGCCAAAACTCACACTTTGAAAATTTGGCGTATAACTTCTCTTTCCTTAAACGTTGTAGGGCTGCGTTTAGGTTCTTGATATGGGTTTCCTTGTCCTTGGAGTATACCAATATATCATCAATAAATACTATAACCGACGTATCCAACATATCGTGGAAAACTCGGTTCTTAAGTTCCATGAACGTTTCCGGTGCATTAGTTAATCCGAAAGAAGTTTGGTTCTACAGTGCCACTTCACTGTTGTAAATTCATAGTTTCCGTATCTGGTCCTGAAAACTGTCTTCGGAATGTCACCTTCTTTAATCTTCAACTGATGATAGCCTGATCGAAGATCGATCTTTGAAAATACTTTTGCTCCCTGTAACTGATCAAACAAGTCATCGATCCTAGGTAGTGGGTATCGATTCTTGATGGTCAGTTTATTTTCGATAGTCGATACATAATCGAACGCTACCATCCTTCTTCTTTACGAACAACACTGGTGCTCCCCATGGAGATATACTGGGTCTAGTATAACCCTTATCCAGTAGTTCTTGTAATTGCACTTTTAATTCCTTCAGTTCAGTAGGAGCCATCCTATAAGGTGCTTTTGATATGGGTGCGGCTCTGGGTAGAAGGTCTATTACAAACTCTGTGGCTCGGTCAGGTGGTAATCCGGGTAGTTCCTCCAGAAATACATCGGGAAAATCTCACACGACATCAATATCTTCCATTCGGGGCACGTCCTTGGTTAGGTCGACCACTGATACTAGATATCCGACCGCCCGTTTCTCAAGGCACTTCTTAGCCTTAAATGCTGAGAGTATAAGCTTTCGTCTCCTGGGAAGTTTGGTTCCCGAGAAACTGAATGGACCCTGTGTGCATAGGGTGCATAGGGTCGATGGGTCTATCGACCCTGTGTGCGACCCTCTGTGCAATCAGGTCCAATTTCTAGTTTTTAATTCATTCTTCATGTTTGGGGTCCTATGGCTTGCTTCCACATTCCATTAAACATTCGTTCCATGGTCTGAAACCATGATTCATCCTCCTAGATGGCTTTCATGCATTATCCTAGGTTTTTCCATGACAACCTAACCATGGATGGATGGTTTGGGTTTCTCCGAAATCTTACACTCAACCATATCTAACCTAAGGTCTGTAGAAACTCATGGAATTAGTATCCATACCTGAGAAGATTACTTTTCTCTGGAAATTCCTCTCCTTTTTGCTAAGTCTTCTTCCTTGCCTCTTTTCTTCCTTTTTTCCTTCTTCTCTCTTTCTCTCAATTCAATTAGGGTTGTGAAAGGAGTGAAAGTGGCTTAGGGACATCTTTTAAATAGAGTGGGAATGTCCTATAATAGTCCCATTGAGATTTGGAAAGAATCCCAATCGAAAATTAGGAAGTTTCCTAATTTCAGTTTCGGCAGTAAGTGAGGGTCGATGATCCCGTCGACCCTGTGGTCTGACACTGTCCGACCCTCTATCCATTTTTCAGGGTCTGAGTTTCTAATTTGAGAGGGTCGACCCTGTTTAGCTGGGTATGCGACCCTTGCTCTATTTTAAGTGTTTTTTGGGTCGATTTGATACCTGGGATCTCGCTCTCCTTCACGCCCTTGGTCCATTGACTCGACCATGATGGGTAAACCTGGTTCAAGGTGGTAAGACCAGGTTAGTTTGACACGGGTCTTACATGATGTGCCACCGTACCTTAGTGCACGAACCTGAATTGGTGACCAATGTTCGTGGGACCAACGTTTGAATCCTTGTCTTCTCCAAACTTGAAAGGCCTATCACTAACAATTTGTTCATGGTACGCTGATCCTTTATAGGCTGAGAATGGTAGGAAAGGAGAGAGAGCCTCCCTCCTTCCATGTTAGTGTTCCACTCCTACCGATTCTGTAAAGAAGAAGATTACTATCCTCTCTACTCTCCCATTCGGTCTACCAAAAGATTGGGAGACGGAAAGTCTAATGCACGAACCAGGAGAAGAGAGAAAGGAAAGGAAGAGGAAAGAAGAGAAGAGGAAGAGGGAATCTTATCCTCTGGATTACCACCCAGTAGAGAGAGAGAGACAGAGTGAAGAAAGGAAGAAGAAAGAGGAAAGAAGGGGACATACCTCTAGATCATCGACTTTGTTGCTGGAGAATTTGGAGACAAAGGAGATCATGGTAGGTAATCAACTCTTCATTTGTGATAAATTGTATACACTCCTTAAATCGAATCTTGAAGTTCTTGGAGATGTTTAACAGTAGCATCATACTATAGTATCCTTTGCCGTTAGGTCTCCCCATGCTGTGATGGTTCCTTTCCGACCAAAACGAATTTATGAGTAAATCGATGGAAAGGGATCAATCATCATTGTCACAACCCATGTTTGGTCTAACCAAAATGGTGTGATGAACCGCTAACAAACCAACGGTTCAACCAGGATCTCTAATAGGCTATCCCCGCGTTATCCAAACTTTCACACACCCATAATCATAATCAGAGTAATACACAATAGCGGAAAATTCATAATATAATGAACTGAGCAACTAAGATGATATCATTAATTTAATAGCAAATTATTCTGTTTTCAACTGAGACATAAATATTTAAATACCAAATACATGTCTTAATAAATCCAATGAAAGAAACATATAAAATATCTAAACAAATACACACGAGTTGCACTCGCAAGAGGAGTCGTGTGTATCATCTTCAGCTCCAGCGTCCATTGCTGCAGGCGCATTCATGTAATCTTCAACTGTGTAACCTGCATCATCAACTAAAAATATTCGACGTCGAGGGGTGAGCACACAACACGGCTCAGTGAGTAGCCAAAACAATGCAATATTACATATGCATGCACATCAATTTATATCTTTGGTCTGGTTTGAAGTTTACAATATGCAATAGAAAGGTTGAGGTAGCCAAAGGTCGCGTTGACTGACTCCGCCTCTATACACGAGTGTGTGACGTTACCCGAAGATCACGTTTATCGTCAACTCACATGCACCCAACCATGAACAATATATAACAAAGGTTATGTTTATTGCTATATAGTGCCATACCAACACGTAAGCCCCTGTTGGAGAGGGCTACAAACTGGGCTCGCAACTAACCAATCCTAATGCCAAACAGTGTATCCAAGGCCTCACCCCAGCATCCCTCAGAATGTCCATAGAGATAGAGCTAAGGCCCCCCCGATAGAGTCAGAGACTACAAGGACCGAGACCACCTCCCCTGATACTCTACGACATAATAGTTCTGCTAAAGTAATGGTGATACGACGATGCCAATGCACAAGACTTGAGTTAGAGATAGAGCTAAAGTGCTGAGACCCGCAGAAGGTTAACGTTTATTGACGTTCTCATCACACCTCCCCTGATACTCGCTCGCATCAAGCACATCAACCACACACATACAAGCACATACCTATTCCTATCATCATCATGTTATAAACAATAGCAAATATGCATGAACAAGTAATAGAAATATTGGATGGCATGATGTATGCACATTACAAACATATTCGCATAGAATCAAGCATGGCATAGGACTCAAAAATAGAAAACAGTTTATTATTAACCAATTTAGTTTGGAGTTAAGGTTCCTTACCTTAGCTTGCTAAAAGATACTTTTCCAAGCTTTAAAATCACCTTTATACTGTTATAATATTGCTAGAAGACCTAACAAAGTTGACAGAATTTAATTAGAATTAATTCGGAATTTAAAAACCATTCTGTCAACTGAGGGTCGATGCTAGGGTCGATGCTAGGGTCGATGGGTCTATCGACCCTCCCCTCTTTCTGGATTTCCCGAATGCTGAGGGTCGATGGTCATAAACACCTAGGGTCGGATGGCCTATTGACCCTGGGTGCGACCCTCGGTGCACTCTGGTCCAATTCCCACTTTTAAATCCATTCTTTGTGTTTGGGGTCCTATGGCTTGCTTCCTACATTCATTCAACATTCATTCCATGGTCTAGAACCATGTATAATCCATCTAAATAGTTTTCATGCATCCTCCTATGGTTTTCCATGAAAACCTAACCATAGCTTAATGGTTTGGGTTTCTTCGAGATCACATTCCTATTAATTACTACCCTAAGGTCTGTAGAAACTCATAGAATTAGTATCCATACCTGAGAAGGTTAATCTTTCTCTGAAACTCTTCTCTTTTGGCTTAATTTCTCTTCCTTCCCTTTCTTCTTCCTCTTTCCTTCTCCTCTCTTTCTCTCAATTCGATTAGGGTTGTGAAAGGAGTGAAAGTGGCTTAGGGACGTCCTTTAAATAGACTAGGAACATCCTAAATAAGTCCCATTGAGATTTGGAAAGAATCTCAATCGAAAAATATAGAAATTTCCTAATTTCTATATTCGGCAGACACCGAGGGTCGATGGGAGGGTCGATGATCCCGTCGACCCTAGGGTCTTAAGCTGTCCGACCCTCCCTTCAAAACCGAGGGTCTGACTTTTTGTTTTGGGAGGTCCGACCCTGCTTAGCTGGGTGTGCGACCCTCCCCTAATTTTAAATGTTTTTGGGTCGATTTTATACACCGGGATCTCGATCTCCTTCACGCCCTTGGTCCATTTGACTCGACCATGATGGGTAAACCTGGTTCAAGGTGGTAAGACCGGGTTAGATTGACACGGGTCTTACAACTCCCCCCAACTTATAAAAATTTCATCCTCGAAATTGTACGTACCTTCTGAATCAAATAAGTGTGGGTATTGTTTCCGCATAGCATTTTCTTCTTCCCATGTAATTTCTTCCATGTCTCTACTTTTCCATATGACCTTAACATAGTATATATCTCTGTTGGATAGACGTTGAACCTTTCGGCAGGTGATTTCTGTTGGTGTTACTTCGAATGTCAAATCATCAGTCAATTCTGGGAAATCTACTGTCAAGACATGAGTTGGGTCTTTGACATACTTCTTCAATAGGGAAATATGAAATACGTCATGCACACTTGACATAGATGGTGGTAGTGCTAACTGATAAGCCACTTTTCCACGCTTAGCTAGAATTTCATATGGTCCAACATATCTTGGACTTAGTTTTCCTTTCTGTCCGAACCTCTTCAATCCTCGCATAGGCGATACCTTTAGAAATACTTTATCACCTACGGCGAACTCTAGATCCCTTCGTCGAGTATCTGTATATTGCTTCTGACGGTTCTGAGCTGTTCTTACTCTTTCCTTGATGATGTCGACCACTCGACAAGTCTCTTCAATAAATTCTGATCCAACAATACTACGTTCTCCAACTTCATTCCAAAACAAGGGAGTTCGACACTTCCTGCCATACAGTGCTTCATAAGGTGACATCTGTATAGTAGCCTGATAGCTGTTATTGTAAGCGAACTCGATCAACGGTAACTTTTCGTCCCATGATCCTTTCAAATCAATCACACATGCTCGTAGCATATCTTTTAGAATCTGGATTATACGTTCCGACTGTCCATCTGTCTGTGGGTGGAATACAGTACTAAACTTCAATGTCGTACCCATAGCCTTTTGCAGTCCTTCCCAAAATTTGGAAGCAAATCGTGGATCTCTATCGGACAATGCTTTCTGGAACACCATGTAACCGAACAATTTTATCCACATACAGCTTTGCTAACCTTTCTAGTGTATATTGGGGTTGTATCGGTATGAAGCGAGCTGTTTTAGTTAGACGGTCCACAATCACCCAAACTGCGTCAACTACTCGAGGAGTTAATGGTAATCCTGTGACGAAGTCCATAGTGATGCAGTCCCATTTCCATGCTGGTTCTGGTAATGGCTGTAACAGTCCTGTAGGTCTTTGTCGTTCAACTTTTACTTTCTGACAATTTAGGCATTGAGACACGAACTTAGCTACATCTGCTTTCATTCCCCTCCACCAATATAGCTTCTTTAGATCATGATACATTTTTTGTGCTTCCAGGATGTATCAAATAGATGGTGGTATGGGCTTCCTTCATCAGTTGGTGTCTAATGTCCATACTTTCTGTTTCAGGAACACATATCCTCCCTTTATATTTCAGTACCTTCTCGTCATCCAAGGTGAACTCAGGGTTGGTCCTACCTTTTTCAATATCTTCTTGTATTGTTCTCAGATAAGGATCTGATTTGATAGCTGTCTTCACTTCGTCCACTATATCCGGTATAATCTTCAATGCCGCGAACATATTCGAGAACCGATGAATAAACCCTTGGTTGGCTGATTCATCCGTTGTATCTATCACATACTGCTCGTTGCCGTGATTGAACACCATTCCGTTGGTACACATTGCTGCAGTCGTGCTAACTTTTCCTTGAGATTTTATCATTGCTTTTCTGCTCAATGCATCCGCTACCACGTTCGCTTTTCCCGGATGATACTGGATATCACAATCATAGTCTTTCAATAGTTACAGCCATCTCCTTTGTCTCATATTCAACTCCTTCTGATTAAATAGATAAGTAAGACTTTTATGGTCCGACTTAATCTGAAATTTCTCCCCGTATAGGTAATGTCTCCATATCTTGACCGCATGTACTACTGCCGCTAGCTCCAGATCATGAGTGGGATAATTTTTCTCATGTACCTTTAACTGTCTTGAAGCATAAGCAATCACTTGCTCTCCTTGCATAAGCACACATCCTAATCCCAGCCCCAATGCATCGGTGTATAAAGTAAATGTCTGTCCTGGAACGGGAATGGTCAAAATCGGAGCGGATATCAATCTGGCCTTCAATGTCTGGAAGCTCTTCTCACATTTATCGGTCCACACAAACTTCTCGCCTTTCTTAGTCAAGCTGGTGAGAGGTACGGCAATCCGAGAATAGTCTTCTATGAATCTTCGATAATAACCAGCTAGACCCAAAAAACTTCTAATTTCTGAAACCCTCTTTGGTGCTTCCCACTTCACAATAGCCTCGATTTTGCTGGGGTCCATTTTGATTCCTTCTGCGGATACCACGTGGCCTAGGAAGGCGACTTCACTTAGCCAAAACTCACACTTAGAAAATTTGGCATATAGCTTCTCTTTCCTGAAACGTTGTAGGGCTGCGTTTAGGTTTTTGATATGGGTTTCCTTATCCTTGGAATATACCAATATGTCGTCAATAAATACTATAACCGACGTATCCAACATATCATGGAAAACTCGGTTCATAAGTTCCATGAACGTTGCCGGTGCATTAGTTAATCCGAATAATCGTAATCATAATTGAAAACTCATAATTGGCCTATCCTGATTCTAAAAACTACCTTTGAGATATCGCTATCCAAATTCTTTTGGTCTTTTCTTAATCATATCACTCAACATTGGGCATAACTCAAGTATCCTTGTATTAAACTGAGTACTATTAATGCCATGACTTATCCGTGTATCCATCCTTAAATTTGCCTTTAGGAATCTTCTACCTTGTCAAAATTCATACCGATATAACCCTCTTTAACTCTACTTGAGTGCTATCTATTTCTTTACTGGATACTCTTGATAATTTTCATTTTTGCTCATGCACTCTTTTATAGACATGACTCATATCCATCCATTTAGCAATCGCAAAATAGATCTTCCATTACTTCATCTGAGGTTCATTGGTCATAGCATTTAATCTGAATCCAATCACCTTTCTTCCAATAATTCTATTACCACTAATCATCTTTACCAACAAAGGTCAGGGAGTGTATAAATCAGAATGTTCCTCCAAAACAATTCATTTCCTTCCTTCAATTTAGCATAATGGCAATACTTGCTTTATCTAGTGAACCTAGGTTTAAAGGATCAGGAGTAAATCTGTGGTAATCCAACCGGCATCCAAAGATCATTACGTTACACGGTGGTCCAAATACATGGAAATAGAGGCTTTACAGTTCTTAACCTCATGGTTATGGTTCTATCGTATATATAATGCCATTGGTCAAGGCACTACAAGAGTAAATCTGGAAAGGCTTTCATACATTAGTAAATCCGATATAAATCTGAAGATGTACACTCAACATGATTAAACATTTAATTCGTTTAGTTTATATCTCTGTTCATGTGGCTGATCATGAGAGTGGTTCAGATTGGCATAATCAGGACTAATACTAAAGAAACAATATCTATAACTTCACTTGATAGGTTGAATCAAGAAGGTATCCTGTCAAGACATGAGAATTAAAATTAAGTATGTGCATCCTCTATAATCATCAGAGTAAATCAATAATGCACCGCATCCTATATAAACATATCCCGTTATATGGCCACAATTAGATTTGATCCTCCACTGAAAATGTTTAAGGCTTCGTCTTCAGAAAATATTCCTCAATCCTTGGTTGGATCATTGCAACTATCCCATACGTCGGTTGATGATAAGTTTAACCACCTTGATACACTGCTTGTTGCGCACCAAACTTCTACACTGGGGTGTGCATTACTGAAACTTGCTGTATGGTAGGCACTGTGTTATAGCTAACATGTGTTGGGGTACAGTGATGCTGCCAATTGGTACCGTACTTGGTCATGTCTTTCGGATTTAGCCCGAGACCTTTTTCTACAGGGGTTTTGGGCATTACTAGCCATTTTCCTTCTTCCTCTGTCCTACATCGAGTTTCACATCTTGTGAGTACCAACTCGGTATTCCAATGTTTCTGCTTTACAGAAGCTCCGTTCTTGCTACTGTACTATACCCCTGTATAATTGGATAACTATCCAACTTATAGATAATACCCTATATTGCTTGTTTATTAGAATAATTTTTGATCTTCTCTTTCTGTGTGAGTATATATATATGGTTCCACCTTTAATATGTACATTATTCTCTTTTAAATTTGGTCTCAACCATCACTTATGCTTATAATGTGTTAATATTACTGTTTTTACTTTTATCCTATCTCAGTTCACAATTGTCTTGAATGTATGCTAGTTCAGCGGACAAGGCCTGAGATGCTCTGATACCAAGTTGTCACACCCCAAGTTTGGTCTAACCAGAATGGTGTGATGAACCGCTAACAAACCAACGGTTCAACCAGGATCTCTAATAGGCTATCCCCGCATTATCCAAACTTTCACACACCCATAATCATAATCAGAGTAATACACAATAGCCGAAAATTCATAATAAAATGAACTGAGCAACTAAGATGATATCATTAATTTAATAGAAAATTATTCTGTTTTCAACTGAGACATAAATATTTAAATACCAAATATATGTCTTTATAAATCCAATGAAAGAAACCTATAAAAATATCTAATCAAATACACACGAGTTGCACTCGCAAGAGGAGTCATGTGTGTCATCTTCAGCTCCAGCGTCCATTGCTGCTATATTCCCGTACAGACGCGTTCATATAATCTTCAACTGTGTAACCTGCATCATCAACTAAAATATTCGACGTCGAGGGGTGAGCACACAACACGGCTCAGTGAGTAGCCAAAACAATGCAACATTACATATGCATGCACATCAATTTATATCTTTGGTCTGGTTTGAAGTTTGCAATATGCAATAGAAAGGTTGAGGTAGCCAAAGGTCGTGTTTATTGACTCCGCCTCTATACACGAGTGTGTGACGTTACCCGAAGATCACGTTTATCGTCAACTCACATGCACCCAATCATGAACATTATATAACAAAGGTTACGTTTATTGCTATATAGTGTCATACCAACACGTAAGCCCCTGTTGGCGAGGGCTGCAAACTGGGCTCGCAACTAACCAATCCTAATGCTAAACAGTGTATCCAAGGCCTCACCCCAGCATCCCTCAGAATGTCCATAGAGATAGAGCTAAGGCCCCCCGGTAGAGTCAGAGACTACAAGGACCGAGACCACCTCCCCTGATACTTTACGACATAATAGTTCCGCTAAAGTAATGGCGATACGACGATGTCAATGCACAAGACTTGAGTTAGAGATAGAGCTAAAGTGCTGAGACCCACCAAAGGTTAACGTTTATTGACATTCTTATCACACCTCCCCTGATACTCGCTCGCATCAAGCACATCAACCACACACATACAAACACATGCCTATTCCTATTATCATCATCATCATGTTATAAACAATATAGTAAATATGCATGAACAAGTAATAGAAATATTGGATGGCATGCTGTATGCACATTACAAACATATTCGCATAGAATCAAGCATGGCATAGGACTCAAAAATAGAAAACAGTTTATTATTAACCAATTTAGTTTGGAGTTAAGGTTCCTCACCTTAGCTTGCTAAAAGATACTTTTTCAAGCTTTAAAATCACCTTTATACTGTTATTATATTGCTAGAAGACCTAACAAAGTCGATAGAATTTAATTAGAATTAATTCAGAATTTAAAAACCATTCTGTCAACTGAGGGTCGATGCTAGGGTCGATGCTAGGGTCGATGGGTCTATCGACCCTCCCCTCTTTCTGGATTTCCCGAATGCTGAGGGTCGATGGTCATAAACACCTAGGGTCGGATGGCCTATTGACCCTGGGTGCGACCCTCGGTGCACTCTGGTCTAATTCCCACTTTTAAATCCATTCTTCGTTTTTGGGGTCCTATGGCTTGCTTCCTACATTCATTCAACATTCATTCCATGGTCTAGAACCATGTATAATCCATCTAAATAGTTTTCATGCGTCCTCCTATGGTTTTCCATGAAAACCTAACCATAGCTTAATGGTTTGGGTTTCTCCGAGATCACATTCCTATTAATTACTACCCTAAGGTCTGTAGAAACTCATAGAATTAGTATCCATACCTGAGAAGGTTAATCTTTCTCTGAAACTCTTCTCTTTTGGCTTAATTTCTCTTCCTTCCCTTTCTTCTTCCTCTTTCCTTCTCCTCTCTTTCTCTCAATTCGATTAGGGTTGTGAAAGGAGTGAAAGTGGCTTAGGGACGTCCTTTAAATAGACTAGGAACATCCTAAATAAGTCCCATTGAGATTTGGAAAGAATCCCAATCGAAAAATATAGAAATTTCCTAATTTCTATATTCGACAGAAACCGAGGGTCGATGATCCCGTCGACCCTAGGGTCTTAAGCTGTCCGACCCTCCCTTCAAAACCGAGGGTCTGACATTTTGTTTTGGGAGGTCCGACCCTACTTAGTTGGGTGTGCGACCCTCCCCTAATTTTAAATGTTTTTGGGTCGATTTTATACCTGGGATCTCGATCTCCTTTACGCCCTTGGTCCATTTGACTCGACCATGATGGGTAAACCTGGTTCAAGGTGGTAAGACCGGGTTAGATTGACACGGGTCTTACAATCATTGTGGGTTATGAAGTTTGAACCAGGTAGACTATTGTTCGTTGATCCGAAGGATGGACGGTAGTGTACATGGCTTAATTGATAGGCAAGATAAGTACATCAGTGGACTAAGTTAAGGAGCTATGTTTTTGTAAGAGACTCTATGAATAACCCACCATCCATGGCGGAGCCATGAGTATGTAGGCCACTATTCATGGAGATGGATCGTGGACAGTAGCATGCATAGTACAATAGAATGGTGAAATCAAACCTTTGGAAATATGAATAAATTATCAATAGCTGTCAAAGATTGTAAGATGACCATTAGGAACCTTGGAATGACCTTAGGAGACTCAGATCATGGACCAATGATGGGATCTGAATGAATGGAAATCGAATCTAGAGATTTAAAACTAGATCTGGTATCTCGATAAATTGTCAAATTGAAACGGTATCCAAACCATAGTAAAAACTTGGAACCAGGAGCTCAAACTTCTTATTCATAATAAGAAAAATATGAAGAACACGTTGGAGAAATTTGGTGGCCATCGGACCACATTTTGATATGTGGTCGACGGAACTAGCTGCATGACTTGCTAGTCGTAATGTGCGGTCGATGCCATCAGTCGCATGTCATTTCGATGTCGGATCTTGGCCAAACTTGGCTAGTAACTTCCTAGAATTTATTCTGAATTGTTTAAGGGTTTAGAGCCCTGTAATCATGTTTCCATGATGAAAAACCCTTGTGCTTCATGTTTGTTAGAGGTAGGGCTTGGTTTGCACCCTAAAACAACCAACCACTCATTGCCTCTGTAAATTGAGACCTTAAATTGAACCTACAGGGACTAGGCAACCCTTCTAGGATGCTAGCGTTGTCATTTGGCCACACGAAAGCGTGTGGCCGATGGCACGTGCCGCAAGCCTGATGGTCAAAACTATGTGGTCGACGCCATTAACCACATGAGATTTTGATCTCTGTTGTTGACCACCTTTGTTCACCAGTTCCTTGGGATTTTTATGAGCCTATTTATGGGATTGGATCTCGGAGTTTAATTTTTGATGAATGTTTTCTCCGTTGTTTTGATTAGTTACCCTATGACCTGTTTAGTTAGCTTGTTGCTCGCTATTTTAAATGCTAGAATCCTCTGGACAAGAAGTGTTGAACCCTAGACATTATTAACCTGACACCTGTGAGATGCTAGAACACCCCTAACCTCATTAGAAGAAGTCTTTCTTAATATTAAGAGTTACAGAAGGAGGATATGTATCCAATGGGCATGCTATCTTCTGAAAACCAACCCACTCTTCACCTACCTTGTACAGACAGTAAGTTTACCAGGTTAGAATAACCCTTAGACTATGAACAATAATGAAGAAAAATTTATAATGAATCCCTAGATGTTGGGCTATGACAGTAGACAATAGGCATTAGTTATCAGACAAGTAAATAATTCTGTAAAAATAAGCATAATAAGCTTAGAGAGAAACCAGAACAATTCAATTGAATAATGAGTTAATGAATGATATTGCTTATGATTTTAATAGAGATACGCAGACTCTGATAGCAAGCTACTTGATCGAGATTACTGTAGTATCTCTTCTATTTTTTGGTATAGGAATTAAACCTCTTGGATGCGTATGTTTCTCTTCTTTATTATGCTGTGTGATGGTGTGAGATTAATAATATGCTCTTGTGTGATAACATACCATCCAATAAACTATTTTGTATGATCATGCCTATGCATCCTTATGTTTGGGGTTAGTAGTACCGTGTAGTGGGGGAACGAGTGGAATGAGACACTCGTGACCCCATGAACGTGACTGATCCGTGTTTGGTTCATGATGTTTGGTTAAGTCAGTAAGAAGGTGGGTGGAATGAAATGCTTGTACCATTTCTTACTGGTGGTGCTTTGCATTGACCATATATAACTTAGCTAAGTCAGGATGTCCTAAGTGAGTACTGGACGGGGTCAGAAGCTTGGTGACATTATGGTCCAATAAAATGGCTAATTAGGTAGACATGGCTAATTGAACATAAATCACCAGTATAACTATACCCCTAGTCATTGGGGGGTTATGTAATAGCATGGTTTAATAAAAATGTGGTATGAATATAGCTATAATGCTCCCCATGGCCGGCGTAATTTGAATGGGCGGGCGAGTCGACTATTACCATCTCCTTAAGTGGTCAGTGTAATATGGGCTTGGGATGAATTATGGTCATGTGTGGACTAAAATTATGGACCCATACTTGAGATGCTGCTGTACGCCGAGTGAGGTGTCATCATTCTAGAGAGGAGACCCATGCAGCCTGGAGACTCCATGCGTGGGTTGTCATGAGCTAGCACTTTTACCTAACCATAGTTGATAGTTACATTCATTTGTTTGTTGCACATTTAGTTTTCTTGCTAAGCTTGGTGGTTGAGCTTACCTTGTGGTCACAAACTATTTTTAGATCTTGTAGGTTCTTCGCTCGATGCTTTGGATAGCTTTTCATCCGGTGTGGAGGATGAGGACAGCGAGACTGAGGAAGATGTTTGTGATCCTTGAGCGATTCGTAGTGTTGTTCATGGGCGTAGGCTGTGCCCATGCTTTTCTTTCTTAGAATGGGATTTTATTTTATTTGGGATTCATATTGAAGAATAAACTTTAAACAATGTCTTATTTACTTTGGATTTGGAAAATGTTGATTTTGTTTTCCTTTAGATAATTTAGGATTTAAATTTAAACCTTTAGTAAGTTAGCTGATTAATTGGTTTTTAAATTATAAGACTACGCTTTATAATCATTTCCTATATTTTGATAATGGTATTATTTGGAGATGTTTATGTTACTCTGAAAAACTTGTAGGTATCTTTTGGGGGTTGATTTGTGGAATACCATGACATGCGATCTTGGAAGGGGATTTTTTATGCCCTGATAGTATGGAGAGATCTCGTTTCATTCCATACTATCGATATGTCGAGACTGGGATGTGAAAGGGTAGGCATACCCTGTGACACATTATAATACAATAAGTCAGGTATTGATAGAAGGTTGAGACCTCATTGTAGTGGCCGGTTTGGGGAAGTACTATAAGACCCGTACTCTACTAACTTGGTCTAACCATGTTCTGCCAGGTCTTCCCATCATTCTTAGAGCAAGTGGACCAAGCGTGTGAAGATAGATCACAAATCAGGTATGAGAATCGAGTTAAAAACACTAAAAACATACCTATGGTCACATGCCTGGGTAGGTAAGATTGACCATAAGGAAAGGAGCCAAAAATCTCAAATCCCAAACCCACGGTCGATGATTTCCACCTTACGATCGACGATTTATGCGACCGTATGACCGACCGTGAGAACCCAGATCAAACTCTGAGTTTTGGAAACTTTCCTAAACTAAGGGATTGCTTTCCTAATTGAAAGAGGACTCTATATGGAGAGTTTTTCTCTATATAAAGGACATCCCTCAGCCCTTTTTCACTCTTTTAGAACATTAGTAAACCCTAGAGAAAGAGAAGGAAGAGAAGGAAGAGAAGGAAGAGAAGGAAAAGAAGAAAAAAGTAAGGAGAAGAGTTTGTTGAGAAGAGATTGCCTCTCTATCACAGGCAAAGGTATGAAACGAATCTCTGGAGATGTAAACTCTAAGGAATAAGACTTCTATGGAGGATAGGCAATATCAACCTATTATTATCTATGTGATTTCCTTGAGAAAATCCCAAGGAGAACCATAAGGAGTGAATTTGATGATTAGGGTTGATAAGAAATTACTAATGATGGCCATAGGGTGACCTTAGAATAAACCCCATTAAAGAACAGAAGAATTGACCCAGGAAGAACTCTAATTTCATGTAGACTGTGACCAGAAATCTCAAGGTCGTAGCTACGATCGACCATAGCATGACCAGTATGACCAGAAGATCGACCATAGGCATTCAGAAAGATTTCAGAAATCATATGGTCGCAGCTACGGTCGCACCATAAGCGACCGTAGGGTATCGACCACAGACAGTAAGGTCGATACAGCATGAAACCATAGGACCAATCAGACAGCTATTAGTGTGCTGTTTTGATTTTCAACTACTGTAACATGTCACATATGAACCCTGACTTAAATTCATATAAATTTTAGGTTGTTAAATCAATTCAAAGAGAATTTCAAGGCTTGAAAGGACATCGAGAATTGCTAACAGGTGAGGGAACAAGACCTAAACTAATCGGACAATAACAAACTATTTATTTTTATTGACATCGAGAATTGCTAACAGGTGAGGGAACAAGACCTAAACTAATCGGATAATAACAAACTATTTATTTTTATTGAGTCCATTACCATGATTGATTCTATGCTTATATGCTTGTAATGTGCATCTCACATGTCATCCAATATTCCTGCTATTACTGTTCATGCATATTTAATTCTGTTTATTTATAACATGATGATGATGATGATGCTAGGAATAGGCATGTGAATGTATGTGTGTGGTTGGTGTGTTGGATGCGAGTGGAGCATTAGGGGGAGGACGTGGCATGGTGGTCTTCGACCTCGTCACCAGACTCTAGCTCCATCTCTACTCAAATCTTGCCCACTAACATCATCGTATCGCCATTACCTTAGTAGAACTATTACATCGTAGGGCATCAAGGGAGGTGGTCTCGGACCGTGTGGTCTCTGACTCTGTTGGGGGGCCTTAGCTCTATCTCTATGGACGTATTGAGGGATGCTGGGGTGAGGCCTTGGATATACTATTTGGCATTAGAATTGATTAGTTGCGAGCCTAGTTTGCAAGCCTTCGCCAATAGGAGCTTACGTATTGGTATGGGTAGGGCATCAGGGGAAGTGTTGGCGGTGCTTGATCCGGACACTTTAGCTCTATCTCTATTTCCATAGTGGATGCATATGGGATGACAACGGTGTTTGATCCATTGGGTGGATTTACACACTCGTTTATAGAGGTGCAGCGGCCACCAAACCTTTCTATAGCACATTACAAACTTATAAACTAGACCAAAGATATGAATTAAATGCATGCATATGTTTGTTGCATTGTTTTGTTTGCTCACTGAGCTGTGATGTGTGCTCACCTTTTCGACGTCGAATATTTTTAATTGATGATGCAGGTCCTACCGTTGAAGAAAATATGAATGCGCCGATGTATGGACACGTTGCTATGATGGACGTAGATGCTGAAAAAGATGCACATGATTCATCATGCGAGTGCAACCATTGTGTTTTTGCTTAAGTTTAGTTATAACTGAACATCGGATATATAATTGATTATTTATTTTTTATGTCTTGTGGTTTGGAGATAATTGGATTAAATACTTATTTATCATTGTTAGATTCTCAGATCATTATCTGTAAGACTTTCGCTTATTTGTTTATTACCTCTGATTATTAATGTGAAATGTGTGTGTGGTTTTATATGGTGGGTACGACCTATACCAGATCCTGGGTGAACCATTGGTTTATTGGCGGTTCATCACACCATTCTGGTTAGACCAGAATTGGGGTGTGACAACTTGGTATGAGAGCATCTTAGGTTTTACCCATTGACCTAACTACTTCCACATGAGTCATGAACTATGTTAGGATCAAATTAAAAGTTGTAATAAGAACACACCATAAGCACCTGTATTATATGAGACATAAACTAAGAAAGAGAATAATACACATATGTAAAAGGGAACCAATTTTATAAATATATATGCCGAATAAAGAACAAGACAAATGTACATCAAATTCAGAGTACAGTCCATAATCCAGACAGTTACTCTGTAGTATAAAAAGAAAAAAAGATATAAAGGGCAATCATGGAGCTAGAGGTGTTGGAGGAGGAGGTGCCTCTCGATCTCTATCGTAGTCATCAGCATATACTCTCGCGAGCTAGGCCACCTAAGTCTGAGTCGCTCGGAGACTAGCCATCAGATCCTCTACCCGCTGGTCGATAAAGCGCTGGGCATCTAGAAGCTCTCCTACTCTCCAATCAGTCACGCGCTGAGTCTCTCTAATCTCACGTAACAACCCCATCATGTCATCTGGTAGTGGGCGTGAAGGGCCAGCTGAATGAGAAGCCCTAGAAGGGCCATCTCCAGTAGAATGTTGTGGCGATAGAGGAGGGATGACATCTACATCCATGTACATCCGATCATCATCCTCCTCATCACCACCCTCGTGTGCCTCTGCTGGTACCTCTGCTGCTGCTGCTGCTATTGCCTCTGCATCTGCTGCTGCTACCCGAGTGAGAAGACGTCTCATAGCATTTCTCTCATCATCACTGACCTGTATCTCTCTCATGCCCATCCTACTGATGGCCTCCCAATCAAGGTCAGCTAAGAAGGTGTCCTCAAGGATCCTCTCATCCACTAGGTCCACCTATAGATGAGCGAGCAAGGTGGAGATCAGCCGCCCATAGGGCAAGTTGCCTCTCGAGTCAGGCAATGTAGCTCGGTGCATAGTCTGGAGAATAATATACGGAAGGCAAACAGGCTACCTAGTAGAGATATAGTACAATAGGTCCTGAGTCAGCTGTGAGACCATCTCATAATGTCTGCCCTGGGAAATTAGATTATGATGGATAATCTTGCAGTAGACACGTGGCTCTGGACGTAGGTTAACTGCTTTTACCTCCCATTAGTCATCCCAAAGAATCTGACTATCTATTTCTGCACGCATCTGTGTAGACAAAAATTATGGCTCTCTGGGTGCACAGTAAACCAACTGTCCATCATTGGAGATACCTAGGAGATCAGCCAACTCCTGGCAGTTGAAAGAAATCGAAACCCCTTTCACCCAGCTGGTGATCCGAAGCTCTCTGACCCTCTCCACATCCTCTAGGTCACCCTCCACCTGAAGGTAACAGTAGAACTGCTTAGCCAAGTCTGGGCGAGTGCAATCCTCGTACAAGATCACTGGAAGTCAACCCATGTCACCAAACGCCCTTTCCACATCAAACAGGGCTAAATGGGCTAGGTTTACACACTGACCCCCTTCAACTTTCGTCTGGTCAAACCAAGGATATCCCACCTCTGCTTCAACGGACCTGAAGCATCATGGGTCTTGAACTCGAGGAGCCTTAGTGCGAACCATGATATCTGCAAGAGAAGAAGATAAGAAAACAAGTAAGATAAATTTGAAAAATTTGACAACATAACAACGTAAAATAAAAAAAGTCTCACTTTTCACCCAAACATTTGGGCAGGAGGACTTACATAGGTCCCAAACCATCTTGCAAGGCTCATACAATTGAAAATTTAAACTAGGTAGGTCAAATTTGAAGAAATTTTGACAATTGGGAAAATCCTAAAATTTAAGTCAAAATGGGAATTTTCAAGTTTCTACTAAACCAATCGATGAAACTCAGATTTTCTTGAGGGTTTTCATCCATTGGGTGGCCAATAGCATAAGCCCCCAATAAAAATTAAATTTTTACAATTAGAAAAATATTAATTAGAAAAAAACCCTACAAATGGCAAAAACCCTAGGTATGAAAGCTTAAAAATGAAAGAGAGTAGAGAACATACCTTATGGAATGGAATGTAGGTCATAGATCGAAGGAAAAATCACCAAGTTTGTATGGTCGACACTATAGAAACTCACTGGTGGTGAGTTGAGTAGAGACCATAGGAGGAAGAAGGAGAATGAGAAGGAAAACTCTCGAAAATAGGTGTTTAAAAATTGATTTTGGATCTTACGGTCGCACAATTTGACCAAAACCATTGATCGTAGGATCGACCGTATGATTGACCATAGGGTCTCGGTAAGTTGCCAGGGATGTGATGGTCGCACAACATGCGACCGTAGGCCATCGACCGTATGACCTACTATTGTCTGCATTTGATTCTGCTTGAACTTATGCCTATTGATTTTATTTTTCTCTCGCCTTCCGTTGTGAGACTAACCCAATACTACCATCATATCTTGTCTCACATGTACAGCCTTTCCAAGTACCATTCAACCAAGAGTTTAAATGGCTGGACGTAGAGTAAGTAGAAGGAGACAGAATGTAAACCCATCTCCACCACCTATGGAGACTAATGACAATAAAGGTCAGCAAGGACAGGAAGAAAATATTGGGACTCAAAATGCTACACCTCAGAATGTGAATACCCAAAACAACCCAACCAACCTACCTGCACCACCTATAGATTTGGCTACTGTGGTGATGAATTTAGCACAACAATTATAGCAAATACAGCAAGTGCAAGCCAACATGCAAGATGCTATGGGAATTGCTTTTCCAGTTGCAAACACAACATCTCTACCTATAGGACAAGCTAGTACTACACCTGGTGGTAGCAACACTGTACCCCAAGCACCACAAACACCAGCAGTATAAGGCCAAGTGCCAAACCCTCAAGCACCGCAAGGTGGGTATAACCAAAGAAATTATCAATACCAACTGCCTACGTATGGAGCATATGCACAGTATCAGCTTGATCACTCCAGACTGATCGAGCATTTCCTGAAGTTGAAGTCGAAGGAATTTACAGGCAAGCCCTCAGATCCGTTATGGCCAGCTCACTGGATCGATGAGATGGAAAGAAACTTTATGATGATGACTATAAATGAAGAAGAGAAGGTATTATATGCCACTTTTATGCTAAAAGGTGACCATTGGTGGAAATCTACTTGGAGTTATCTATTAACAAAGCACGCCCAACTGACCTGGGCTATTTATAAAGAAGCTTTCTTCGAGAAGTATTTTCCCAGGAGTTTCAAAGATCAAATGGAAAAAGAGTTTCTGAGTCTGTATTAGGGACAGATGACTGTAGATGCATATCAACAGCATTATAAAGAACTATTTTTCTTTGCTTCCTCTAGGATGCAGGAGAAAATACCAAAACCCGAAGGTTCATCATGGCACTTAGGGGAAGCATCTGTGAGCATGTATTGGGACTGGAAAAGAATATTTATAATGAAGCTGTACAGATTGCTCGAGTACTAGAATCGAGCCAGAGGGAAAGTTATTTTGCTCAAAACAGAGGTATTAAAAGGCCTAATGGAAACTCATACAACGAAGGGAATTCAAGGACATTTCTAAGCTAATAGTCAACTTGGCTCTTGTTTGTGGCGAGACTTCATATCCGAAACGCAGGAACGATCAGACTAAAAAGTCATTCAAAACTTGATCAAAGAACCAGCGGAACCCTTCTGTACTCAAGGCTTCAATGCTGTAGCCAAGACTACTTCGACAACCTAACTTCAACAGAAGCAAAGTAATGCTGGAGTTAAATGCTTTAACTGTAATCAAGTAGGACATTATTCAAGAGAGTGTCCTAAGCCAAGGAAGTAGCTACAACAAGGAAAGGTTTATGCAGTTACATCTGAGGATGCTGCCGCATCGCCTGATGTGGTCACAGGTATGACCTGAACCTTTCGTTTGTACTACCTTGTGTGGGCATGTAGACTAAATTAAATCAAATCACAGGTATCGTACCTATTAATGGCTTACCCGTCAGAGTACTCTTTGATTCTGGAGCTACTCATTCTTTTATATCTATGTCATTTGGAAAGAAGTTAAATCTATCCCTCAGACCTTTAGACTACAAACTGCTTGTACAATCACCCATAGGATTAGAAGTGGAACTAGACAAAGGTTATGGACCATGTCCAGTTCTTATTGGCGAGAAGATTTTGGATGCAACCTTAATTCAACTCGAGATGGCAGACTTTGACGTTATCTTGGGAATGAATTGGTTAGCTTGGCACTCTGCAAACCTATTATGTGTGAAAAAAAAATTGACATTTAAAGACAAGGAAGGAGCAGAGTTTAGTTTTGTGGGAACCAAACTTCCCCGTAAACAAAAACTCATTCTCTCTGCATTGAAGGCTAAAAAATGCCCCGAGAAAGGAGGAATTGGGTATCTAGTATCCGTGGTCGATCTAACCAAGTAAGCACCATGAATGGAGGATATTGAAGTTGTGCATGAATTTTTAGATGTATTTCCTGAGGAACTACCAGGACTACCACCCGATCGAGTGACAGAGTTCGTTATAGATCTTATACCCGGAGCTGCACCAGTATCGAAAGCACCTAATCGAATGGCTCCTACTGAACTGAAAGAATTGAAGGTACAATTAGAGGAATTACTGGACAAGGGTTATATCAGACCCAACATATCACCATGGGGAGCGCCAGTATTGTTCATGAAAAAGAAGGATGGTAGCATTCGACTGTGTATAGATTATCGAGAATTGAATAAGCTTACAATCAAAAATCGGTACTCATTGCGTCGGATCAATGACTCGTTCGATCAGTTGCAAGGTGTCAAAGTGTTCTCCAAAATTGACCTTCGATCAGGATACCATCAGTTGAAGATTAAGGAAGGTGATATTTCAAAGACAACATTCAGAACCATATATGGAAATTATGAATTTTTAGTCATGTCTTTTGGATTAACTAATGCACCCGTAACTTTTATAGAACTCATGAATCGGGTATTCCATGATATGTTGGACACATCAGTCATTATATTCATTGATGACATACTAGTCTACCCCTAGGACAAATAAACTCATGTCACAAATCTAAGATCCGCTTTGCAGCGACTAAGAAAAGAGAAGCTTTACGCAAAATTTACAAAGTGTGAGTTTTGGCTAAATGAAGTCGCTTTCTTATGCCATGTTGTATCCGCTGGAGGAATTAAAGTGGATCCTGGCAAGATTGAAACCACTATAAAATGGAAAGCACCTAAGAATGTTGTAGAAATCAGAAGTTTCTTAGGTTTAGCTGGTTACTATTGACGGTTCATGGAAGATTACTCTAGAATCATCGTAACTCTCACCAGTCTGACAAATAAAGGAGAAAATTTTGTTTGGACCGATAAATGTGAAGAGTGTTTTCAAACATTGAAGGCTAGATTGATATTTCGATCCCAGGACAACCATTTACCTTGTACACTGATGCGTCTAGGTTAGGTTTAGGATGTGTGCTTATGCAAGGAGAACAAGTAATTGCATATGTTTCAAGACAACTGAAGACACATGAGAAGAACTATCCCACTCATGACTTGGAATTAGCAGCAGTAGTACATGCTGTTAAGATATGGAGACATTATTTGATGGAGAGAAATTTCATATTAAATTAGATCATAAGAGTCTCACTCATCTTTTTAATCAGAAGAGTTGAACATGAGACAAAGAAGATGGCTGAAATTATTAAAGGATTATGATTGCGATATCCAGTATCATCTAGAAAAAGCTAATGTAGTTGCTGATGCACTAAGCAGGAAAGCTATGACAGAATCCCAATAAGAAGTTAGTACAAATGCTGTGGCGTGTGTCACAGGGAGAGTATTTAATTACGGTAAAGAGAAATTCATGATTGATATTCCAAATGAATCAACTGACCAAGGGTTTATTCATCTATTCTCAAACATGCTTGCAACATTGAAGATTGTACCTGATCTATTAGACAAAGTGAAAGTCGCTATTATATCAGACCCTTATCGAGAACGGTACAAAAAGATCTCGAAAAAGGTAGGACTACTCCTGAGTTCACATTGGACGTTGAAAAGATACTAAAATACAAAGCAAGGGTATGTGTTCCTGAAAATGAAGACTTGGATATTAGACACAGACTAATGAAGGAAGCTCACACCACCGCTTATTCGATACATCTTGGAAGTACGAATATGTATCATGATCTGAAGAAACTATATTGGTGGAGAGGAATGAAAGTGGATGTAGCTAAATTTGTGTCTCAATGCTTGAATTGTCAACAAGTAAAGGCTGAAAGGCAAAGACCTGCAGGATTGTTGCAACCACAGCCAAAATCAGCATGAAAATGGGACTGCATCACTATGGACTTCATCACCAGGTTACCATTGACTCCCCGAGTAATGACGCGGTCTGGGTGATTGTGAATCGTTTGACCAAGACAGCTCCCATAGCAGAAAGTCAAAGCATTAATGGCATACCAGGCTGAAAGACCTACATTAGAAAAGCAAATTGTAAGCATACTGACACCCCCTATGGCTTTTGCCAGGTACATTCTGCCCATAGCCATACGACCTCAGTATACCCTAGAGAGGTTATCTAAGCTTTATGTAGATAATATTATCAAATTACATGGTGTACCTGAAAGCATTGTGTCCGACAGAGACCCACGCTTTACCTCAAAGTTCTAGGAAGGATTATAGAAGGCTATGGGTAAAACATTGAAGTTTAGTACTACATTCCATCCTCAGACAGACGGACAGTCGGGCTTACTATTCAAATTTTAGAAGACATGCTTCGAGCTTGTGTTATTGATTTCAAAGGATCATGGGATGAGAAATTACCATTAATAGAGTTCGCTTATAACAACAGCTATCAAGTGACTATACAGATGTCACCCTATGAAGCACTGTATGGTAGGAAATGTTAAACTCCTTTGTTTTGGAATGAAGTTGGAGAACAGAGTATTGTTGGACCAGAGTTTGTTGAAGAGACTTGTCAAGTAGTCGACATTATCAAGGAAAGAGTCTGAATAGCTCAGAACCTCTGAGAAGCAATATGCAAATAATCGAAGCAGAGATCTTGAATTCACCATAGGTGATAAGGTATTTCTGAAAATATCTCCTAAGCGTGGTTTGAAAAGGTTTGGACAAAAGGGAAAGCTATGTTCCAGATATATTGGACCTTATGAAATTCTAGATAGACGTAGAAAATTAGCATATCAATTAGGACTACCACCATCCATGTTAAGTGTGCATGATGTATTTCATATTTCATTACTGAAGAAGTACGTTAGAGATCCAATGTAAGACCCGTGTTAATCTAACCCGGTCTTACCACTTTGAACCAGGTTTACCCATCATGGTCGAGTCAAGTGGACCAAGGGCGTAAAGGAGATTGAGATCCCAGGTATAAAATTGACCCAAAAATACTTAAATTTAGGGGAGGGTCGCACACCTAGCTAAGCAGGGTCGGACCTCCCAAAACAGAAAGTCAGACCCTCAGTTTTGAAGGGAGGGTCGGACAGCTTAAGACCCTAGGGTCGACGGGATCATCGACCCTCCCATCGACCCTCGGTTTCTAACGAATATAGAAATTAGGAAATTTTTATATTTTTCGATTGGGATTCTTTCCAAATCTCAATGGGACTTATTTAGGATGTTCCTAGTCTATTTAAAGGACGTCCCTAAGCCACTTTCACTCCTTTCACAACCCTAATCGAATTGAGAGAAAGAGAGGAGAAGGAAAGAGGAAGAAGAAAGGGAAGGAAGAGAAATTAAGCCAAAAGAGAAGAGTTTCAGAGAAAGATTAATCTTCTCAGGTATGGATACTAATTCTATGAGTTTCTACAAACCTTAGGGTAGTTATTGATGAGAATGTGATCTCGGAGAAACCCAAACCATTAAGCTATGGTTAGGTTTTCATGGAAAACCATAGGAGGATGCATGAAAACTATTTAGATGGATTATACATGGTTCTAGACCATGGAATGAATGTTGAATGAATGTAGGAAGCAAGCCATAGGACCCCAAACACGAAGAATGGATTAAAAAGTAGAAATTGGACCAGAGTGCACCGAGGGTCGCACCCAGGGTCGATAGGCCATCCAACCCTAGGTGTTTCTGACCATCGACCCTCAGCATTCGAGAAGTCCAGAAAGAGGGGAGGGTCGATAGACCCATCGACCCTAGCATCGACCCTAGCATCGACCCTCAGTTGACAGAATGGTTTTAAATTTTGAATTAATTCTAATTATATTCTATCGACTTTGTTAGGTCTTCTAGCAATATAATAACAATATAAAGGTGATTATAAAGCTTGGGAAAATATTTATTAGCAAGCTAAGGTGAGGAACTTAACTCCAAACTAAATTGGTTAATAATAAACTATTTTCTATTTCTTGAGTCCTATGCTATGCTTGATTCTATGCGAATATGTTTGTAATGTGCATACAGCATGCCATCCAATATTTCTATTACTTGTTCATGCATATTTACTTTGTTGTTTATAACATGATGATGATGATGATGATAGGAATAGGCATGTGCTTGTATGTGTGTGGTTGATGTACTTGATGCAAGCGAGTATCAGGGGAGGTGTGATGAGAACGTCAATAAACGTTAACCTTTGGCGGGTCTCAGCACTTTAGCTCTATCTCTAACTCAAGTCTTGTGCATTGGCATCGTCGTATCACCATTACTTTAGCAGAACTATTATGTCGTAGAGTATCAGGGGAGGTGGTCTCGGTCCTTGTAGTCTCTGACTCTACCGGGGGGCCTTAGCTCTATCTCTATGGGCATTTTGAGGGATGCTTGGGTGAGGCCTTGGATACACTGTTTGGCATTAGGATTGGTTAGTTGCGAGGCCAGTTTGCAGCCCTCGCCAACAGGGGCTTACGTGTTGGTATGGCACTATATAGCAATAAACGTAACCTTTGTTATATAATGTTCATGATTGGGTGCATGTGAGTTGACGATAAACGTGATCTTTGGGTAACGTCACACACTCGTGTATAGATGCGGAGTCAATAAACGCGACCTTTGGCTACCTCAACCTTTCTATAGCATACTGCAAACTTTAAACCAGACCAAAGATATAAATTGATGTGCATGCATATGTATTGTTGCATTGTTTTGGCTACTCGCTGAGCCGTGTTGTGTGCTCACCCCTCGACGTCGAATATTTTTAGTTGATGATGCAGGTTATACAGTTGAAGACTATGTGAATGCGTCTGCGTACAGGAACGTGGCATCGATGGACGCTGAAGCTGAAGTAGATACACAAGACTCCTTTTGCGAGTGCAACTCGTGTGTATTTGATTAGATATTTTATAGGTTTCTTTAATTGGATTTTATTCAGACATGTATTTGATATTTAATATTTATGTCTCAGTTGAATACAAAATAATTTGCTATTAAATTATTAATATCATTTAGTTTCTCAGTTCATTTTATTATAAGACTTCCGCTATTGTGTATTTACTCTGATTATGACATGGATGTATGGAGGTTCAGATAACGAGGGGATAGCCTATTTGAGATCCTGGTTGAACCGTTAGTTTATTAGCGATTCATCACACCATTCTGGTTAGACCAAAATTGGGGTGTGACAACTTGGTATCAGAGCATTTCAGGCCTTGTCCGCTGAACTAGCATACATTCGAAACAGTTATGAACTGAGATAGGATAAATTAAAAGCTTTATTATAAACACACTGTAAGCACAAGTGATGATTGAGACCAAATTTAAAGAGAATAATATATCTATTAAAGGGAAAACAAGCTACATACAATGAGTGAGAGAAACAAAATGTAGATACATAACTAAAGCAGAGTATAGTCCACAACCCGGACAGTTACTCTGTAGTACAAGGAAAAATAAAAGTACACTCAGGAAGCTGGAGGTGAAGGAGGAGGCGGTGCCTCACGGTCTCTGTCGTAGTCCTCAGCATAGACTCTAGTCAACCAGGCTATCTGAGTCTGGGTCGTCTATAGACTAGCCGTGAGACCGGCTATCCTCTGATCAGTCGCACGTTGCACCTCTAGGAGCTCTCCCATCCGAGCGTCTGATGCGTGCTGAGCAGCCAACAGCTCATCCATCCTCAAATCAGACCTGCGATGAGCATCCCTGAGCTCACGCAATATCTCCATCATATCAGAAGGTGGATGCGAAGGACCAGCCTCATGAGAAGGACCGTCTCCGGTGCAGGAGCCGCCGCAGTAGAAGTACCAACTCCATCCTCCTGTATGGGTGATGGCGGGGGTATCGCGTCGACATCCATATACATGCGATCGTCATCGTCGATTGGATCCACACGAGCTCTAGCAGCAGCAGCAGCAGCCTCAGCATCAGCCATCTCGACACGAGTGTGAGGGCGCACCATCGCATTCCTCTCCTCATCGCTAACCTCAGCATCTCGCAGCCCCATCTTGCAGATAGCCTCCCAATCTAGAGGCGAAGAGAAGGTCTTCTCCTGGATCTTCTCATCTACCAGATCCACCCCCAGACGGGTCAGTAGCACAGTAATCATGCGCCCATAGGGTAGATTACCCCTATGACCGGACAATGTTGCACTAATCATCGTCCGCATGATGATGTAAGGTAGGCAGACCGGCTGACGAGTGCAGATGTTGTAGATCAAGAACTGTGTCAGCTGAGAGACCCTCTTATAGTGCCCACTCTGCGGGATCAGATTATGCTGGATAATCTTGCAGAAGACCCGTGGAGCTGGACGCAAGTAGCAAGCTCTCATCTGCCATCTATCGGGACAGAGCAACTGGTTGTCGATCTCTGCCCTCATCTCCATCTCAACAAACTGTGGCTCTCCCGGCGCACAGTACACCATGGGGCCATCAAAGGGAATGCCCAACAGATCGGCCAGCTACTGATAATCAAAGGAAATGTGCACCCCCTTGACATAACTGGTGATGCGCAACTCCTGACCGTGCTCAACGTCGTTGTAATTCGATTTTTGTTGGGGGCTTTTGTTATTGGTGTCTCGAGGAACAAAAGCCCTCAAAAATTTCTGAGTTTCATTTGAAAAATAGGAGTTAAACGGGCAAAAACCTAGAAAAGAAAACCTAAAAACAGGTAAAAACGGAAAGACATACCTGTAGGGATGACGTGGACGTCGAAACCCGGAGTTAAACCGACCAAAAACAGTAGAGTGGCACTGGTAGCAACTCAGAGAGTAGAGACGAGTCGAAACGGAGGAGGAATAGTGAGAAATGACCCAAAATCGGATCTTAAAAATCTGATTTTTGGTCCGAGGGTCGGACAATTCGACTGAGACCATTGACCCTCGGATCGACCCTCCAATCGACCCTCGGCTCTCGGGAATCTGACAGAAAATTGAGGGTCGGAGTGAGGGTCGGAAACCCATCGACCCTCAGCTCTCGGGAAGAACAGGTCATTCCCAGGGTCGGATACCAAGGGTCGGATATACCAACGACCCTCACCATCGACCCTACATAGAAAAGACAGTATTTTTCACAGAATGAATTGAGGATTTTGAATTTTATATCGGTTAGCATGCCTACATGAAATATAAATGACTTCTCACCTATTTTGATGATTTTTAGGCACCACCCATCTCAGAAGGAAATATGTCTGGACGTAGAGTGACCCGACAGACCCGAAACACAGTCCCACCACCACCACCAGTGGAGGAGACTAGTCAAGAAAATAACCATGCACCGAGAAATCCAAAACCGGTAAACCCTACAAATTTGCCACCTCCACCACCGGAGCTAGCAACCTTGGTTATGAACCTAGCTCAGCAGCTACAACATATGCAACACGCACAGGCCCAGATGCAAGTTGCCATGGGCATTATGTTTCAAACTACGCAGGCTGCACCCATGCACACAGGACAAGCCAGTGCGGCACCGGTGGGTAACCACCCAGCTCAACAGACACCTCAACAAACGGCTGCACAGATTCCAGTGCAGGTCCCGGAAGCAGCACAGGCTAATTATCAGTACCCACCTCATATGTTTGGGGCATATCAAAATCAGATGGATCACTCTCGACTGGTCGAGAGATTTTTGAAGATGAAGCCCAAGGAATTTAATGGCAAACCGTCTGATCCATTATGGCCAGCACACTGGATAGACGAGATGGAAAGAAATTTTCTGATGATGACTTTTACAGAAGAGGAGAAAGTATTGTGTGCCACCTTCATGCTCAAAGGCGACGCACATCATTGGTGGAAATCGACCCGTGCCTATCTATTGACTAAGCACGCCCTACTGACTTGGGCTATATATAAAGAACCTTTCTTTGAGAAATATTTTCCACGGAGCTTCAGAGATTCGATGGAGAAGGAGTTCCTGAGTCTTTATCAGGGACAGATGTCAGTGGATGCGTACCAACAGCGTTATGAAGAGCTGTTTTTCTTCGCACCACTGAGTATGCAAGAAGAAGAAACTAAAACCCGTAGGTTTGTCATGGGACTGAGAGGAAGCATCAGGGAACATGTTCTGGGATTAGAAAAGACAATATATAATGAAGCCGTCCAGATTGCTCGAGTGATTGAATCGAGCCAGAAGGAGAGTTATCTGAACCAAAACAGAGGCATCAAGAGATCAGCCGGAAACTCCTACAACGGAGGAAATGCCAGGACGTATAAGCCTTTCCGCCCTCAGAACTTTACTACTACACCCAACACCACTTCAGCAGTTCAACCTCAGTCAAAGCCAAATTCTAAAGTTCTGAAGTGTTTTAACTGCAACCAACCCGGACATATGGCAAGGGAGTGCCCAAAGCCCAGGAAGTAGTTACATCAGGGACGGGGATATGCAGTTACATCCGAAGATGCGGCCGCATCACTCGATGTGGTCACAGATATGACTGAAACTTTTAAAGTTATAATTACATTGAATGAGCATGTAGACTAAGTAAAGATAAATCACAGGTATTGTACCTATAAATGGCGTACCCGCCAGAGTACTCTTCGATTCCGGAGCTACTCATTCATTTATATCTGTGTCATTTGGAAAGAAGACAAAATTACCCATCAAAACATTGGACTACAAATTACTTGTACGGTCACCGATGGGGTTAGAAGTGGAACTAGAAAAGGGTTATGGACCATGTCCAGTTCTCATTGGAGAGCAGACCTTAGATGCAACCTTGATACAACTTGAGATGACAGACTTTGATGTCATCTTGGGAATGGACTGGTTAGCTCGGCATTCTAAAAATTTGTTATGCGCCGAAAAGAAGCTAACATTCAAAGACAAAGAAGGGGTAGAATTCAGTTTCTTGGGAACCAAACTTCCCCAGAGACGCAAGCTCATACTTTCAGCATTAAAGGCTAAGAAGTGTCTTGAGAAGGGAGCAGTCGGGTATCTAGTATCAGTGGTCAACCTAGCCAAGGAAGTACCACGAATGGAAGACATTGACGTCGTTCGGGATTACCCTGACGTATTTTCGGAGGAACTACCCGGATTACCACCCGACCGTGCTATAGAGTTTGTAATAGACCTGATACCTGGAGCCGCACCCGTGTCAAAAGCACCTTATAGAATGGCTCCTACTGAACTGAAGGAATTAAAAGTGCAACTACAAGAACTGCTAGACAAGGGTTATATTCGACCCAGTATATCTCCATGGGGGGCACTGGTACTGTTCATGAAAAAGAAGGATGGTAGCGTTCGATTATGTATCGACTATCGAGAGTTGAACAAACTGACAATCAAGAATCGATATCCCCTACCCAGGATCGATGACTTGTTCGATCAGTTACAAGGAGCAAAAGTATTTTCTAAGATCGATCTTCGATCGGGCTATCATCAGCTGAAGATTAAAGAAGGTGATATTCCGAAGACAGCATTCAGGACCAGATATGGACATTATGAATTTTTGGTTATGTCATTCGGATTAACTAATGCACCGGCAACGTTAATGGAATTTATGAACCGAGTTTTCCACGATATGTTGGATACGTCGGTTATAGTATTTATCGATGATATATTGGTATACTCCAAGGACAAAGAAACCCATGTCAAGAACCTAAACGCAGCCCTACAGCGTTTAAGGAAAGAGAAACTATATGCCAAATTTTTTAAGTGTGAGTTTTGGCTAAGTGAAGTCGCATTCCTAGGCCACGTGGTATCCACAGAAGGAATCAAAGTGGACCCCAGCAAAATCGAGGCTATTGTGAAGTGGGAAGCACCAAAGAACATTTCAAAAATTAGAAGTTTTCTGGGTCTAGCTGGTTATTATCGGAGATTCATAGAACACTATTCTCGGATTGCCATACCTCTCACCAGTTTGACTAAGAAAGGTGAAAAGTTTGTGTGGACCGACAAATGTGAGAAGAGCTTCCAGATATTGAAGGTCAGATTGATATCCGCCCCGATTTTGACCATTCCCGTTCCAGGACAGACATTTACTTTATGCACCGATGCATCGGGACTGGGATTAGGATGTGTGCTTATGCAAAGAGAGCAAGTAATTGCTTATGCATCAAGATAGTTGAAGGTACATGAGAAAAATTATCCCACTCATGATTTAGAGCTAGCGGCAGTAGTACATGCTGTCAAGATATGGAGACATTACTTATACGGGGAGAAATTCCAGATTAAATCAGACCATAAAAGTCTTACTTATTTATTTAATTAGAAGGAGTTGAATATGAGACAAAGAAGATGGCTGGAACTATTGAAAGACTATGATTGTGATATCCAGTATCATCCGGGAAAAGCGAACGTAGTAGCGGATGCATTAAGCAGAAAAGCAATGATTAAATCTCAAGGAGAAGTTAGCACGACTGCAGCAATGTGTACTAACGGAATAATGTTCAATCACGGCAACGAGCAGTATGTGATAGATACAGTGGATGGATCAGCCAACCAAGGGTTTATTCATCGGTTCTCGAATATGTTCGCGGCATTAAAGATTATACCAGATATAGTGGACGAAGTGAAGACAGCTATCAAATCAGATTCTTATCTGAGAACGGTACAAGAAGATATTAAGAAAGGTAGGACCAACCCTGAGTTCACCTTGGATGACGAGAAGGTACTGAAATATAAAGGGAGAATATGTGTACCTAAAACAAAAAGTATGGACATTAGACACTGACTGATGAAGGAAGCCCATACCACCATCTATTCGATACATCCTGGAAGCATAAAAATGTATCATGATCTAAAGAAGCTATATTGGTGAAGGGGAATGAAAGTAGATGTGGCTAAGTTCGTGTCTCAATGCCTAAATTGTCAGAAAGTTAAGGCTGAACGACAAAGACCCGCAGGACTGTTACAGCCATTACCAGAACCAGCATGGAAATGGGACTGCATCACTATGGACTTCGTCACAGGACTACCATTGACTCCTCGAGTAGTTGACGCAGTTTGGGTGATTGTGGACCGTCTGACTAAAATAGCTCGCTTCATACCGATACGACCCCAATATACACTAGAAAGGTTAGCAAAGCTGTATGTGGATAATATTGTTCGGTTACATGGTGTTCCAGAAAGCATTGTGTCCGATAGAGATCCACGATTTACTTCCAAATTTTGGAAAGGACTGCAAAAGGCTATGGGTACGACATTGAAGTTCAAAGTTACCATTGATCGAGTTCGCCTATAACAACAGCTATCAGGCTACTATACAGATGTCACCTTATGAAGCACTGTATGGCAGAAAGTGTCGAACTCCCTTGTTTTGGAATAAACTTGGAGAACGTAGTATTGTTGGACCGGAATTTGTTGAAAAGACTTGTCGAGTGGTTGACATCATCAAGGAAAGAGTGAGAACAGCTCAGAACCGTCAGAAGCAATATGCAGATACTCGACGAAGAGATCTAGAGTTCGTCGTAAGTGATAAAGTATTTTTGAAGGTATCGCCTATGCGAGGATTGAAGAGGTTCGGACAGAAAGGGAAGCTAAGTCCAAGATATGTCGGGCCATATGAAATTCTAACTAAGCGTGGAAAAGTAGCTTATCAGTTAGCACTACCACCATCTATGTCAAGTATGCACGACGTATTTCACATTTCCCTATTGAAGAAGTATGTCAAAGACCCAACGCATGTCTTGACAGTAGATTTGTAGGAATTGACTGATGATTTGACATTCGAAGTAACACCAACAGAAATCACCAGCCGAAAGGTTCAACGTCTACGCAACAGAGATATCTACTATGTTAAGGTCATATGAAAAAGTAGAGACATGGAAGAAATTACACGGGAAGAAGAAAATGCTATGCGGAAACAATACCCATACTTATTTGATTCAGAAGGTACGTACAATTTCGAGGACGAAATTTTTATAAGTTGGGGGGAGTTGTAAGACCCGTGTCAATCTAACCCGGTCTTACCACTTTGAACCAGGTTTACCCATCATGGTCGAGATCCCAGGTATAAAATCGACCCAAAAACACTTAAATTTAGGGGAGGGTCGCACACCCAGCTAAGCAGGGTCGGACCTCCCAAAACATAAAGTCAGACCCTCAGTTTTGAAGGGAGGTTCGGACAAGTTAAGACCCTAGGGTCGACGGGATCATCGACCCTCGGTTTCTAACGAATATAGAAATTAGGAAATTTCTATATTTTTCGATTGGGATTCTTTCCAAATCTCAATGGGACTTATTTAGGATGTTTCTAGTCTATTTAAAGGACGTCCCTAAGCCACTTTCACTCCTTTCACAACCCTAATCGAATTGAGAGAAAGAGAGGAGAAGGAAAGAGGAAGAAGAAAGGGAAGGAAGAGAAATTAAGCCAAAAGAGAAGAGTTGCAGAGAAAGATTAATCTTTTCAGGTATGGATACTAATTCTATGAGTTTCTACAGACCTTAGGGTAGTTATTGATGAGAATGTGATCTCGGAGAAACCCAAACCATTAAGCTATGGTTAGGTTTTCATGGAAAACCATAGGAGGATGCATGAAAACTATTTAGATGGATTATACATGGTTCTAGACCATGGAATGAATGTTGAATGAATGTAGGAAGCAAGCCATAGGACCCCAAACACGAAGAATGGATTAAAAAGTGGAAATTGGACGAGAGTGCACCGAGGGTCGCATCCAGGGTCGATAGGCCATCCGACCCTAGGTGTTTCTGACCATCGACCCTCAGCATTCGAGAAGTCCAGAAAGAGGGGAGGGTCGATAGACCCATCGACCCTAGCATCGACCCTAGCATCGACCCTCAGTTGATAGAATGGTTTTAAATTCTGAATTAATTCTAATTAAATTCTATCGACTTTGTTAGGTCTTCTAACAATATAATAACAATATAAAGGTGATTCTAAAGCTTGGGAAAATATCTATTAGCAAGCTAAGGTGAGGAACCTTAACTCCAAACTATATTAGTTAATAATAAACTGTTTTCTATTTCTTGAGTCCTATGCTATGCTTGATTCTATGCGAATATGTTTGTAATGTGCATACAGCATGCCATCCAATATTTCTATTACTTGCTCCTGCATATTTACTTTGTTGTTTATAACATGGAGATGATGATGATGATAGGAATAGGCATGTGCTTGTATGTGTGTGGTTGATGTGCTTGATGCGAGCGAGTATCAGGGGAGGTGTGATGAGAACGTCAATAAACGTTAACCTTTGGCGGGTCTCAGCACTTTAGCTCTATCTCTAACTCAAGTCTTGCGCATTGGCATCGTAGTATCGCCATTACTTTAGCAGAACTATTATGTCGTAGAGTATCAGGGGAGGTGGTCTCGGTCCTTGTAGTCTCTGACTCTACCGGGGGGCCTTAGCTCTATCTCTATGGGCATTCTGAGGAATGCTGGGGTGAGGCCTTGGATACACTGTTTGGCATTAGGATTGGTTAGTTGCGAGCCCAGTTTGCAGCCCTCGCTAACAGGGGCTTACGTGTTGGTATGGCACTATATAGCAATAAACGTAACCTTTGTTATATAATGTTCATGATTGGGTGCATGTGAGTTGACAATAAACGTGATCTTCGGGTAACGTCACACACTCGTGTATAGAGGCGGAGTCAATAAACGCGACCTTTGGCTACCTCAACCTTTCTATAGCATACTGCAAACTTTAAACCAGACCAAAGATATAAATTGATGTGCATGCATATGTATTGTTGCATTGTTTTGGCTACTCACTGAGCCGTGTTGTGTGCTCACCCCTCGATGTCGAATATTTTTAGTTGATGATGCAGGTTATACAGTTGAAGACTATGTGAATGCGTCTGCGTACGGGAACGTGGCATCGATGGACGCTGAAGCTGAAGTAGATACACACGAATCCTCTTGCGAGTGCAACTCGTGTGTATTTGATTAGATATTTTATAGGTTTCTTTAATTGGATTTTATTCAGACATGTATTTGCTATTTAATATTTATGTCTCAGTTGAATACAGAATAATTTTCTATTAAATTATTAATATCATTTAGTTTCTCAGTTCATTTTATTATAAGACTTCCGCTATTGTGTATTTACTCTGATTATGACATGGATGTATGGAGGTTCAGATAACGATGGAATAGCCTATTTGAGATCCTGGTTGAACCATTGGTTTATTAGCGGTTCATCACACCATTTTGGTTAGACCAAAATTGGGGTGTGACATCCAACACACGTGTTGACAACGGATCCACCGGATTTGATTAAAGATTTGACGTTCGAAGTAGTACCTTCTGAGATCACTAGCTGGAAGGTGCAACGTCTTCGCAACCGTGACATTTTACGTTAAGGTTACTTGGAGATGCCAAAATGTGGAAGAACTTAAATGGGAAGAAGAGAACGCTATGTGGAAGCAATATCCTCACCTATTCGACTCGGAAGGTATATGTAAATTTCGAGGACGAAATTTATATAAGAGGGGGGGGAGTTGTATGACCTGCACTCCACTAACTTGGTCTAACCATGTTATGCCAGGTCTTTTCATCATTCCTGGACCAAGTGGACCGAGCGAGTAAAGATAGATCACAAATCAGGTATGAGAATCGAGTTAAAAACACTAAAAACATACCTAAGGTCGCATGCCTGGGTAGGTATGGTCTTCCATATGGAAGGGAACCAAAAATCTCAAATCCTGAACCCCACGATCGATGATTTTGACCCTACGATCGACGGTTTATGTGACCGTATGCTCGACCATGAAAACCTAGATCAGACTCCGAGTTTTGGAAACTTTCCTAAACTAAGGGATTGCTTTCCTAATTGAAAGAGGACTCTATATGGAGAGTTTTCTTCTAAATAAAAGACGTCCCTCAGCCCTTTTTACTCTTTTAGAACATTAATAAACCCTAGAGAAAGAGAAGGAAGAGAAGGAAGAGAAGGAGAAGAAGAAAAAGCTAAGGAGAAGAGTTTATTGAGAAGAGATTGGCTCTCTATCACAGGCAAAGGTATGAAATGATTCTCTAGAGATGTAAACTCTAAGGAATAACACTTCTATGGAGGATAGGCAATATCAACCTATTATGACCTATGTGATTTCCTTGAGAAAATCCCAAGGAGAACCATGAGTGAATTTGATGATTAGGGTTGATAAGAAATTACTAATGATGACCATAGGATGACCTTAGAATAAACCCCATTAAAGAACAGAAGAATTGACCCAGGAAGAACTTGAATTTCATGTAGACTGTGACCAGAAATCTCAAGGTCGTAGCTACGATCAACCATAGCATGACTAGTATGACCAGAAGATTGACCATAGGCATTCGAAAAGATTTCAGAAATCATATGGTCGTAGCTACGGTCGCACCAAATGCGACCATAGGGTATCGATCGTAGACAGTAAAGTCGATACAACATGAGACCATAGGACCAATCAGACACCTATTAGTGCTCTATTTCGATTTTTGACTATTGTAACATGTCACATATGAACCCTGACTTAAATTCATATAACTTTTAAGTTGTTAAATCAATTCAAAGAGAATTTCAAGGCTTGGAAAGACATCGAGAATTGCTAATAGGTGAGGGAACAAGACCTAAACTAATCAAATAATAACAAACTGTTTATTTTTATTGAGTCCAATGCCATGATTGATTCTATGCTTGTATGCTTGTAATGTGCATCTCACATGTCATCCAATATTCTTGCTATTACTGTTCATGCATATTTAATTTTTTTTATTTATAACATGATGATGATGATGCTAGGAATAGGCATGTGAATGGATGTGTGTGGTTGGTGTGTTGGATGCGAGTGGAGCATCAGGGGGAGGATGTGGCATGGTGGTCTTCGACTCCATCACTAGACTCTAGCTCTATCTCTACTTAAGTCTTGCCCATTAACATCATTGTATCACCATTACCTTAACAGAACTATTACGTCATAGGGCATCAGGAGAGGTGGTCTCGGACCGTGTGGTCTCTGACTCTGCTAGGGGGCCTTAGCTCTATCTCTATGGACATATTGAGGGATGCTGGGGTGAGGCCTTGGATACCCTGCTTGGCATTAGGATTGATTAGTTGCGAGCCCAATTTGCAAGCCCTCGCCAATAGGGGCTTATGTGTTGGTACGGGTAGGGCATCAGGGGAAGTGTTCGCGGTGTTTGATCCAGACACTTTAGCTCTATCTCTATTCCATGGTGGATGCATGTGGGACAAAAAATAGTGTTTGATCCAATGGACGGATTCACACACTCGTGTATAGAGGTGCAACCGCCACTAAACCTTTCTATAGCACATTTCAAACTTATAAACCAGACCAAAGATATGAATTGAATGCATGCATATGTTTGTTGCATTGTTTTGTTTGCTCACTGAGCCATGATGTGTGCTCACCCTTTCGACGTCAAATATTTTTAGTTAATGATGCAGGTCCTACCGTTGAAGAATATATGAATGCGCTGACGTATGGACACATTGATGCGATGGACGTAGACACTGAAAAAGATGTGCATGATTCATTATGCGAGTGCAACCATTGTGTTTTTGCTTAAGTTTAGTTATAACTTGAACATCGGATATGTAATTGATTATTTATTTTTTATGTCTTGTGGTTTGGAGATAATTGGATTAAATATTTATTTATCACTATTAGATTCTCAGTTCATTATCTGTAAGACTTTCGCTTATTTGTTTATTACCTCTGATTATTAATGTGGAATGTATGTGTGGTTTGATATAGTGGGTACGACCTATTTGAGATCCTGGGTGAACCATTGGTTTATTGAAGGTTCATCACATCATTCTGGTTAGACTAGAATTAGGGTTGACAAGTATGTTGTGCTGCAGGATCCGACATTACCTGGGAACTGGATGGTAATCAACTGACTTGTGGGTGGTATCGGCTTTAAGTAGTAGCTGCCAAATTTCTTGATGCATACCTTTCTAAAGAAATCTTTCTCCTTGGGACCATAAAAGGCTATTTTGTCATTGCTCGATGTTAAAGGAGATGTCGACCCCCTTGACTCTACTGGAAATGCAAAGACTATGCTCATCGTCATACTCGTCCATGCCATCTTCTACCTATATGTTGCAATAAAACAACTTCACTAATATCTGGGCGAGTGGTTATCTGGTACTGTGACATTGGGGACCACCCCATGGCGTTAAAGGCTACCTGTACATCAAACCTCTTTAATTCCTCAAAAATGATGTATCGGCCGTCTTTCACCGCCTTCTTCTCATACCAAAGAAGGACTCCTGCACTTCCAGGGATCGAAAATGTGCCTCATTTAGCATTGGGGGTGTGTGAGCCCGTGTGTTCTTCCTTGGAGCCATCAATCTATAACTGAACATTTGGAAAATAAGATGAGTGATTTAGTTGACATCAAACATAGGATAGTAAAAGGGTAATTAATTAGCATACCGATGAAAATTCTGGTTACAACCATATATGGACCGAAGGGGGTTAACGTAGCAAGTGAAATACGAATTTTGTTTTCCCTGTATAGTTAATGTAAGACCCGCACTCCACAAACCTAGTATAACCTACGTTTTCATGTTGTGACAGGTCTTCCAGTCATAACTGACTCCGAAGTGATAGTCGGATGAAAAACCACAAGTCCAGGTATGAAAAATAGACGAAACGAACTTAATAATTAGTTGTCCGATCTGACTGGTTGAGACATACCGGTCTCATGAATAGTCCAACTGGTATGTCAGATAGGTTAGTCTATTTTGAGTTTTCAAATTGGGAACGGACTCTAGTGGGTTCCACCATTCAAATTGGGTTATTAAAGACCTTCCATACGTGAGAGAGACTCCAAAAAGGATATCCCTCTCTATATATTCATCCTTACACCTAGTTAGACCTCTTTTGACTTTCACGAACCCTAGAGACAAAAAGGAGACTTAAAAAGGGGAAGGGAGCTCGAGGAAGGTCTGCAGCAGAGACTTTATTAGAAGAAGAGTATTGTTGTTCATAGACCAATGGTGAGTGCCTACACCTATACTATTGCTTGGGATGTGATTAGGTTACGATCAACACCATGAGAGAATAGGTAGTGATTCAAAGCCCTAGTTCGGTGGAAAACCCTAGATCCGGATGTAGTAAACTCATAACCTATGTTGCAGAATGTAAGGTTTCGAATGGGGAATAGACTAATCTTAATGTGTTGCGTAAGCCTAGAATGGTTTAGGAGAAACCCAGAAACCAAGTTGAAGACCGACGAAGGAAGAAGATCAAACTGGCGGACTCACGGACTCTATCCGTTTAGACATACTATTTGGACATACCGGTGTGTCTTTTTAGGACTATTTTGCAGTCCAGACTTAGTTCCGATCAACTTGGACCCCACAAACCTAATTCTAATTAACTCTTAATGTTATCTAGGATGTGTGGATAGCGAGGTTGGACTCTGGGACTCAGAGAGGACTTGCTATCAAGCGTCAAGTAAGGGATCCAGACCCAAACTTAGATAATTAATAACAGTAAACCATTGCTATCTGTTTTTGTTGTGTAATGGTTATGCATATAACATGTCATCTTTACTTATTATATTACTTGTTTATGCATATTATTATGCTAGGATGTGATTATTAGGCATGTGTATATGTTTTCGTTGGTATGCGGAGTAGGAAGGGCTTGGAGCCTTGGATCATTCCTCACACTAACATATTTTTGTATCGCCATTTACCTTAGCATGCTTGGTACGGGTAGGGTATCAGGGGGAGGATGCGATAGTGTGGATTATTGCCTAACCGTGAGACTCTAGCCCTATCTATATTTCGTAGGGAGTTGTGTTAAGGTAGGGCCTTGGATACTATGATGACATATAGGATTGGTTAGTGACGGAACCCACTTACAAGCCCTCATCAATAGGGGTGTAGGGATTGGTATGGTGTAGGGTATCAGGGGGAGGACGCGGTAGCGTGTATTGTAGCCTGATCACCATACTCTAGCTCTATCTCTATAACGAAATGAGTGATATAGGGTAGTAATAGTAGTGTGGATTGTAGCCTGACTGTTGGGTGTGCTCATACTCTCGTGCATGGAGGTGTGGTGGCAACTACCCTTACCATAGCACTTTGCAAGTTATACCAGACCAAATGTTGAATGTTATTCATTCATCTCTATATGTTGCATTGTTTGATTTTCTTACTGAGCTAAGTTGTGAGCTCACTCCGTATATATATACTCTTATTCAGATGTTAATGCAAGTTACACTGTAAAAGTTTTCATTGATGCTCCAGTTTATGGTAGTGTTGCTGTGTTGGATGTACAAGAAGGAGGCAACGAGCATGACGAGTCATGTGAGTGTCACTTCTAGGTGTACCTCTAGGACTTGTTTACTTTATTTCAGTTTGATTATAAGATGGTGTAATAGAATACTTAAGTTATGTTTTGGTACTTGAGATAATTGGTTACTTAATAAATTATCAATAGAAACTCAATTCATTTATTTTAAGTCTTCCACTGTAAATATTATATTCTGATTATGGTTATGTGCATTGATTTGTGTGTCGACACAGTCTCTTGAGATCCTGGTGTGAACCGTTGATTTAATGGTAGTTCACTCACACTTTTGGTTCGACTAAAATTGGGGTGTGACAGTTGAGGCATGGAACATCCAAGCATTATAGAAATTTCCTTAAAGACTAGTAAAGATTACTACCCAAAATAATCTCCCCAAATATATGTTTGATAATCACAGACTTGCATGAATATCCATGACTCAAACTTAACCAATGAGGTGAAGAAAAATTATTTGGGGATTATAAGATCATACGGAGAATTCAAAATCTAACCATAACTATTAGTAGTATTATAAGGGACTCAAATCACTTGTTAGAACTTGTAAGAATCTAGCTTTAAGTAAGAATGGGTAAGTCTCACAAGAAAAACCCAACCTAGGTTTTTTTACATAACCTAGAAATGAAAAGGAATAAGAAAAGAGAGAGATTCGTACCCTTTTGTCGATGTGTTGAGGTTGAAGATGAATCTCGATCACCTATTCAAGCACCAGAGGCAAGGTTAGGTCTCTGGAGGTGAAGAAGGCTTCCAACCGAGCAAGAGGAGGTGGGGTTCTAATTTTTAATCCCCACGATCCTATTTAAAAGAGGAAAATACGAATCATCTGGTCATACGGCACGATTTAAAGTGCATCCAGAGCTGCGACCGCAGTTGCATCTAGACAAGAAATTGGACCCTCGAGAAGAGTCTGGTCAGACACTCCGATCGCACATCTGTGCAACCGGTGATGCGACTAGACAGCCCCAGAAGGCCATCTAAAGCTTCAGCTCTAGTGTGCAGTCATTGAACACTGCATCCGAACTAAGATTATTTTTCAAATAGTTTGGTATATGGCGTGCCATGGCGTGAAATATTTGGTGTAGTTTCGTAATCATTTGTAACTATTAGGTGCTAACCACCCAACGGTTACTAGCTTGACTCAGTGTAACATTACAGGAATCACTAACCGTTGAGATGACACGTACCACCAGTTTAGCCGCTCATAATTGTAGCGATCATGACGCTTTGTCTGATGAAGGGATGAATGGCTATGGCTCTTATCGAATCATTGCCCCTTATTGCACCACTTGGAGGAGCTATGCAAGAAGTACGACATCCACCACCACCACCACCGCCAATGGCTACTCCGAGAGATGTCCCAATAATTATGAGAAACTTGGCTCATGTAATGGGTCAAGATCAGCGAGATTTGTTGAGGGAACAACACCACGAGAGCCTAAAACAGCAGAGGTAGTTTTTAGCTGACCTCATGGCCGCTCTAAGGCCAGCTCTTGTACCCAAGCAGTACTGTTCCATGAATGACGAACTGATTAGGACCTCTACCAACACTTGGAGTTACTAACACAAATGTGTCATCTACATCTCAGGTTAGACCTATGGCTAGAATAAACCAAACTGGGTTAGCCATCCTTAACCCACTTCTAGTCTTGCTGACGGTACCATAACTCGACACGGCCAGGACCATTGAGAGGTAAATGAAGATGAAGCCCGCAAAATTCACTAGAGTAGGTACGAACCCACTACAGCTTGCGATCTAGATTAAGTCTATTGAAAAGACAATGCATATGATGCTTTGTACTGAGGAAGAAAAAATTTTGTGTGCCACCTATATGTCGGAAGAAGAACCTAACACCTGGTAAGAGTTTACTCAGCCCATCCTCACTACAAAGTATCCCTAGATTACTTGAGAAATTTTTAAAGCTGCCTTCTTTGATAGGTACTTTCCTAGGAATTTTAAGGACAAGATGAAAGTGGAGTACCTGAATGTATCTCAAGGTTAGCAGTCTCTGGATGAATATCAGCACTGATTTGATGAGCTGTTCTATTTTGCACTTGCTAGTATGAGAGAGGAAGGAGCTAAGGCTCAGGGTTTCACCAAGGGTTTAAGAGGAAACATTCGAGCAACTGTGGATGCTCTGGGGAAGAAGGTGTACTCTGAGGAGGTACAAACTGCCAAGGTGAAATGAAGCAAATTTGAGTGATAGTTATTTCACCCATAAAGCTGGTGATAAGAGGTCAGCTCCATTTACCAATAGTCGACCGGGCAATAAGTCTTTTCGTACTACTCAGACTACAGCTAAAGCAAGGACTACCAATGTAAGACCCGCACGCCAAAAACCCGGTCTAACCTTACATTTCGTGTCGTGACCCGTCTACATATCATGGTCGAGCCAAGTGGACCAAGTGTGTGAAGAAAAACCAAGACCCAATATGAAAATTTACTCAAAAACAGTCAAAATGAGGGTAGGGTTGTCACACCCCAATTCCGCACTGTTCAGAATGGTGTGATGAACCGCTAGCAAACCAACGGTTCAACCAGGATCTCGAATAGGCTATATCCGTGTTATCTAAACTCCATACATCCACATTCATAATCAGAGTAAATACACAATAACGGAAGTCTTATAATAAAATAAACTGAGAATCTATGTGATATTAAAATTTAAATAACAAATATTCCACTTCCATCGCCGCTACATTCCTGTACGCTGGAGCATCTAAATAGTCTTCAACGGTATAACCTGCATCATCAACTAAAAATATTCGACGTCGAGGGGTGAGCACACATCATGGCTCAGTAAGCAAATAAAACAACGCAACAATACATATACATGCAATCAATTTATAACTTTGGTCTGGTTTATAGTTTGCACTGTGCTCTAGAAAGGATAGGTGGCCGCCGCACCTCTATACACAAGTGTGTGGATACGCCCAATGACTCCAGCACTGTCGCCCACAGCACCCAAAATGGCACAATATACATCCCATGAAAACGGCATGGCTGTACCGGTTGATACCATACCAACAAATAAACCCCTGCTGGCTAGGGTTGCAAACTGGGCTCGCAACTAACCAATCCTACTGCCAAACAGTGTATCCAAGGCCTCACCCCAGCATCCCTCAGAGCACCCGTAGAGATAGAGCTAAGGCCCCTCGGTAGAGTATAGGACTCAAGGACCGAGACCCTCCTTGATGCCCTACGTCGTAATAGTTCTGCTAAGGTAATGGCGATACGACGACATCAGTGGACATGACTTGAGTAGACAATAGTACAATATAGACCCCATGAAGAACGATCATGGTTGTACCGGTTGATACCATTCCTACCATCACCATATACACTGACCAAACACAAACATTCACATGCCTATTCCTATCATCATCATCATCATCATCATGTTATAAACAATAAAGTAAATATGCATGAATAAATAATAGAAATATTGGATGACATGTTAAATGAACATACAAACATACACGCATAGAATCAATATGGCATTGGACTCAAGAAGTAAAACAGTTTATTATTAACCAATTAGTTTAGGTCTTGTTCCCTCACCTTAGCTTGCTAATAGATACTTTTCCAAGCTTTAGAATCACTTTTATAATATTATTATATTGCTAGAAGACCTAACGAAGCCGATAAAATTTAATTAGAATTTATTCAGAATTAAAAAACCATTCTGTTAACTGAGGGTCGGAGGTAGGGTCGAAGTCCTGATCGACCCTGGGTGCGACCCTCCCAAAATCTGAACTTCTCGAACACTGAGGGTCGATTCTCAGGATCACCTTGGGTCAGATGGTCATCGACCCTCTGTGCGACCCTCGGTGTATTTTGGTTCAATTCCCTCTTTTTAGTCCATTCTTTGTGTTTGGGGTCCTATGACTTGCTCATACAGTCCATTCAACATTCATTCCATGGTCTAGAACCATGAATCATCAACCTAGATAGCTTTTATGTAATCTCCCATAGTTTTCTATGAAAACCTAACCATGGGTTGATGGTTTGGGTTTCTCCGAGATTATATTATCACCATTACTTAACTTAAGGTCTGTAGAAACTCATGGAATTAGTATCCATACCTGAGAAGAATACTCCTTCTCTGAAACTCTTCTCTTCCTTAGCCTTTTCTTCAAGCTTTCCTTCTCTTCTTCTCTTCCTTCTCTCCTCTTTCTCTCAATCCAATTAGGGTTGTAAAAGAAGTGAAAGAGGCTTAGGGACGTCCTTTAAATAGAGTAGGAACATCCTAAGATAAGTCCCTTTGAGATTAGGAAAGGATCCCAATCGAAAATTAGGAAATTTCCTAATTTTAGTTTTGGTGGCAACTGAGGGTCGATGGGAGGGTCGATGATCCCGTCGACCCTAGGTTTCTAAGTTGTCCGACCCTCCCTTCAAAACTGAGGGTCTGACTTTCTATTTTGGGGGGTCCGACCCTCCTTAGCTGGGTATGCGACCTTCCCCCTAATTTAAGTATTTTGGGGTCGATTTGATACCTGGGATCTCGATTTCCTTCACGCCCTTGGTCCACTTGACTCGACCATGATGGGTAAACCTGGTTCAAGGTGGTAAGACTGGGTTAGATTGACACAGGTCTTACAACTCCCCCCTACTTATAAAAATTTCGTCATCGAAATTGTACGTACCTTCATCATCAAATAAGTGGGGGTATTGCTTTCGCATAGCATTTTCTTCTTCCCATGTAATTTCTTCCATGTCTCTACTTTTCCATGGGACCTTAACATAATAAATATCTCGGTTGCATAGACGTTGAACATTTCGGCTGGTGATTTCAGTTGGTGTTACTTCAAATGTCAAATCATCAGTCAAATCTGGTAAATCTACTGTCAAGACATGCGTTGGATCCTTGACATACTTCTTCAATAGGGAAATGTGAAATATGTCATGCACACTTGACATAGATGGTGTTAGTGCTAACTGATAAGCCACTTTACCACGCTTAGCTAGAATTTCATACGGCCCGACATATCTTGGACTTAGTTTCCCTTTCTGTCCAAACCTTTTCAATCCTCGCATAGGCGATACCTTCAAAAATACTTTATCACCTACAGCTAACTCCAGATCTCTGCGTCGAGTATCTGCATATTGCTTCTGACGGTTCTGAGCTGTTCTCACTCTTTCCTTTATAATGTCGACCATTCGACAAGTCTCTTCAACAAATTCTGGTCCAACAATACTACGTTTCTCCAACTTCATTCCAAAATAAAGGAGTTCAACACTTTCTGCCATACAGTGCTTCATAAGGTGACATCTGTATAGTAGCCTAATAGCTATTGTTATACGCGAACTCGATCAATGGTAACTTTTCATCCCATGATCCTTTGAAATCAATTACACATGCTCGTAGCATATCTTCTAGAATCTGAATTGTATGCTCTAACTATCCGTCTATCTGTAGGTGGAATGCGGTACTGAATTTCAATGTTGTACCAATAGCCTTTTGCAATCCTTCCCAAAACTTGGAAGTAAATCGTGGATCTCTATCGGATACAATGCTCTCTGGTACACCGTGTAATCGAACGATATTATCCACATACAGCTTTGCTAACCTTTCTAGTGTATACTGAGGTCGTATAGGTATGAAGTGAGCTGTTTTTGTCAGATGATCTACAATCACCCAAACTGCATCAACTACTCGAGGAGTCAGTGGTAATCCCGTGACGAAGTCCATAGTGATGCAGTCCCATTTCCATGCTGGTTCCGGTAATGGCTGTAACAGTCCTGCGGGTCTTTATCGTTCAGCCTTTACTTTCTGACAATTTAGGCATTGAGACATGAACTTGGCTACATCTGCTTTCATTCCTTTCCACCAATATAGTTTCTTTAGATCATGATACATTTTTTTACTTCCAGGATGTATCAAATAGATGGTGGTATGGGCTTCTTTCATCAGTCGGTGTCTAATGTCCACACTTTCTGTTTTAGGTACACATATTCTTCCTTTGTATTTCAGTACTCTCTCTTCGTCTAAGGTGAACTCAGGATTAGTCCTACCTTTCTCGATATCTTCTTGTACTGTTCTCAGATAAGGATCTGATTTAATAGCTGTCTTCACTTCATCCATTATATCCGATATAATCTTCAAAGCAGTGAACATATTTGAAAACCGATGAATAAACCCTTGGTTGGCTGATTCATCCGTTGCGTCTATCACATATTGCTCATTGCCGTGATTGAATACCATTCTGGTAGTACACATTGCTGCAGTTGTGCTAACTTCTCCTTGAGATTTTATCATTGCCTTTCTGCTTAATGCATCCGCTACTACATTTGCTTTTTTCGGATGATACTGGATATCACAATCATACTCTTTCAATAGTTCCAGCCATCTTCTTTGTCTCATATTCAATTCCTTCTGATTAAATAAATAAGTAAGAATTTTATGGTCCGACTTAATCTGAAATTTCTCTCCGTATAGGTAATGTTTCCATATCTTGACAGCATGTACTACTGCCGCTAACTCCAAATCATGAGTGGGGTAATTTTTCTCATGTATCTTCAATTGTCTCGAGGCATAAGCAATTATTTGCTCTCCTTGCATAAGCACACATCCTAATCCCAGTCCCGACGCATCAGTGTATAAGGTAAATGTCTGTCCTAGAATAGGGATAGTCAAAATCGGAGTTGATATCAATCTAGTCTTCAATGTTTGGAAGCTCTTCTCACATTTATCCGTCCACACAAACTTTTCACCTTTCTTAGTCAAACTTGTGAGAGGTACGGCAATCCGGGAATAGTCTTCTACGAATCTCTGATAATAACCAGGGAGACCCAGAAAACTTCTTATTCTACAACGCTTTTTGGTGCTTCCCACTTTACAATAGCTTCGATCTTGCTGGGGTCCACTTTGATTCCTTCAGCTAATACTACATGGCCTAGGAAGGCGACTTCACTTAGCCAAAACTCACACTTTGAAAATTTTGCATACAGCTTCTCTTTCCTTAAACGCTGTAGGGCGGCATTTAGATTCTTAATGTGGGTTTCTTTGTCCTTGGAGTCTACCAATATATCATCAATAAATACTATAATCGACGTATCCAACATGTCGTGGAAGGCCCGGTTCATAAGTTCCATGAAAGTTGCCGGTGCATTTGTTAATCCAAAAGACATGACCAAGAACTCGTAATGTCCATATCTGGTCCTGAAAGTTGTCTTAGGAATATCACCTTCTTTAATCTTCAACTGATGATAGCCTGACCGAAGATCGATCTTAGAAAATACTTTTGCTCCTTGCAACTGATCGAACAAGTCATCGATCCGAGGTAGTGGATATCGATTCTTGATTGTCAGTTTATTCAACTCCCGATAGTCGATGCATAACCGAACGCTACCATCCTTCTTCTTCACAAATAATACCGGTTCTCCCCATGGTGATATACTGGGTCGAATATAACCCTTGTCCAGCAGTTCCTATAGTTGCACTTTCAGTTCCTTCAGTTCAGTAGGAGCCATTCTGTAAGGTGCTTTTGATACTGGTGCGGCTCAAGGTATAAGATCTATCACAAACTCGGTGGCTCGGTCGGGTGGTAATCCTGGTAGTTCCTCCGAAAATATGTCGGGATAGTCCTGCACGACTTCAATATCTTCCATTTGTGGTGCTTCCTTGGTTAGGTCGACCACTAATACTAGATACCCGACTACTCCCTTCTCAAGGCACTTCTTAGCCTTTAGTGCTGAGAGTATGAGTTTGCATCTACGGGGAAGTTTGGTTCCCGCAAAACTAAATTTTGCTCCATCTTTGTCTTTAAATGTTAGCTTCTTTTCGACGCATAACAGGTTTGCAGAATGCCGAGCTAACCAGTCCATTCCCAAGATGACGTCAAAGTCTGCCATCTCAAGTTGTATCAAGGTTGCATCTAAGGTTTTCTCGCCAATGAGAACTGGACATGGTCCATAACCTTTCTCTAATTCCACTTCTAACCCCATTGGTGATCGTACAAGTAGTTTGTAGTCCAATGTTTTTATGGGTAAATCCATCTTATTTCCAAATGACATCGATATAAAGGAATGAGTAGCTCCTGAATCAAAGAGTACTGTGGCGGGTACGCCATTTATAGGTACGATACCTGTGATTTATTTTACTTAGTCTACATGCTCATACAATGTAATTACAACTTAAAAGGTTTCAGTCATACCTGTGACCACATCGGGTGATGTGGCAGCATCCTCGGATGTAACAGCGTATACTCGTCCTTGATGTACTTGCTTCTTGGGTTTAGGACAATCCCTGATCATATGTCCCACTTGGTTGCAGTTGTAACATCTCGGACCTTCAGAATTTGGCTTCGGTTGCTGCTGAGCTGCTTGAATGGTCTTGGGTGCAGTAGTGAAATTCTGAGGACAGAAAGGTTTGTATGTCTTGTTATTACCTCCGTTGTAAGAATTTTCCGCTGGCCTTTTCATGCCTCTGTTCTTTGTAAAGTAGCTTTCCTTCTGGCTCGATTCAATAACTCGAGCGATTTGGACAACTTCATTATAAATCTTCTTTTCTAAGCCCAAAACGTGCTCTTTGATGCTTCCTCTAAGTCCCGTGACAAACCTACGGGTCTTGGTGTCTTCTTCCTGCATGCTAAGTGGTGCGAAGAAAAACAGTCCTCATAACGTTGTTGATATGCATCCACTGACATCTGTCCCTGATATAAACTCAGGAACTCCTTCTCCATAGAATCTCTGAAGCTTCGTGGAAAATACTTCTCAAAGAAAGCTTCTTTATAAATGGCCCAAGTCAATAGGGCGTGCTTGGTCAGTAAATAGGCCCGGGTAGATTTCCACCAATGATGGGTGTCGCCTTTGAGCATGAAAGTGGCACATAGTACCTTCTCTTCCTCAGTGATAGTCATCATAAGAAAATTTTTCTCCATCTCGTCGATCCAATGTGCTGGCCATAAAGGATCAGACGGTTTACCGTTAAATTCCCTGGGCTTTATCTTCAGAAATCTCTCAACCAGTCGAGAGTGATCCATCTGATTTTGGGGGTATGCCCCAAACATAGGTTGTGGATACCGATAATTAACCTGGGCTGCTTCCGGACCCGGTACTGGAATCTGTGCAGCTGGTGGTTGAGGTGTTTGAGGTGCTGGGTGGTTACCCACCGGTGCTGCACTAGCTTGTCCCGTCTGCATAGGTGTAGCATGGGTGGCTTGGAACATGATTCCCATGGCAATTTGCATTTGAGCCTGTGCATGTTGCATTTGTTGCAGCTGTTGTGCTAAGTTCATCACCACTGTTGCTAACTTTGGTGGTGGGGGTGGCAAATTTGTAGGATTCGCCTGGTCTGGATTTCCTGGGACATATACATTCTCCTGGCTAGTTTCCTCCACAGGTGGTGGTGGTGGAACTGCATTTCGGCTCTGTCTGGTTACTCTTCTTCCAGACATAATTTCCTTCTGAGATGGGTGGTGCCTGAAAATCATCAAAATAGGTGAGACAATCATTTATATTCCATGTAGGCACGCTAATCGATATAAAATTCCAAATTTCAGCTCATTTTATAAAAAAAATACTGTCTTTTTTATGCAGGGTCGATGGTGAGGGTCGATGGTTTGTCCGACCCTTAGTATCCGACCCTGGGAATGACCTGTTCTTCCCGAGAGCTGAGGGTCGATGTGAGGGTCGATGGGTATCCGACCCTCAGTATCGGACCCTTAGTTTTTTGTCAGATTCCCGAGAGCCGAGGGTCGATCCAAGGGTCGATGGTTCTGGTCGAATTGTCCGACCCTCAGACCAAAAATCAGATTTTTAAGATCCGATTTTGGGTCATTTTTTGTTATTTCCCTCCCGTTTCAACTCGTCTCTCCCTTCTGAGTTGCTACAGTGCCACTCCCCTATTTTTGGTCGGTTTAAGTCTGGGTTTCGACGTCCACATCATCCCTACAGGTATGTTTTCTCATTTTTACCTATTTTTAGGTTTACATTTCTAGGTTTTTGCCCATTTAACGTGTTTTTTTCAAATTAAACTTTTTCCAACCGTAAAAATTAGATTTTTATTGGGGGCTTTTGTTATTGGTGTCTCGAGGAACGAAAGCCCTCAAAAATTTTTGAGTTTCATTGGTCGGTTATCGAGAAACTTGAATTTTTTCTCTTTTGCCCTAATTTGTCAAAAAATTTCGATTTCTTGAAATTTCTTCAAATTGAACTTTATCAATTAAAATTTCCTACTGTATGTGTGTTGTAGGATATGTTCGAACCTACGTAAGTCCTCCTGCCCACGTGTATGGGTGAAAAGTGAGGTCTTTGGCCAACTTACGTCGTTAATGCTAAATTTCAGATTTTTATTCCATCAACTCCTTATCTCCCTTTTTCTTTCTTGTTTGCAGATACCATGGCTCGCACCAAGGTACCCAGAGTTCGTGATCCACTTCGCTTCCGCTCCGATGAAGCCTAGGCATAGTATGCCGACTATGCTCGTAAGAAAGTGGAGGGTGGTCGTATGGTGAACTTGGCTGAGCTAGCCTTGTTCAACGTAGAGAGAGCATTCGGTGATATGGGGTGGCTCCCTGTCATCACTTACGACGCGTGCACATGTTCGGATTTGGTGCGCCAGTTCTATTGTAATCTCCAGGTGGTGGGGAATTACAATGATGTCGAGAGGGGTCAAGAGTTGCGCATCACCAGCTACGTCAAAGGGGTGAATATCTCAATTGACTATCAACAATTGGCCGACCTACTGCACATTCCTTATGATGGCCCCATGGTCTACTGTGCGCCTGGAGAGCCCCAGTTTGTTTCCATGGAGATGAAGGCAGAGATCGACAATCAGCTGCTACGACTTGATCGCTGGCAGATGAGAGCTTGTTACATGCGTCCAGCTCCACGGGTCTTCTGCAAGATTATCCAGCATAATCTGATTCCGCAGAGTGGGCACTACGAGAGGGTTTCTCAGCTGACCCAGTTTCTAATATATAGTATCTGCACCAGATAGCCAGTCTTCCTTCCCTACATCATCATGCGGACCATGATTAGTGCTACATTGTCCAGTCATAGGGGTAATCTAGCCTATGGACGTATGATTACTGTTCTACTGACCCGCCTGGGGGTTGACTTAGTGGATGAGAAGATTCAGGAGAAGACCTTCTCGTCGCCTCTAGATTGGGAGGCTATCTGCAAGATGGGTATGCGGGATGCCCAAGTTAGTGACGAGGAGAGGAACGAGATGGTACGCCCTCACACTCGCATTGAGATGGCTGACGCTGAGGCCGCTGCTGCCGCTGCTAGAGCTCATGTGGATCCTGTCGATGATGATGATCATATGTATATGGATGTCGACTCGATACCACCACCTTCACCTATGCATGCGGCTGGAGTTGGTACTTCTTCTACGGCGGATCCTGTACCTGAGACTGGTCCTTCTCATGCGGCTGGTCCTTCACGCCCACCTTCTGACCTGATGGAGATGTTGCAAGAGATCAGGGAGGCTCAGCGTAGATCTGATCTGAGGATGGAGGAGTTACTAAACGCTCAGCGTGTGAGAGTGGATGAGCTGTTAGCCGCCCAGCACATATCAGACACACGGATGGGAGAGCTCATAGAGGTTCAGCGTGCGACTAATCGGAGGGTAGCCGATCTCACAGCTAGTCTACAGACGACCCAGACTCAGATAGCCTGGTTGACTAGAGTCTATGTTGAGGACTATGACAGAGATCGTGAGGCCCCGCCTCCTCCTTCACCTCCAGCTTCTTGATTGAATTTATTTTACTTGTACTACAGAGTAACTGTCCGGGTTGTGGACTGTACTCTGCTTAGTTATGTATATACTTTTTGTTTCTCTCTCTCTCATTGTATGTAACTTGTTTTCCCTTTAATAGATGCATTATTCTCTTCTTTTTTTTTAAATTTGGTCTCAACCATCACTTGTGCTTACAGTGTGTTAATATTACTATTTTTACTTTTATCCTATCTCAGTTCACAATTGTCTTGAATGTATGTTAGTTCAGTGGACAAGGCCTAAGATGCTCTGATACCAAGTTGTCACACCCCAATTCTGCACTGTTCAGAATGGTGTGATGAACCGCTAGCAAACCAACGGTTCAACCAGGATCTCGAATAGGCTATATCCGTGTTATCTAAACTCCATACATCCATATTCATAATCATAGTAAATACACAATAGCGGAAGTCTTATAATAAAATAAACTGAGAATCTATCTGATATTAAAATTTAAATAACAAATTATTCAATATCAACTGAGACATATTAATTAAATATCAAATACATGTCTTTAATAAATCCAAATAAATAAACCAAAAATCTAATTGAATACACATGAATTGCACTCGCAAGTGACGTCATGTGTATCTACTTCATCTTCCACTTCCATCGTCGCTACATTCCCGTACGCTGGAGCATCTAAATAGTCTTCAATGGTATAACCTGCATCATCAACTAAAAATATTCGACGTCGAGGGGTGAGCACACATCATGGCTCAGTGAGTAAACAAAACAATGCAACAATACATATGCATGCAATCAATTTATATCTTTGGTCTGGTTTATAGTTTGCACTGTGCTATAGAAAGGATAGGTGGCCGCCGCACCTCTATACATAAGTGTGTGGATACGCCCAATGACTCCAGCACTGTCCCCTACAGCACCCAAAATGGCACAATATACACCCCATGAAAACGGCATGGCTGTACCGGTTGATACCATACCAACAAATAAATCCCTGCTGGCTAGGGTTGCAAACTGGCTCGCAACTAACCAATCCTACTGCCAAACAGTGTATCCAAGGCCTCACCCCAGCATCCCTCAGAGCACCCGTAGAGATAGAGCTAAGGCCCCTCGGTAGAGTATAGGACTCAAGGACCGAGACCCTCCTTGATGCCCTACGTCGCAATAGTTCTGCTAAGGTAATGGCGATACGACGACATCAGTGGACATGACTTGTGTAGACCATAGCACAATATACACCCCATGAAGAACGGTCATGGTTGTACCGGTTGATACCATTCCTACCCTCACCATATACACTGGCCAAACACAAACATTCACATGCCTATTCCTATCATCATCATCATCATCATGTTATAAACAATAAAGTAAATATGCATGAACACATAATAGAAATATTGGATGACATGTTAAATGCACATACAAACATACACGCATAGAATCAATATGGCATTGGACTCAAGAAGTAAAATAGTTTATTATTAACCAATTAGTTTAGGTCTTGTTCCCTCACCTTAGCTTGCTAATAGATACTTTTCCAAGCTTTATAATCACCTTTATATTGTTATTGTATTGCTAGAAGACCTAACAAAGTCGACAAAATTTAATTAGAATTAATTCTGAATTTAAAAACCATTTTGTTAACTGAGGGTCAGAGGTAGGGTCGGAGTCCTGATCGACCCTGGGTGCGACCCTCCCAAAATCTGAACTTCCTGAACACTGAGGGTCGATACTCAAGATCACCTAGGGTCAGATGGTCATCGACCCTCTGTGCGACCCTCGGTGTATTTTGGTCCAATTCCCTCTTTTTAGTCCATTCATTGTGTTTGGGGTCCTATGACTTGCTCATAGAGTCCATTCAACATTCATTCCATGGTCTAGAACCATTAATCATCAACCTAGATAGCTTTCATGTAATCTCCCATAGTTTTCTATGAAAACCTAACCATGGGTTGATGGTTTGGGTTTCTCTGAGATTATATTCTCACCATTACCTAACTTAAGGTCTGTAGAAACTCATGGAATTAGTATCCATATCTGAGAAGAATACTCCTTCTCTGAAACTCTTCTCTTCCTTAGCCTTTTCTTCAAGCTTTCCTTCTCTTCTTCTCTTCCTTCTCTCCTCTTTCTCTCAATCCAATTAGGGTTGTAAAAGGAGTGAAAGAGGCTTAGGGACGTCCTTTAAATAGAGTAGGAACTTCCTAAGATAAGTCCCTTTGAGATTAGGAAAGGATACCAATTGAAAATTAGGAAATTTCTTAATTTTAGTTTCGGCGGCAACTGAGGGTCGATGGGAGGGTCGATGATCCCGTCGACCCTAGGTTTCCAAGTTGTCCGACCCTCCCTTCAAAACTGAGGGTCTGACTTTCTGTTTTGGAGGGTCCGACCCTCCTTGGGTGGGTATGCGACCCTCCCCCTAATTTAAGTGTTTTTGGGTCGATTTGATACCTGGGATCTCGATCTCCTTCACGCCCTTGGTCTACTTGACTCGACCATGATGGGTAAACCTGGTTCAAGGTGGTAAGACCGGGTTAGATTGACACAGGTCTTACAAAGGTCGCATGCCTAAACAGGCAGGTCTGACCCCCCCATCGACCCCCACCATCGACCCTTGACCAGGGGTCGCAGGGGGTCTCGAATTGTCTGACCCCCCCCCCCCAATCGACCCCTGGTAATCGGTAAAAACGGCACGTACCGAAAATTAGGAAACTTTCCTAATTTCAATTAGAACCTTTCCTAAACTCCATGGGACTTATTTTGGGAGGTTTTACTCTATAAATAGGACGTTCCTAAGCCTCATTTACTCCTTTTACAACCCTAATTGGATTGAGAGAAAGAGAAGAGAAGGAAGAGAAGGAGAAGAGAAGGAAAGTGGAGAAGAAAACCAAAGAGAAGGGATTTAGAGGAAGAAGCATACTTCTCAGGTATGGATACTATTTCCATGAATTTCTAAAGACCATAGTGTAGATAATGAAGAGGGTATGATCTAAGAGAAACCCAAATCATCCATCCATGGTTAGGTTTCAATGGAAACCATGGAGGAGATCATTGAAACCATGTAGGTGAATAAAGAATAGTTCTACACCATAGAACATGTATGGAATGGACTATAGAAGGAAGCCATAGGACCCAAACATGAAAGAATGAACAAAATTTGATATTCTCGACTCAAACCAGGGGGGTCGCGCCTAGGGTCGATGGAACATCCAACCCTAGCATCGACCCCCAGTATTCGGGAAGTCCAGAATAGGGGTGGTTGCACCCAGGGTTGATGGAACCTTCGACCCTGGCATCGACCCTACTATAGGGGGTCGCAGTATACTACTACCCTAGCATCAACCCGTCCTGCTACCCCCAATTAATAGCAAGTTAGAAAAATTGGAATAAAATCTAACTAAATTCTATAGACTTTGTTAGGTCTTCTAGTAATATAATATCAACATAAAGGTGATTCTTAAAGCTTGAAAGAGGATCTACTAGCAAGCTAAGGTGAGGAAACAAGACCTAAACTAATTGGTTAATAACAAACTATTTTTATTTCCTGAGTCCAATGCTATGCTTGATTCTATGCGAACATGCTTGTAATGTGCATTCAACATGTCATCCAATATTTCTATTTATTGTTCATGCATATTTACTTTATTGTTTACAACATGATAATGACCATGATGATAGGAATAGGCATGTGAATGTATGTGTGTGGTCGGTGTGCTTGATGCGAGCGAGTATCAGGGGGAGTGTCATAGGCCGGGCCTCAACACTCTAGCTCTATCTCTAACTCAAGTCTTGTGCATTAGCATCGTCGTATCACCATTACTTTAGCAGAACTATTACATTGTAGAGTATCAGGGGAGGTGGTCTCGGTCCTTGTAGTCTCTGACTCTACCGGGGGGCCATAGCTCTATCTCTATGGGCGTTCTGAGGGATGCTGGGGTGAGGCCTTGGATACACTGTTTGGCATTAGGATTGGTTAGTTGCGAGCCCATTTTGCAAGCCCTCGCCAGCAAGGGCTTACGTGTTGGTATGGCACTGTATAGCAATAAACGTTAATCTTTGTTGTACAATGTTCATGGTAGGGTGGATGGGGACGACAATAAACGTTAACCTTTGGGCGAGCTTCCACACCTTGTGTATAGAGGAGGGGTCAATAAACGTTAACCTTTGACCTCCAACCCTTTCTACAGCACATTGCAAACTATAAACCAGACCACAGATATGAATTGATCACATGCATATGATTATTGCATTGTTTTGTTTTCTCACTAAGCTCAAGTTGGAGAGTTGACCCTCGTGCGTACAATTCTTTTAGTTTCTGATGTTGCAGGTATTACGATTGAAGATTATGTCGACACATCAACATATGAACATGTGGCGACTATGATGAGCAAGTTATGGAGGACGAACATGATTCGTTAAGCAAGCGTTTCAACAGTGGATACGTTTAGTGTTTAGTTTCGTATTTGGATATTGTAATATGTATTAAATTATGTTTTGGTTACATGGAAATAAATGGAATATTAATTATTTATCATGATTAGACCTCAGTTCATTATCTGTAAGACTTTTGCTATTTACTTTATTACCTCTGATTAATGTGGAATGTGTTTTGGTTTATCATATGTGGGATAGCCTATTCGAGATCCTGATTGAACCGTTGGTTTATTGACGGTTCATCACACCATTCTGGTTGGTGCAGAATTGGGGTGTGACAACCAAGACTAATCCTGTAGGAGCACATACCACTACAGTTGGAACTACCAACCTCAAGTGTTTCAACTGTGGATAGGCAGGACATTTCTCTAGGTCTTGCCCCATGTCGTAGAAGTCTACTTAACTAGGAAAAGTTTTGGCGGTAACAACTGAAGCAGTAGAGGCCTCTCCAGATGTTGTGACAGGTATGTTTTGTTGCTGTTTAATTATTAAATACTTGTCAATATATTGAGTACTAACATTGCATAGGTACTATTAATGTAGCTAGAGTTAAAGCTAGAGTATTGTTTGATTCTGGCGTTACCCATTCCTTCGTATCCCCATCTTTTGGAAAACAAAAATTGATTGTGCCTCAAAACCCCAAGAGATATTACTAGTAGTATGATCTAACCTAGGAGTGGAGGCGGTATTGAATGAGTTCCAAGGACCCCGCTTGATTGATATAAAAGGAAGGAACTTGGAAGCGAATCTGATCCAACTGGAGATGATGGACTTTGATGTGATACTAGGGAAGGATTGGTTATCACAACACAAAGCCAGTCTTAAGTGTGCCAAGAAGAGATTATCATTAGTATAAGGAAATGGTCAAACATTCGAGTTCGCTAGGGATAGAACTCAGAAGAAGAGGAATCTTTTTTTGTTGGCTCTGAAGGCAGTCAAATTCCTACAGAAGGGAGGTGAAGGATTTCTGGTGTCCATTCTGGACATTGCAACTGAGCGACCTCAGTTAGCAGATCTCAAGGTAGTATGTAATTTTTGGACATGTTTCTCAAAGATCTGCTAAGCCTACCACTAGATCGAGTGACTAAGTTTGTGATAGATCTATTACTAGGGTCCACACTAGTGTCTAAAGCTCCATACCAGATGGCCCCAATTAAACTGAAGGAATTGAAGTTCCAACTACAAGAGTTACTGGATAAGGGATTTATACGGCCATGTATATCTCCATCGGGAGCACTAGTGCTATTTGTGAAGAAGAAAGATGGTAGTGTTCGTCTGTGTATAGACTATTGTGAGTTGAATAAGCTCACCATCAAGAATAGCAATCCTTTACTGTGTATTGATGATCTGTTCGATTAACTTCAAGGTGCTTTGTATTCTCAAAGATTGACCTATGACCAGGGTATCACCAGCTTAAAATTAAAGAGGGTGGTATTCCTAAGATAGCCTTTTAAACCAGTTATGGGCATTATGAATTTTTGGTTATGTCTTCTGGGTTAACCAATGCTCTAGCCTCATTCATAGAACTAATGAACCAAGTATTTCATGACATGCTAGATACCTCGGTCATAGTTTTCATAGATGACATTTTGATATATTCCAAGAATATTGAGGATCATAGAACACATTTGAGGCAAGTCTTATCGAGGTTAAAGGAGGAAACATTATTCGCTAAATTTAAGAAGTGTGACTTCTGGCTCGGATGTTGCATTCTTAGGAACCCAGTATCGGCAGAAGGAATCAAGGTGGATCCCAGTAAGATCAATGCGATCATATAATGGAAAGCACCAACAACTGTGACAATAACCATAAGTTTTTTGGGATTACTCAAGGATAGCCATTCCCTTAACCAAGTTGATGAAGAAATGTGAGAAGTTTATATGGTCAGATCAGTGTGAAAGAAGCTTCCAAATTTTAAAAGAAGGATTGGTGTCAGCTCCCATTCTGACAATTCTGAAGCTTGGCCAAGCATTTACTCTCTATACCGATGCTTCAAAATTAGGATTGGGATGCGTGCTCATGTAGAATGATCAAGTGATAGCTTATGGTTCCAGACAACTGAAGAAACATGAGGAGAATTACCCCATTCATGATCTATAATTGGCAGCGGTGATCTTTACATTTAAATTCTAGAGCCATTATTTGTATGGAGAGAAGTTCCAAATCAAGTTTGATCTTTCACACCCCGTTCCCGATGTATCGGTACCATAGAATGCAACGGGATCTCTCCATCCTATCAGGACACAAGAAATCCCCTTATAGGATCGCACATCAAGATACTCCACATGTTAATCCAAATAAAGAATTATTAGAGTAAAATTTATAACCTTATTTTTTAAACAAATCTTTCATACTAAAGAATGTATATTAGTGGAAGACTTAAGACTTAAAACCAATTATCAAGAGCTGAAGAATTACTAATTAAAAACTTATATTTAAATCCCATCCATAAATAAAATCATTATCCAAATATTCCAAAACAAATAACCAAAGTAAATTAATTGTTCAAAGTTTATCTCCGGCATAAACCCAAAATAAAATAGATAATCCCAACTAAAAAGAAGAGACATGGGCACAGCTTAATCCCATACACAGCACTACACATCGTATTAAGAATCAGAGATATCCTCCTCAAGTTCGTAGTCCACGTCCTCCACACTAGATGGACTGCAACCCGAAGCGTCACGCGAAGAACCTAAAACATCTAAAATAATTTGTGCGCACAAAGTAAGCTCCACTACTGAGCTCAGTAATAAAACTAAACATGAAACAAACAAAATGTATGCAACTTTCAATTACGTTCTGGTAAATAACTGTAGGTACCAGCTTAGGACAACCCATACACGGAGTCTCCAGTATACACGGGTCTCCTCCCATCAGATGATACTGTCTCACTCAGTGTACAGTATCACCCTCAAGTATGGGTACGTCGTTATGGAACAAGTCCATATTACGCCGGCCACTTGCCCACAACTCATTCCAAATCCACACTATGTCAAACACTTAAGGAGATGGTATTCCCACTAGTCGACTCACCCACCCATCCACGCTACGTCGGGTATAGGGATCATTGCAGCTATGTTGATACCACCTTTTTATTGCACCCATGCCATTACATAACCCCTTAATGGCTAGGGGTATAGTTATGAGGCTAATCATGTTCAACTAGCCATATCCACCTAATTAGTCTTATTACTAGACCATAGCATCGCCAAGCTTCCGACCTTATCCGTCCTCCCACCTAGGACATTGTGACTTGGCTACGTTACATATGATTAATGCAAAGCAACACCAGTAAGAAGTGGTGCAAATGTCCCATTCCACCCACCTTCCTCCTTACCGACTTAACTAGACATCATGAATCAAACACCTCTAATCCTTACCGACACTACTAATCCCAAACACAAGAATGCATATGCATGATCACACAAGCAGTTTATTGGATGGCATGTTATCACACAAGAGCATGTTATCAATCGCATCCATCACACAACATAATTCCATATAGCTAATTCTACCAAACAAGGGTTTAATTTCCTTACAGACAATTAGAGGGTAAATCCCAAGCGAACCGATTAGGTAGCTACCTACCAGAGTCCTCGTAGCTAAGGATCAAGATCATAAACAATAACATTCATTAATGTGTTATTCAATAGAATTAATCAAGTTTCTCTTTAAGTTCATTATTTTGGTGCTCATAGCGATAATGGCTTATCTGATAACTTATGTATATTATTTACTGTTTGTTTATCATGACATAGCATCAAGGTGTTTACTATTCCTTTCATTCATTGTCATTCGTAACCTTAGGATATGTCTAAATTTTGCAGCAAGCCTACTGTCCATAGGAGATAGGTGAAATGAACACTAATCCTTCACAAGACAACACACTCGCTAGCCAGAGTTTCTTTTTTAAAAGCCTTAAAACTAAGAAGGACTTATTATAATGAAATCAGGGGTTCTAGTACTGCACGAGGGTCAGGTTATTAGCTCCTAAGGTTCCATAGTTGCTGTCCAAAGGTTTCTAGTCATGCAAAAATAGCGAACAGTAAGCTACCTAAACATGTTACAGGGCATTTAGATTAACCAACATAAATAATGCTCATAGATATTTGATTTCGGAGATCGAACCCCATAAGCAGGTGCATAGAAATTTTAGAAATCCACCAACCAAATATGGTCGACAACAGAGATCAGATTCACGTGCGGCACGTGGTCGAACGCACCATCTAGCCACCAGGCGTACGGCATGTGTCACCGACTGCACCTCAAAACTTGGTCTTTCGACAATGCTGGCACCCCAGAAAGGTTACCAAGCTCCTGTAGGCTGGGTTTAAGGTCTCACAGTATAGAGATAAGGCATGGTTGGTCATTTCGTAGCATAAACCAAAACTTACCTCAGGTATACACAATGCACAAGCGGTTTCGCATCATGGGATGGTCAAAACTAGGTTCTAAGGCCTTAATAAAATCTAAATAAATTATAAGGAGTCACCGGCCAAGTTTGGTAGAGATCCACCATCGGAATGGCTTGCGGTTAGGGTTCGATCGTACTTCACGACGACAAGGTCGTACGGCTCATCCCATCGACTGCACGTCGAAACGTGGTCTGATGGTCACCAAACCTTTCTGACACATTCTACATATTTTTCTTGTCCAGAATGAGAAGTTTGAGCCCCAAACATAATTCCTACGCTAGGTTTTGGTTACCATACCGAATATCCATTAACCGAGATTTCAAATCTGATCTAAATACTTCGGATCTGACTTCTCGGCATTTGGATCCTTTCATAGATCCATGATCTGAGTCTCTAAGGGTCAACTCAAGATCCCTAAAGGTCATTCTATGATTTTCAAAATATGTGGATTGTTCTTTTATATTTTTCAACGATCTGATCTCACCATTTTTAACATACCATGCATGCTACTGTCTACAGTTCGACTATGTGAATAGTAGCTTGCAAGTTCACGGCCCTGCCATGGATGATGGATCACTGATCTCTTCTTCTGACTTAGTTTGAGAGAGTCCATTACAACAGCACTTACAAATCATAGATGTGATTCCAAGCTATTTTCTACTGTCATTATTTGTGTCATCCTATTTCATTACATTCTTTCCATTACTAAATATGGTTCTAGAGTGGGGGAATACTTACAGGGTTTGTCTCCCTCAATCTCTGAACTTTCCAGTGATGAAGATCATTGATCTAGAGATACATGCTTCCTCTTTCCTTTTCTTTCTTTTCTTTCTTCCTTCTCTACATCTTCTCTTGTTGGGCGGTAATGAGAGGGAAGGCTTCTTCCCTTCTCTTCTTCTTTTCTTCTCCTTCTTTCTTCTTCTCTCTCAGTTCATATGTCAGAGCTCCTCCCCAATCTCTTATGTGGTTTGATAGTCTAATTGAGAGAATGGAGAGGGATAAGATCTCTTTTTCCCAAATCAGTAAGCATGGAACCCTATTGATGGAAAGGAGATGGTTCTCCTCTTTCACTTTCCATTCTTGGTTCAATTAAGTATGGCTTACCATGAATAATGTCCTATACAGTCGGTCATGGAGGGAGAAATAGGTAGGTTTTCAAACTGTGGGCCCTGCTTATAGTTCATTTCAATCCTAGTTCATGCACAGGGGGTGCAGTTGGACCGTGCGGCTAGTATTCGATCGCTCCTTGGTCATGAGCCAGACCTTTTGTTTGGCTAGCCAGCTTAGGTTTGCACATGCCAGTCTCTCGAGGTTCAAATAGGCAGGGTCTTAGACCTTCTTTGGCACACTTTGGTATGTTCTAATGACATAGGAGGTTTAGGATAGTGCTTTGGTGTCACCTCTCGAGTATTTCATCACCATTGGGCATGTCAATACGATACGTTTGCATGTAGGAAGACCCGACACATGCCCATAATGGTCATATCATAACGGGATTTGGGCACGGGTCTTACATGATCACAAAAGCCTTACCTATTTGTTCACTCAAAAGGACTTGAACATGAGACAACACAGGTGGATAAAATTAATGAAAGACTATGACTGAGATTTTATACCACCCAGGAAAGGCCAATGTCGTAGCGGATGTCTTAAGTAGAAAAAGTCTAACACAGCAAGAAGATTTCAGTTTTGTTGTGAATCAGCCACCTATGTGTTCTGCCTTAGAGATAGAGAAAAATTGGGATGTATTAGATGTCTCAGAGAACTCAATAGAGAATAAGGTAATTTGTGAAATTGCTAGTTTGGTTGCAGCCTTACAGATTAAAGCTACCTTAGTTACCAAAGTAGTTGGAGAATTACCCAAGCACCCATATTTGAAAACCAAAAAGGAGGACCTCAAGAGGGGAAAATCTGATCTTGACTTTTCCATGTTCGAAAATGGTGAACTTAGGTTTCGGGGTAGATTATGCATTCTCTCCACAACCGACACTATTAAGGAAATGATTTTGAAAGAGGCACATAGTGCTCCTTACTCAGCACACCTAGGGAGCACGAAGATGTACCATGACCTAAAGAAGATAGTTTGGTGGAGAGGGATGAAAATTGAAGTTGCCAACTTTGTGTACAAATGCCTAACCTGCCAATAGGTTACGACAATTTGCTAGAAACCATCCGGATTACTTCAGCCATTACCAGTACCCGAATGGAAGTGGGACTGTATTACAATGGATTTTGTTACAAGATTGTTTATGACTCCAAGAGTAGTAGACGTGGTCTGGGTTATTATTAATCGACTCACCAAGACAGTGAGGTTTATTGCAATTAGACCACAGTATACTATGGAACGATTTGCCCATTTATATGTGGATCATATTGTGTGACTGCATGGGGTACCATAGAACATAGTATCGGACAGAGACCCTAGGTTTACCTCTAAATTTTGGAAAGGACCGCAACATGCAATGGGCATCGAACTGAAATTTAGCATAGCCTTGTAGCCTCAGACCGATGGTCAGTAAAAGAGAACGATCCAAATCCTTGAAGATATGCTCTATGCTTGTGCAATCGATTTCAGGGAGCATGAGACGAAAATATAGCTTTGATGGAGTTTTTCTATACGATAACTACTAATCGATGATAGGCATGGCTCCATACGGGGCCCTATATGAGAGGAAATGTCATACACCCCTGTACTGGAAAAAGTCGATGAAAGAAGGATAGTAAGACTAGGCTTCATACAAGGGACATGTCGGGAGGTTGACCTAATTAAAGAAAGAATTAAAGCTGCTTAAACTCATCAGAAGAGTTTTTCTGACATCAGAAAAAAATAACTAGAATTCACCATGGGAGACGAAGTGTTTATGAAGATATCACCGATGAGGGGACTGAAATGCTTTGGAAAGAAGGGAAAGTTGTAAGACCCGCATCCAAAATTTCAGTCCTAATTTGAAATTTTAACTTTCCAACAGGTCTTACCATGACAAACGACTTAAACCAAGGTGGACCCGACCAATGAAACCCAATAAAGGTAATATAGCTGGCACCTAAAAATATAAATTCAGGACTTAAAGTATGGGTCCAACACGTCTCACCTAGGTGTGGTTGGTCACGTGTTGCACCCTAGTGCCGCACCTTAGAGAACCCATTTGTTTGGACCATTAATGGGACTAGGTCTCGATTTGGACTCATCCAAATGAATGTCCAGGTTTATTACTTGATTCAAATTGGAAAGAGAAGAGGGAATCCTCCAATCCACCTTGATTGGAGCCCCAAACCACTCCAACGTGAATGGAGTATGGGATTTGACCATACTCCATCCCTCTGACCTTCATTCTCTGCAAACCAAAAGAGAAAAGTGAGAGAGAGGAGCTCTACCATGTTTAGAGAAGAAAAGAGAAGGGAGAAAGAGGAAGAAGCCTCCGCCACCAAGGAAAAACACCGCTAGAGAGCACCGACACCAGAGATCCATAACTGGTATTGATTTTCCCCATCTCTTTGTTTCTATTGGAGTTAAATTAAATCTATAGGAACCCAAAGGATTTTTAAACATGTTTCTCAGATCATTATCCATTGTAATGAGTATTGAAATCCATTCAAAGATCTAATTAGAGTGTAGAGCTGAATTAGAGATGAATTGGGAACCTTAAAATATTGAAAGAAGGTATTCTAATGGGTTATTGATCGGATCCAAGACCTCCCAACCCAAATGATAAATCTATAGGGATTATCATGAATCCAAACCCAAGGAAAACATCCCTGGTATTGCTGAAAAAGGATATAGAGAACAGAAATCAGATCCAATAATATCGATTTGATGGGAAAGGTGGAATCAGTATCGTGTGTATGGGTTAAAATGGGATTTTTTTAACCTAAACTCATGGATTACATTTATAGAAATTATTGAAAACCACCGGAGAAGTTTCGGTGAAATCTGGTAGCATTTCAACGTGCGGTTCATTACGTGCTGCACGTCTATGGCCAGTGACCGTGCGGTCGATCATGTACCGCACGGTGAAATGACCTCCTGTGAAGACCATTTTTGGACTTCAAATTTCTAAGAATTTTATGAACCTGTTTGTATGTTTATATGCCTGGAAACACATGCCAACAGAGGTATGTTCCATGGTTTCAATTTAAGAACATATGCTTATGACTTGTATACTTGCTATTTAAGATGTCTATGTACTTGAAACTCTAAGCAGCAAGCGTAAGGTGTTTAATCATGGTAAACAGACCTCTGAAAAATATGAATAAGTTAATAGGCTATGCTAGAGACAAATAATACACTAATAAACAAATGCTATCTAAGGTACAATAGAACTCTAGGAGAAACTGTTCTAGAATCCATATTCTCTATTTTTGCTGCTACTATCTTAAGTAAGGGAATTGAATTTTTGTTTGGTAAATTAGCTTTCACTTATCTTGTTGAATGATGTAATGCGAGTGATAACATGACTTGTGTTTGCTGACATGCCATCCAATAAACTGTGTTGGTTGCTCATGCATTTGCATCCTCTTATATGTGATCAGTGAAACCCATAATGGTTTAGAAATGGGGTGGAATGGAATGCCTTGTGACCTCTCCATGAAAGGTAGAGCTGATCTTGGGGTATCTTGATGTTTGGTTAAGTTGGTAAGGAGGAAGGTGGGTGGAATGGGACGTTTGAACCACTTCTTACCAGCGCTACTTTTCATTGACCATGTGTAACCTAGCCAAGTCATGATGTCCTAAGTGGGGACCAGACGGGGTTGCAAGCTTGGTGATGTTACGGTCCAATAACCTGACCAATAGGAGAAGTTGGTTAGTTGAACTCAAAATCACCCTAGTAACTGTACCCCTAACCATTAGGGGGTTATGTAGTGGCATGGATTCAATAAAAATGTGATATGAACATAGCTGCGATGCTCCCCATACTCGATATAGTGTGGATGGGCTTGCGAGTCAATTGGTGGGATTACCATCTCCTCAAGTTCCTGACGTGCTGTGGACTTGGGATGAGTTGTGCAGGCAGTCGGTGTAAAATAGACTTGCACTACAATGACAGATCCACATTTGGGGGATGTTGTTGTGCTCCATGGGTGGGACAGTATCCATTCTTTGGGAGTGACCCATACAGTCAAAGACTCCGTGTGTGGGTTGTCTTAAGCTCGAACTTAGAGTTATATACCAAATCGTAGTGTTAATTCATGCATCTTGTTTGTGCATGTTTGATTCTCGTACTAAGCTTGGTGGTTGAGCATACCCTTATGTATACAAATTCATTTAGATGCAGGTATGATGGATTGCGACGCTATGGACATTAACGATGGTGAAGTTCATGATGATACGTGCGAGTGTGACGACTGTGTCTATGAATAGACATTTTGAATGATTAATAAACTATTTGAAACTCAATTTATTTTATTTGAATTTGGGGCGTGTTTCCCGTACGGACAATTTATGTTTTAGAATTTAATTATCTTAATTATTTACTCATACAATGGTTTGGGGATTTATATAGTAATTATCATTTGAATATTTCAGTGAATAAATGTTTAATTAATTGTAAAACTTCTGATATACTCTTGTTTAAAATATTTTGGTAATCTGGTGGTGTAAATTTATTACTATTTCTTGTGTAATGTTATTTTACTAGTTGATTGTTCCATATCCCATTATCATGGAAGGGGATTTCCAATGCCCTAAATTAGGATGTGGAGATCTCGTCCATTCCATAGCACCGATATGTCAGGAACGGGGTGTGACAAAATTTGTCCCCAGTATATGGGACCCTATGAGATCTTGAAGAGGTGTGGAGCAATAGCATATCTGCTAGCCCTACAATGATCCTTATCAGGCGTACATGATGTCTTCTATGTGTCTATACTGAAAAAGTACGTTATGGATCCATCACACGTACTAGAAGTAGACCCAACTCAGTTGAACGAAGACTTAACGTTGGAGTTGGAACCGAAGAAGATAATATACCGAAAGATTTAACGCGTAAGGAACCGTGACGTACACTGTCACACCCCGAATTTATGATATGTAAAAGTTTGACAGGAGACTGGGCTACCGATCATTTTAATTGTAGTCCAACCAGGATACTTTCTCAATAGATACCGAAACCAACCATTGTTCCTTCTATAACCCCTATACAAATTAATCTAACATAGCGGAGACATACTAAGTATACTGAGCTTTAATTGTATATGAAATAAATATACTAGTATTTATTCAATGGTTATTTTTGGTCTCAACCAATCAATGAAAACATAACAGCTTAGCCCTAATACAGTGGACACTAACTGCTAAAAAGATTTAACTAATATAAACAATTATCAAATAATACAAATTCCTAAACTGAAGTGGTCTTCTAATTCATGCATTATCGTTCGCATCCATATTCCATGGCTTGGCTTGTAGTCTCCATGCCTTGCTCCTTCAGAGTATTCCAGGTTTGGTTGAAATACCTTCATGATCCATCTCCATAGCACCTATAGACACAACTAAAATGAGTGGCGATCGCAAAGGTGAGCTCTCCAACTTGAGCTCGTGAGAAACAGACAAGAAAGCAATCATATGAATAAATTTTGCATACAGTAAGATTTTGGTCTAATGTATGCTAAACATGCTATGGTAAGGCCTAGCGACACTTCTCTGAAGCTGACTATGACCTCCATGCATGGGAGTGTTTGGACACTTATCAACCTACTACAATAGCCCTGGTAAAGCCATGTAACATCCCAATCAGAATGGTGATCGGGCAGCAAGTCCGGCTAGTGATGCTCCAATGAACACTTTCAACCCTTCCTCCTCATCACTCCATCCTACCAGTACCTGAACCCCTACTGGCCAGGGTAACACACATGGGTTCTGTCACTAACTAGTCCTATATGACATCATATGTACTCTCTCAATACCCTAGAGGGATTCCCAGACCATCCGTTTTGCCCCCCAAAGATGTTGTCCTCCACTAGGATGTGGGACAATACATGGCAATTAGTTTGCTAAGCAGGTCGAATCTAGCGGTCCTCGACCCTTTCACCACAGCCTACTAAGCATCCATACACCACTACCACAATCAATCATAATGTTAATGCAATGCATGTAAAAGAGATAGTTATTGGATGGCGTGTTATTCATAATATAAGTACAAGCATGCAGCATTAATTTTCAACATATTTTAAACACACCAAAATTAGGTAAGGGTTTTGTTCCTCACCTGATATCACGTAGTTGTGATTATCCACGCTAAAATAATTAGTGTTTCCAAGGTGTTCTACACCTATACAAAGTGTGGAGTTATTATTTAGAAGTTCTACACTATTTATTCTCAATTTATGGAAGTTTGGGGTTTGTTGGTCATTGCCTCAGTCGCAACTATCATGACCGACATAGCATCTGACAGAAGTCAAAACATTCTGCCTAGGGTCGGTCACGGAGTCAGTTGATACAGTAGTAACGACCGCCACTACATTCGACCACTTTCAGTGGCCTTCTAGAATTATTCAATCGTTAGGCCAAATCTTAGGATCCATCGATCGTGGTAACGTCCAACCCTTGGAAGAAAGGTTAGTTTAAGTAGCTTGGCCTGCTTAGATGCTCAGATTTTGCATACAGCGCATCATCTGACCCTGCTCTCAAGCTTTCCGACCTTATCTTAGACGGGGGTTTTGGGTTGGTTTTGTGACCTTGTGCTACCTAATTTCCTTAGCAAGATATTTTTCTCTCTTTCTACCAGGTCTATTGATTTCAACATTAGTCATTAACATTTTCTACTTCCATAAAATTCTTCTTCTTCTCATTATTCCCTCATGATTATCACTGGTGGGTTTCCATGTTTTTCCACCATCATATTACATAAATCAATATTGACTACATGTACTTCATTCTAACACAGTCCCTATAACATGGGGTACGATATATTACCTGCAATGAAGGTTGAATGGTGAGAACGAGAGCCCAAGCACTCCTATAGCACTTGTAGGCTTTCTCCCTTCTTTTCTTCCTTCTTTTCCTCTCACTTTCTTCTCCTCCAACAGCACCCCTTCTCTGAGAACGAGAGCCCAACCACTCCTATAGCACTTGTAGGCTTTCTCCCTTCTTTTCTTCCTTCTTTTCCTCTTACTTTCTTCTCCTCCAACAGCACCCCTTCTCTGAGAACAAGTCAGAGGTCTTATAGTGAATGTCACCTCTTCCAAAGAGAGAGATACCTAGTAGGGTTAGGCTTTCATGCCTCCTTCTTGGAGTACAACTCCTCCAGAAGTGGGGAACGATGGAAGGAAGCCATTTGGCAAGGAAGTTGAGAGAATATGGGAGTTTCTTCTCCTTAAAGGATTCGAAGGTTGTTATACTTAAGATGGGACTCTAATAGGTCTTCCAAGGTTCAAGGAATATTCCTAAATGCCTTTTGGAATCAACCTAACTCATTATATTCCCGCGGAGAGGTTATATACCTAGTCCGGTGGGAAATGGCAGATCTTGCTGGCTCGGGTTTCCCGACCGGCCCTAACGTCAGCCTCTAATATTAAAGCTTAAATTGTATGTTTTTATTTTATTTCTGATTCGGTCCACCATTGATGCAACCAAGTTTCTTTCTAATGACTCGTAAACCTATTTGGTTGACGGTAGAAAACCCTCCTAGCACAACAGAAATCATGTTAGGCCAGGGTTTCCGGGTGAGGCTTTTACAACTCTACACATCTTAAAAGAATTCCATCCCCAAAATTCCACTATACTAAAGGGTCTAACTTAAAGAGGCTCTTTCTTTAATGGTGTAGCTCTCTAAGAGTTTTTTTACCCATTACCACATGGACTGCTCCTACGGTTCCTACTTTTAAATATTATCAATTATTCTCTTAGGTTGAACCTTCTTTTCTTACTAGTTCAGACTAGCAGGTTGCAATCTTAAGTCTTACTCATGTTAATAGAATACCCTTATTCTTATAGTTATAGGTTCTTTGGAGCGTTCCACAACTCTATTCTACAAGTTAATGTTTGGTTTCATCACAACTTACCCTATGTGACTTATGTGGAGTAGATATTATTCCTTTTTGCCACTTGTGATTTTCCTACCTAGTCATTACTTATCCTAATTGTTTTACTAAACTCTAGACTGAACTTCTTCTAGTTATCATTTTAAATATTACTATGACATTCCACTATCTTACAACAATACATAGCTTATCAATTCAATTTCATTCTGTGGAATCATTAATAATATGATGTTATTACTATAGCATATCGTTTTGACTTAACCATTCCTTTAGCATGTGATCATGATATGGTTAGAAACACAGCTTCAAAGGTTTAGTAATTACCTATTGGAGTTTCATTCAAGTTGCTCATGTCTTCGTCTTTCGCATTACCCCCACTATGAGGTTGAGTTTGAACACTAGCTTGACGATCGTTCTCTCTAGCTAATTTCCTAGCTCTTGCTTTGAGCGTTAGACAGGCTTTCTTCAGAATCTTCTTAGCTATGATCTCTGAGATTTTGTTCTTAGACACATAGTCTCGTAGATTTTTGAGCAGCCTAGCATCTAGAAAATAATCCTCCATGGGTTCTTCTTGATCTTCCAGCAATGGTGTCTTCACTTCTTGGCTTCCTTCTGGTAAGATATCTGGAAATAGTACTTCTGGTACTACTGGCAGGTGTGGACATTCAATTCGATTATGCCTAACACGGCGACAACCAGAACATTTGAGTATTCCCTTAGGAAAGGATCTGATTACTTCCATGGTGGGTTTGGGCTTAACCCTCTCTGCTGGACAGTGAGTTTAGTAAGGTTTTTGGTCTGCATAGTCAACCCTCTAAACATTTCTTGAAGATTTGCTTCTGTGGATGATAGTGGCTTTAGATTACTAGGGTCTTTCCAAGTACACCAATTTCCTCGGACTCCTAATCTATCATGACAACTGTCGAATTCTTCTAGTTGGCCTTCATGTTCAGGGTGTGGTCCAAGTGTTGGATATGCATTCCAGAATTCTTTCGAAATGGAATCCCTTAGGGTGGAGAAAAGTTCTCCCTTCAGGGTATTTTCCTGGGATGCAAAGTAAGCTAGAAAAGCTCTTTGAAACGTATCCCACGTATTTATCCCATGTTGTTGCAGTAACCAGGATTCCGTATCCTGCCACCAATGATATGGTGATCCTTCCAGCTAGTGTGTTGCACACAACACCTTCTGGGCATCGGTGCAGCCCAAGTTTTCAAATGTCTTACCCATACACCATATCCACTCTTGAGACTGAGCTATATCCTTGAGCATTCTAGAGAACTTTGGGGGTCTCAATCTCAAGATTCCCTCTATTGACCTATCTTGTTCTGTCCTAGCAATGCCATCCCTTGAAGAAGGAACATAGATATTTTGGTTACTAATTTTATGGGGTGCTGGCCATGCATACTAGGCTAGAAGTGCTTCCCAAAATATTTTCCAAGAGATTTCTTCATGTTTATCTTTAACTCAGGCTCGATGTCTAGCCACCACTGGTATGGTGTACCCTTAAATGATAAGCTGCACACTGAACCCTTTAAGCATCTGAACAGTGTAGTAGCCCTAAAGTTTTCTCCATGCTTTGGATCCAGTATATTGGTTGGTTCGGATCCTTAGACGATCCAGTAAATTCAGCTGGTCTTAACTTCAAAAATCGATGCCAAGTTCGTTGCACCAGTGCTTCCCCTTGGCAGCTATCCTTTAAAGGAGTAGTAGGCGGTTGATTACCATTGGAACTCGACCCATCATTTGATTCGTTATTTGTTGGGACACTTTGGTTCGTGATACAGTGTGAATTAGAACGACCATGCGACGCCATTTAAAATTTAATTTTAGGTTCCTAAAACGGTACATTAATACGGTTAGTGATTTGTTTCAATTTAATCGGTACTATTTTATAATAGACAAATATTATTCATGAACCGATGCTACACTACGCCATCAACAATCCTACAATTCAATCGTTCTTTTACTCTGGTTGCCATGTTTGATTTAAATCTTCGCGAATAACCATCATAACCAAATACCAAAATATGGTGTTCTGTGACTATCCGGACGTTGCGTTGGACGTTACCCTAGCGACCGACGGTCCATCTGAACACTTATAGAAAGGTGCCTGTTGGCCGAATGGAAGGGCGGACGATGCTGGCGGAGATGTTTCATCAAATTTTGTAACCAGTAGGGGCAAAATTCGACTATAAATTGGAAAACGTGGATCATTTTACCCACTTGTTTTCTAATTTGCCTGGAGCCATAGAATCGCGTCTGGGAACATTCCTTTTCACCTCTGGTGCTTCTCCAAGTCTTTGAGCCTTCTTCAAACGTCGATCAATCTCCAACTACTCATCACTAATGTATGATTCTTACCTTCTCTGTCAAGAATCGTCTTCCTAGGGTTTGGGATAATACTTTCAAAACCCTAGTTTCTCCTTTTCTTTGATTTCTTTTATGTTTATGCTTGTTAACACATTCTCTATTGTTCCAAATGATGTAGGAATGATTGGTGTGGTATTCTTATCACATTTTCATTGTTCTTTATCCATTATTCATGTTCACCATTAGATATACACATTGCTTTAAGATTTCCCTTCCAATTTAAAGTTTTCCCTCCATGGTTGAGCTATGCATAACTCTTGTAATTGCTTTGATATTCCTTATCCTTTGTTAACCATGTATCTCTCTTAATATGTTCCTATTGTAGTCCTTACTAATAAACCATGTTATTTGCATTTGTTGTTTCATTATTCTATTGCATGGTTAATGGTGTCTCTCAAGAGACTTAACCACAGAGTAAGTTAGTTAGCTACTAATGCGGATTGTAATGGCCTTCTCTCATGTTTGATAATACTGCACTAGGCATTACGTTACTTGAATTATTAAAGTTTTTTTTTTTTTTTTGTGGTTTCTGTTTTATTTTCATATCCTAAATACCTGAATTGTTCTAACTGTTGGCTTGGCTGACAGCCTTGATGGTGGAACATCTATGTTCTCCCAAAAATTTTAAATTTCCTATTTATTAGAAATTTTATTCGAATAAATGGTTTCCAACTTTTTATGATTGAGTTATTATGTTCCTAAATTATTCTGGCTTTGTTAGCATTCTCTCTCTTTCCCATTTCCTTATGGTTACTTTGTATGTTTTAAAATTCATTCTTTCACGCTGTATTATCTAACTTGATTTCTTTGTTTGTTCTTTTCTATTTCAGATTAAATGGAACTATGTAAGACTTCTTTCAAGCGTCCCTGAAACAACCCCCCTTCACTTCTTGACATGGTCCGATTCCGTATTCCGTTCCCTTGCAGTACAGGAATCATATCCAAAGTTTAAGCGTAAGTCGGTTATTTCAGGACGATAAGTGAACTTCAAAGAATTGGAGATATTTGATGTTCATACCACTTTTGATGCGATGGGGTGGTCTCCAATGCTTGAAATTGGGATTGGCACCAGGTCAAACTTGATGAAACATTTCTATTGCAACTTGGAAGTTGAAGGTGGCATGGGGGAATTCGAACATGCCCGAAACTTTGGTATTTCCAGCAAGGTCAATGGTAGGAACATTAATCTAAGTACCGAACAACTGGCTGGCCTCCTTGGCATTTTCATGGTGGAGATAAATAGTTCAGCACTAGCAAGGATAAGGAATTCTTAACTGAGATGAAGAGGCTAGAGACCTGGAACAAACTTCTAATGCCCGGAGAACCATTCCAAGTGGGCAACTTCTTTCCCCTCCCTCGAGTTTACTATAAGATTCTCCAGTGTAATATCTTGCCTCAAAGCCGTCACTTCGATGAACTCTTTACCTTCGACCAACTCCTGACTCATCGAGTGGTGGAGCGTCAACCCGTCTACCTACCATACATTCTTATGCGGACTATGATAGTGGCAGCCGAGGACACTCGGGCCTGACGAAAGGGACATTTGCCTTATGGCAAGTTACTAACTGCAATATTCATGCATTTCGATATCGAGGTACATGAGGAGGAGCTTTTTGAGGCTACAGTGTTTGCACCCTTCAATTAGCACGCCATTATCAAGATGAAGCTAGACAATGCACTGCTAGACAATCCGGTGCTAGAGGCTCGTCAACTTCCTAGAGATCCCCCAGTACAACAGATACCCGAAGAGGTCAGAGAGGAGGCACAGACTCATGAGCAGGCAGAGGTTGGTCTATCTAGGACTCCGGCTACTTTGGACGACATCAAGGACAAGCTAGATAGGATGGCTTCTTACCAGATATAGCAGACGCAAGAGACGCATAACTTGAAGAATCAAGTCCGACAATTCCAACATACTATGACCAACTTTCCTACCCATATTGACATATACCAGATGGCTTTAATGAGGGCTGGTATTATGTTAGCAGAGGACATTGAGGCGGCTACGACGGTGACACGGCTACAGACCTTTCAAAGATTGCAAGCACCTACCCCACCATCTTCTGACTCAGAGGAGTGATAGACCATGATGTTTTCTTATTTTCTTTTTTTTGTTCAGTTGTAAAGAAAATTTTGGTCGGATATGCAGAAGGATAGATGTTTACACTTTCTTTACTTTTTTTTTCTTGTCACAGCTTCCTTGATACATGAGTTATGCTCTGGGATTAATTTGAATACTTAATTTAGCATATGAATGGGGGGTTTCCTTTTTCTTGATGGTGTTGGCATTAATTCTTAATCTTTCCCTAGCTTATTATGCTTGGTTATGTTTCTTTAAACACACAACACACATATTTGTTTCATAGTTACTATTAATGGTCTTGAGAATTTTATTATCTAATGCTCAATTTATTGTCGAAATGGTCATGGTAATGGTTGATGGGTATCGATATTGGAGCATTGCTCTGATACCAAACCTGTCATACCCCGAATTTACGATATGTAAAAGTTCCGCAGGTGACTGAACTACCGATCATTTTAATTCCAGTCCAACCAGGATACTTACTCAGTAAATACCAAAACCAACCACCGTTCCTTCCATAACCCTATATAGAGTAATCTAACATAGCGAAAACATACTAAGTAAATTGAGCTCTAATTGTGTTTGAAATAAATATACTAGTATTTTTTCGATGGTTATTCTTGATCTCAACCAATCAAGGAAAACATAACAGCTTAGTCCTAATACAATGGACACTACTTGCTAGAAAGATTTAACTAATAAACAATTATCAAATAATAAAAAATTTTAAATTGAAGTGGTCTTCTACTTCACGCATTATCCATTACGTCCACATTCCACGGCTTGGCTCATCATCTCCATGACTTGCTCCTTCAGTGTATTCCAGGTTTGGTTGAAATACCTTCATGATCCATCTCATTAGTACCTATAGACACAACTAAAAAGAGTAGCGATCGCAAGGGTGAGCTCTCCAACTTGAACTCGTGAGAAATAGACAAGCAAGCAATCATATGAATAGATTATGCACACAGCAAGAGTCTAATCTAATGTATGCCAAACATGCTATGGTAAGGCTTAGCCATACTTCCCCGAAGTTGACTATAACCTCCATGCATGGGAGTGTTTGGACACTTACCAGCTTACTCCAATAGTCCTGGTAAAGCTACATGACATCCCAATCAGAATGGTGATCGGGGAGCAAGTCTATCCAGTGACGGTCCAACGAACGCTTCTAACCCTTCCCCTTCATCACTCCATCCTACTAGTACTTAACCTGCTACTAGCCAAGGTTACACACATGGGTTATGTCACTAACCAGTCTTATTTGACATCATAGTACTCTCTCAATACCCTAAAGGGATTCCCAGACCATCCATTTTGCCCCCTAAGAGGCTATGCTCCACCAGGATATGGGACAATACATGGCAATTAGTTTGCTTAGCAAGTCAAATCCAACGGTCATCGACCCTTTCACTACTACCTACTAAGCATCCACATACCACAACCACAGTCAATCATAATGTTAATGCAATGCATGCAAAAGAGATATTTATTGGATGACATGTTATTCATAATGTAAGTACAAGCATGTAGCATCAATCATCAGCACATTTCAATCACACCAAAATTAGGTAAGCATTCTATTCCTCACCTGATATCACGTAGTTGTGATTATCCAAGCTAGAATAATCAGTGTTTCCAAGGTGTTCCACACCTATACAAAGTATGGAGTTATTAGTTAGAAGTTTTACTCTATTTATTCTCAATTTATGGAAGTCAAGAGTTTTTCGGGCGTTGCCTCGATCGTAACTATCACAATCGATGTAGCATCCAACAGAAGTCAAAACCTTCTTCCCAGGGTCGATCATGGCGTCGATCGATACAGTAGCAATGACCACTGTCACACCCCAATTCTGCACTATTCAGAACGATGTGAAGAACCACTAATAAACCAACGGTTTAACCAGGATCTCAAATATGTTGTGTCCTTTAACTTAAACCATACACAGCCACAACCATAATCAAATAAATACACAATAGCGAAAGTCTAAATATTAAATGAACTAATAATCTAACTGTGATAATCATAAATAAAATATCAAATTATATTGTATCAACCGAGACATAAATAGATAAAGTATCAAATTACATTTCTTTAATAGTTCAAGTAAAAATCTAATCAAAAAAGCATGAGTTGCACTCGCATGAGGAGTCATGTGTCTCCACTATATCTTCAGCCTCCATTGCAGCCACGTGCCCGTACACAAAAGCATTCATATAATCTTCCACAGTGGTACCTGCATCATCAACTAAAAATATTTGAATTCGAAAAGGGTGAGCACACATCATGGCTCAGTGAGCAAACAAAACAATGCAACAAACATATGCATGCATTCAATTCATATATGTGATCTGGTATATAAGTTTGCAATGTGCTATAGAAAGGTTCGGTGGCCGCCTCACCTCTATACACAAGTGTGTGAAGCCGCCCAATAAATATCGTTATTGTCGTCTCACAAGCACCCACCATGGAAAAAAAATAGAGCTAAAGTGCTTAGGACCGCACCACATCACACTTCCCCTGATACTCTACCCATACCAACACGTAAGCCCCTGTTGGCGAGGGCTTGCAAACTGGGCTCGCAACTAACCAATCCTAATGTCAAATAGTGTATCCAAGGCCTCACCCCAGCATCCCTCAATACGTCCATAGAGATAGAGCTAAGGCCCCCTGGCAGAGTCGAAGACTACACGGTCCGAGACCACCTCTCCTGATGCCCTACGACGTAATAGTTTTGCTAAGGTAATGGCGATATGACGATGTCAGTGGACAAGACTTGAGTAGAGATAGAGCTAGAGTCTGGTGATCAGGACACACCACAATATCACGTCCTCCCCCTGATGCTCCACTCGCATCAAGCACACTAACCACACACATAAATTCACATGCCTATTCCTAGCATCATCATCATCATCATCATGTTATAAATAAATCGAATTAAATATGCATGAACATTAATAGCAGGAATATTGGATGACATGTTGAATGCACATTACAAGCATATACGCATAGAATCACTCATGGCATTGGACTCAAGAAATAAAAATAGTTTATGAATAGCCAATTAGTTTAGGTCTTGTTCCCTCACCTTTGCTTGAGTATAAATCCTCTTTCAAGCTCTAAGAATCACCTTTATATCAATAGAAAAACCTAACAAGTCAATAGATTTTAATTAGAATTCATTCCGACAGTTTTAAGCTTGCTGTAAAGCTAGGGTCGCAGGATGGGTCGCAGGTAGGGTCGCAGGTTTATGTGACCCCAGGGTATAGGGTCGATGCTAGGGTCGGTTGTCCCATCGACCCTAGTCCCTGGACTTCCTGGGAGCTAGGGGTAGATCCTGTGGTCTGGTAGGGTCGATTCCCAATCAACCCTATGTGCGACCGCCCGTGGTTTGAGTCGACCTTTTCATTCTACAGTTTAATCTTTCAAGTTTGGGTCCTTTGGCTTACCTCCATAGTCCATTTGATGCTTGTTCTATGGCTTAAAACTCCAGGTTATTTCCTTACTTTGGCTACCATGATTCCCTCCATGGATTTCATTAAAATCTTCCCATGGATGGATGATTTGGGTTTCTCCTAGATCATACCCTCTTCATGAACTATTCTAAGGTCTTAAACAATTCATGGAAAGCATATCCATACCTGAGATTTGCTGAGATTCAGAGGTTTTTCTGAATCTCTTCTCTTTAGTCTTCTTCTCCAACTTTCCTTCTCTTCTCCTTCTCTTCTCTTTCTCTCACTTTCTTTTAGGGTTTCAAAAGGAGTGAAAGAGGCTAAGGGACGTCCTATTTATAGAGAAAAACCTCTTAAAATAAGTCCCATTGAGATTAGGAAAGAATCCCCTTGAATTTAGGAAAGTTTTCTATTTATGGTTTCTGTCGGTGATCCTAGGGTCGATGAGGGGGTCAGAGATCCCGTCGACCCTAGGGTTTCAGTTGTCCGACCCTAGGACTAAAAATCATGGGTCTGACTTCCTGATGAGGTGGGATCGACCCTACCTATTTAGGTATGCGACCCTACCCCTTATTTTACTGTTTTTGGGTCAGTTTCATACCTGGGCTTGCTATTTCCTTTACGCACTTGGTCCATTTGGCTCGACCATGATAGGTAGACCTGGTACAAGGTGGTAAGACCGGTTAGTTCGATACGGGTCTTACAACTCTCCTCTGCTTATAAAAATTTCATCCTCGAAATTTGTACATACCTTCCGAGTCGAATAGATGAGGGTATTGCTTTCGCATAACATTCTCTTCTTCTCATGTGATTTCTTCTATATCTCTGCTTCTCCAAGTGTCCTTAACATAATAGAGGTCACGGTTGCGTAGTCGTTGAACCTTTCGGCTAGTGATTTTAGTTGGTGGTACTTCAAATGTCAAATCATCAGTCAAATCAGGTAGATCTACTGTCAAAATGTGCATTGGATCTCTGACATACTTCTTCAATAAGAAGATATGAAATACATCATGCACACTTGACATAGATGGTGGTAGTGCTAACTAGTAAGCCACTTTTCCACATTTAGCTAGAATCTCATATGGTGCGACATATCTCGGACTTAGTTTCCCTTTCTGTCCGTACCGTTTCAAATCGTACATAGGTGACACTTTGAGGAATACCTTATCACCTACGGCAAATTCAAGGTCTCGGCATCTAGTATCCGCATATTGCTTCTGATGATTCTGAGCCGTTCTTACTCTTTCCTTGATAATGTCGACTACTCGACATGTCTCTTCAATAAATTCTGGTCCAATAATACTACGTTCTCCAATTTCATTCCAAAACAAAGGAGTTCGACACTTCCTGCCATACAGTGCTTCATAGGGTGACATCTGAATAGTAGCCTGATAGCTATTGTTATAAGCGAACTCAATCAGTGGTAATTTCTCATCCCATGATCCTTTAAAATCAATTACACAGGCTCGGAGCATGTCTTCTAGAATCTGAATGGTACGCTCCGATTGTCCGTCTGTCTGAGGATGGAATGCAGTACTGAACTTCAATGTTGTACCCATAGCCTTTTGCAATCCTTCCCAAAAATTTAAAGTAAATCATGGATCTCTATCGGATAGAATGCTTTCAGGTATACCGTGTAATCTGACATAGCTAACCTCTCCAATGTATACTGAGGTTGTATAGCTATAAATTGAGCCGTTTTAGTCAGGCGGTCTACAATCACCCAAACTGCGTCAACTACTCGGGGAGTCAATGGTAACCCGGTGACGAAGTTCATAGTGATGCAGTCCCATTTCCATGCTGGTTCCGGTAACGACTGTAACAGTCCTGCAGGTCTTTGTCGTTCAGCCTTCACTCTCTGACAATTTAGGCATTGAGACACGAACTTAGCTACATCTGTTTTCATTCCTCTCCACCAATATAATTTCTTTAGATCATGATACATTTTTGTACTTCCAGGACGTATCGAATAGGCGGTGGTATGGGCTTCCTTCATTAGTCGGTGTCTAATGTCTAAACTTTCTGTTTCAGGTACACATATTCTTCCTTTGTACTTCAGTACCTTTTCATCGTCCAAGGCGAACTCAGGAATCGTCCTACCTTTTTCAATGTCCTCTTTTATCGTTCTTAGATAAGGGTCTGATTTAATAGCTATTTTCACTTCATCAATTATATCGGGTACAATCTTCAATGTGGCAAACATACTTGAAAACCGATGAATAAACCCTTGGTTGGTTGAGTCACCTGGTGCATCTATCACAAACTACTCATTACCGTAATTAAACACCTTTTCGATAGTACACATTACGGCAGTTGTGCTAACCTCCCCTTGAGATTTTATCATTGTCTTTCTACTCAGCGCGTCAGCCACCACATTAGCTTTTCTCGGATGATATTGGATATCACAATCATAGTCTATCAATAGTTCTAGCCATCTTCTTTGTCTCATATTCTGATTAAAAAGATAAGTAAGACTCTTATGATCTGATTTAATCAGAAATTTCTCTCCGTACAAGTAATGTCTCCATATCTTGACAGCATGTACTACTGCCGCTAATTTCAAATCATGAGTGGGATAGTTCTTCTCATGTGTCTTCAATTGTCTTAAGACATAAGCAATTACTTCTTCTCCTTGCATAAGTACACATCCTAATCCCAATCCTAATGCATCAGTGTACAAAATAAATGGCTGTCTTGGAATCGAAATAGTCAAGATTGGAGCAGATATCAATCTAGCCTTCAATGTTTAGAAACTCTTCTCACATTTCTCAGTCCAAACAAACTTTTCGCCCTTCTTAGTCAAACTGGTGAGAGGTATAGAAATTCAGGAATAGTCTTCCACAAATCATCGATAATTACCAGCTAAACCCAAGAAACTTATAATTTCTACAACGCTCTTCGGTGCTTCCCACTTCACAATAGCTTCGATCTTGCTAGGATCCACTTTAATTCCTTCAGCAGATACAACATGGCCTAGAAAAGCGATTTCCTTCAGCCAACACTCACACTTTGTAAATTTAGCATAAAGCTTCTCTTTCCGTAATCGCTGCAGAGCGGCGTTTAGATTCTTATTATGAGTTTCCTTGTCCTTGGAGTAGACCAATATATCATTGATGAATACAATAATTGACGTATACAACATATCATGAAATACCCAGTTCATAAGTTCCATAAAGGTTGCTGGTGCGTTTATCAATCCAAAAGACATGACCAAAAATTCATAATGTCTATATCTGGTCCTGAATGCTGTCTTAGAAATATCACCATCTTTAATCTTCAACTAATGGTAGCCTGACCAAAGATCGATTTTGAAGAACACCTTGGCACCTTGCAACTGATCGAACAAGTCATCGATCTGAAGCAATGGATATCGATTCTTGATTGTCAGTTTATTCAGTTCCCGGTAGTCTATACACAATCGAACACTACCGTCCTTCTTCTTTACGAATAATACTGGCGCTCCCCATGGTGATATGCTAGGTCGGATGTAACCCTTGTCCAGCAGTTCTTGTAGTTGTACTTTTAATTCCTTCAGTTCAGTAGGAGCCATTCGATAAGGTGCTTTAGATACTAGTGCGGCTCCGGGTATCAGATCTATAACAAACTCTGTAGCTCGGTCGGGTGGTAGTCCTGGTAGTTCTTCAGGAAATACATCTAGAAAGTCACGCACGACATCAATATCCTCCATTCGTGGTGCTTCCTTGGTAAGATCGACCACAGATACTAGATACCCAACTGCTCCTTTCTCAAGGCACTTCCTAGCCTTTAATGCAGAGAGTATGAGCTTTCGTTTATGGGGAAGTTTGGTTCCCGCAAAACTGAACTCTGCTCCTTCCTTGTCTTTAAATGTCAGCTTCTTTTCGGCACATAATAGGTTTTCAGAATGCCAAGCTAACCAGTCCATTCCCAAGATGACATCAAAGTCTGCCATCTCAAGTTGAATCAAGGTTGCATCCAAAGTCTTTTCGTCAATAAGAACTGGACATGGTCCATAACCTTTTTCTAATTCCACTTCTAATCCCATCGACGATCGTACAAGCAGTTTGTAGTCTAAGGATTTGAGGGGTAGATTTAGCTTCTTTCCAAATGACACAGATATAAAAGAATGAGTAGCTCCTGAATCAAAGAGTACTCTGGCGGGAATGCCATTAATAGGTACGATACCAGTGATTTGTTTTGATTTAGTCTACATGCTCACACAATGTAACACAAAATGACAAGGTTCAGGTCATACCTGTGACCACATCAGGCGATACGGCAGCATCCTCAGATGTAACAGCGTAAACTCTTATTTTTTGTAGTTGCTTCCTGGGCTTAGGACACTCCCTTGCAATATGTCCCTATTGATTGTAGTTAAAGCATTTTACCCCTTTATTATTTGACTTTTGTTGCTGTTGAGCTGCTGAAGTAGTCTTGGCTACAACATTGAAGCCTTGAGTACGGAAGGGTTTGAATGTCTTGGTTTTCCCTCCGTTATAAGAATTCCCATTAGGCCTTTTGATTCCCCTATTTTGAGCAAAGTAGCTCTCTTTCTGGCTCGACTCTATCACTTAAGCAATTTGTACAGCTTCATTGTAGATTTTCTTCTCAAGTCCCAGAACATGTTCACGTATGCTTCCCCTAAGTCCCATGACGAACCTTTGGGTCTTTGTATCTTTCGCTTGCATACTGACTGGTGCAAAGAAGAACAGCTCCTCATAACGCTGTTGATATGAATCGACAGTCATCTGTCCCTGATACAAACTCGAGAACTCTTTCTCCATAGAATCTCTGAAACTCCTAGGAAAATACTTCTCAAAGAATGCCTCCTTATATATATCCCAGGTCAGTTGGGCGTGCTTTGTCAACAGATACGTCCATGTGGACTTCCACCAGTGGTGTGCATCGCCTTTTATCATGAACGTTGCATACAATACTTTCTCCTCTTCGTTCACCGTCATCATCGTGAAATTCCTCTCCATCTCATCGATCCAGTGTGTTGGCCACAACGGATCAGCTGGCTTACCGCTGTACTCCTTGGGCTTCATCTTTAGAAAATGCTCAACTAGTCTGGAGTGGTCTAGTTGATGAGGAACATAAGCCCCATACATAGGTGGTTGGTATTGTTATCCACCTGGAGCTACTTCAGGATTTTGCACTTGAGCCTGCATGATGGGAGTCTAAGGTGCATGGGGTACTATGTTACTTCCCCTTGGTACTGTGCTTGCTTGTCCTGCAGGCATCGGTGTCGTCTTTGCAGCTGGAAAAGCCATGCCTGTGGCAGCTTGCATAGTAGCTTGTACCTGTTGTATTTGCTGCAGCTGTTGTGCCAAATTCATTACAGCTGTAGCCAGGTCTGTAAGTGGAGCTGGCAGATTTGTAGGATTTTTCTGCCCATTAACTACGGACGGTGCCGTGTTCGGATTCTCCTATGTTTCAGGATGTATATGGCTGTCTTCCTCCACAGGTGGTGGTGGTGGAATAGAGTTACGGTTTTGTCTGGTCACTCTGCGTCCAGCCATTATCTGCTCTGGTAGTGGTAATGCCTGAAAATCATAGAATACGTGAAGCAATCATCATATACTTCATTCTCATAATTAAATCCACTAGTCAATGATATTTTCAAAATTTTCAGATCATTCTGTCAAAAATACTGTATTTTCCATCGTAGGGTCGATGGTAGGGTCGATGGATGTCCGACCCTAGGGTATACGACCCTGAGAATCATTGTTACTTATCGAGAGCCTAGGGTCGATGGTAAGGTCGATGGGTGTCCGACCCTAGGATCAACCCGTAGTTCTCTGTCAGATCACCGAGAGGCTAGGGTCGATGAGGGGGTCGGAGGTAGGGTCGAATGTCTTGGTCAAATTATGCGACCCTAGGACTGAAAATCAGGTTTTTAATCCCGATTTTTGGATCCATTTCTCATTCCTTCTCCTCCTTTTCGACTCGGCTCGTTCCTCTGAGTTGCTACAGTGACAACTCCGACCCATTGGTGATTTTTGCTTCTCTTTTCGACGTCTACTCCTCCTCTACAGGTATGTTCTCTACGGTTTCATGTTTTTAGGGTTTCTTAACTACGTTTTTGCTCGTTTGTATCGTTTTCTTCAAATTAAACTTTTTCCAACCATAAAAATTTAATTTTTATTGGGGGCTTTTGTTGTTGGTGGCTCAATAGATGAAAGCCCTCAAAAATATTTGAGTTTCATCGGTTGGTTATCGAGAAACTTGAAATTTCCCCTTTTTGCCCTAATTTGTCAAGATTTTTGAATTTCTTGAAATTTCTTCAAATTCAATCTTCTTAGATAAAATCTCCAACTGTATGACTCTTACAGGATAGTTTAGAATCTATATAAGTCCTCCTGCCCACATGTATGGGTAAAAAGTGAGGCTTTTGACCAATTTATGTAGTTATAATGTCAAAATTTTTGGATTTTCATCTTTACTAAGCCATTATCTGTTTTTCTTTATTCTTTTTTTGCAGATAATATGGCTCGTACCAAAATACCTAGGGTTCACGACCCAGTTCATTTCCGTTCTAATGAGGTCGAGGCACAGTATGCCCGCTACGCTCGTAAGAAGGTAGAGGGAGGTCGTCATGTGGAGTTGGCTAGTCTAGCCTTGTTCGATGTAGAGAGAGCTTTTGGTGACATGGGCTGGCTTCCCGTGATCACCTACAATGCTTGTACCCATCCAAATTTGGTGAGACAGTTTTATTGTAATCTCCAGGTGGTGGGAGATCACAATGATACTGAGAGGGGTAGAGAGCTCAGGATCGCGAGCTACGTCAAGGGAATAGAGGTTTCCTTTAACTATCAGCAATTAGCGGACCTCTTGGGCATTTCATACGACGGCCCCTTGGTATACTGTGCCCCCAGAGAGGCCCAGTTCTTTTTCTTTGAGATGAGGGCTGAGATAGACCGTCAGCTTATCAGAGAGGATCATTGGGAGATGAAAGTGATCTACCTATGTCCAGAGCCTCGGGTGTACTGTAAGATCATTCAGCACAATCTGATACCTCAGAGTGGGCACTACGAGAGGATCTCCCAGTTGATCCAGTTCTTACTCTACTGTATCTACACTAGGTAGCCTGTCTACCTCCCTTATATTATTATGCGAACGATGATCAGTGCCACACTGCCAGGTCAGGTTGGCAACCTGCCTTAAGGACGCCTGATCACTACATTGCTTACCCGCCTGGGTGTTGATTTGGTGGATGAGAGGATTCAGGAGAAATCCTTCTCATCACCTCTGGATTGGGAGGCCATCTGTAAGATGGGCATGCGGGATGCTCAGGTCAGCGACGATGAGAGGAACGCTCTAGTGCGTCCTCGTACTCGGGTGGAGATGGCAGACGCTGAGGCAGCAGCAGCAGCCGCTGGAGCATGGGATCATGGGGGTGATGCTGGGGATGATGATCGTTTATACATGGATGTGGACTCCATACCTCCTCCATCACCTACACATACTACGGGAGCTGGTCCTTCACATGCAGCTGGTCCTTCACACCCACCTTCTGATGACATGATGGGGATACTGCGTGAGATTAGAGAGGCTCAGCGCATGTCTGATCTAAGGGTGGGAGAGCTTCTAGATGCTCAGCGCATGACGGATCAGCAAGTTCCTGATCTCACAGCTAGTCTTCAAACGACCCAGACTCAGGTAGCTTGGTTGACTAGAGTCTATGCTGAGGATTATGACAGAGACCGTGAGGCACCGCCTCCCCCATCACCTCCAGCTTCCTGATGTATTTTTCTTTTTGTACTACAGAGTAACTGTCCGGATTGTGGACTGTACTCCGCTTTAGACATGTGTATATACGTTTGTTTTTCATTCGAGTGTATATGAATTTGTTTCTCATTTAATAGAAGCATTATTCTCTTTCTAATTTTGTCTCAAACAACACAGGTGCTTATAATGTGTTATTATTATAGCTTTTAAATTTTATCCTATCTCAGTTCACAACTTTTGTGGTAGTATTATGGTTTAAGAGACAGGGCCTGAGAGCTCTGATACCAAGTTGTCACACCCCAATTCCGTACTATTCAGAACGGTGTGATGAACTTCTAATAAACCAACGGTTCAACCAGGATCTCTAATAGGCTGTGTCCTTTAACTTAAACCATACACAGTCACAACCATAATCAGAATAAATACACAATAGCGGAAGTCTTAATATTAAATGAACTGAGAATCTAACTGTGATAATCATAAATAAAATATCAAATTATGTTGTATCAATCGAGACATAAATAGATAAAGTATCAAATTACATTTCCTTAATAGTTTAAATAAAATTTAATAAAAAAATGCATGAGTTGCACTCGCATGAGGAGTCATGCGTCTCCACTATATCTTCAGCCTCCATTGCAGCCACGTTCCCGTACACAGAAGCATTCATATAATCTTCCAGTGGTACCTACATCATCAACTAAAAATATTCGAATTCGAAAAGGGTGAGCACACATCACGGCTCAGTGAGCAAACAAAACAATGCAACAAACATATGCATGCATTCAATTCATATCTGTGGTCTGGTATATAAGTTTGCAATGTACTATAGAAAGGTTCGGTGGCCGCCTCACCTCTATACACGAGTGTGTGAAGCCGCCCAATGAATATCGTTATTGCCGTCCCACATGCACCCACCATGGAATAGAGATAGAGCTAAAGTGCTTAGGACCGCATCGCATCACACTTCCCCTGATACTCTACCCATACCAACACGTAAGCCCCTGTTGGCGAGGGCTTGTAGACTGGGCTCACAACTAACCAATCCTAATGTCAAACAGTATATCCAAGGCCTCACCCCAGCATCCCTCAATACGTCCATAGAGATAGAGCTAAGGCCCCCCGACAGAGTCGAAGACTACACGGTCCGAGACTCCCTCCCCTGATGCCCTACGACGTAATAGTTCTGCTAAGGTAATGGCGATACGACGATGTCAGTGGACAAGACTTGAGTAGAGATAGAGCAAGAGTCTGGTGACCAGGACATACCATAATATCACGTTCTCCCCTGATGCTCCACTCGCATCAAGCACACTAACCACACACATACATTCATATGCCTAATCCTAGCATCATCATCATCATCATGTTATAAATAAATAGAATTAAATATGCATGAACATTAATAGCAGGAATATTGGATGACATGTTGAATGCACATTACAAGCATACACGCGTAGAATCAGTCATGGCATTGGACTCAAGAAATAAAAACAGTTTATTATTAGCCAATTAGTTTAGGTCTTGTTCCCTCACCTTTGCTTGAGTGTAAATCCTCTTTCAAGCTCAAAGAATCACCTTTATATCAATAGAAAAACTTAACAAGTCAATAGATTTTAATTAAAATTCATTCTGACAGTTTTAAGCTTGCTATAAAGCTAGGGTCATAGGTAGGGTCGCAGGTTTATGCGACCCCAGGGTATCGGGTCGATGCTAGGGTCGGTTGTCCCATCGACCCTAGGTGCGATCGTAGCTTCCCTGGACTTCCCAGGAGCTAGGGATTGATCCTGTGGTCTGGTAGGGTAGATTCCCAATCGACCCTACGTGCGACCGCACGTGGTTTGAGTCGACCTTTTTATTCTACAATCTAATCTTTCAAGTTTGGGTCCTTTGGCTTACCTCCATAGTCCATTTGATGCTTGTTCTATGGCTTAAAACTCCAGGTTATTTCCTTACTTTGGCTACCATGATTCCCTCCATGGATTTCATTAAAATCTTCCCATGGATGGATGATTTGGGTTTCTCCTAGATCATACCCTCTTCATGAACTATTCTAAGGTCTTAAACAATTCATGGAAAGCATATCCATACCTGAGGTTTGATGAGATTCAGAGGTTTTTCTGAATCTCTTCTCTTTAGTCTTCTTCTCCAACTTTCCTTCTCTTCTCCTTCTCTTCTCTTTCTCTCACTTACTTTTAGGGTTTCAAAAGGAGTGAAAGAGGCTAAGGGACGTCCTATTTATAGAGAAAAACCTCTTAAAATAAGTCCCATTGAGATTAGGAAAGAATCCCCTTGAATTTAGGAAAGTTTTCTATTTACGGTTTCTGTCGGTGATCCTAGGGTCGATGAGGGGGTCGGAGATCCCGTCGACCCTAGGGTTTCAGTTGTCCGACCCTAGGACTAAAAATCATGGGTCTAACTTCCTGATGAGGTGGGATCGACCCTACCTGTTTAGGTATGCGACCCTACCCCCTATTTTACTATTTTTGGGTCAGTTTCATACCTGATCTTGCTATTTCCTTCACGCACTTGGTCCATTTGGCTCGACCATGATAGGTAGACCTGGTACAAGGTGGTAAGACCGGTTAGTTCGATATGGGTCTTACAACCACTGCTATATTTCACCACTTCTAGTGGCCTTCTAGAATTGTTCGGTTGTTAGGTTGGATCTTTGGGTCCATCGTCTGTGGTAATGTTTGGCCCTTGGCAGAAAGTATTAGTTTGAGTATCTTGGCCTGGTCGGATGCTTGGATTTCGCATCCAATGCATCATTCGACCCAGCTCTCAGGCTTCCTGACCTTACCTTGGACAGGGATCTTGTGTTGGTCTTACGACCTTGTGCTACCTAACTTCCTTAGCAAGAGGTTTTCCTCTCTTTCTACCAGGTCTATTGATTTCGACACTCGTCATTAACATTCTCTACTTTCCATAGAATTCTTCTCTTGCTCATTTTTCCTTCATGATTATCACTGGTTGGTTTCCATGTTTCTCTACCATCATACTACATAAATTGATATTGACTACATGTACTTCATTCTAACACAGTCCCAACTGCATGGGGTACGAGATATTACCTGCAATAAAGGTTGAATGGTGAGAACGAGAGCCCAAGCTGTGACACCCTAATTCTAGACTAACCAGAATAGTGTGATGAACCATCAATAAACCAACAGTTCAACCAGGATCTCGTATAGGTCGTACCCACTATATCAAACCACACATACATTTCACAGTAATAATCAGAGATAATAAACAAGTAAGCGAAAGTCTTTATAAATAATGAACTGAGTATCTAACAATGATAAAATAATTATTTAATCCAGTTATCTCCAAATAACTCAAGACATAAAATAAAATAATCAATTACATGTCTAGTAATCAAAATAGCTAAACTAATTAAAGACACATTGATTGCACTCCCATGAAGGATCATGCGCATCTTCTAAAGCTTCTACATCCATAGCCACCATGTATCCACACAACGGTGCATTCACGTAATCTTCTACAGTAGTACCTGCATCTTCAACTAAAAATATTCTACGTCAAAGGGGTGAGCACACATCATGGCTCAGTGAGCAAACAAAATAATGCACAAACATCTGCATGCATTCAATTCAATATCTTTGGTCTAATTTTTAAGTTTGCAATATGCTATAGAAAGGTTTGGCGGCCACCGCACCACTATACACGAGTGTGTGAATCGTCCAATGGATCAAATACCATTGTCGTCCCACATGCACCCACCATGGAATAGAGATAGAGCTAAAGTGTCTGGATCACACCCCGCCTACCCTTCCCCTGATGCCCTACCCATACCAACATGTAAGCCTCTATTAGCGAGGGCTTGCAAACTGGGCTTGTAACTAATCAATCCTAATGCCATCCAGTGTATCCAAGGCCTCACCCTAGCATCACTCAATACGTCCATAGAGATACAGCTAAGGCCCCTCGGTAGAGTTAAAGACCACATGGTCCGAAACCACCTCCCTGATGCCCTATGACGTAATAGTTTTGCCAAGGTAATGGCGATACAACAATGTCAGTGGGCAAAACTTGAGTAAAGATAGAGCTAGAGTATGGTGTCCAGGATGAACCATAATGTTATGTCCTCCCCCTGATGCTCCACTCGCATCCAACACATTAACCACACACACAATTACATGCCTATTCCCAGCATCATCATCATCATCATGTTATAAACAGACAGAAGTAAATATGCATAAGCAGTAATAACAGTAATATTGGATGACATGTGAGATGCACATTACAAGCATACAATCATAGAATCAATCATGGCATTAGACGCAATAAATAAGTAGTTTGTTATTATCCAATTAGTTTAAGTCTTGTTCCCTCACCTTTTAACAAAATTTCAATCTCCTTCAAAGCTTTGTAATTCTCTTTGAATCAATTTAGAAACCTAAAAATCATATAGATTTAAATTAGGATTCTTGTGTAACATGTTACAATAGTCAAAAATCAAAAACATATTGTTGATGTCTGATTGGTCCTATGGTCTCATACTGTGTTGACCATACCTCATACTGTAAGATCCGCACTCCATAAACCCGATCTAAACCTTGATTTATTGTCGTAACAGGTCTTTTGATCATCACCGGGCCAGACGGGACGAGCGGATGACAATCAGGTACGAAATCAGACCAAACGAACCAACTAAAGTATGAATTTTATTCATACCGGTTGATGGTACCGGTCTATGGTACCGGTCGACTGGTATGGTGTGCGCAGCAGACTACCAAGATCTAGAATTGGATCTCTATGGGTTCCACTTTCCTAATTCTGAATCCTAGGATTTTCCTAATCCTAAGAAGCTTCCTAAACCTAGTTCCTAGCCTATTTAAACCCCTCTAAACCTCCTAGAATCCCTTCCATTGATCCTCACAAAGCCTAGAGAGGAGAAGGAGATTGGAGAAGGAGAAGGAGCTAGGAAGAAGAAGGAAGAGCCGTCGTTGCCGTTCGACGAAGCACACCTTACGCCAGTCGACGGTAAGTGTTTAAACCCTCTCTCTCACATTATGACTCTAGGATGGTTGGGTTGCTTGGATCAATACCATGCAAAGCAGGTATTAACCTAAACCCTACTTTGCCGTCAAACCCTAATTTAATCGTTAAACCCTAGATTCGAGTTCTAGGATGAATGTCATAAAAAACTAGGACTTGAATGGAGTTGGAAACAACTCTAACTCAATGCTCAGACCTAGATTGGGTAGGAGAAACCCTGGAATCAATAAGGGGTGACCGATGGAAGTCGAAGATCGGATGTATAGTCTTTCGGAGACATACCGGTCGACTATACCAGTTGCACCCTATGCGATCGGTATGTTGCGACCGGTACCTTTTGGGGGCTGGTCTGTGGGGACCGGCTGACCATACCGGTCGCAAGTTTCCCCACAGTGTTGCGATCGATACTGTGACCGGTCAGCTCTGTGAGTGTATTTTTTGTAACCTCGTTGGTTTTTTTACCAACGTAAACCTATTCTAATTAAACCCTAATATTGTATAGGACTTTGTGATAGCACGTTTGGATCTTGCGACGTGGAGCAAGCTATCAAACGAGCGTCAGGTAAGGGAATCGGACCTAAACCCTAATAATTAATGGATAGTAAACCGTTGCTAATAACCCAAAATATTTGGTATGATGTTTGTGCATTCTCACATGTCATCTGTTATTTCCAGTTATTATATTTGTTCATGCATATTCCATATGCTAGGATGTGATTGTTAAGCATGTGATTGTTTTCGTTAGTATGTGGAATGGGAAGGGCCTGGGGCCTGGGATCATTCTTCACACTAGCACCTTTTTGTAGTTCTATCTTAACATGTTTGGTGTGGGTAGGGCATCAGGGGGAGGTTGTGGCACTGTAGTCTCCGACCTGGCAACCACACTCTAGCTCTATCTCTATGCCGTAGGGAGTTATGTTGGGATAGAGTCTACTTGCGTATTATTCTATCTTAGTATGATTGGTGTGGGTAAGGCATCAAGGGGAGGTCGTGGCACTGTGATTTCTGGCCTGGCCACCATGCTTTAGCTCTATCTCTATGTCGTAGGGAGATGTACTGGGATAGAGCCTACTGTGATGACATATAGGATTGGTTAGTTGCGAGCCCAATTTGCAAGCCCTCGCCAACAAGGGCTTACGTGTTGGTATGGGTTGTGAGACCCGTGTCAATCTAACTCGGTCTTACCACCTTGAACCAGGTTCACCCATCATGGTCGAGTCAAATGGACCAAGGGCGTGAAGGAGATCGAGATCCCAGGTATCAAATCGACCCAAAAATACTTAAAATAGGGGAAGGGTCGCACACCCAGCCAAGCAGGGTCGGACCACCCAAAACAGAAAGTTAGACCCTCAGTTTTGGAGGGAGGGTCGGACAGCTTAAGACCCTAGGGTCGACGGGATCATCGACCCTCGGTTCCAGCCGAATATAGAAATTAGGAAATTTCTATATTTTTCGATTGGGATTCTTTCAAAATCTTAATGGGACTTATTTAGGATGTTCCTAGTCTATTTAAAGGATGTCCCTAAGCCACTTTCACTCCTTTCACAACCCTAATTGAATTGAGAGAAAGAGAGGAGAAGGAAAAGAGGAAGAAGAGAGGCAAGGAAGAGAACCAAGTAAAAAGGAGAAGAGTTGCAGAGAAAGATTAATCTTCTCAGGTATGGATACTAATTCCATGAGTTTCTACAGACCTTAGGATAGTTATTGGAGAGAGAGTGATCTCGGAGAAACCCAAACCATCCATCCATGGTTAGGTTTTCATGGAAAACCATAGGTGGATGCATGAAAACTATTTAGATGGATTATACATGGTTTCAGACCATGGAATGGATGTAGAATGGAATGTAGGAGCAAGCCATAGGACCCCAAACACGAAGAAAGGATTAAAAAGTGAAAATTGGACCAAAGTGCACCAAGGGTCGCACCGAGGGTCGATGACCATCCGACCCTAGGTGTTTCTGACCATCGACCCTTAGCATTCGGAAAGTCCAGAAAGAGGGGAGGGTCGATAGACCCATCGACCCTAGCATCGACCCTAGCATCGACCCTCAGTTAACAGAATGGTTTTTAAATTCAGAATTAATTCTAATTAATTCTATCGACTTTGTTAGGTTTGCTAGCAATATAATAACATTATAACGGTGATTCTAAAGCTTGGAAAAGTATCTATTAGCAAGCTAAGATGAGGAACCTTAACCCCAAACTAAATTGGTTAATAATAAACTGTTTTCTATTTCTTGAGTCCTATGCCATGCTTGATTCTATGCGAATATGTTTGTAATGTGCATACAGCATGCCATCCAATATTTCTATTACTTGTTCATGCATATTTATTTTATTGTTTATAACATGATGATGATGATGATGATAGGAATAGGCATGTGCTTGTATGTGTGTGGTTGATGTGCTTGATGCGAGCGAGTATCAGGGGAGGTGTGATGAGGACGTCAATAAACGTTAACCTTTGGTGGGTCGCAGCACTTTAGCTCTATCTCTAACTCAAGTCTTGTGCATTGGCATCGTCGTATCGCCATTACTTTAGCAGAACTATTATGTCGTAGAGTATCAGGGGAGGTGGTCTCGGTCCTTGTAGTCTCTGACTCTACCGGGGGGCCTTAGCTCTATCACTATGGACATTCTGAGGGATGCTGGGGTGAGGCCTTGGATACACTGTTTGGCATTAGGATTGGTTAGTTGCGAGCCCAATTTGCAGCCCCCGCCAACAGGGGCTTACGTGTTGGTATGGCACTATATAGCAATAACCGTAACCTTTGTTATATAATGTTCATGGTTGGGTGCATGTGAGTTGACGATAAACGTGATCTTCAGGTAACGTCACACACTCGTGTATAGAGGCGGAGTCAATAAATGCGACCTTTGGCTACCTAAACCTTTCTATTGCATACTGTAAACTTTAAACCAGACCAAAGATATAAATTGATTTTTGCATGCATATGTATTGTTGCATTGTTTTGGCTACTCACTGAGCCGTGATGTGTGCTCACCCCTCGACGTCGAATATTTTTAGTTGATGATGCAGGTTATACCGTTGAAGACTATATGAACGCATCTGCGTAAGGGAGGATGGCAACTATGGAAGTTGGAGCTGAAGATGATACGCACGACTCCTCTTACAAGTGCAACTCGTGTGTATTTGATTAGATATTTTATAGGTTTCTTTATTTGGATTTATTAAAGACTTGTATTGATATTTACTTATGTCTCGGTTGATACAGAATAATTTGCTATTAAATTATTAATATCATCTTAGTTTCTCAGTTCATTTTATTATAAGACTTCCGCTATTGTGTATTTACTCTGATTATGATTATGGATGTGTGTAAGTTTAGATAACGCGGGGATAGCCTATTAGAGATCCTGGTTGAACCGTTGGTTATTTAGCGGTTCATCACATCATTCTGAACAGACCAGAATTGGGGTGTGACAACTTGGTATCAGAGCATCTCAGGCCTTGTCCGCTGAAATAGCATACATTCAACACAATTGTGAACTGAGATAGGATAAATTAAAAGCTTTAATATAAACACACTATAAGCACAAGTGATGATTGAGACCAAATTTAAAGAGAATAATATATCTATTAAAGGGGAAACAAGTTACATACAATAAGAGAGAGAAACAAAATGTATACACATAATGAAAGCAGAGTACAGTCCACAACCCGGACAGTTACTCTGTAGTACAAATAAAAATAAAAGTATACTCACGAAGCTGGAGGTGAAGGAGGAGGCGGTGCCTCACGGTCTCTGTCGTAGTCCTCGGCATAGACCCTAGTCAACCATGCCACCTGAGTCTGAGTTGCCTGCAGACTAGCTGTGAGATCAGCCACCCGCTGATCAGTCCGGCGCTGGGCGTCTAGGAGCTCCCCTATCCTCAAATCCGATGCGCACTGAGCCTCTCTAATCTCGTGAAACATACTCAGCACGTCATCAACTGGTAGGCGTGAAGGACCAGCCTCATGAGAAGGACCGGTCTCTGCTGCAGGAGCCGCCGCAGCAGAAGTACCAACTCCAGCAGCATGTGTGGGTGATGGCGGTGGTATCGAGTCGACGTCCATATACATACGATCGTCCTCGTCGACCGGATCCACACGAGCTCTAGCAGCAGCAGCAGCAGCCTCAGCATCAGCCATCTCGACCCGAGTGTGAGGGCGCACCATCGCGTTTGTCACACCCCAATTCCACACTGTTCAGAATGGTGTGATGAACCGCTAAATAAACAACGGCTCAACCAGAATCTCTAATAGGCTATCCCCGCGTTATCCAAACTTTACACGCATCCACAATCATAATCAGAGTAATACACAATAGCGGAAAATTTATAAATAATATGAACTAAAAAACTAGAATGATACCCATAAATAATATCAAATTATTCTGTGTTTAACTAAGACATAAATATTTAAATACCAAATACATGTCTTATAAATCCAAATAAGAAACCTACAAAAATATATAATCGAATACACACGTGTTGCACTCGCAAGAGGAGTCGTGTGTATCGTCTTCAGCTCCAACATCCATAGCTGCTACAGTTCCATACGCTGACGCATTCATATAATCTTCGACTGTATAACCTACATCATCAACTAAAAATATTCGACGTCGAGGGGTGAGCACACAACACGGCTCAGTGAGTAGCCAAAACAATGCAACATTACATATGCATGTAAAAAGTCAATTCATATCTTTGGTCTTGGTTTATAGTTTGCAATGTGCAATAGAAAGGTTGGGTGATCAAAGGTTAACGTTTATTGATACCGCCTCTATACACAGGGTGTAGAAGCCCGCCCGAAGGTTAACGTTTATCGTCGTCCCCATCCACCCTACCATAATATTATACAACAAAGGTTAACGTTTATTGCTATATAATGCTATACCAACACGTAAGCCCCTGTTAGCAAGGGCTTGCAAACTGGGCTGGCTGCTAACCAATCCTAATGCCAAACAATGTATCTAAGGCCTCACCCCAGCATCCCTCAGAACATCCATAGAGATAGAGCTAAGGCCCCCCGGTAGAGTCAGAGACTACAAGGACCGAGACCACCTCCCCTGATACTCTACGACATAATAGTTCCGCTAAGGTAATGGTGATACGACGATGTCAATGCACAAGACTTGAGTTAGAGATAGAGCTAAAGTGCTGAGACCCGCCAAAGGTTAACGTTTATTGACGTTCTCATCACACCTCCCCTGATACTCTCTCGCATCAAGCACACCAACCACACACATACAAGCACATGCCTATTCCTATCATCATCATCATCATCATGTTATAAACAATAAAATAAATATGGATGAACAAGTAATAGAAATATTGGATGGCATGCTGTATGCACATTACAATCATATTCGCATAGAATCAAACAGCATAGGACTCAAGAAAAGAAAAATAGTTTATTATTAACCAATTTAGTTTGGGGTTAAGGTTCCTCACCTTAGCTTGCTAATAGATATTTTCCAAGCTTTCGATTCACTGTTATAACGGTATTATATTGCTAGCAAACCTAACAAAGTCGATAGAATTTAATTAGAATTAATTCAGAATTTAAAAACCATTCTGTCAACTGAGGGTCGATGCTAGGGTCGATGCTAGGGTCAATGGGTCTATCGACCCTCCCAGCATTCTGAACTTCCCGAATGCTTAGGGTCGATGGTCAGAAACACCGAGGGTCGATAGACGGTCGGATGGTCTATCGACCCTCGGTGCGACCCTCGGTGCACTCTGGTCCAATTTCCACTTTTTAATCCATTCTTCGTGTTTGGGGTCCTATGGCTTGCTTCCTACACTCACGCAACATTCATTCCATAGTCTAGAACCATGTATGATTCATCTTGATAGCTTTCGTGCATCCTCCCATGGTTTTCCATGAAAACCTAACCATGGATGGATGGTTTGGGTTTCTCCGAAATCCTACACTCAATCATATCTAACCTAAGGTCTGTAGAAACTCATGGAATTAGTATCCATACCTGAGAAGATTACTTTCCTCTGCAATTTCTTTTCCTTTTTGCTAAGCCTTCTTCCTAGCCTCCTTTCTTCCTCTTTTCCTTCTTCTCTCTTTCTCTCAATTCAATTAGGGTTGTGAAAGGAGTGAATGTGGCTTAGGGACATCCTTTAAATAGACTATGAATGTCCTATAATAATCCCATTGAGATTTGGAAAGAATCCCAACCGAAATTTAGGAAATTTCCTAATTTCAGTTTTCGTCAAAAATCGAGGGTCGATGGGAGGGTCGATGATCCCGTCGACCCTAGGGTCTTAAGCTGTCCGACCCTCCCTCGTCAACTGAGGGCCGATCTTTCTGGTTTGGGAGGTCCGACCCCGCTTAGCTGGGTATGCGAGCCTCCCCTAGAATTAAGTGTTTTTGGGTCGATTTCATACCTGGGATCTCGATCTCCTTCATGCCCTTGGTCCATTTGACTCGACCATGATGGGTAAACCTGGTTCAAGGTGGTGAGACCGGGTTAGATTGACACGGGTCTTACAACTCCCCCCAACTTATAAAAATTTCGTCCTCGAAATTGTACGTACCTTCTGAGTCAAACAAGTCAGGGTATTGCTTCCTCATAGCATTTTCTTCCTCCCATGTAATCTCTTCCATGTCTCTACTTTTCCATGTGACCTTAACATAGTAGATATCTCTGTTGCGTAGACGTTGAACTTTTCGACTAGTGATTTCCGTTGGTATTACTTCAAATGTCAAATCATCAGTCAGTTCTGGGAAATCTACTATCAACACATGTGTTGGGTTTTTGACATACTTCTTCAATAAGGATATGTGAAATACGGCATGCACACTTGACATAGATGGTGGTAATGCTAACTGATAAGCTACTTTTCCACGCTTAGCCAGAATCTCATATGGTCCGACATATCTTGGACTTAGTTTTCCTTTCTGTCCGAACCTCTTCAATCCTCGCATAGGCGATACTTTCAAGAATACTTCTTCGCCTACAGCGAACTCTAGATCTCTTCGTCGAGTATCCGCGTATTGCTTCTGACGGTTCTGAGCTACTCTTACTCTTTCCTTGATGATGTCGACCACTCGACAAGTCTCTTCAGCAAATTCTGGTCCAACGATACTACGTTCTCCAACTTCATTCCAAAACAAGGGAGTTCGACACTTCCTACCATACAGTGCTTCATAAGGTGACATCTGTATAGTAGCCTGATAGCTGTTATTGTAAGCGAACTCGATCAATGGTAACTTCTCGTCCCATGATCCCTTGAAATCAATCACACATGCTCGTAGCATATCTTCTAAGATCTGAATTGTACGCTCCAACTGTCCGTCAGTCTGTGGGTGGAATGCGAGATCGAACGTCAATGTTGTACCCATAGCCTTTTGCAGTCCTTCCCAAAATCTGGAAGTAAATCGTGGGTCTCTATCGGACACAATGCTTTCTGGAACACCGTATAGTCGAACAATATTATCCACATACAGCTTTGCTAACCTTTCCAAGTGTATACTGGGGTCGTATCGGTATGAAGCGAGCTGTCTTAGTCAGACGGTCTACAATCACCCAAACTGCGTCAACTACTCGAGGAGTCAATGGTAGTCCTATGACGAAGTCCATAGTGATGCAGTCCCATTTCCAAGCTGGTTCCGGTAATGGTTGCAACAGTCCTGCGGGTCTTTGTCGTTCTGCCTTTACCTTCTGACAATTTAGGCATTGAGACACGAACTTGGCTACATCCGCCTTCATTCCCCTCCACCAATACAGTTTCTTTAGATCATGATACATTTTTGTACTTCCAGGATGTACCGAGTAGATGGTGGTATGGGCTTCTTTCGTGAGTCGGTGTCTAATGTCTACACTTTCTGTTTCGGGTACACATATTCTTCCTTTGTATTTCAGTACCTTCTCGTCATCCAAGGTGAACTCGGGGTTAGTCCTACCTTTCTCAATATCTTCTTGTACTGTTCTCAGATAAGGATCTGCTTTGATAGCTGTCTTCACTTCGTCCACTATATTCGGTATAATCTTCAATGCTGCGAACATATTTGAAAACCGATGAATGAACCCTTGGTTGGTTGATCCATCCGGTGTATCTATCACATACTGCTCGTTGCCGTAATTAAACACCATTCCATTGGTATACATTGCTGCAGTCGTGCTGGTTTCTCCTTGAGATTTTATCATTGCTTTTCTGCTCAATGCATCCGCTACCACGTTCGCTTTTCCCGGATGATACTGGATATCACAATCATAGTCTTTCAATAATTCCAGCCATCTTCTTTGTCTCATATTTAACTCCTTCGGATTAAATAGATAAGTAAGACTTTTATGGTCCGACTTAATCCGAAACTTCTCTCCGTATAGGTAGTGTCTCCATATCTTGACAAGCATGTACTACTGCCGCTAATTCCAAATCGTGAGTGGGGTAGTTCTTCTCATGTACCTTCAACTGTCTCGATGCATACGCAACTACTTGTTCTCCTTGCATAAGCACACATCCTAATCCCAATCCCGATGCATCAGTGTATAAAGTAAATGTCTGTCCTAGAACGGGAATGGTTAAAATTGGAGCGGATATCAATCTGGTCTTCAGTGTTTGAAAGCTCTTTTCACACTTATCCGTCCATACAAACTTTTCTCCTTTCTTGGTCAAACTGGTGAGAGGTACGGCAATCCGAGAATAGTCTTCTACGAATCTCCGATAATATCCAGCTAGACCCAGAAAACTTCTAATTTCTAAGACGCTCTTTGGTGCTTCCCACTTCACAATAGCTTCGATCTTACTGGGGTCCACTTTGATTCCTTCCGCGGATACTACATGGCCTAAAAATGCGACTTCGCTTAGCCAAAACTCACACTTAGAAAATTTGGCGTATAACTTCTCTTTCCTCAAACGCTGTAGGGCTGCGTTTAGGTTCTTGACATGGGTTTCCTTGTCCTTGGAGTATACCAATATGTCATCAATAAATACTATCACCGACGTGTCCAACATATCGTGGAAAAATCGGTTCATAAGTTCCATGAACGTTGCCGGTGCATTAGTTAGTCCGAAAGACATCACTAAGAATTCATAATGTCCGTATCTTGTCCTGAAAGCTGTCTTCGGAATATCACCTTCCTTAATTTTCAATTGATGATAGCCTGATCGAAGATCGATCTTTGAAAATACCTTCGCTCCTTGTAACTGATCGAACAAGTCATCGATCCTAGGTAGTGGATATCGATTCTTAATTGTCATCTTATTCAACTCTCTATAGTCGATACATAACCGAACGCTACCATCTTTCTTCTTTACGAACAACACCGGTGCTCCCCATGGAGATATACTGGGTCTAATATAACCCTTATCCAACAGTTCTTGTAGTTGCACTTTTAATTCCTTCAGTTCAGTAGGAGCCATTCTATACGGTGCTTTTGATACTGGTGCGGCTCCAGGTATAAGATCTATTACAAACTCCGTGGCTCGGTCGGGTGGTAATCCGGGTAGTTCCTCCAGAAATACATCAGGAAAGTCCCGCACTACATCAATATCTTCCATTTGTGGCACGTCCTTGGTTAGGTCGACCACTGATACTAGATATCCGACCGCTCCTTTCTCAAGGCACTTCTTAGCCTTTAATGCGGAAAGTATGAGCTTGCGTCTCCTGGGAAGTTTGGTTCCCAAGAAATTGAATTCTGCTCCTTCTTTATCTTTGAACGTTAGCTTCTTCTCGGCGCATAACAGATTTGCAGAATGCCGAGCTAACCAGTCCATTCCTAAGAAGACATCGAAGTCTGCCATCTCAAGTTGTATTAAAGTTGCATCCAAGGTTTTCTCTCCAATGAGAACTGGACATGGTCCATAACCTTTCTCTAATTCCACTTCTAATCCCATCGGTGACCGTACGAGTAATTTGTAGTCTAAGGTTTTGATGGGCAGATTGGTCTTCTTTCCAAACGACACAGATATAAATGAATGAGTAGCTCCTGAATCAAAGAATACTCTGGCGGGTACGCCATTGATAGGTACGATACCTGTGATCCATTTTTACTTAGTCTACATACTCAATCAGTGTAATTATAATCTTAAAGTTTCGGTCATACCTGTGACCACATCGGGCGATGCGGCTGCATCCTCTTATGTAACAACATATACCCGTCCTTGATGTAACAGATTTTTGGGTTTTGGGCACTCTCTTGCCATATGCCCTGGTTGGTTGCAGTTATAGCACTCGGGGCTTCGAATTTGGCTTTGGCTGAGGTTGAGCTGCGGGGATAGTCTTGGTTGCAACATTAAAAGTCTGAGGATGGAAAGGGTTAGACGTCCTGTTGTTACCTCTGTTATAGGAGTTTTCGGCTGGTCTCTTGATTCCTCTGCTCCGGGAGAAATAGCTCTCCTTCGCTCCGATTCAATCACTCGAGCAATCCGAACAGCTTCGTTGTATATGTTCTTCTCTAATCCCGCAACATGTTCCCCGATACTTCCTCTCGGTCCCGCGACGAATCTACGGGTTTTTGTATCTTCTTCTTGCATGCTAGCCGGTGCGAAGAAAAATAGTTCTTCGTAACGTTGTTGATATGAGTCTACGGACATCCGCCCTTGGTACGGACTCAGAAATTTCTTTTCCATTGAATCTCTGAAGCTTCTTGGGAAATACTTCTCGAAGAATGCTTCTTTATATATAGCCCATGTCGGTAGGGCGTGCTTGGTCAATAAGTATGTCTTTGTAGATTTCCACCAATGGTGTGCGTCGCCTTTGAGCATGAAGGTGGCGCATAGTACTTTCTCTTCCTCGGTGATAGTCATCATGAGGAAGTTCCTTTCCATCTCGTCTATCCAGTGTGCTGGCCACAGTGGATCAGATGGTTTACCGTTGAACTCTCTCGGTTTCATTTTCAAAAATCTCTCTACTAGCCGGGAGTGATCCAGTTGATTTTGATATGCCCCAGACATAGGGGGTGGATACTGATAGTTCCCTTGGCCTGCTTTTGGGACTTGCACAGGAATTGGTGCAGCCGGTTGTGGAGGTGTCTCGTTGAGCTGGGTGGTTACCCACCGGTTCCGCACTAGCTTGCCCGGTGTGCATGGTCGCAGCCTGAGTGGCTTGAAACATAACTCCCATCGCAACCTGCATTTGAGCTTGTGCATGTTGCATTTGTTGTAGCTGTTGAGCCAGATTCATCACCATTGTTGTTAGCTCAGGTCGTGGTGGTGGCAAATTCGTAGGGTTTGCCGGCTCGGGATTACCCTGTGCATAATTGTTCTCTTGACTAGTCTCATCCATGGGTGGTGGTGGTGGGACTGTGTTTCAAGTCTGTCGGGTCACTCTACGTCCAGATATATTTCCTTTCTGAGATGGGTGGTGCCTGGAAATCATCAAAATCAGTGAGAAATCATTTATACTTCATGTAGGCACGCTAACCGATGTAAAATTCAAAATCCTCAATTTATTCTGAAAAATTTTACTATCCTTTCTACGTAGGGTCGATGGTGAGGGTCGATGGTATGTCCGACTCTTGGTATCCGACCCTAGGAATGACATGTTCTTCCCGAGAGCTGAGGGTCGATGCGAGGGTCGATGGGTGTCCGACCCTCAGTCCGACCCTTGAATTTCTATCAGATTCCCGAGAGTCGAGGGTCGATTGGAGGGTCGATCCGAGGGTCGATGGTGTCGGGCCGAATTGTCCGACCCTCGGACTAAAAATCAGATTTTTAAGATCCGATTCTGGGTCATTTCTCACTATTCCCCCTCCGTTTCGACTCGTCTCTACTCTCCGAGTTGCTACAGTGCTACTTCGCTATTGTGGATCGTTCCTAGTCCGAATTTCGACATCCACATCACCCCTACAGGTATACTTCCCCAACTTTACCTGTTTTTAGGTTTTTATTTCTAGGTTTTTGCTCCTTTAACTTGTATTTTTCGAATTAAACTTTTTCCAACCGTAAAATTTCGATTTTTATTGGGGGCTTTTGTTATTGGGTCTTGAGGAACGAAAGCCCTCAAATTTTTTCGAGTTTCATCGGTTGGTCATCAAGAAACTTAAATTTTTCTCTTTTTGCCCAAATTTGTCGACATTTTTGGTTTTTCTTGAATTTCTCCAAATTAGACCTTATCCGTTAAAATTTTCAATTGCCTGTAGATTGTAGGATATGTTTTAACTTACGTAAGTTCTTACGCCCACTTGTATGGTGAAAAATGGGACTTTATTGTTAACTTACGTAGTTATTAAATCCAATTTCAGATTTTATCCTACTAACTCCTGGTTTATTTTCTCTTTCTTATTTTTGCAGGTACTATGGCCCGTACTAAAGTGCCAAGATTGCGTGATCCTCTCCGTTTCCGTTCAAATGAGGCCGAGGCACAGTATGCCTACTATACAGGCAAGAAAGTGGAAGGGGGTCATATGGTGAACCTGGCTGATCTAGCCTTGTTCAACGTCGAGAGAGCTTTTGGCGACATGGGGTGGCTCCTTGTCATCACATACGACGCGTGCACATGTCCAGACTTGGTGCGCCAGTTCTATTGTAATCTCCAGGTGGTGGGGGATTACAATGATGTCGAGCGAGGTCAGGAGTTGCGCATCACTAGCTACGTCAAGGGGGTGCACATTTCTTTTGACTATCGGCAGCTGGCCGATCTGTTGGGCATTCCCTTCGATGGTCCTATGGTGTACTGTGCGCCGGGAGAGCCACAGTTTGTTGAGATGGAGATGAGAGCAGAGATCGACAATCAGTTGCTCTGTCCCGATAGATGGCAAATGAGAGCTTGCTACTTCCGTCCATCTCCACGAGTCTTCTGCAAGATTATCCAGCATAATCTGATTCCACAGAGTGGGCACTATGAGAGGGTGTCTCAGCTGACCCAGTTCTTGATCTACAGCATGTGCACTCGACAGCCGGTCTGCCTTCCTTACATCATCATGCGGACGATGATCAGTGCCACATTGTCCGGTCATAGGGGTAATCTACCCTATGGACGCATGATTATAGTGCTACTGACCCGTTTGGGGGTGGATCTGGTTGATGAGAAGATCCAGGAGAAGACCTTCTCGTCGCCTCTAGATTGGGAGGCTATCTGCAAGATGGGGCTGCGAGATGCGGAGGTTAGCGATGAGGAGAGGAACGTGATGGTGCGCCCTCACACTCGGATTGAGGTGACTGATGCTGCGGCTGCTGCTAGGGCTCGGGGAGATCCGGTCGACGATGATGATCGTATGTATATGGATGTCGACACGATACCCCCGTCATCACCCACACAGGCGGATGGAGTTGGTACTTCCTGGCCGGCGGCTTCGGTACCCGAGGCCGGTCCCTTCTCATGATGCTGGTCCTTCACACCCACCTTCCGATATGATGGAGATGCTACGCGAGATCGGAGAGACTCGGGCATATCGGACCCGAGGATGGAGGATTTGCTAGATGCTCGGCGCATTAGAGTGGATGAGCTGTTGGCTGCTCGGGACACATCCGACGCGCGGATAGGTGAGCTCATGGAGATCCGATGGCGACCGACGGAGAGTAGCCGATCTCACGGCCTAGTCTACGGACGACCCGGACTCGATAGCCCGGTTGACAAGAGTCTATGCCGAGGACTACGACAGAGATCGTGAGGCACCGCCTCCTCCTTCGCCTCCAGCTTCCTGATTGTACTTTACTTTTCTTGTACTATAGAGTAACTGTCCGGATTGTGGACGGTACTCTGTTTTAGTGATGTATATACGTTTTGTTTCTCTCACTCCTTGTATGTAACTGGTTTCCCCTTTAATAGATGCATTATTCTCTTTTTAATTCGGTTTCAATCATCACTTGTGCTATAATAGCGGAAAATTTATAAATAATATGAACTGAGAACTAGAATGATACCCATAAATAATATCAAATTATTCTGTGTTTAACTAAGACATAAATATTTAAATACCAAATACATGTCTTATAAATCCAAATAAGAAACCTACAAAAATATCTAATCGAATACACACGAGTTGCACTCGCAAGAGGAGTCGTGTGTATCGTCTTCAGCTCCAACATCCATAGCTGCTACAGTTCCATACGCTGACGCGTTCATATAATCTTCGACTGTATAACCTGCATCATCAACTAAAAATATTCAACGTCGAGGGGTGAGCACACAACACGGCTCAGTGAGTAGCCAAAACAATGCAACATTACATATGCATGCAAAAAGTCAATTCATATCTTTGGTCTTGGTTTATAGTTTGCAATGTGCAATAGAAAGGTTGGGTGATCAAAGGTTAACGTTTATTGATACCGCCTCTATACACAAGGTGTGGAAGCCCGCCCGAAGGTTAACGTTTATCGTCGTCCCCATCCACCCTACCCTAACATTATACAACAAAGGTTAACGTTTATTGCTATATAATGCTATACCAACACGTAAGCCCCTGTTAGCGAGGGCTTACAAACTGGGCTCGCTGCTAACCAATCCTAATGCCAAACAATGTATCCAAGGCCTCACCCCAGCATCCCTCAGAACATCCATAGAGATAGAGCTAAGGCCCCCCGGTAGAGTCAGAGACTACAAGGACCGAGACCACCTCCCCTGATACTCTACGACATAATAGTTCCGCTAAGGTAATGGCGATACGACGATGTCAATGCACAAGACTTGAGTTAGAGATAGAGCTAAAGTGCTGAGACCCGCCAAAGGTTAACGTTTATTGACGTTCTCATCACACCTCCCCTGATACTCTCTCGCATCAAGCACACCAACCACATACATACAAGCACATGCCTATTCCTATCATCATCATCATCATCATGTTATAAACAATAAAGTAAATATGCATGAACAAGTAATAGAAATATTGGATGGCATGTTGTATGCACATTACAATCATATTCGCATAGAATCAAACATGGCATAGGACTCAAGAAAAGAAAAACAGTTTATTATTAACCAATTTAGTTTGGGGTTAAGGTTCCTCACCTTAGCTTGCTAATTGATATTTTCCAAGCTTTCGATTCACTGTTATAACGGTATTATATTGCTAGCAAACCTAACAAAGTCGATAGAATTTAATTAGAATTAATTCAGAATTTAAAAACCATTCTGTCAATTGAGGGTCGATGCTAGGGTCGATGCTAGGGTCGATGCTAGGGTCAATGGGTCTATCGACCCTCCCAGCATTCTGAACTTCCCGAATGCGGAGGGTCGATGATCAGAAACACCTAGGGTCGGATGGTCTATCGACCCTCGGTGCGACCCTCGGTGCACTCTGGTCCAATTTCCACTTTTTAATCCATTCTTCGTGTTTGGGGTCCTATGGCTTGCTTCCTACACTCACTCAACATTCATTCCATGGTCTAGAACCATGTATGATTCATCTAGATAGCTTTCGTGCATCCTCCCATGGTTTTTCATGAAAACCTAACCATGGATGGATGGTTTGGGTTTCTCCGAAATCCTACACTCAATCATATCTAACCTAAGGTCTGTAGAAACTTATGGAATTACTATCCATACCTGAGAAGATTACTTTCCTCTGCAATTTCTTCTCCTTTTTGCTAAGCCTTCTTCCTAGCCTCCTTTCTTCCTCTTTTCCTTCTTCTCTCTTTCTCTCAATTCAATTAGGGTTGTGAAAGGAGTGAATGTGGCTTAGGGACATCCTTTAAATAGACTAGGAATGTCCTATAATAATCCCATTGAGATTTGGAAAGAATCCCAACCGAAATTTAGAAAATTTCCTAATTTCAGTTTTCGTTAGAAACCGAGGGTCGATGGGAGGGTCGATGATCCCGTCGACCCTAGGGTCTTAAGCTGTCCGACCCTCCCTCGTCAACTGAGGGCCGATCTTTCTGGTTTGGGAGGTCCGACCCCGCTTAGCTGGGTATGCGACCCTCCCCTAGAATTAAGTGTTTTTGGGTCGATTTCATACCTGGGATCTCGATCTCCTTCATGCCCTTGGTCCATTTGACTCGACCATGATGGGTAAACCTGGTTCAAGGTGGTAAGACCGGGTTAGATTGACACGGGTCTTACAGCGTTCCTCTCCTCATCGCTAACCTCAGCATCTCGCAGCCCCATCTTGCAGATAGCCTCCCAATCTAGAGGCGACGAGAAGGTCTTCTCCTGGATCTTCTCATCTACCAGATCCACCCCCAGACGGGTCAGTAGCACAGTAATCATGCGTCCATAGGGTAGATTTCCCCTATGACCAGACAATGTAGCACTAATCATCGTCCGCATGATGATGTAAGGTAGGCAGACCGGCTGACGAGTGCAGATGTTGTAGATCAAGAATTGGGTCAGCTGAGATACCCTCTCATAGTGCCCACTCTGCGGGATCAGATTATGCTGGATAATCTTGCAGAAGACCCGTGGAGCTGGACGCAAGTAGCAAGCTCTCATCTACCATCTATCGGGACGGAGCAACTGGTTGTCGATCTCTGCTCTCAACTCCATCTCAACAAACTGTGGCTCTCCCGACGCACAGTACACCATGGGGCCATTATAGGGAATGCCCAACAGATCGGCCAGCTGCCAATAATCAAAGGAGATGTGCACCCCCTTGACGTAACTGGTGATGCGCAACTCCTGACCATGCTCAACATCATTGTAATTCCCCACCACCTGGAGATTACAATAGAACTGGCGTACCAAGTCTAGACAGGTGCACGCGTCGTAGGTGATGACAGGGAGCCAACCCATATCACCAAACGCTCCCTCTACATTGAACAAGGCTAGCTCAGCCAAGTTCACCAGGCGACCCCCTTCAACCTTCTTATGGGCATAGTCAGCATACTGTGCCTCGGCTTCATTCGAACAGAAGCGAAGCGGATCACGCACTCTGGGTATTTTGGTATGAGCCATGGTATCTGCAGAATAAGAAAGAAAAAGGAAACAAGGAGTTAGCAGGGTAAAAATCCAGAATTTGAGGTAATAACGACGTAAGTTGACCATAAATCCCATTCCTCACCATACAAGTGGGCATAAGGACTTACGTAGGTTAAAACATATCCTACAATCCACATACAGTAGGAAATTTTAACTGACGATGTCCAATTTGAAGAAATTCAAGAAAAATCAAAATTTCGACAAATTAGGGCAAAAAGAGAAAATTTTAAGTTTCTCGATAACCAACCGATGAAACTTAAAAAATTTTGAGGGCTTTCGTTCCTCGAGACACCAATAACAAAAGCCCCCAATAAAAATCGAATTTTTACGGTTGGAAAAAGTTTAATTTGGAAAATACATGTTAAATGTGCAAAAACCTAGAAAGGAAAACCTAAAAACAGGTGAAGATGAGTGGACATACCTGTAGTGATGACGTAGACGTCGAAACCCGGAGTTAAACCGACCAAAAATAGTGGAGTAGCACTGTAGCAACTCAGAGAGTAGAGACGAGTCAAAACGGAGGAGGAATAGTGAGAAATGACCCAAAATCGGATCTTAAAAAATCTAATTTTTGGTCCGAAGGTCGGACAATTCGACTGGCACCATCGACCCTCGGATCGACCCTCCAATTGACCCTCGGCTCTTGGGAATCTGACAGAAAAATCGAGGGTAGGAACTAAGGGTCGGATACCCATCAACTCTAGCATCGACCCTCAGCTCTCGGGAAGAACAGGTCATTCCCAGGGTCGGATACCAAGGGTCGGACATACCATCGACCCTCACCATCGACCCTACATAGAAAGGATAGTATTTTTCACAGAATGAATTGAGGATTTTAAATTTTATATCGGTTAGCGTGCCTACATTAAGTATAAATGATTTCTCACTGATTTTGATGATTTTCAGGCACCACCCATCTCAGAAGGAAAATATGTCTGAAAGAAGAGTAACCAGACAGAGCCGAAATGCAGTTCCACCACCACCACCTGTGGAGGAGACTAGCCAAGGGAATGTTGATGTTCCAGGCAATCCAGATCAGGCAAATCCTACCAATTTGCCACCACCACCACCAGAGCTAGCAACTGTGGTTATGAACCTAACTCAGCAGTTACAACAGATGCAACACGCACAGGCTCAGATGCAGGTTGCCATGGGAATTATGTTTCAAGCCACTCAGGCTGCAGCCATGCACATCGGACAAGCTAGTGCCGCACCAGTAGGTAACCACCCAGCCCCTCAGACACCTCAACAACCAGCTGCACCGATTCCAGGGCAAGTACCGGAAGCAGCTCAAGGAAATTATCAGTATCCACCCTATATGTTTGGGGCAAATCCCCAAAATCAGCTGGATCATTCCTGGCTAGTGGAGAGATTTTTGAAGATGAAACCCCGAGAATTCAACGGCAAGCCGTCTGATCCATTGTGGCCAGCACACTGGATAGACGAGATGGAGAGAAACTTCCTCATGATGACCGTTACAGAGGAAGAGAAAGTACTATGCACCACCTTCATGCTCAAGGGCGACGCACACCATTGGTGGAAATCCACGAAGACATATTTACTGACCAAGCACGTCCTACTGACATGGGCTATATATAAAGAAGCATTCTTTGAGAAATATTTTCCACGGAGCTTCAGAGATTCGATGGAGAAGGAGTTTCTGAGTCTTTATCAGGGACAGATGTCAGTGGATGCGTACCAACAGCGTTATGAAGAGCTTTTTTCTTCGCACCACTGAGTATGCAAGAAGAAGGAATCAAAACCCGTACGTTCGTCACGGGACTGAGAGGAAGCATCAGAGAACATGTTCTGGGCTTAGAGAAGACAATATATAATGAAGTAGTACAGATTGCTCGAGTGATTGAATCGAGCCAGAAGAAGAGTTATCTGAACCAAAACAGAGGCATCAAGAGATCAGTCGGAAACTCCTACAACGGAGGAAATGCCAGGACGTATAAGCCTTTCCGTCCTCAGAACTTTACTACTGCACCCGAGACCACTTCAGCAGTGCAACCTCAGTCAAAGTCAAATTCTGAAGTTCTGAAGTGTTTTAACTGCAACCAACCCGGACATATGGCAAGGGAGTGCCCAAAGCCCAAGAAGCAATTACATCAGGGACGGGTATATGTTGTTACATCCGAGGATGCGGCCGCATCACCCGATGTGGTCACAGGTATGACTGAAACTTTTAAAGTTATAATTACATTGAATGAGCATGTAGACTAAGTAAAGATAAATCACAGGTATTGTACCTATAAATGGCGTACCCGCCAGAGTACTCTTCGATTCCAGAGCTACTCATTCATTTATATCTGTGTCATTTGGAAAGAAGACAAAATTACCCATCAAAACATTGGACTACAAATTACTTGTACGGCCATCGATGGGGTTAGAAGTGAAATTAGAAAAGGATTATGGACCATGTCCAGTTCTCATTGGGGAACAGATTTTAGATGCAACCTTGATACAACTTGAGATGGCAAACTTTGATGTCATCTTGGGAATGGACTGGTTAGCTAGGCATTCTGCAAATTTGTTATGCGCCGAAAAGAAGCTAACATTCAAAGATAAAGAAGGGGCAGAATTCAGTTTCTCGGGAACCAAACTTTCCTGGAGACGCAAGCTCATACTTTCAGCGTTAAAGGATAAGAAGTGTCTTGAGAAGGGAGCAGTCGGGTATCTAGTATCAGTGGTCGACCTAGCCAAGGAAGTACCACGAATGGAAGACATTAACGTCGTTCGGGATTACCCAGACGTATTTCCGAAGGAACTACCCGGATTACCACCTGACCGTGCCACAGAGTTTGTAATAGACCTGATACCTGGAGCCGCACCCGTATCAAAAGCACCTTATAGAATGGCTCCTACTGAACTGAAGGAATTAAAAGTACAACTACAAGAACTGCTAGACAAGGGTTATATTCGACCCAGTATATCTCCATGGGGGGCACCGGTACTGTTCGTGAAAAAGAAGGATGGTAGTGTTCGATTATGTATTGACTATCGGGAGTTGAACAAGCTGACAATCAAGAATCGATATCCACTACCCAGGATCGATGACTTGTTCGATCAGTTACAAGGAGTAAAAGTATTTTCTAAGATCGATCTTCGATCGGGCTATCATCAGTTGAAGATTAAAGAAGGTGATTCCGAAGACAGCATTCAGGACCAGATATGGACATTACAAATTTTTGGTTATGCCTTTCGGATTAACTAATGCACCGGCAACGTTCATGGAACTTATGAACCGAGTTTTCCACGATATGTTGGATACGTCGGTGATAGTATTTATTGATGATATATTGGTATACTCCAAAGACAAGGAAACCCATATCAAAAACCTAAACGCAGCCCTACAGCGGTTAAGGAAAGAGAAGCTATATGCCAAATTTTTAAAGTGCGAGTTTTGGCTAAGTGAAGTCGCATTCCTAGGCCATGTAGTATCCGCTGAAAGAATCACCAGCAAGATCGAGGCTATTGTAAAGTGGGAAGCACCAAAGAGCGTCTCGAAAATGAGAAGTTTTCTGGGTCTAGCTGGTTATTACCGGAGATTCGTAAAAGACTATTCTCGGATTGCCGTACCTCTCACCAGTTTGACCAAGAAAGGTGAAAATTTTGTGTGGACTGACAAATGTGAGAAGAGCTTCTAGACATTAAAGGCCAGATTGATATCTCCTCTAATTTTGACCATTCTTGTTCTAGGACAAACATTTACTTTATACACCGATACATGAGAAAAATTATCCCACTCATGATTTGGAGCTAGCGGCAGTGGTACATGCTGTCAAGATATGGAGACATTACTTATACGGAGAGAAATTCCAGATTAAGTCGGACCATAAAAGTCTTACTTATTTATTTAATCAGAAGGAGTTGAATATGCGACAAAGAAGATGGCTGGAACTATTGAAAGACTATGATTGTGATATCCAGTATCATCCGGGAAAAACGAATGGAATAGTGTTCAATCACGGCAACGAGCAGTATATGATAGATACAACGGATGAATCAGCCAACCAAGGGTTTATTCATTGGTTTTCAAATATGTTCGCGGCGTTGAAAATTATACCGGATATAGTGGACGAAGTGAAGACAGCTATCAAAGCAGATCCTTATCTGAGAACAGTACAAGAAGACATTGAGAAAGGTAGGACCAACCCTGAGTTCACCTTGGATGACGAGAAAGTACTAAAATACAAAGGAAGGATATGTGTACCTAAAATAGAAAGTATGGACATTAGACACCGACTGATGAAAGAAGCCCATACCACCATTTATTCGATACATCCTGGAAGTACAAAAATTTATCATGATCTGAAGAAACTATATTGGTGGAGGGGAATGAAAGCAGATGTGGCTAATTCGTGTCTCAATGTCTAAATTATCAGAAAGTAAAGGCTGAACGACAACGACCCACAGGACTGTTACAGCCATTACCGGAACCAGCATGGAAATGGGACTGCATCACTATGGACTTCGTCACGGGACTACCATTGACTCCTCGAGTAGTTGACGCAGTTTGGGTGATTGTGGACCGTCTGACTAAGACAGCTCGCTTCATACCTATACGACCCCAATATACACTCGAAAGGTTAGCAAAGCTGTATGTGGATAGTATTGTTCGGTTACATGGTGTTCCAAAAAGCATTGTGTCCGATAGAGATCCACGATTTACTTCCAAATCTTGGGATGGATTGCGAAAGGCGATGGGTACAACATTGAAATTCAGTATTGCATTCCACCCACAGACAGATGGACAGTCAGAGCGTCCAATTCAGATTCTAGAGGATATGCTACGAGCATGTGTAATTGATTTCAAAGGATCATGGGACGAAAAGTTACCATTGATCGAGTTCGCCTACAACAACAGCTATCAGGCTACCATACAGATGTCACCTTATGAAGCACTGTATGGCAGGAAGTGTCGAACTCCCTTGTTTTGGAATGAAGTGGGAGAACGTAGCATTGTTGGACCAGAATTTGTTAAAGAGACTTGTCGAGTGGTCGACATTATCAAGGAAAGGGTGAGAACAGCTCAGAACCGTCAGAAGCAATATGTAGACACTCGACGAAGAGATCTAGAGTTCGCGGTAGGTGATAAAGTATTTTTGAAAGTATCGCCTATGCGAGGATTGAAGAGGTTCGGACAGAAAGGGAAGCTAAGTCCAAGATATGTCAGACCATATGAAATTCTAGCTAAACATGGAAAAGTAGCTTATCAGTTAGCACTACCACCATCTATGTCAAGTGTACATGACGTATTTCACATTTTCCTATTGAAGAAGTATATCAAAGACCCAACGCATGTCTTGACAGTGGATTTGCCGAAATTCACTGATGATTTGACGTTTGAAGTAACACCAATAGAAATCACCAGCCGAAAGGTTCAACGTCTACGCAACCGAGATATCTATTATGTTAAGGTCACTTGGAAAAGTAGAGACGTGGAAAAAATTACATGGGAAGAAGAAAATGCTATGAGAAAGCAATACCCTTACTTATTTGATTCAGAAGGTATGCACAATTTCGAGGACGAAATTTTTATAAGTTGGGGGGAGTTGTAAGACCCGTGTCAATCTAACCCGGTCTTACCATCTTGAACCAGGTTCACCTATCATGGTCGAGTCAAATGGACCAAGGGCGTAAAGGAGATCGAGATCCCAGGTATCAAATCGACCCAAAAACACTTAAAATAGGGGAAGGGTAGCACACCCAGCTAAGCCGGGTCGGACCTCCGAAAATAGAAAGTCAGACCCTCAGTTTTGGAGGGAGGGTCGGACAGCTTAAGACCCTAGGGTCAACGGGATCCACGACCCTCCCATCGACCCTCGGTTCCTGCCGAATATAGAAATTAGGAAATTTCTATATTTTTCGATTGGGATTCTTTCAAAATCTTAATGGGACTTATTTAGGATGTTCCTAGTCTATTTAAAGGACGTCCCTAAGCCACTTTCACTACTTTCACAACCCTAATTGAATTGAGAGAAAGAGAGGAAAAGGAAAAGAGGAAGAAGAAAGGCAAGGAAGAGAACCTAGCAAAAAGGAGAAGAGTTGCAGAGAAAGATTAATCTTCTCAGGTATGGATACTAATTCCATGAGTTTCTACAGACCTTAGGATAGTTATTGGAGAGAGAGTGATCTCGGAGAAACTCAAACCATCCATCCATGGTTAGGTTTTCATGGAAAACCATAGGTGGATGCATGAAAACTATTTAGATGGATTATACATGGTTTCAGACCATGGAATGGATGTAGAATGGAATGTAGGAGCAAGCCATAGGACCCCAAACACGAAGAAAGGATTAAAAAGTGGAAATTGGACCAAAGTGCACCAAGGGTCGCACCGAGGGTCGATGACCATCCGACCCTAGGTGTTTCTGACCATCGACCCTCAGCATTCGGGAAGTCCAGAAAGAGGGGAGGGTCGATAGACCCATCGACCCTAGCATCGACCCTCAGTTAACAGAATGGTTTTTAAATTCAGAATTAATTCTAATTAATTCTATCGACTTTATTAGGTTTGCTAACAATATAATAACATTATAACGGTGATTCTAAAGCTTGGAAAAGTATCTATTAGCAAGCTAAGGTGAGGAACCTTAACCCCAAACTAAATTGGTCAATAATAAACTGTTTTCTATTTCTTGAGTCTTATGCCATGCTTGATTCTATGCGAATATGTTTGTAATGTGCATACAGCATGCCATCCAATATTTCTATTACTTGTTCATGCATATTTATTTTATTGTTTATAACATGATGATGATGATGATGATAGGAATAGGCATGTGCTTGTATGTGTGTGGTTGATGTGCTTGATGCGAGCGAGTATCAGGGGAGGTGTGATGAGGACGTCAATAAACGTTAACCTTTGGCGGGTCTCAGCACTTTAGCTCTATCTCTAACTCAAGTCTTATGCATTGGCATCGTCGTATCGCCATTACTTTAGCAGAACTATTATGTCGTAGAGTATCAGGGGAGGTGGTCTCGGTCCTTGTAGTCTCTGACTTTACCGGGGGGCCTTAGCTCTATCTCTATGGACATTCTGAGGGATGCTGGGGTGAGGCCTTGGATACACTGTTTGGCATTAGGATTGGTTAGTTGCGAACCCAGTTTGCAGCCCTCGCCAACAGGGGCTTACGTGTTGGTATGGCACTATATAGCAATAAACGTAACCTTTGTTATATAATGTTCATGGTTGGGTGCATGTGAGTTGACGATAAACGTGATCTTCGGGTAACGTCACACACTCGTGTATAGAGGTGGAGTCAATAAACGCGATCTTTGACTACCTAAACCTTTCTATTGCATACTGTAAACTTTAAACCGGACCAAAGATATAAATTGATTTTTGCATGCATATGTATTGTTGCATTGTTTTGGCTACTCACTGAGCCGTGATGTGTGTTCACCCCTCGACGTCGAATATTTTTAGTTGATGATGCAGGTTATATAGTTGATGATGCAGGTTATACCGTTGAAGACTATATGAACGCGTCTGCGTACGGGAACGTGGCAGCTATGGAAGTTGGAACTGAAGATGATACGCACGACTCCTCTTGCGAGTGCAACTCGTGTGTATTTGATTAGATATTTTATAGGTTTCTTTATTTGGATTTATTAAAGACTTGTATTGATATTTACTTATGTCTCAGTTGATACAGAATAATTTGCTATTAAATTATTAATATCATCTTAGTTTCTCAGTTCATTTTATTATAAGACTTCCGCTATTGTGTATTTACTCTGATTATGATTATGGATGTGTGTAAGTTTAGATAACGCGGGGATAGCCTATTAGAGATCCTGGTTGAACCGTTGGTTATTTAGCGGTTCATCACATCATTCTGAATAGACCAGAATTGGGGTGTGACATGGGTGGAGCATCAGGGGAGGTGTGTGGATGCCTTAGCTCTATCTCTATTCCATGATGGGTGCATGTGGGTCGGTAGCGGTGTGATCTACTGTGCGATGCTACACACTCGTGTATAGAGGTGCAGTGGCCGCCAATCCTTTCTATAGCATATTGTAAACTTAAACCAGACCACAGCATAAAATGATTGTTACTCATGCATATAATATTGTTACACTGTCTGATTGTCTTACTGAGCTAAGTTGTGAGCTCACCCTTGTATATACACCATTCTTAGATGTTGATGCAAGTTACAAGGTGGACGACTACGTGAACGCTTTGGCGTATGGAGGTGTTGCTGCTCTGGATGTGCAAGCAGGAGAGGACGAGCATGACGCTTCATGCGAGTGCCCTTTCTGTGTGTACCTTTAGGGTTTTACTTTATTTATTTCAGTTTTTTTTCTGTTGGGATACAGTTGATGTAAAAATATTTATTTAAGTTTTGGTCATCGTATAATTAGATATTTTAATAAATTTATCAATAGATTACTCAGTTCATTTATTTAAAGACTTCCGCTATATTTATTATATTCTGATTGTGGTTATGTGCAATGATTTGTATGAGTGGACACGGTCTTATTGAGATCCTGGTGTGAACCGTTGGTTCAGTGACGGTTCACTCACACCATTCTGGTTGGTTCAGAATTGGGGTGTGACACATATTGTCTATATGCTACGGTCGCACTATATGCGACCACACCTGCGACAACATGGTTCCTGAATTCTTCTTGAATGGCTATGGTCAATACTCTGGTCATGCTATGGTCAACCGTAGCTGCGACCATATGGGTTTAATGTACTTTCTAACTTCCATTACGGATTCCTCCTCTCTGGTCAACAACGAGGTCCTCCCTAATGATCGTTTTAAGGCCATAATTCTTAGTTTTACTAAATAAATTACTCTAACCCATTCTCCATGATCCCTTTGAGATTTGCTCAGAAAATCCCATAGTGAAATCCTTATATTGGGTTTGGTATTATAATTTACATTAGAAACTCCTATTCTTGGTGTTCTAAGGTTACATAGACAAGGTTCATACCTTACTTGTTGCAAAGAGTCTGTAGAACTCTTTCTCTCAGCCTTCTTCTTAGTCTTCCTAGTCTTCTCTCCTTCTCCTTCTCTTCCTCCTCTTCCTTTAGGGTTTGATAATGTTCCAAAAGAGTGAAAAAGGATTGAGGAACGTCCTTTATATAGAGAGAAACTCTCCATATAGAGTTCTCCAACAATAGGAAAGAGATCCCCCATCTATTTGGAAAGTTTCCAAACTCGAAGTCTGATTTGGGGTCGTACGGTCAGACATATGGTCGCAAAATCCATCGACCATACTCTTGAAAACATTGACCTTACAGTTACTTATCAGTGGTCTTTGTTTCTCCTCGTATGGTCGACCATACCTATCCAGGTAGTAGACCATACACTTGATTTTAAGTGTATTTGGGTTGATTTACTTACCTGGTCTCGTGTTCCTTCTTCACACGGTCAGTCTACTTGATCCAGCAATGATGGGAAGATCTGGCACGACACGGTTAGACAGGATTAGTGGAGTGCGGGTCTTACACAATTGCTCTTATAGCACTTGCAGGCTTTCTCCCTTCTTTTCTTCCTTCTTTTCCTCTCACTTTCTTTTCCTCCAACAGCACCCCTTCTCTGAGAACATGTTAGAGGTCTTATACTAAATGTCACCTCCTCTAGAGAGAGAGAGAGAGAGAGACCTAGTAGGGTTAGGCTTCCATGCCTCCTTCTTGGAATACAACTCTTCCAGAAGTGGGGAACGATGGAAGGAAGCCATATGGTAAGGAAGTTGAGAGAATATGGGAGTTTCTTCTCTTTAGAGGACTCTAAGGTTGTTATACTTAACATGGGACTCTAATAGGTCATCCAAGGCCGAAGGAATATTCCTAACTATCTTTTGGAATTAACCCAACTCATTCCATTCCCGAGGACAGGTTATATACCTAGTCCGATTTAAACTGGCGGATCTTGCTGGCTCGGGTTTCCTGACCGACCCTAGTGTCTTCCACTAATATTGAAGCTTAAATTGTATGTTTTTATTTTATTTCCGGTTCAATCCACCATTGATGCCACCAAGTTTCTTGTTAATGACTCGTGAACTTATTTGGTTGATGGTGGAAAACCCTCTTAGCACAACAAAAATCCAGTTAGGTCGGGTTTCTGGGTGTGGGTTTTACATACACTATGTCAAAGTAATATGGAGGAATAATTCTGTGGAAGACCTGTCTTAGGAAAAAGATGAATTAATGCAGAAGAAGTACCCCCAGTTGTTCAAGTCCCTAGGTAAGTTGGGAAATTTTGGGATAAAATTCTTTCTTTTTTTTTTTTTTTTTTTTTTTTTGGGAGCTGTAAAACCCATACCTAGGAAACCCGGTCTAAATTTGGTTTTCTCTTATGTGCTAGGTTTTTCTTTGGTTTGCTAAGCCGATATGGGGACAACATAAGATTTTAGGTCATACCAGGTAAGAATATTAAGATTTAAATATGACAGGATCAATTAAACCTTATCCGATCGGATAAACCATCGTCTTGTTGGACCGAACCCTACAACCAAACGGGCCAATAAGAGCCAAGTATGAATTTAAAATTGTCAATTCGTAAGCCAAGGGAGGAGAAATATTCCCAGGACCCATGGATGAACCGTGTGGGTCTTAGAAACCAACCCTAACCATTTGCTCTGTAAATGGTGAGTAGATTCCATTCCTTGACCCTTGGGAGCAACACTAGTCGAGTACACCTAGACTCCCTTCCTCGCTAAGAATCCCACCCGAGAGGGAAACTCTCAGGTCAATTAAGTCCCCAACTCTTCTCCTTGGGAGAGTACGCACTCACCTAAGTTCTGACACGTTCACACAAGGAGGGAAATTTGGAGGAAGAAGGGAGAGTGCAGTGGAGAATGCTACATCGAGTGGGGATCGATACACCCTCCAACGAGCGGCTATTCGAAAGGAATGGACTACCGGTAAATTCATTACCCCATCAATTATGACCTAAGTAAGATGTAGAATGGAGGAGAAGAGAGGAAGAGAATATGGGTAACGGTCTATCGGTGGCTGAGACATCTCCCATTGCTATCATTACTGGTGGGAAAGGACTTGACTCAGCCAAGCGGGGAAGCTAAACCCAGCTAACATACTCTGTCGTACCCCAAGGATGACAACATAGAGTACCAGGTATCGAACCTTTGCTGAGGGCGACATCTCGTAACGAACCACTAAGAACCTTAGCTTAGGATAGTACCATACCCTGGAAACCTTGACCAAGGGATCTGCCAACGGACTGCTATAGTAGGAGTCTGGAAGTAGGTCTGGATGGAGGTCCGGTTGCAAAACTCGTGTAACCAGACAGACCAATATAATAAAACCAACCCTCTAGGAAGGTCCAATCGCACTACTGTGCAATTGGAGTTGCGACTAGACACAACCAAAAGGAAACCCTAATTTATCAGAAGGGAAAGTTGGCTGGAGCCTCCAACTGCAGACTCCAACTCGACACCCTCTACAGGGTCCTAAACATTATCTATCATAAAGAACTAAATGACTAGGTGTGGCCTACATAAATAAGGCTAAAATACTTGGTTCGGGATCAGATAATAACTACTATACAGGTAAGGGATAGAACCCTGAATTTGTTTAAGTGTTTCTAACAACTTGCATGCCTGTGTTGCATATCTCTATAAATAACATGCCATCCTATAACTACGATAATTGTTCATGCATATGCATTTTATATGATTATAATAATGGTATGATATGTTTATCCATCTGTGTGGAAAGTTGGTGAGGGGTCGAAGACCGCTGAACCAATTCACCATACAAACACCATTGTGTGACTAGTACCTTAGCATATTGACAGCATCTAGGGGGGACTAAATGGATGGACAAGGATATCTTCTGGGGTACAGACACAGGCATTTGATTGGCATTTAGGAATGGCTAGACGCATGCTACACAATGTTTTGACCCTGGCCAGTAGGGGGTTAGGTACTGGTGTGAGATGCGGATGAGGGAGAGGTATCGACAATGTTCACCGGAGCATCAATGGTTGGGACTCAGCCTTATCACCATCCACATTAGGAGACACATGGCTTCATTAAGGTTGTCAAAGCAACACTGAGTGAGTGTCCATTCTCTCTCGTGCACAGAGGTTATGACCAGCTTCGGAGAGCATGGTCAGACCTTTCCTTAGCACATAGCAAACTATACCCGACTCTATTTGCTAACCATACTCATGCATTTTTCCTACATCATTGTCTATTTCTTACTGAGCTCCTGTTGGAGAGCTCACCCCATGTACATGTTCTATTTTTAGATGGTATTGCAGGTCTTACGGTGGAAGAGTACATGAATGCTCTAGTCATTGCTGGCCTTACTCAGGCGTACGTGCAAATGTTCGAGGAAGAGGAGCATGGCGATACCTGCAAGTGCGATGCCTGCGTATTCGACTCGTCAAAGCTACATCGAACCGTTGTCATTCTTATTTTCTATTATTTATTTCAATTATTTGAGGATACTAGTAATAAATTTTTGTGAATTATTGTAAGAACCTTGAAAATGGTATATTGACACAAAATGGATATAGAGTTGAGAACAATTATTTTATTTAATTTAATTAGAATCTTTCGTCACTTATTATATATTTCTTCTACTATTAATATGTCTTTGATTTAATTGGTATTTGGCATTGGATTGGGAATGGTTGGTGGAGATAAGTATGGCTTCTCGTGATTATGGGTGGACCATGTTTTAATTATAAACGGGTCTGGTCACACGTAACCCACGCGAAATTTGGGGTGCGACAGTTTCATATGGGAAAAGAATAAATCTAGAAAGCAAAAGGAAAAAAAAAAACAATAGAGGAAAAAGAAGAAAACGGAGAAACAAAAAAGAGGAAAACAAGGTTTTCCTTATACAACCTCATCCTTCTCCTGCGATCGTTGCCTCTGGTTAATTATTTCCCTTTTGTCGTGCTTGTTGACGCCAATGATCTCTTCCTTTCTTGCAATTGATGACGGTGACAAATTTATTTCCCTGATTATCTTCATTTGTGGTGGTATACTCTGAGCTAACTACTACAGAGTGTTGGTGCGGTGGCTTTTCCTCTCTAATTCCCACTAAAAATTCCATTCCAATTCCAATTCCAACGCTTTTCTTCTCTAGTAGTAAAACAAATTTACAAGTTCTGGTGATGATTATTTTCTCCAATCGAGATCTGATTAATTTTTATTTTTCGATTCATCTTGCTTTAGAATATAAAAAAAAAAAAAACAAAAATTAGCAACGATGCTCCTCTGTTTCTTTCTCCGACTAATCTGTAGATATTTGTCTAGTGAAAAAAGATGATGTTTTAAATAATTCTTTCCTCCAAACACTCTGGCGTTTTGATTTGTTTTGTTCCCGGATTAGTTTTTCGGAAAGTTTCTTTTAATTTTTTTTTATTTCACTGTCATTCTTGGCAAGGTGCTTTGTTTTTTTGTACTCGGTTTGATATTCTTTATCGAGATGCGCTATTTTTTCCGTTTTCATTTAGGTACTCTTCCCGTGAGGTTTCAACCCTCAAATCTGTAACAGTTTGTTGTAGGATGGCCTCCCTAGAATCCTTGCCACAACACTTGTTTTCCTTGCACATGAATTTGGTTGGCCACATTTTAATTACTAGATGCACTGAAATTGAGGTTGGAGTACCACATTTTGTTCCTAGTTGGCAAATAGGTTCCTTTGTCATTACAGGGATTGTTAATATTGTATCTAAGCATGAGGATCTTTAAAAGTTTGCAACGGCTGGACCTTTGGCTGGACGGACCTATGAAGAACTCATAGGTCGTATAGATATACAAGCACCTAATTGATTTTTTGAGTATACCAGCAGCAAATACACAACAAGTAGCAAGGTTGAACTCCAGTTCATTTGCCTTTGATTTTATCGTGATGAGATGCTTGGTGATTGTTAGCTTTGATTCTACGGTCACGAGCAGTGGTCATGGTATATTTTGATTTTCTCATATTTTATTCCATTCATTCTGTCGACTGCGACTACGAAGTTCTTTTCTAGTTTTATTTTTATTTGCTTTCAATTGATGCATATGTACATCTATATGTGATTCGGTTTCTTTTTTGAACTTGATCTTCATAAATCTAGAATGCTGGTTTGAATTTTTCTTTGCTTAATGTGGTTTGGTTTCATCTCTTGAGTTTCATTGGTTATTTTTAATCTCTAATTATCATCTCCAACCCAATGCTTAGAGAGGATGAGTTTAGATCTCTTGATGCCATTAATCATTTTTCCTTTCTTTCTAATCTGTTTTAACCTTTATTTGTTAATTTAACTTGGCTGATTCATTTTATGCTTGAGTTGTTTCTTTTAAATCAAATCTGGTTTGTTTTGAATTGGTTTCCTTTAATGGTCAAAATCTGGTTTGATTTTGGTTTAATTCCTTGTATTGGTTTAGTTCATTTTAGTTGTCAAGATCTATTTTTCTTCCATGTTTATTAGTCTCAACCTTGCTCCCCAAATTGAATTTTGTCACTGCTTGAGGTTTAATCTTTAATCAATTTTTGTTTGGCTCATCTTATTTCATTTTTTTTTAATTCTTGGTTTGGTTTACCATGTTCAATTGTTTCACTATATTAGGTCAGTTCACTACACTTAAGTTGGTTCATTTTGTTAGACATTTTTTTTTCTCTTTTGGGTTTTCAACTAACCCGTTCAAGAATAGATCCCAATAGGGTTTGAGTTAACCTTAATGATCACTATACAATCACTAAAACACAATGGTAAACAATATATTCAATGTATCATAAAGACATACCTATTTATGAAGAGATTGATTTCCCTATGCTCTACGCACGCTCAAAGCTTTGATCGTAATACTTCGGTCACAACCTTCCACAACCTCTAGAGGATATCCCAAGATCTCTTGCTAATGGGTGCAGAGAGAATTTCATTAACTACGGTTGTAGGGGTTCTAATCCTGTATTTATAGAATATTATCATAATCCTAATACTCTTTCCACAATAGAGTTAAAGTTACCAAACCTATCTCATACCAAGTGACGAATCAGACCAAACAGGTCTTACTGTGTTAATTGGACTCTCACTAATTAACTGATTAAGTAATTAATTAAGCTTACATAATTCCAACAATCTCCTACTTGGGCTACATTAATTACAAAACCATCATTAATTAATATGGCCATGAAATCCAATACACTAAATCGTCACTAACTTTAATCCATCCATTAAGCCTACCAATGCCGAGCAACAGTGGAAAATATACCTCAATATATGGTGTACAATCTTTTGTCAGCCATAACAGAGGTCTATTCAATAGATGAATTACCTAAGATAATGCATTAAAATAAATTCTCATGCGAGTCCAATGATCGAATTACTACGATCCGATTACCTTAAAATCCTTATAGGTCAACAAACTTTGATATCATCCAACTTGTTGGCAAACCGCCTCCAGTTTGGACTAATACCACACTTTGGCTTATCGTCTTGTTTGGTTAAATACCGCCTTATAACTTTGACATGTCTTATAAATAACTAAGAATGCATATAAGCAATAAAATGAATGCTTAAATAAACATAATCATACTCACCAATAATCCTGCCCATTGAACCATATGCAATAAAAATCAAGCATAGATAAACAATAAAATATTAAATCTCCCACTCACAAAACCTTTCGACTATACCAATAGATCTACCTTAACCTACCTCTACTTTGATCTAGAGATTCCACGGATCATTATAAATAACAAGAGAGTAATTAAACTAATAAAATACCTTCATTTAAATTTCAATTCAGAATAATGTACCCTATAAAGTATCAAAATAAGGTCTTTCAAAAAACAAGTAATTAATTGAATGTAAGACATTAAGGCTCTCTTTGGTTTGTATTATATAATGTATTATGAGCTATTTGTGACAAATCAATTATGATAATAGATTCTGAGTAATAAATAATGACCGTTTGGTACCATTAAACATAATACATTATATAATGAGAAATAGATTATAATGATAAACAACTAATAACCTATTTGTAGATTATGCATTATATCTATTCATTTTAATTATAAATAGACATTATAAATCATGCCAAACAATCACAAATTTCATAATGTATTACATAATATATTATATAATACAAACCAAAGAGAGCCTAAGTAAATATCCAAAATCAATCTAAAGTCCATAAGTAAATATAATAAAACTAACTAGTTTTACAACTTCAATTATATCTAACGTCATCATCACTTCACATCTTCTTTCTCTGTGGTCTCAGCTTCTTTCTTCTTCTCTAACCAAGGCTCTCTTTGGTTTGTATTATATAATGTATTTTGTAATAAATTATAAAATTTGTGATTGTTTGGCATGATTTATAATGTCTATTTATAATTAAAATAAACAGATATAATGCATAATCTACAAATAGGTTATTATATAATGTATTATGTTTAGTGGTACCAAACGGTCAATATTTATTACTCAGAATCTATTATCATAATTGATTTGTCACAAATAGCTCATAATACATTATATAATACAAACCAAAGAGAGCCCAAGCTTGTGTTGACTTGCATTCTCTCTTCATGTGCCCCTTCTTATGGCACCAGAAATATTCCACATTACTCGTATCTTTATTATAAAGCTTCCCTTTTTTCATAGGATGCTTATCTTTCTTTTGGGGTCTGACTCCAACCTTTCCTTTACCCTTATCATTTCTAGAATAATGATCTGTATGATTAATACTTTCAATCATTTTCTTTAGCCTTAGCACTTTTCGAGTGCAAACGGAAATCAATTTAGGCAAGGAAGACAACGCATAATGAATTAAAAATTCATTATCCACATTAAGCCTCATGCCCTTGATCTTCTCAACAACAGTAGAAAGTTCCATGAAATATTCTCTGATAGTTCCACTACCATCATACTTTGCATTGGTGAGTTTGTTCATCAGAGAGCTTCTCTGTCCTCTATTAGAAATCTTAAATTTCCCCTTGATCTCTTTCAAATATTCTTTGGCCATCTCCTTTATCGGAATACCATCACACATGGTTTCAAGGATAGATTGCCGCATGATTAGAATGGTCTTTTCCTTTGCAGTATTCTATTTTTCATTTTCTGAATCTCATCTTGAGTATTAGAATTGAAAAAATCAGTAGGTTTGTCCTCTTTAATCGCTAAGTCTAAGTCAAGTAAACCTAGACTAGCTTCTAGCTGTTCATACCACCTTTTAAAATTTGTTCCAGATAGGGTGGGAATTGAAACTACCATGCTACCTGATAAGTTTAATGAGATAGACATCCTGAGAGATACATACCATCATCATCATATGAGTCCAAACATAAATATCATGTAATAGATAAACTACGCAAGACTCATATAAAACACTAGAAATTTATTTCCTTATACTTTGTCCCAATGAGAAAGGAATAGAAATCAATACATTTCCTGGGACAGTCATCCTTAGATGAATACATCAGTCTATGAGTCTAAACACGGTATTAAACAATAGAAGATTCATATACCTCATTTACCTACACTATCAATATCAAACCATCAATGCAAGTAAATATTTTTTTTTTCAAGAGTTCACCAACTACACATTCTCCTATGGGATAAACATGTAGTGGCCCCCTTAATAGCTGTGTAGTGACTGCGAAAGAATTATAACTCTTGGAAATCCCACCATTTTTGGATTAATGAGACCCCTAAAGCCAAAACTCTTTCATCTTATTTGCATGAACATACCTTTAAAAACTGACAATGCCACCTTTGGATTAATACTGTCTTTCTTAGTTGTATTCACATTATGGGAGTAATAATGTATCAAATAACGTATCCCTTTACTGCATCTGTAAATGCACAAATTTGGGTTTTGAGAATACTATGTTGGAACTAGGTGTACCACTTTGTTGGATTCCATTTAATTCTCACATGACACCCACAAACCCTAATTTGAGTAAAACTTGACAATGTCACATTTGGGTTTACATTGCTTTTCAATAAGCATTTACAAATACATGAAATTTGAATTTAAATACATCATGATAAAACTAAAAGTGCCACTTTGGTGGACACCACCTAATCCCACCATAACATCCCTAAATCGTACTTTGCAGCATTATGTGGATTAGTAATTAAAAAACTAATGCACATTTAACTTTTTACATGCATCTGGTACAAAACCATTTGGCTAGCAAGCAAAAAAATCACAAATCAGGCTCCATTATAGAGTACTTTTTGGTCAAAAACACATTCCCTAAATCATCAAAATATGTCAAATAATATACCAGATTGTAGAGCACGAAAAAACTAATGCAACGCAACAAACCGTGTCAAAATCGAACACTCCACCCACCGACAGAAGTTTCCGGATGTATACACTCTCCTAAACTCGGTTTGGGTGGTTCGATCCAGTTTGATCGAGTTTAGTTTACTTAAAACCAAACCGATTAGTTTCCTTTCCTCTTTTTTTTTTAATTCCTTTGGTTCAGACAGAACCAAATGGTCCTAGGATATAGTGAACTGCCAATCTAGATCACCGTTCAACCATGGTCCAACCAATCGGGTCAATGGGACAACTTTCTTATTTTGGGTCGGGTTGTCGAGGCAAAAATTCAAGTTGTGGGATCGGGTTGTTGGGTCATGAAACCAGGTACTCAAGGTCGTGTTGTCGGGTTTTCGACTCAGGACAAGCATTTGGATCTGGGTCGGTTCCAGTTTAGTCCGGCCCAAATCCAAACTGATTCTCCCCAAGTTAACCCGGCGAAAAATCATATGCCGTCAAAGATGTATTTTTTAATTAAAATACTTGTCGGCATGTAAACCAAAAGGTGCTTTTTCAGGGGGCTCATCCGGCCTTCTCTAGCGATGAAATTTACATCATCGTCTTTGTTTTTCTGAGATATATACTTTGGTATAATTTGTTTTATTTTTTACCGGTTTGAAAAAAAATTTCGAAGGTACAAACCCTAGACAGGTTCATATAAAGAATTTAGGAGAAAAATCTCTCCCATTTCTAATCTAATCATACATACAGTCTCTATAATCAATAACCATCGATCTTAGGTCTGTATGGGAGGTTTCGATACCAACTGTTAGACTTTTTTGTGATCTCTTTTGGGTTTTCAATCAATACGTTCAGGAACACATCCTAATAGGGTTTGAGTTAACCCTAATGATCACCATACAATCACTAGAATACAATGGTAAACAATATATTCAATGTATCATAAAAACATACTTATTTGTGAAGAGATTGATTTTCCTATGCTCCATGCACGCTTGAAGCTTTGATCGTAATCCTTCGGTCACAACCTTTCATAGGCTCCAAAGGATATCCCAAGATCTCTTGCTAATGGGTGTAGGGAGATTTTCATTAACTGTTGTTGTGGAGACTCTTAGTCAGTATTTATAGAATACTGTCATAACCCTAATACCCTTCTCACAATAGAATTAGGGTTACTAAACCTATCTCATACCAAATGACGAACCAAATCAAACCGGTCTTACTGTGTTAATAGGACTCTCACTAATTAATTGATTAAGTAATTAATTAAGCCTACATAATTCTAATACATTTGTCTTGGTTAATTTGGAAAATCTTGGGTAATTCATACTTACTTGCTGGTTTGTTTTATTTTTAATGTTTGATTCATCCCCATTTCAACCAACCCATATAGCTTTAATTTAAATTAGTTTATATAGTTCTATTCAGACCAGCCCATATTCTATATTCGATTTGCAAGGCTAGTCCGTTTGTTACTTGTTGGGTTATTATTATTTTTTTTGGATTGGTCAACCTGTATATTTCTTAATTCTTGCTTGATGTCACTCTATGCTAATTTTGTTTCTTATTATTTTACTTCGTCCATATTGAACTTAATGCTTGGTGGGGACATGCCAGTGAGCTCCCATATTTAATTTCTTTTTATGGGATTGGGAGACACCAGATTTGTGCAATTGGTTGGCCACCCAAATTTAGTATAGGATGTGGGTCAGGGTTAGAATAGGATGATCCCAATCCCCTCCAATGTATCCTTATTCACTCAATATCAATAATAATAAATTGGAACTAGATATTCACTACACACACGGGTCCATGCCCCACGTTGAATATAGCGGCTCAATTAATTGTTTTGAATAAATGCAAGACTCTAATGAGTCTTTTTTAGGAAAGATCTCCATATCTTAGACCTCATGCAAAAATCCTACCTCATTAAGAGATTTGGTTGGTTGGTCCAAAAATAAATGAATCAAATGTGTTTTCCATTGTATTCAATATTTGTTTTTTTTTTTTCCCAGAATCATCTCTTGAGTAGGCCATTGCTTGGTTAACATCTTTGGACATATTTTACCCAAACTGCACAGGGACCTGATTCTTGGGAGACGCAATGTCTCCGAGATACATAGGAAAATTGGGTAGATTTTCCAAATTCAGTCCATTAATTGCAACAGTTTATCTTTAACCAGCTTTTAATCAAGTTTTCTCGATGTTTAATTGAGTTTTCCTTTTAAAAAATTTTATGAATTTGGTTTGGTGGGCCATATGCCTGATCAATGGCTATGGACACTAGGGTAATGTGGAACTACGTTTTGAGCTAGATTATCATATATTTCCAGGATATGTAGGCAGTTTGCGACAATATCCCAAATTCAGTTCATCGCTTCAATTTTGGTTTATTTCATTCATATTTGGGTTTCTACTCATCGCATTCATACTTTAGCTTTTAAACTTTAATTTCAAATTTCAGTTTTTGATTTGACATTCACATCTCATCATTAAAGTCTTGATTTCCATATGAGTTTAATCATATTTTAATAAGCTTTCAATCAACTGCCTTATCTCCTCAAACTACATGGAGAACCTAATTCTCAGAATATTTCTGGGATACCTAGGTAGTCTGGGCATCCCCTAGATTTAGCTCATTGACTTCAAACATTTTATTTATTTTTTTATTTTTCTCACATTCAATTGTGAGGGGGCTTAGGCCCAATGAATGTTATGTGTATGGGTGAGATCTGATAGTTTATTTAGGAAATCCGGCAATGTTTCCAGATTGATTTGATTGGGCCATCATCCATTCCCATTGTTGATCTCCACATTTTTGAATTTTTTATTTTATTTCATAATATGATTGGCTATAGCCTAGGTTAGAATAATTTAACAATTAGGTTTAGGATCCCAAAGCCTTAGCCATTTATTGACCATCTATTGTTGCATATAGAGTTAGGAAAGGAATAGTATCAGAAATCAATTTTTGGATCGGACAGTTTGGGTGTCTAACACCTTCCCAAGCTATAACCCGGACGCTTACCCAATCTCTGAAGAGATCAAAGCCTGATTTTTGGGTTATGAGTCATTCATGTCTTTTCTTATGAAAGACAAATTTATACATGCTAGACCTTAATCTTGTGGTGATTCCAATTTATTTTCTTCTATTAGCGTGGGTGGACAAGATCACAAAGCAAAAAAGCCTTTGATCCCTCTTTTAGGAACAAATCCTTCATTCTCTTTTAAATCTAAACACTTTCTTTCAAGCCACGAAAGAGGAAACTTAGAGGGAAACTCTATGTCCTCACATGTGAACTTTGAATCATTGATAGAAAAAATATAAAGCAAGGGAAAAAGAGAAAAACCAAAGGAACAAAAGAGAGAAACCTGGTTACTTGCGAACGGAAAAGAGGGAGGTGAGGTGTACTTCTATAGGAGGTCCATATGACATTGATAAGGAACAACAGCCTCAACAGACATTTGAATAATTTTGAATTATGTTGAATGGTTTTTGAATTTTGTATCTCATGTCTTTTGAATATTCAAACACTATACATACTCTTAGTTGCTCTCCACAAAACACTAGAGTAAACAAATTCTAATGTTACAAAGAAACCCTATATAATACAACAACTCTACATGGTAAGTGTGATAGAGATTATCTCATATTTGAATCATTCATGATATTATTCCAGCCATTGGTTGTAGTCCCCACTTTTAATCCACAATCCACTCTCATCAATTGAGACCCTACCGGTTTGTAGATTCCGTTAATATGTCTAGAAGTACCCATTACTAATGTAGTGCCTTAGCCCAATGATTTCGCACCACCTCCACCCCCTCCTACGACTATTACCCCCACTACATTGGTGCCTCCACGGAAAATGATAGACCCAGAAAACCCAAAGCATTTCCAAATCATGTCACTTTTGTAACCACATGGCATCCCCTTGTTGTTGCTTCATATTCCGAGATTGAACCCACCTGCTTCATGCAAGCAAATCGATCTCCACATTGGCGTGATGCGATGATGTGTGAATACAATGCCCTTAAGCAAAATGGGACTTGGTCATTAGTCCATGTTGTTGTCTCAAACCGGTTTGGTCTTTAGCTCGCTTGTATTTCCTACAAAATGAGAAGAAGACACCATAGTGACAGTCAAGTCGAGACACCCTTGGCCAGTCCGATGCTTAAGTCAGTCCGAGGGAGAAGCAATATGGGACAGGTAAGAAGGGCTGTCCCTTTAAAATAAGGGAATTCGTGTAGCTAACTTGCTTTGAGCTTGAGTGCTAGAAAAATGTATGTGTCCTTTAAACTAGGTATGCTAAATGTATTTATAGGTTGGGAGTGACTCAAATGTGGGAGATGCACGTATCTTCTGTTGTGGTGGACTGTCCTCCCTGGAACATGATTCACGCCCCTTGATTTGGAGATCAGGTGGTATTGTGTTGAGTCATAGGATAGTGGGATGTCCCTCTCAGGATTTCATTGACTTCTCCACGGTGGATATCTGGGAGAAGTTTGATCCCTGTACTTATTGGGACGGGACCTACTCACACGTTATAGTACAGCTGGCATGTTGCATGTGAACTTGTATAAGGAGATCCGCTTTGGAGAGACGCCAAGGCAGTTATGCGGATGAGGTGTCGAGGCCTCCATCTTGATATGGCGTCGAGCCTTCTGTTCTAGCGAGGCTTAGAAGCCCCTTTGGCCGCGAGCCTCCGAGGCCTTCAAGACACGAGGCTTTGAGACCCTCATGATAATGACCTTTCGAGGCCTTCATGATAGCAAGACTACACTACTCTTCACTATTCTCATTGGTGGTCCTAGTTCATCAGGAGTGACTCTTATCTCAGCCCTTTAAGGTTGGTGATGTAAGTGGGACCCTCCCTGCTGGGGCCTTAGTGTACACGTATCAGAACTTGATTGGGAGAGACGTATTCTCCCATATCAGATGCCCCTTCCTTCCTTGTCCAAGACCTATGAGGCCGCCTCATGAGGAACTATAATTGCTACCTCCTGAGCAGGATTTTTAAAATTCAATTAGTGGGTCCCGCCACCTGCCTTGTTTTTTGTTGATTGCTCTGTCATGTCATAAACGTGACTATTGGAGAGAGAGAAGGGTGTAGCCACGTGTACTCTTGCTTTTCCTATGCGACGGTTACAGCCGTTGAATAGGTTACTAGCCCATTATGACCTACATTTAAGATTTTAATCCGAACGTATGGTCCTTATATACTGTTTATCTTCTCTTCCTTCTTCTTTCTACCTTTTTTCTCAGTTTCCTCTAGTTTTTCTGGCTGTTCTTTCTTTGTTTTCTCTGCATAGCTCTTCGTCGATCTTCGTCTCATACAAGTAAGTATGGCTAGATCTAAGAAGCCCAGTGATATGGTAGAGACTAACTCTGAAGAGGAAGCCTCGGGCTCTGGTGTCGCTAGGCGATGTGGCCAGGTTTCCACTTCTACCTCCATTCCTCTGGTTATCCATGATGTAGGAATCGGTTGGAGGAATGAGGTTCAAAGAGCTAGGGCTATCCAAGCTGCCCAAATAAAGGCTGTGAATCCTGGACCTCCTCCATCTTCGAGGGTCCCTCCCGGTTCTAATTATGCTGCTAGTAAGATTGAGAGTCGAATGACTGAGTCTAGTCTAGATGCCATTAGGGAGCTTTATAGGGTCCTCGAAAACTTTGCTTTCATGCTGCCGAAACCTGAGGACGGAATATGTTCTCCCCGCGGTGACGCTATTGTCGTGTACGACGAGATGTTCCAACTAGAGTTTTGGCTTCCTCCTCCTCCTTTTAATTTCAAGCTATTGGATAGCTATGGACTGGCGCCTTCGCAGATTGCCCCCAATGGGTGGCATGAGATTACCAATTTTTTGGCCCGTTCGAAGCTATGTGGGTTACTTGCTGAGGTCGCTCTCTTCAAGAAATTCATCCGCTTGCTCTGGGGCATTGACTGTATGGGATGGCTGGTATTACTTCCACCATCGGAATGACTCGTCTTATGCCTCGGCCAAAGACGTCATCACCTCGCATCACTACTAAAAGTACAATTTTTTTTGTCTCTTGGCCCTGCTCCCTAAGGATACTTGGCCTCGCAATCACTGGTCAAAGGTCATCATGTTTGTAGTCAACATCGTCTCATTGATTAATCAAGATCTGAATGACTGTGGCAAGGCAACCTCCCCCATCTGTAGAGTAGCTGACTAACCTCGAGTTCCTTTAGAATACTGGGCTGGATAAGCCCTATTTTTATAACTAACTTCAACTTCTTGCATTATTCGATACTTGACCTCTTTTTTTCTGATTGACAGTGGACATTGGATTGGAGGATCTTGCTGCGGTCCTTATGGCCAAGAGCCCACCAAAAGAATCCAACACTCACGATGCCCAAATGTCCAAGGGTTCTCTAGAGGGCCCGATCAAACTTGTCGAACCTATCAAGGTGGCAGAAGCTTCTTCCCTTATCGTTGTCTTTTATCCTAAGCAAGAGGATGCTGCAGCTAAAGGCAGTGTCGAGGCACTAGAAGTTGAGGAAGAGGAAGGCACGGAGCTTCGGACCTGTGAAAAGAGGAAGCGCTAGCATGGGGAGAAGTCTGAAAGGAAGAAGAAGAAGAAGAGATCCTCCAGGACCAAGGGGGAGACTCGAGGTATACCCCCTGGACTTTTTCCTTTTTAGCCACTTCTTTCTCCCTGGTTGTTTGATTTTAACTTTCTTTTCTCTGTTTAGTCATTGGTCGTGCTCGGGATTAGTCTGAAGAGTTCACTCATCTTGAGAACATAGAGAATGACGTTGGCCTTTCGTGCCCGAGGTCAACATATCCACGTACCAGTCGGCCCTATGAGCTCCCACTATGGCAGAAGAGTTCATCCGTGCTATGAGGCTCCCGGTTGACGAGTTCAACTATGCCAAGATGTCACTCGGCGAGGCTTTTCAGCGCGAGGCATGCCATAATGTCGAGGTAATCACTTTCGCTATTGCTTTTTGATCTTTAGCCATTTTCTGTATCTTGACTTATTCTTTGGTTGCAGATTGGTCATTTCCTACACCGAGCTCGAGCTGCTGTGATCAGCTTAGAGACTAGGCTAAACTTGGCACTCTAGCAAGTTTCTGGCGTGGAGACTCATTGCGACGAGGCCTACGCCCTTGCCAAGGAGTACCAAGAAGAGACATTGAGGTCTCAGGGCCAGGCCAAAGATCTCAGGGAGGAGGTAAAGAAACTAAAGGCGGACCTTGCGGAGGCCGAGAATGAAAAGACCACGCATCAGCAGGAGCGAGATGATGCCGAGGACAAGGCTAGAGAGGATCGAAAGTCATATGAGGGCCTGAAGGAGACTCGTGAACTTCTCGAAGGGGAAGTCCGGAATGCCAAGACCATTGTTGAAGCCACAGAGAAAATTATTGAGGATGAACGTGCTGCTTACAGTCATCGAAGCTCGAGGCTGCTTCCGAGGTCAGAGTCCAAGAGGCAGGGGAGAAGGCCATGAAGGACTTCAAATCTAGGGCAGAGTACAAGAAGATTGTGACGAAGTCCCTACTGAGGTTGGTTATGCTAATGTTGACGTAAACTCGGGACTTCATCTGGGTGAGCTATCCTCAGTTTGACTTCTCACCGGTGAGTGCCTTCAAGAAGCTCCTTGAGGCTGCTGCGTTTCCAAGGGTGTCACCTCTTCTCACTCTACCTTCACCTTCTGGCCAACCCTCTTTGGTGCCTCTAGAGGTTTCTCCTGAAGAACAGCCTGCCTCACTGACTCCCTTGTCGACCTCTCAAGCCGGACAAGTTGAGGAAACTCCTCCAGTAGATATGCAAGTCCCTCCTTCTATCAAGCCATGATGCTTTGATGATATCTGAAAGATGTTCTCTTTCTTCTTCTTTTTTTTAAATGTAGAGATGCAGTTGTATAGCACATCTTCCTCTGTCGTGTATATGTTTTTCATGAATGAACTGATGCTTTATTTTTTCCACATTCTCTATTTATGATTTTTTGGTCTTCAACCCTTAGGATATTTATCCACCCTTGCTAAAACCAAGACTTTATCCTTAGAACTTAAGATAATTATCCACCCTCCGAGCTTCGAGGCCCTTGGGGTAGCCGAGGGTGTCGAAGATAACTTCTTCGCTATTGAGGTTCTCGTTGATAAAGTTGACCCTCTATGCTTCGGCGCCTCGAACTGGTGCTGAAGGCAGAATTTTATCCTTAAAACTTAAGATAATTATCCACCCTCCAAGCTTCGAGGCCCTTGGGGCAGCCGAGGGTGTCGAAGATAACTTATTCGCTATTGAGGTTCTCGTCAACAGAGTTGACCCTCCATGCTTCGATGCCTCGAACTGGTGCTGAAGCCAAAACTTTATCCTTAGAACTTAGGATAATTATCCCCCCTCTAAGCTTCAAGGCCCTTGAGGTAGCCGAGGGTGTCGAAGATAACTGTTTACATTAAGTACATCATATTTCTTGTAACTAAGCATCTTTATTGATTTTTACTTAATTTACAACACTTTACGAATAAAATTTTCGTAAATTCGATGCATTCCACATCCTTGGGACAACCTCGCATTCATTCTTTAAAGGTGGTATGCCCTTATCCTCGTTGTCTTGACCACTTTGTATGGTCCTTCCCAATTTGGAACCAACTTTCCTTGTCTTGTTGGTTTCGAGGCTGAAGCCTTCCTTAGAACTAGGTTGCCTATTTGGAACAATTTCTCCTTCACTTTTTTGTTGTTGTGGTTCGCTATCCGAGCCTAGTATGTGACATTCTTTAGGTGGGCCGCTTCCCTTATTCTTCTAGGATGTCGAGGCCTACCAACATATTTTCTCGATTTGCCTCTTCATCGAAGTTGGCTGTTCGGAATGACCTATGGACAACTTCGACGAGTATGATAGCTTCTACCCCATGGCTAAGCATGAAGGGTGTTTCCCCCGTAGGTGTTCTACTAGTTGTTCTATATGACCAGACGATGCTAGGGATCTCTTCCACCCATCTCTTTCTCTCTTCTGTCAGCCTATCCTTTAGCCCACTTAGGATTTCTTGGTTTATCACTTCTTCTTGTGTAATTCTCTTCTTTAGTCCTTCAAGGATTATTCTGTTGGTGACCTCGACCTGGCCATTTGACTCGGGATGATGCACTGAGGTAAAATGTTGAGCTATTTTGTATTGTTTGTAGAAGCCTCAGAATTTGTTCGAATCGAACTGTTGTCCATTGTCCGTAACTACTACTTTTGGTATCCCATATCGGTAAACCATAGAAAGTTTGAGGAATTCAGTCACCTTCGAGGAGGTAATCTTGGGCATCGGCTCCACCTCTATCCATTTTGTGTAGTCGATGGCCACAATCATAATTTATTCTACTTCAGCTCCATGGAGAATGGCCTTAAGATGTCCATCCCCTACATGGCAAAAGGGATTGGGCTTGCTATGGGATGTAATGGTGCGATTGGTTGTCGCTGGACCTTGGCATGTCTCTGGCACTGTATGCATTTTCTCACATATTCCTCGCATTGCTTCACAATGTTGGAGAAGTAGTAACCTTGCCTGATTAGTTTTCGTGCAAGAGTCAGACCCCCTGACTACTACTTTGCGGTCATCTAGAAGTATCCCATTTTTTAAGAAATCCAAAATCGGATCGATCCAGCAGGGTTCATTTGTGAGCATATTGACCTCGGCCTCTATGGTGATGCTTGGCTTGTCAAGTTGACTTAAGTATATCGAGTTATCAACTAATAACGAATCATGACTTAAAATCTTGGATAGTTCATCCGCTTCAATATTGTCTTTTCTATCAATGCTTTTGATTTCAAAGCCTCGGAAGGTCACCATCAGTTTTTTGACCTTTCTGAGGTAAGCCTTTATCTTTGTGACTTCTGCCTCGTAATCTCCTGTCACCTATTTGACCACCACCTGGGAGTCACTATGGGTGGAAATGTAAATGACCATAAGTCATTTTGCTAATTGAAGCCCTGCAATCAATGCCTCATATTGAGCCTCATTGTTGGTGACAGGGAAACCAAACTTTACCGAGCTCCTAATTTTGAAGCCTTCCAGGTTGATTAGCATTACTCCTGCCCCAGTTTGATTTTGGCTGCTTGCCCCATCTACAAACAGTGTCCAAGGTGGCAAGTTTGGTTCTGGAGCAGGGGTCGGTGGCCATATTTGCACGGTTATGTTAGGGTTGTCTGGATCATCCACCAAAGTACTCTCGATCAAGAAATCAGCCAAGGCTTGGGCCTTGATCGCTGTCCTTGGCTTGTAGTAGAGGTCGAACTCTTTGAGCTCTACGGCCCAGTTGATCACCTCCATGACATATCGTTCCTTGTGAGGATCTTCTTCAGAGGTTTGGTTGTTAGAACCTCGATGGTGTGGGCCTTGAAGTAGGGTGGCAACTTCCTTGCAACGGTCACTAGCGCTAAAGCATGCTTCTCTATGGCTTGGTATAGGGTCTCTACATCTAGCAACATTTTACTTACGTAGTATATCGGCCATTGCATCTTTTCGATCTCTTTAACTAATACTGCACTCACTGCCACTGATGAGACAGCCAAGTAAAGCTGGAGCTCATCCCCTATTTCGGCTTTGACTAATACTGGTGGGGTCGATAGGTACTTTCTCAGCTCCCTGAACGCTTGTTGGCACTCTGGAGTCCACTCGAACTTCTTATTGCCTTTGAGTATTTGAAAAAATGGCATGCATCAATCTGTCGACCTCGACATGAAACGTCTGAGGGTAGCGACCCTCCCTGTCAATTCCTGCACTTGTCTTATATTTTTAGGCGGCTTCATGTCTTGTAGGGCTTCTATCTTCTCAGGATTGGCCTCTATCCCTCATTGGGACACCATGAATCCAAGGAATTCCCCGAATGTACACCAAAAGCACATTTAATTGGGTTCAGCTTTATAGTGTGTTTTCGTAGCACCTCGAAGGCCTCGCAAAGGTTGTTAATATGCGTTCTCACCTTCAAGCTTTTCACTAGGAAATCATCCACGTACACTTCCACGTACCTTATTCACCAGACATTGGTAAGTGGCTCTTAAATTTTTCAAGCCAAAGGGCATTACTTTATAACAGTTTGTCCCTTGGCTAGTGATGAAGCTTGTACTTTCATCTTCCTTATTTATAGGGATCTGACTATATCTAGAGTAGGCATCCATGAATGAGAGTAATTTGTGCCCCGAGGTGGCATCTATCAATTGTTCTATCAGAGGCAGGGGGTAGCAATCTTTAGGCATGCTTTATTAAGGTCGGTATAGTCAATACAAATCCTCCATTTATCTCCAGACTTAGGTACCATTAAAACATTGGACAGCCACTCGGGATATTTTACTAAACCCTGCTTGAAGGAGTTTTTCACCTCCTTGTTTATTATTTCTTACCTATCGGGTGTAAAGTTCCTCTTTTTCTATCTTACAGGATGATGTTCGGGGTCGATGGCCAGGTGATATTCCATGAGGCTTCTGTCGACGCCAGGTATATCTAGTACTGACCATGCAAACACATCCGCATTTTCTCTGATGAAAGAGATGAGCTCATCTCGCATCCCTCCTTGCAAGGTGACACCAATTTGGAAAGTACGTTCAGGCTGATCCTCTGAAATTAAAATCTGGACCAGTCCTTCTGCAGGGGTCCCTAGGTAAGGGGCTCCTTTTTCAAGATCTGGGTCGTCCCTTAGATCCTCTAATATGATGGACTGGACCAAGGCTTTCCCTTTCTTTTTGGTTGTTTCTTCTCCTTCGACGAGGTTCAAGGTTTTTGGTATTCTTCCCAATTTGATGTCATAGCATTGCCTCGAGATCCTCTGGTCTCCTCGGCATTCCCTAGTCTCGTGGTCAGTGGGGAACTTGATCACTTGGTAGTATGTTAACAAGCAGCTTCGGAGGCGGTGTAGAGAGGGCCACCCAAGGACCACGTTGTAGCTGGCTCAAAGGTCGACCACTAGAAACTCGACATTGATGAACCTCCGAGCTGGTTTTTTTCCTATCATGAAGGGTAGGCAAATCCCTCCTTTCACAGAGACTGAATTTCTGATGAAACCTGTTAGTGTGTGGATGGCAGGTCCCAACATCTCATCAATGAGATTCATTCTCTGAAATGTGTGGTAGTATAAGATGTCGGCAACGCTCCTTGTGTCTACCATTATCTGACTAACATCGAAGTCTGATATGACTGTGGTGATCACTAGAGCGTCTTCATGAGGTGACATGACATTTATGAGGTCATCATCGCTGAAGATCAGAAGGTCCCCTATCCTTGACCATTTTAGAGTGAACTTTACATCATTCAACTCCCTGGAGTAGGCTTTTGCTGACCTCGCCGATGTGTTGCCTGCTGCCGATCCTCTAGTGATCTCGTATGATTCTGGAATGACCAGTTGTAACTTTTGAGCTGGTCTGGTGAGGTCTCCAGCGGTGACTTGGTCGAGGAGTCCAATCTCAACCCATAGGAAGTTTAATTGATACCGTTTCTCCAAAAATTCCAACATTGCTTTGGCCTTTGGTCCCCTTCGCTCGTATGCAGGCTTGGGAGGCATGTGCTCATCATAGCACCGGGCTCAGAGGCTCTTGTCGAGACCTTCATCAATCATGGTTGAGGACCTTGTTCATCCTCCATCTTGCTTTCCTACTCTGTCTGGCTGTACTGGGACGACTTTGATCATATACGTCGCCTCAATGGTGGGTCTGACCGGGGATGGTGTACTTCCTACTCCACCATCATTTCTGTCATCATCATCCTTTCTTCCCTTGTTCTTTCTGGCCTCGGTTTGGCAGTCATTGGGGTCTAGAATCTCCAAAGCTGATCCTGGTGATGCTGATCTTTTGTTGTCCACATATTTCTTGAGCTTGTCATTTCAAATTAACTCCTCGATGGCATCCCGTAGGTGTCGGTACTCATTGGTTGTGTGCCCATGCTCATTGTGGAAAATGAAGAATAGCTTAGGATTTCTATTCCGAGATTTAGTGTTCATCTTGCCTGGTCTCCGAAAGGATGTTTGAGATTTCTCCACCATAAATATCTCTGTCGGAGTCTTCCGGAGAGGGTGATAGTCTTCATATGGTTGAAAATTCGGGTCTTTTGCCCCAGTTATTTTTTCTTTCTTTTGCTTTTTAGAGGGTTCTCCCTTGAAGGTTGAATCCCTTGGTTTTTCCCTTCTCTTCTTTTGCGAAGCAGGGAAAGGAGGCTTCTTTGTCGTCTTGTCTTTTTTGGTGGCTAAGTTTGCCATGGCGTACTTTTCGCACCGTGCCTGCAATTCTACTAGGGTAATGACGGATTTTTTGGCTAAGGAAAAGATGAGATTTTGATATCTGATACCACCTTCAAGCATGGCCTTGTAGACTGAGTCTTCGAGGCCTCTGACTTGCAAGGTCTTAAAGTTAAATCTGTTGAGGTAGGCTCTGAGTGTTTCTCTTTTCTCTTGGACGAAGTCTCTCAGGTTGTATGAGGTCTTCCTCTGGCTTCGTCAGCTTTGGAAATGGCTCAGGAAGCTGGAAGCAAGTTCTTCAAAGGAGTTAATTGTTCTTCTGGCCAGGCTTCTATATCAGAGTCGCCCGATCCCATTGAGGGCCATGGGGATCACCCAATAGACTATCTCCTCTGGATATGCATGTATTGTCATCTGTGCCACATATGAATCCAGGTGGTGCTCAAGGTTGATAGTCCATCATAGGGCTCGATAGTTGGCATTGCGAAGCCTCGAGGGAGGCAGGTCCTCATAATGTGCTTGGATAGAGCACTCTCCATGGAGTATATATGTCTAGGTGGGTTAGGCCGGCCCTCCTCCATTCTTGTAACCGAGCCCTTAAGTCTCAGAGCTCCTCCTCTACATTACCATCGGCTTGGCGAGGGTGAGCTTCGGTGGCAGCTCTTTTAGCATGGCAGCATCTAATCTGGCCTGGACATCTTCGCGAGGCAACTGTTGTGGCCCTAATAGGTCCTAGATAGGAACTTTGCTCACGCTGCGGTGAACACTCGCAGCTAAGGTACTAGAGGAAGATGCCTGGCTCCCACCCTGGGTTCTTCCTGGCATGGCTTCCATGGTTCTCCTGCATCAGTGGCTTACCGATCCCTGGGCTCAATGCTTGGGGCACCCCTCTGTGCCGCCCCTGGACGTGGAGGTGCCTCCTAGTTATTGGGCTGATATGGCTGCCCACGATGTTCAGGAAGGCCCTGATTCTCTCTTGACGCCTGTCATCGGGGACCGGTTGTACACTTGCTGGTCATGAGTTCGAGCTGTACGTATTGAGGGGAATCTGGGGGAGAATTTCTCCCTCAAGGGCGAGGTTGTCGACCGCAGGGATGCGGGCCTCATTTACCCTAGGGACTCCCTCTGGAGGAGGCACTCCCTGGGGAGGATTGGCTCTCGAAGGAATATTCCTCCCAGCATTGTTGTTGGTTGATTGTTGGCTGTTCATTCTTTTTTGGTACCTAGTTTCGATTGTTGACATTCTCACTAACTCAGATACCCAAGTTTCTATAATTTTCTACAGACGGCGCCAAACTGTTGTCGTCTTAAACAGGTTTGGTCTTTAGCTCGCTTGTATTTCCTGCAAAAGGAGAAGAAGACGACGTAGTGATGGTAAGGTGGAGACACCCTTTGGTCACTCCGATGCTTAAGTCAGTTTGAGGGACAAGCAGTATGGGACAGGTAAGAAGGGTTATCCCTTTGAAATAAGGAAATTCGTGTAGCTAACTTGCTCTGAGCCTGAGTGCTAGAAAAATGTCTGCGTCCTTTTACCTGGGTATGCTAACAGTATTTATAGGTTGGGAGTGACCTGAATGTGGGAGTTGGACATATCTTCTATTGTGACAGACTGTCCTCCCTGGAACGTGATTTACGCCCCTTGATTTGGAGATCAGGTGGTCTTGTGCTGAGTCGTAGGATAGTGGGATATCCCTCTCAAGATTTTGTTGACTTCTCCACGGCAAATATCTGGGAGAAGTTTGATCCCTGTACTTATTGGGATGGGACCTACTCGTACGTTATAGTACAGCTAGCATGTTGAGTGTAAACTTGTACGACGAAATCTGCTCTGGAGAGACACCGAGGAAGTTATGTTGATGAGATGTCGAGGCCTCCTTCTTGATATGGTGTCAAGCCTTCTGTTCGGGCGAGGCTCTTGGCCATGAGCCTCCGAGGCCTTCAAGACACGAGGCTCCGAGACGCTCATGATAACGACCTTCCGAGGCCTTCATGATAGCAAGGCTCTGCTGCTCTTCACTATTCTCATTGGTGGTCCTGGTTCATCAAAAGCAGCTCTTATCTCATCCCTTTAAGGTTGGTGATGTGAACGGGGCCCTCCCTTCTTGGGCCTTAGTGTACACGTTTCGGAACTCGATTGGGAGAGACGTATTCTCCCATATTAGTCCACATGCCAAGTCAAAAGAATCTGATTAGTTGCGAATGCATATTTCATATCAAATGGAAATGATATGGCATCAACTGGTATATAACCCGATCAATTACCAAAGGCTTCAATCAATCCGAAGGCCATGAATATTGTGAAACGTTTAGTCCTGTGGTGAAACTGTCAGCAATACAAACTATTATTACTCTAGTTCTTTCAAAGGGCTGACCCATCAGACAACTGGATGTCCATAATGCATTCCTACATAGACTCTTGTAGGAAGAAGCTCACATGGCCCAGTCGTCGGAGGGGTTTCGTCGACTCTAATCGGTCTCGTCGTGTTTCTCATCTCCATCGTGCACTATACGGACTGAAACAGGCCCCATGAAATTGGATAACCTGGGGTTCACAAATGCCAAGTTAGATTCCTCAATATTCATTCCAATGTGCAATGGTCATACCACGTTACTGCTTGTCTACGTGGATAAGATTCTCATAACAAGTAGTGACTTAGTTGCAATTCGACGGTTCATTGTTGAGCTCAATTGTATCTTCAAATTACGGGACCTGGGACCTTTGAGCTACCCCGCATGGTTTATTTCTCCCAACAAAAATATATCAATGAACTACTTCTTCGAACCAAGATGGAAGGTATGAAGGTTTTTTCCACTCCAGCCGCAACTAGTGTCAAACTCACAATCGATGGTGGTCCTCCATTCCCCGATGTTACTCTATACAAGAGTATTGTGGATGTATTACAATATGTCACCCCATACTTAGCCCAAAATTGACTATGCAATCAACAAAGTATGTCAGATTATGCACAACCCGACAGAGGACCTTTGGACAGCCGTCAAGCGAATCGTCCCCTATCTCAAACATACCATTCATTTTGGTATGCTTCTACGACGGTCATCTCACTTATCTTCGCAGGTATATTTGGATGCTGATTGGGCCAATTGCTCGGATGATAGGAGATCGACGAGTGCTTATTGTGTTTTCTTGGGGCCCAATTTAATCTCTTGAGTTTCAAGAAGCAAAGCACCATGGTTCGTTCCAGCACTGAATTTGAATATCGAGGACTTGCCCATGCCGCTACTGAAATCACTTGTCTGCAACAGTTGCTTCTGGGCTGCACAATCTATTTGTGCCACCTATCCTTTGGTATGATAATCTTGGCACTACGTATCTCACTGTCAATCCCTAGTTTCATACAAAAACAAAGCACGTTGAGGTTGATTATGATGAAACAATCCCTAGTTTCATGCAAGAACAAAGCATGTTGAGTTTGATTATCACTTCATCAGAGAAAAGGTGTCCACCAAGGAAATTGAAGTACGGGTCTTATCTATGGTAGATCAGCTAGCAGACATTCTGACCTTTGTCCACACAGTCTATGTGGAAAGCTCACGATTCATAATTCTCAAGTTTGCTTGCGGAGTGTTGATAAGGAACAACCCGATATTCGTGGGCTGTTAGCCTCACAGACGTTTGAATACTTCTGAATTATTATGAATGGCTTTGGAATTTTGTATCTCAACGTCTTTTGAATTTTAAAAAGAGCTATATATCCTCCTGGTTGCTCTCCACAAAACACTAGAGTTAACCAATTATAATGTAACAGAGAATCCTATATAATACAACAATTCTACACGATAAATGTGAAAGAGATTAATCTCATATTTGAACCATTTAGACAAAGTTAAAAGGGATAATGGTTTCCTGAGGGTAGTTATGATCCATTAAGGCTTTCTTTGGTATAGTTTATATTTTTGATTATGGGTTATTTATTATAAATCATTTATAAAAATAAATTATAGATCATATATAATAATAGTTTAATACCACTAGACATAAAGAAGTAATAATAGATTATCACAATAATGAAAAACAGTTTCTAATCTATTTGTAGATTTTAGATTATATCAATTTATTTTAAATATAAATAAATACCATAAATCATACCAAATAATACATTATGTCATAATGTATTATATAATTAATTAGATAATTAATCTTTCCTTGTATCTTGTTTGATTTTTGGGATGGAATTTTAGAGTTGGAGTCAATACTTCGGAGCTTGGGCCATCCTCAAATCAGATTGGAAGAAAACAACTCCGACTGAGTGTTGCAGTGGTCGAACCCCTTTCCCTCTCCCTCCCTCCTCGTCTCGCTGGTTTTTCTCGCTGTGGAGGCGAGATTTGCGAGAAAGTTTCACAACTTTCAAGATGATTTTGAAATTTTGCAGACGGAATCTTTTGTCGCCTCAATAACAACCGAACGGCGAGAAAAGAATGGGAGAAGAGAAAACCATACAGATTAATGACATCCAAACCGAG